>CM053593.1:260201277-260283161 GCA_028646575.1 Pseudocheirus occidentalis
CATGGGAAAGAAATAAGGAACTTATCAAAGTTGAACTATTTACATGCCAATATGGAAAAATGATAACAGTAACTTATGAAACTTTTCTTAGTATGAGGATAGATGAAGGGAATACAAATGTGTGTGTGTGTGTGTGTGTATATATGTACACCTACACATGTCTATATAAGAGGGTATATATGCGTATTAATACATATCTGAGCATGTGTGTATATGTGTACATAGAGGGTACAGGATCAATAGAATACGAAGAGATGATACCTTAAAAGGTGAAATTCTGAGGTGGGAGAGGACTAGAATGAGAGGAGACAGGGAGAGAAAAAATGGGGTTAATCATCACATATAGAAGAGGCAAGGGATAACTGTTACAACTTTACCTTCATTACTCTCATTGAATCTGGCTTAGGGAAGGAATGACATAAATTCTAAACTGGGTATCATGCCACACAGGAGACTAGGGGCGATGAGGATGAGAGGCGGGATAATGGAGGGTAGCGCAGGATCTGAGGGAGGGTTTCTGGAAGCACACACTTCAGTAAAGGGACAGCGACAGAGTAAAGAATAGAACAAGTGGAGGGGCAGGATAGGAAGGAGGGACATATAATCAGCCTCTCTCAACAGGTCCACTGTGGAGATGTCCTGCATAATGACACATGTACAGCCTGTATTGAATTGCTTGTCCTTCCAGTGGGGGTGGGTGACAAGGGAGGAACTGAAAGAATCTAGAATTTAAAGCTCTACAATACATGCAACTGGGAATTAAGATATACATGGACTGGGGTAGGGAGACCCTCCCTGCCCTACCAGAAAGTTAGAGAGGCGTTGGAGAGAGGCATAAAAGAGAACAGATCGGGGGAGGGGCTTTACAGTGGGATCTCTATTTTGGGGTTGGGGTAGGGGAAAGACGGGGAGAAAATTTATAACTCAAAATCTTGTGGAAATGAATGATGTAAACAAGAAAATAAATTTAAAAAACAATAATTTTACATAAATTAAATTACATATTTAGTGCTATGCCAATCAGTCTACCAAACATTTTATAGAGCTAGGAAAAATAGTAACAAAATTAATTTGGAAGAATGAAAGGTCCAGGATATCAAGGGAATTAATGAAAAGAAATGCTAGGGAAAGTGATCAAGCCATACCAGATTTTAATCTGTATTAAAAAGCGGCAGTCATCAAAACTACTTGCTACTGGCTGAGGAATGGAGTAGTGGATCAGTGGAATAGATTAGGTACATGAGACACAGCAGTCAATGACTATAGTAATCGACTGTTTAATAAACCCGAAGACCTCAGCTTTGGGATAAGAATGCACTATTTCATAAAAACTGCTGGGAAAACTAGAATATATTATAGAAGAAACTGGGCATAAACCAATATCTTACACTGTATACCAAAATAAACTCTAAATGGTGCACAATCTAGGTGTAAAGGCTGATACTCTAAGCAGTCTGGGAGAGCAAGGAATAGTTTAACTGCCAGATTTATGGAGAAGGAAATATTTTATGACCAAACAAGAATTAGAGAGCATTATAAAATGTGAAATGGATAATTTTGATTACATTAAATTGAAAAGTTTCTGTACAAATAAAGCTAGTGTAACCAAGATTAAGAGGGAAGTAGAAAGTTGAGAAAGAATTTTTACAACCAGTGTCTCTGATAAAGGCCTCATTTCTAAAATATGCAGATAATTGAGTCAAATCTATAAGAATACAAGTCATTCCCAATTGATAAACGGTCAAAGGATATGCACAGGTAGTTTTCAGAGGAAGAAATTAAAGCTATCTATAGGCATATGAAAAAAATGCTCTAAATCACAATTGATTAGAGAAATGCAAATCAGAACAACTCTGAGGTACCATATCTCACTAGTCAGATTGGCTAAGATGACAAAACAGGAAAATGATAAATGCTGGAGAGGATATGGAAAAATTGGAACACTAATGTATTGTTGGTGGAGTTGTGAATTGATTCAACCATTCAGGAGAGCAATCTGGAACTATGCCCAAAGGGATATAAAAATGTGCATGCCCTTTGACCCAGCAATACCACTTCTAAAAGGGATCATACAAGTGGGAGAGAGACCCATATATATAAAAATATTTATAACAGCTCTTTTTGTGGTGCAAGGAATTAGAAAGTAAGGGGATGTCCATCAATTAGGGAATGGCTAAACAAGTTGTGGTATATGAATGTAATGGATACTATTGTGCTATAAGAAATGAGGAACAGACAGACTTTATAATAACCTTGAGAGAATTATATAAAATGATATTGAGTGAGAAGAGCAGAACCAGGAGAAATTTGTACACAATTACAGATACAATATGTGTATGATGACTAACTTTGATAGACTTGGCTCCTCTCCGCAATGCAAGGTTATAAGACAATTCCAAAAGACTCATGATGGAAAGAGATATCTACATCCAAAGAAAAAACTACAGTCTGAATGCAGATTGAAGGAAACTACTTGCTCTCCATTTTTTTCTTGTTTTGTTTTGTTTCCTCTTTCTTATTGTTCACCCCATTGGTTTTGATCCTTCTTTACAACCTGACTTAATGTTTAATGTGAAGGTATTTGTAGATCCTATATTTGATTGGATGCCACCATGGCGGGGGGTGGTGGGTGTTGAGAGGGGGAGAAAATTTGAAACTCAAGGGATTGTGGAACTGACTTACTCAAAGTAAATAAATAAAAGTAAATAAATAAATTTAAAAAGAAAAGATACAGGGAGAAGGGGAGGAGAGGGACAGGGAGAGAGGGAGAGGTAAGAGAAATGGTGAGGCAGAAATATATGCTGGTATATATTCTGTATGCTAGATCATACAGTTAGATTATAAGTTGGTAAAACACCTAAAAAATGTAGCCATTAATGTAATGTAAATGTAATGTAATGTAAAGACCTCCCTCTTACACATGTTGTCTATGTACCTCTGGACAAGTCACTAAACCTTTGATTGTTCCAGGTGGTTTTCTAAGATGATAAGTTGCAAAAGAGTTATCTTTCTGCTTCCATGAAAAGAAATTTCTTCTCTAAAGAGTTCTTTAAACTGAAGAAATCAGATGTGACCTTCCAGAAACTATTACTGACTTGACTTGGATAAAAACCGAGATGCCATGAATATTAAATTTTGATATGATATGAAGGTGAGAGGGAAAACTACAATACTGGGTGTCTGACCCAATATCCAAAAAAGATCTTGGTAGTTTAGAACTTTGTTCCAACTTGAATAAGATGAAATTTAATAGAGATCAACATAAAGCATTATACTTGGGTTCAAATCTAATTTGCAAGTAAAAGATAGGAGAGGTATAGTTACATAGAAATTCATTTGGAAAAAAAAATCTGTGAGTTTTTGTGGACTCCAAGTTCGATATGAGTCAAACTTATGATAATACAGCCAGAAAAGCTACCACAATCTATTTTAAAATTTATTTTATTTTTAATTTATGGAATAAAACAAGCATTTCTATAGCACAGTATAATTTTTAAAAAGATGATTACACATGAAACTGCAGATCTGTTATATACAACTTGCTATTCCTTTTAAATATATAATTATTGTAAATTTCCATTTTTTTCTTACCTTCCTTCCCCAACCCCAGTCTAGCATAATCTTAAGATGTATTAAGAATGGGAAGGTGAGAGTCACATTCCTATTATACTCAACTCTGGTCAGACTACACTGGATGCATTGTGTTATAGATAATATGTTATAGGAAGGACATTAATAAACGGGAAACACTCAGAGGAAGGCAACCAGCATAGTAAAGGACCTCAAATTCATGCCATATAAGGATCAGTTGAAGTAAATGGAGATGTTTATCTTGGAGTAGAAAATATCTTCAGAGGGGCAGATAGGTGGCACTTTTGACAGAGATTGGTCCTGGAGTCAAAAGGACCTGAGTTCAAAATTGACCTCAGACACTTAACACTTACTAGTGGTGTGACTCTGGGCAAGTCACATAACCTTGATTACCTGGAGAGGGAAAGAGAGAGAGTAGAGAAAGAGAAAGTAGGAAAAGGGTCACATTGAATACGAGCTCCTTGGGTTCTAGAACTGTTTTTTTTTCTCTGTCATCTTATCCCTGACCCTGACACATAGTAGATGTTTAATAAATGTTTATTGACTTGACCTCTGTAGTCACTTGGAAAAGGGATTGGGCTTGTTTTGACACTGAACATAAAAACTAGGAATAATGGAAATCGTACAAAGGCAAATATTTATTATAAGAAAAATTTCCTAACCATAAGAGCAATCCAAATGTGAAATAGGTTTATTCTAGAGAGGGTAGATTCTCCATGACTAAAGGTCTTTAAGCAAAATAGAGATAATGATTTGGAAAATACAGTGTAGAAGAATATTTTTTTCCCCAGATATAGAATGGAGGATACTGAAATCCTTTTCAACTGTGAAAGTCTGTGGTTCTAGTCCTCAGAATCATTCTATGAGTTAGGGCAGTTATTATTATCTGTTATTTACAGATATGGAAATGAGCCCAACTCCTTTTCCTACACCAATTTATTTCAATATTTATTAAGGATAATAACATGGTGTAGTGGAAAGACTATTAGCTATGGAATTGGAAGGCTGGAGTTCAAATCACATCTCTCTTGCTTAAGTACATGAATGATCTTCAGTCACTTAACCATTTTAGGTCTCAGTTGAGGGGGTTTTACTCTGTTATCTCTATGGTTGTTTTTCAGCTCCGAACTCTCTCAACCTTCATAATAACTGACATCAAGCAAGACGCTGCTAGGAGCTATGGATACAGTGGTATTCAAGCTCGTTGAAGGCAAAGATGGTTTATTTTTCTCTTTGCTTGTAATCCAAATTCTTTAAAAATTGTGATTGACTTAAATAATCTGGGAAGCTAGGTGACTCAGTAGATAGAGTGCCAGGTCTGGAGTTGGGAAGAATCATCTTGAGTTCAAATCTGGCCTCAGACCTTTGCTAGCTATGTGACTTTGAGCAAGTTACTCAATCCTGTTTGCCTCAATTTCCTCATCTTTAAAATGAGCTGGAGGAGGAAATGACAAACCACTCTAATATCTTTGCCAAGAAAACTACTTCATATGGAGTCAGACACAATTTAACCTAACAAACAACAACTGCATAATCTAATAGAGCGGTGGAAACAGTAATACAGCCCATGAAATCATTGCTTTCACAAGAAATGTAAAGTGAAGTGTATTGAAAGATTTCAGGAGAGAGGAAATACTTCAATCATATAGCTACCATGATAGTAACAATTCTATTTTACTTTTGCTATCTCCTCACCCCCCCTTTTTTTGCTGAGAATTATATATTCCATGATATTAAAGATCTATCTCCACAGAAAGTCTAAGGATCCTTCAAGCTCCAACATTTCATAATTCTATGTATGTTCCTGAATACAGAGCGTCTTCAATAGAAGCATAATCAAATTCATTTTGAAATGACCTGTGACTTCATGAGTTTAATGAACTACCAGGTATGGAAATTCCCTCCACCAATACATATCAGAAACACATCTCTACGAGAATCTGATAGGGGCATTAAGAGGTGGCATCACTTGCTCAGTGTCCAATAGTCATTATATGTCAGATGTAGGATTTAAATGTAAATCTTGCTTACTCCATGTATTTCCTGCTATCAGCTTTACCATATTGCCTCTCAATTATGAAATACTTATGTAAATGAAAGTTATAGCTACTTTATCTTACCTTTTTACCAAGAGTAATATCGGGGGAGTGGGAGTAGGGGCAAAACAGGAATGTTTATTAATGAGGACACATGCTAGGTACTGAGTTAAAGGGTGATACAAATAAACCCAAGAAGGCACATAATTATTTTTAAAAAGAAATTGACATACCCTTGTGATACTTTGTTCCTAAAGATATTGTATAGAACAACAGTAATCTGAAGTTCTTGCGGTGTACAAGGCTAACGTCCAACTTTCCTAGTAGTACTTTCCAAAAAGCAGTCTCATTTTTATTAAACATTCATTCTTCTACTTAACTTCCTTATTCTTTAGGATGATTTAAAAAATAAATAGGAAATTAATTCAATAGTATATTCTCTTCCTAATTTTTCTGCTTGATGCAATATCTATTTTAATTGTTGAGAGCTCTTTTAAATTCCAACTTCATTAAAATTTGCATCATACATGTTCATCTATTTCACATATGAAAGGATGCACGATTCTCCATACCAGGGAAATAGTCTATTAAATTGCTCACCTACACCTCCAAAAAGATAATAGAAAGTTATATAGGCTAACAGCAGAATCAGGCAAAGCCTTTCCTGGCTGTAGCACTACAGCGGAGAGACTTCAACCTCATCTCTATTACTGGATGATGTGCATTAAAAATGATTATTTATCTAAGTTTCATTGCAAACCAGAAAGGTGCATGAAATTTTCAGAGCTTGGGGGGAAAATGTATATTTAGCAGATGCTCAGAGTTGAATTCAGGGCATTTGCCCAGTGTCCAGAGATTCATGAAAATTCTAGGATGTAGCAATGACTGTCACAGCTAGACTCACAGGATTTCAAGATAATTTGGTTGACTTGAAAATTGCAAATGTGTCTAAAGATAATAGATACAAGATACAATAAAGATACAAGGACATTTTTTTTCTCCTGACTTGCACCTGCAGAGGTTGTCTCTACTGTTTTCAGCCTCGTGTCCCCCATTTTGGTCCAGTGTGTTTTGATTCAAATGTCATGATGACAAGCCCAAGGAGTAGCTCCAAGAACCATTTCTTACCTCAAGGGAAAAAAGGAAACCAATGATTTCTGGCCCCAATGTAAGTCAAATCAAGGAACTTGTCAACATATAACTAGCGATGCTTTAAGTAGAGCTGTCCCCAGAAAAGCTGAAAGGTGAAGAAAGTTTTCTTATGATGATGGATGGTCTATCCTTGTTGCACTGTCCTCCTCTGCTTCATCTTCCTCAAGATTATAAACATCCGGGACAGCTAGGTGGTGCAGTGAATAGAGCACCGGCCCTGGAGTCGGGAGTACCTGAGTTCAAATCCGGCCTCAGACACTTAACACAAAAAACTAGCCATGTGACCTTGGGCAAGTCACTTAACCCCAACTGCCCTCCAAAAAAAAAAAAAAAGCAAAAAACAAAAAAGATTATGAGCATCCTGTTATTATCTCTTGGCATCCCATAACACTACAACTTTAGCTCCCCAAATTTCCATACCTGCCATTCATCAAAAATTGCTAACCTAAACTTCGTGTAACAATAACAGTGCATTTTTATAATATTTACCAGTTATGTTCAATGCCTTAACTTGAAGTATAAGGAGGGATGTATATGTTTCAAGCCTTGTGATAAGGTGAATGGATGAGATAGAGATGAGTCTAATAGATTCTTCCCTAAAATCACTCTGGCTTCAAGTTCCTATTCTGGCTGCATATTCCTCTTTCTAGTATTTCTGAAGTGTTAGGGATGGACACACCACTGTAAAAAAAAGGATTTCATTTGTTGTTCAAGTTTCACAGTATAGTCATTACATAAAAAATTAGTCCTTTTAAAGTCCCTTCTGATTTTCATAGTGTATGATTTTATGAGCTACTTTCCCAACTTAAACTTCATAGGTTAGGTCTCCTTGAGGATAACTACCCCAGTTTAAACATACTCCTTAGGTCTGTAATCCTAAAACTATAGCACATGATTCTTCCACTAGTAGGTTTATCTTTAGTAGCCAGGCAGGAGTCACAATAACTCAAAGCAAAAGTGTTTACTGAAAAGGCATAGTAAGAAACATACCAAAAGTACATTTCTGCCATAAATTTGGGGCACATTCTCCCACAAATGCACATGGGATCAGCAGAGAGAGTAGAGATGAAGTTCATAAATGCAGAAGCCTATCTGTAGAGAACACATGTGAGCAAAGCACATATAAAGGGGAATAAAACATGTCCGTGATGTTTCAGGGTGATTGATGTTCTCACATTGTTGCCACTAACCTTAGTCTGTGAAGTCTTATTAAATAACCTGGTAACCACTAAATTAGGCAATATTGTTTGCTACTCCAATGTATGTTGCTTCACTTCTTGGCTATAGCCACCATCACCTTATTCTTATGCCATAACCAGTCTTCTAACCTGATACGTACTTTTGAAAAGAGAAGGGACCGTGCTCTAAATCAGCGGTTCTCAACCTATGGGTAGCGACCACTTTGGGGGTTGAATGACCCTTTCACCAGGGCTCGCCTAAGATCATTGGAAAACACATATTTCCAATGGTCTTAGGAACCAAGACACCTCTCCTCTATCTGTCTCCAGGCAGGTCCGCCCACATGCAGATACGCCTACATGTGAGTATTAAAGGGTTGTGGCATTAGGAAGTTTGAGAACCATTGATATAGACAGAGGGCACAGGTGTGAGTGAAATTTGAAGGGATTCTATGTAAAAAAAAATAGAATTAAGGGGTGAGAGAGGACTAAAGGGAAAAAGAGAAAGGGAAAGGTAAAATGGGGTAAATTTTCTCACATAAAAGAGATAAGGAAAAGTTTTTACAATAGAGAGGAAGAGGGCATGGGTGAGTGGAAGTGAGTAAACCTTACTCATCAGAATTGGCTCAAAGAGGGAATAACATACACACTCATTTGGATATAGAAATCTGTCTTACCCTACAGGAAAGTAGGAGGAGATGGGGATAAAAGAAGAGGATAAGATACAGAAGTGAAGCCAGTTTGGGGAGGGGGTAGTCAGAAGCAAAACACTTTTGCGGAGATACAGGGTGAAAGGAAAGAGAATAGAATAAATGGGGATGGGGGGAATATGATGGAGGTAGACACAGTTAGCAATAGTAACTGAAAAAATTGTGAAGCAAGTTTCTCTAATAAAGGCCTCACTTCTCATGTAGAGAATTGAGTCAGATTTATAAAAATAAGAGCCATTCTCAAATTGATAAATGATCAAAAGATATGATCAGTTTTCAGATGAAGTAATCAAAGCTATCTATAGCCAAATGAAAAATATTCTAACTCACTATTGATTGGAGAAATGCAATTTAAAACAATTGTGAAGTACTATCCCATGCCTATTAGATTATCTAATAGGACAGAAAAGGTAAATGATACATGTTGGAGGGGATGTGGGAAAAATGAGACATTAATGCATGGTTAGTGGATTTGCAGAACAATTTGGAATTAGGCCCAAAGGGCCATAAAACAGGCATACCCTTTGAGCTAGTAATACCCCTACAATGTCTGTATCCCAAAAGAGACTAAAAAACAAAAAAGGAAAAAATGACCTATATGTACAAAAATATTTATAGCAGCTCTTTTCTGGGGGTAAAGAATTAGAAACTGAGGGGATACCCATCAATTGGGGAATGGCTGAACAAATTGGGTCAGATGTGTGATTATGTTGGAATATCATTGTAGTATAAGAAATGATGAGTAGAATGCTCTCAGGAAAACCTGGAAAGACTTCATGGACTGATGCAAAATGAAATGTGCTATGTACAAAGTCACAGCAATATTGTAAGATGATCAGCTATGAATGACTTAGCTGTTCTCAGCAATACCATGATCCAAGACAGCTCTGAAGGACTTACATGAAAAATGCTGTCCATCCTCAGAGAAAGAGCTTGTGGTGTCTGAATACAGATCAAAGCATATTTTTTTTTAACTTTCTCCATTTTTCTTGAGTTTTTGGCTACATTTTCTTTTACAAGGTGACTATTACGGGTATGTTTTGCATGAGTACACATGTATAAGCTATATTGAATTGCTTGCCTCCTCAATGGAAGGGGAGAGGAAAGAATAGTATTTGGAACTCAAAGTTTTAAAAACAAATGTTAAAAATTGTTTTTAAATTTAACTACAGAAAAAGAAAATACTAAATAAATGCCGATAAGTAAATATTTTTTTCCAAAAAAAGATAAAAATGGATGATTTTGGTTATATAAAATTTAAGAATTCTTTGCAGAAACCTAATAAATAAAAAAAGTTTATGGTAAATAGGTAACTGGGCAAAATCTTTGCAATGATTTTCTGTGCTCAGGTTTTCACGTCTAAAATATAGATGAAGTGATTCAAATTTATCATATTCAAATTTATCATATTAAAAACTATTCCCCAAAAGATAAATGTCAAAGAACGTGAACAGTTTTCGAAGGAAATAACTTTTCTATGCTATTGACAATTATGTGATTTTCATCCCTATTACAGATATGGCATTTAAAGCAACATTGAAGTTCTACCTCAAACCTATCAAAATGAAAATGATGATGAAGAAAATAACAAAGGGACTGTGAGAAAATAGGTACGCTAGTATCTTGTTGATAAAACCACCAGTTGGTCCAATCATTGTGGAAGGCAGTGTGGACCTGTGCACAAAAAAATTACCACACTGCACAGATCCTGTGACTCAGCTATACCATTACTGGACCTATGCCCCAAAGAAATCAAAGACAGAGGGAGAAGATCTATGTGTGTATATATATATATATATATATATTATGTCTATTTGTGTGTGTATATATATATATGTATATTTATGTGTGTGTGTGTATATATGTATATATACATATATAAATTTTTTTTGTGATAACACCAAACTAAGAACTGAGGAGGTGGCTTCCTATTGGAAAGTGGCTAAACAAATTTAATGACAATAATGGAATATTATTGTGTCATAAAAAATGTGAAATGGATAGTTTTATGGGAAACTTGGAAGATTTCTACAGACTGATACAGATTGAAATGAGCAGAACCAGTAGAACAAGCTATCCAATATAAGTAACATTATAGAGAAAAATAGCTTTGAAAGACTTTGGAACTTTGATTAATACGAAGATAAACTATGAATCCAAAAGAACAAAGTTGAAATATACCACTCACCTCCTGCTAAGTGATTAATTTTAAATGCAGAAAGAGAAATATGGCTTTGGACATTAACTAATGTAGGACTTTGTATTATAGGATTAAGCAATTATGTATTTGGGGGATTTATTTTTATATATTAAATAGTTGTTCAATATGGAGGGTAGAGTGAGGAACATTATTTCAACATGTAGTATTTGAAAAGATAAAGAAATTAAAAGATGTGGCAAAATTATCTGGTTTCATATGATTCATATGACTGAATTCATATGATTACATATGACATGTAAGAATTGGGGTTAATTACTGTACCAATTAAGAGTCATTCTGAGACTGAGTAATGAAGCTGAGATATATTAAATATCTTTGAGTATTTCAAGACATGTGGTGACATGAAAGAGGTAATGCTTCTTTAAAACAAAAGGAGGATTTACTTTTCCTCTTTGTGCATTATTTTGATTCCTTTAGAGTATATATAACTGTTAGTTCAGAAGTCTGTCACAAAGAGTTGCAGCTCTAGGGATAGCATATATGGCTCTAGAAGGGGCATAATACTAGGATTGTATTATGATATAAGATTTCATATAGCAGGACATTAATACCACCACCATTACTACTACTATTACTACTACTACTACAAATAACAATAATAAGCATTTATCGTTTTAAGGTTTGCAAACTGTTTTACTGATGTTATCACAGCTTTTCCTTATGGCTATTCTGGGAGAAAGGTAACTACCAAAAGAGTTATTTTCCCTAGTGGTACTCTTCTCCATCAGATGTAGGTTTACCCAGGGTTCTGTGTTAAAACCCCTTATCTTTTCTCTCTTAGTAATCTCACCTGTTTCCATTGGATAGACTCTCTCCCTCTCCCTCTCCCTCTCCCTCTCCCTCTCCGTCTCCCTCTCTCTCTCTCTCTCCCTCTCTCTCTTCCTCTCTCTCTCTGTCTCTCTCTGTCTCTGTCTCTGTCTCTCTCTCTCTCTCTCTCTCTCTCTTTGTGTGTGTGTGTCTCCTTCTCTTCTTCCCCCTCTCCCCTGTGTGTGTGTGTATAACATTGATATATAGGTTATATATTTTGTTGTTGTTCACTCATTCACTCCTCTCCAGCTCTTCATGACCCAATTGAACATAGCACACCAGGCCTTTCTATCTTCCACTATCTCTTGAAGCCTGTCCAGGTTCACATTCATTGTTTCCATGATACCATCTATCCATCTCATCCTCTGCTGTCCCCCTTTCCTTTTGCCTTCAATCTATCTCAACAACAGGGCTTTTCTAATGAGTCTCATATTCTCATTATATGGCTAAAGTATTTAGGGTTCAGCTTCAATATTTGACCTTAACAGAGAATAGCCTGAATTAGATTAAGTATTGACTGCTTAAAGTTTCTTGCTGTTCAAGGGACTCTCAAAAGTCTTTTCCAGCACCACAGATTCAAAAGAATTGTTTCTGCACTACTCAGCTTTCCCAGTAGTCCATCTCTCACAGCCATACATTGGTACTGTATAAAACATACCTTTGAGTATATGGACATTTGTTACCAAAGGGATTATTCTGCTTTTTTAGCATGCTTTCCAGATTTGGAATAGCTTTCATTCCCAGGAACAAGCATCTTTTAAATTCATGGCTGCAGTCACCATCTGCAATGATTTTTGAAACCAAGAATATAAAACCTGACACTGTTTCCATTTATTCTTCCTCTGTTTGCAAGGAAGTGATGGGACCAGTTGTCATGATCTTAGGTTTTTTTTTTTTATGTTAAGCTTCAAGTCAGCTTTTATATTCTCTTTCACCTTCATCAAGAAGCTTCTTAATTGCTCTTCACTTTCTGCCATCAAAGTGGTATCATCTGCATATGTGAGATTTTTTATATTCCTCCTGGCAACCCTAATTCAAGCTTTTGATTTATCCAACCTGGCACTTTGCATGATGTACTCTGCATAATAGTTAAATAAATAAAGTGATAATATAGAGTCTTTTTGTACTACTTTTCCAATATTAGACAAGTCAGTTCCGTGTTCAGTGCTACCTGTTGCTTCTTGACCTACATACAGGTTCCTCAGGAGACAAGTAAGATGACCTGGAACTTTCATCCCTTTGAGGAATTGCCACATTTTGTTGTGATTTATACAGTTAAAGATTAATATAGTTAATGAATCAGAAGTAGGTTTTTGTTTTTCTTTTCTCAAAATCCCTTCCTTTCTGTACAATCCAGTGAATGTTGGCAATTTGGTCTCTAGTTCCTCTGCCTCTTCAAAAAGCAGCTTGCTATTCTGGTAATTCCCATTTCACACATTGTTGAAGCATAGCTTAAAGAATCTTAAGCATAACATTGCTGGTGAAATGAATGCAGTTTTTTTTTTAGTCATTTAAACATTCCTTGGCATTGCTCTTCTTTAGAATTGGACATAAACTGATATTTTTCAATCCATTGGCCACTGTTGTGTTTTCCAAATTTGCTTGCATATTGGTTGCAACATTCTAACAACAACATCTTTTAGGATATTAAATAATTCTGTTGGAATTTAATCACCTCTGGTAGCTTTATTGTTAGCAATGCTTTCTAAGATCCGCTTGACTTCATTCTCCAGGATGTCTGGCTCCAGATCCATAATCATCTAATTCTGGTTATTGGTAATGTTAATATATTTCTTGTATAGTTCTTTTGGGTATTCTCACCACCTCTTCTTACTCTCTTTTGCTTTTGCTAAATCCCTACCATTTTTGTCTTATATCATGTTCAGTTTTGTATGAAACTTTCTTTTGATATCTCTAATTCTCTTGAAGAGATCTCTTGTTTTTCCCAGTTCTGTTGTTTTCTTCCATTTCTTTGCATTGCTCATTTAAGAAGATCTTCTTATCTCTCCTTGCTATTCTCTGGAATTCTGAATTCAATTGAGCATATATTTCCCTTTTTTTCTTTCCCTTTTACTTTCTTTCTTCACCTATTTATAAAGCCTCATCAGACAGTCGTTTTGCTTTCTTGTTCTTTTTTTTTGGATTTTTGTTGTTACTACCTCTTATATAGTATTTCAAACCTCTGTGAATAATTCTTCAGACACTCTCTCTACCAGATTTAATCCCTTAAATCTGTTCATCTCTTCTACTTTATCTTCATAAGGGATGTTATTTAAGTCATATATGTATGGTCTGATGGTTTTTTTTCTACTTCAGTTTAAGTCTGAATTTTGCAATAAGAGGCTCATTGTCTGAGCCACAGTCAGCTCCAGGTCTTGTTTTAACTATGTAGAGCTTCTTTACCTTTGGCTTCAAAGTACATAATCAGTCTGATTTCTATATTGACTGTCTGGTGATATCCATATGTACAACTGCCCTTTGAGTTGTTAAAAAAAAAAAAGGTATTTGTTACAGCCAGCGAGTTATCTTGACAAAACTCTATTAGTCTCTGCCCTGCTTCGTTTTGTACTCCAAGGCCAAACTTCCCTGTTATTCCAATTATCTTTTGATTTCCTACTTTAACATTCCAATCTCCTATGATGACTGTGACATCTTTTTTAGTTGTTGTTTCTAGAAGATGTTGTAGGTCTTCATCAAACTGATCAGCTATGGCCTCTTCAGTACCAGTGACTGGAGCATAGACTTTTATTGCTGTGATCTTAATTCATTTGCCTTGAATTTAAACAGATAACATTCTGTTATTTTTGTGATTATACCCTAGTGCTGCTTTTCTCACTGTTTTTTTTTGCTTTTTTTTTTTTTGGAGGGCGGTTGGGGTTAAGTGACTTGCCCAAGGTCACACGGCTGGTTTTTTGTGTTAAGTGTCTGAGTGTGTTAAGTGCTTTTCTCACTCTTTTATTGACTGTGAGGGCCATTCCATTTCTTCTTGCCCACAGTAGTATATATAGTATTGATCTGAATTATAATTATGCATTCCCATCCATTTAAGTTCAGACACCCAAGATGTAAATGTATGTATGTATGCATGTGTGTATGTGTGTTATATGTATATATGTATGTGTATGTATACATGCATACATATACATACATCTCTAATCCTTCTCCTGATTGTCAGTATCACATCTTCATTTGAATGTCTTCTCAACTCCACAACCTCAGTATATCCAATACCGAACTTAGCATCTTCCCCCTCAAGTCCACCAATCCTACCAATTTTCCTTTTCTGTAGATGACAATACCATCCTCCCTGTCATCCAGGCTTGAAATCTTTAAGTCACCGTCAACCCTTCCCCCTCGTTCACCACCCACATCTAAGTAGTTACCAAATTCTAATGATTCCACCTCAAATATCTCTCTTTGGATAAGCCCCCTCACCTCTCTGCTTCTCTGTTTGCTTTGATTATAAAAGGGATTTTGGTAGACAGTTTCCATGGTCTTTTCCAGTTTTGTTTAGTTGTTTCAGTTGTGTCTGAATCTTCATGACCCCACTTGGGATTCTCTTGGCAAAGATACTAGAATGGTTTCCTTTTCCATCTCATTTTTTATTTGGGGGTGGGGGAAGGAAGGCGAGGCAATTGGGGTTAAGTGACTTGCCCAAGGTTTCACAGGTAGGGTCAAGTTTCTGAGGTCATATTTGAACTCGAGTCCTCCTGACTCCAGGGCTGTATTCACTGGGCCACTTAGCTGCCTCTCCCCTTCATTTTACAGATGAGGAAACTGAGACAAACAGGATTAAGTGACACCCAAAGACACACAGCTAGTAAATGTCTGAGGCTGGATTTGAACTCAAGTCTTCCTGACTCCAGGCCCAGCACTGTATCCACTTGGCCACCCAGATCTCTCTCTTCCGGTTTTACATGTGTATAAAACATATTGGCAGACTGGGTCTTAGATTTCAAGCTGGAAGGTACCTTAGAGGTCATGAAGTCTAACCCCCTATTTTATAGATGTAAAATTCAGGCTCTGAGAATATAAATTAATTTGTCTGAAGACAGACAGTTAATGAATGACACAGGTAAGCTTTGAATTCATGATGCCCAATCCAGTGCTTTTCCCTCTGTACCCTGACACTTCTCATTCTGCAATGACTAGAGTGCTGTATTTGAAGTCAGAAAGATATGGTTTCAAATTCTGTTTCAGATGGTCTCTATCAATCATTTATTTTTCCCAAGACCTCAGTTTCCTCGGTCTATAAAATGAGGAGCTTGGATTTCAATGACCTCTAAGGCTCTTTAGAGTTTGCAATCTAAGATCCTGTAAAATACACATGTAGATATTAATATAGTGCGTGTATTCCTGTGTTATCTTCACTCCCTTATAACTTCCTTCCATTCCCCCACCCAATTTTGTAAAGAAAATCAAGGATTTTTTTTTTACCCATATAATTCTCTACTTCTCTCCTCCTATCCCCGCAACACTTTTTTTTTTCCTGCTTTGAAACAGCAACCACAGCTGCCAGTGCCTCCGGGGCTTTAAACATCAATCAGTTTCACAGCTGGAGGCAGAGTGATCTACAGCAATAAAGCTTAAAGTGCTTTCCTTTCTGATATAATTTGATTCTTCCATTAGTGAACATTTTTTTTCCTTCAAAAGCAGAATGTGCTTGATCCAGGCCAGTGCAGACAAAGGGTTAAATTAAAGTGGTAGCAAACCCTGCTCACCACTAGCAAGGGTGAGCAGAGGGGAAAGCAGTCCCCACAGTTCATTCCTCTGTCCTTACCCAGAGGCCTCTTTTCTGATTTTCTAAGTGCTATCAGAGAATTGTGCAGCAGTAATTTCATTTGGGCAGGACAAGGCAGCTCTTTGGGATGTGTTCCTATACTCTTACATTTGGAAAAACACAGTGGAGAATCCAGTAGAGGCTATAGAAACTTCATCCTTTTTCCCCAGAGAAAACTTGTTTATAAAAAAGAAAAAGAAATTCTAAATGTTAATAACACAATTTTCATCTCTTAAGTTATCACCTTTTTGTTGTTTTTCAGTTATTTTCAGTTGTGTCTGACTCTTTGTGACCCTATTTAGGATTTCCTTGGTAAAGATATTGGAGTGGTTTGCCATTTCCTTTTCCAGCTCATCTTACAGGTGAGGAAACTGAGGCAAACAAGGTTAAGTGACTTGCCCAGTTTCACACAACTAGTAAATGTTTGGGACCAGATTTGAACTCAAAAAGATGAGTTTTCCTAACTCCAGGTTCAGCGCTCTATCCAATCCACCAGAGTTGCCTATTTCTTTTTTCCTTTTTTTTTCATCAGAAACATAGTTCCAACTTCTTTATTGCCATTCTCTGCTTAATAATTATTTTAAATGTAAGTATCACTTTTGAAAATCTGTAGAGAGGTGAAGAAGGGAAAAGTATAAGAAACTTAGATAAATATTTCGGTAACTTTGGATAGTACTGTGCTATATTAAGTAGAGATGGAAAGCTCCAAGAATGATGGTTGTTACAAGGAGCAGTAACTTAGGTTTGTGGTTCAACATTGTAGCTTCTGTTGACATTTGATAGAAAGGCTTTCTGTGGATCTATTGCTGTATTCAGTATGGAATTTTTGCCACACCAGTAGGATACATTTCTTTTTGCTTTCCTCTCTCTCTCAATTTCTTTTTCTTCCTTCCTTCCTTCCTTCCTTCCTTCCTTCCATCCTTCCATCCTTCATTCCTTCATTCCTCCCTTTCTTCCTTCCTTCTTCCCACCCTCTCTCCCTATTTATCCTTTTCTTTTTTGACAGACAGAACAGTCTTTTTTCTACTTGTTGCAGAACAGCATGGTCCATCTGCTGCTGCTGCTTTCCAGATGTTGGCAGCAGTAACCCACTATTCTATTATGTGCTTCATGAGGCCTTGTAGGGCTCCTTCCATTTGCTTTATGCCTGACTTGCCTTCTTACCCATCATCTAAAAATTGTTTGATTACCCTTTTGCCATACATTCTAATGATGTGATTGACCTGGTGAAGAGAATCATAACAACTATTATTGCCTCAGCAAAAAACAACTTTTGGATGTGTTCCCTTCTTAATTTATGTTAAGTAGTGTATACCTCTGATAAAATGAGTCTTTAGATCAAGACTTTGTAATCACTACCTTTCCCTGGAAGCCAGAACAGATTGTATAGGAGCACTGATCCATGAGACCTTTACACTCCTCTCCCCTCCAAAAAAATTGTTGCATTGGATCATAAGGGAACTGTTAAGCCATCAAGATCAACATGTCTGAGCCAGTACTGCTACATCCTTCCATGGTGTGAGAAATGGGAATGAATTTTGTCTGAGTGAGGATGGGACATATATTAGTAATTGTTGTTGTTCTTATTGTCAGTCATTTAGTCTTGTCAGAATCTTTGTGATCATATGTAGGGTTTTCTTGACAAAGGTACTAGAGTGGTTTGCTATTTTCTTCGCCATTGAATTAAGGTAAAACAGATTAAGTGACTTGTCCATGGTCACACAGCCAATGAATGTCTGATGCCAGATTTGAACTCAGATTTTCCTGACTCCAGAGCCAGCTGTCTATTCAATGAAACACCTAGCTGCCTCATGTATTAGTAATACACTGCCATAAAAGGAGATTAACTTTTTTTCTGATTTCTTGCATAAAGACAAAGTGCTAGTCACAACTGCCTGATGTTTAAAGTTTCAAGAATTTTTCTTAATATCAACAACCATCCTCTACCAGGATAACTTTGAACTTTTTACTAGAAAGCTCTGTTTACATTTTTATTTTGGTCAGTTGCTTCTGTAGACTTCTGATTATGACTCTGGAAGAACTCGGAGTTGTGTGCTTGGATCTCAGTTTAGATCTCAGGCCTTTTACTGCAGGCCTGAAAGTCATGGCAGGCCATTAATCACCTGCCAAAGGTGGGGAGGGGGCACACGAGGCAAAGCTTTTCCACCAACAAAATTTTACAGATGATGAAAGTTAAGGACTAATTAGGCAAGGTAATTCATAGCATGCAGCTAGTTAGTGATGCAGTTAGGACTGCAACACTGGTACTCTCAAAATAGAGAATGATGCTCTTTTTGTTCCTTCTTGGTATATTTTTCTTTCAGTTGACAACCCTAACAAGTCCATTCTATCTCTTTATAGCCTTTTGGTCCACTCTACTCTCATATGACCTTTTAATTTTATATTTCAAACTTTCATTGTGTAATATGACACAGATTCTGCCAAATAATCTAATATCTTACAGATTATTTCGTGTATATATCCTAGTTAGAAGGTACTGTCAGTCTGACTTCATCATGTTTAAAATTGACCATATAGTATAATGATATTGGCAAAGTAGATGCTTACTTGGAGGGAACAAAGGATATTCTTCTTTCTAGAGTTTACAACTTTACAGAAACTATATTATTAGGACAGTGTGTGTGTGTGTGTGTGTGTGTGAGTGTGTGTGTGTGTTTGCAATGGCGCTTCATTCTTTCATTCTACGTTTGGGTTTAATGAGCATTTGCTTGAGTAAAAAGACTAACTCATGTGTATGTGTCTGTATACACACAAGCAGCTATTTAATGTAGCCCAAAAATGAAAACTAGAAGAAGTTTAACTGACTAATGGAGAATGAAAATATATCTTATAAGAATATAACAATATTATTGCCTATAACAAATGATGAAATGGACAGTTTCAGATGAAATTGAGAGGACTTCTACGAACTGATGCAGAGAGAAATGAGCAGAACTATGTAAGCAATTTATACAGTGAAAACATAGTAAATAAAAACAACTTTGAAGGATTTCAGAACACTAATCAAAAGCTATGATTCCAGAACACTGTTAATGAAACATACCTTTCATCTCCTGAGAGAAGTGATGGACTTAAAATGAAGAATGGTATGCATACAATTTTGGACTTGGCCAATGTGAGGACTTATTTTATTGGAATATGTATATCTGTTATGATGGTTTTATTTTGTTATTCAATTGAAGGGGACAGTAGGAGAGACAACAAATATTTTAATAAATAAACCCAGATAGATAGGTAGATTGAAAAAAATAGATATTTTTAAAGATAGAGGAATAAGAGAAGGAATCTGTTGCCTACAATCACTTGTACTTAACATTGTTCCCCCCCAAAATTAAAAATGCTTTTAATAGAAGATACAATGCAAAATATTCATACCATCCAAATTACACTTAATGAAAAGTTTTCAAAATGCAGAAATTTAGTGAAATAAATCAAAATCATATGGAAAGAAGTTAAGGGGTGTGTGGAACTAGTTATCCTCTTTATTATGTAAAATTGACTTGAATATCCTTTCATTCAGCCTACTGAAATTAGCTTACATACCTTTTTTATTCAGTTACAAAAATACAGTTTTTTATTCCCTTATGCAATAGTCCATAGAACATGAAATATAAAATCATGATAGTAGGTAATGACTTGTTGCAGGATAATCATTTCTATCTGTACTTCATCAAAGAGGATAGGAATGACAGTAGTAGTAGTAGTAGTAGTAGTAGTAGTAGTAGTAGTAGTAGTAGTGGTAGTAGTAGTAGTAGTAGTAAGTAGTAGTAGTAGTAGTAATAGTAGGAGTAGGAGTAGTAGTAGTAGTAGTAATAGTAGGAGTAGGAGTAGGAGTAGTAGTAGTAGTAGTAGTAGTAGTAGTAGTAGTGGTATAAATGGGAAGAATGAAAATAGTAAGATAAATGAGTAGTATTGGTGTAATTGAATAAGTATTTCATTAAAATCCTATTTTTGCTATTTACAATTTATATGATTTTTAACAATATGTGTATAGCATTAGGAAAATCACTTCTTTAGGACTCAGTTTCCTCATTTAGAAAAGAAAGTGATTGGATTAGATGATCTCTGAGGACCCTTCCTGTTCTAAATAATATTATGTTTTATGCCCTATCATCTCCTAAAATGACTGTCATACTATAGTTATAAAAGCAGAGTCAGTATGATCACTTGTCAGTGATATTCAGTCATTGAGTGAATCAGGTAACATGAAAAGTTGACGAATAAATCAGATTCTGTGACTAAAAATATTAACTTTAATTTTCAAGTAGTCTTTTGAAATGTATATATCACTGTCATATTGATCTTATGTAAATACCAATTTGTATATATCACTTCCTTGCTCAACAACTTCAAATGCTGCCTTCCCCCATAACCCACATCCCAGCAGAATAAAATCTTGTCTCCACAATCTGACTTAAACCTATGACTCCCATCTTCAACTTCAACATATGAACACTCCATTTTAGCAAACTAATCTATTCAGTATTATTTGAACACAGATAGACATTTCTGTCTTTGAGCATGTCAGCTCTCTGAAACCTTCTGCAATTAACCCCAGATGCAATTTCTCTTGCCCCTTCTGACTTCCTATAGAATATTTGTTGTCTATAACAAACATTTTGTCCCAACTTTGCTATTATGTACTATTATTTGCCATTTCATATGCATACATATATCCACCCCAACTTGTTTATATAAGTATCTTTGAGGTCAATGACCTATTTTATACCTCTGTCCTACCTAAACCAAAGCATGATGGGTATAGGTTTATTGTTTGAAATAGTTGATATCTAGATGATGGTTTAAAGTTGGTAAAACACTTTTCATAATATATCTCATTTAATTCTTGTAACAGTCCTCTAAGGTAAGTATGAAAGATGTAGTTATTATCATTTTATAGATAAGGAAAAGGGATTTTTAAAAAGATGTTATATTACTGCTCCGTTGCTCACACAAAGTTGTCAAGTATTGGAGTTGGATTCAAACACAGGTCTCTTTTGATTCCAAATCAGCCCTCATTACACTGTGTCATGCTGTCTCTTCTGTTGATGAATACACTGATGTTCCTTTCTATTAAAGGCTATTTGCACGATTGAATAAGCTCCTCTTAGCCTCGATATCCAGATTAATTACATGATGTTTAATAATTGATTTTAGAATTTGCTTAGTTACGCTGAGTAACTGAGCAAAATATGATTTCACGAAACTGAATCACACTGCCCTTTTCAGTCAGAGTTCCAAAATCCAGGACCCTGGGAAAGGAGCCTTCAGACATTGAAGAAAGAAGCTATGAAATGAATGGGTCAAACTGTATCTAGATTTCTGATTATTTCAGGTTTTGGCCCATGCTGGGAGATGTGACTCTGACTAGCCTTGAATCTAAGGGAAATAAAGTCCCATGTGTATATGACTTTTTTCTTCCCATACTTCAAATGAATTCAGCAAGAATTTTATTCTGCGTCTATGAGCCATTGTAGCTGAATGCTTATAAGCAAATTAATGACCCAACATGATCCTAAATGTAGTAACTGCTTCTAGGGCACTGGTCAATGTACCTAAGTAGCATGAACTTGTAGGGAGAATATCTGAAGTCTCTGTGAGGTAGAGAAATAGATCTTTTCAGAGCAATGCGCATTTTAAAGTGAAGCTGTCCTTTTTTTCCTCTTCAGAGAATTTTCAAATCTTGGCACTAAAGAGGGGGAAAAAAAGGTATGTCTTTTCTTTGAAATACTGGCTTTTTTTTCTCTGAAAAGACCACCCTCTCCTCAAGCCTTGGAAACTTCAAACGGTTTGACCGAGAAGTCAGAACTCCTCTGGTTGAAGAAGCTGTTATCTAGAAAGCTGCTATAGGCTATAAGCTCTCAGAAGGTCCTGGAGCGTAGAGTCTGTTTATATTCATTTTTAATAAGCTAAATAAAAAATAGAATCAAAATGGACTAGAACCATATATATGTATGCATGTATATATATATGCATTCAAATATACATATATATTTATATACTTATATAAATATTTATCATGTCTCACCATAAACATTCAAGCTTTTACTAAAATGCCCACACTATATCAATTAATGGGGAGTATATTCTAGTAATGATATAAATCTCATATAAAAATGAAATATGTCTCATTTTTTCACTCATGGTTAGGCTTGTGGGATTCTATCTACTCTTAGTCTTCCTGTGTACTTTACATTTTCTTATTTATTGAGAGCTTAATATCTGTGTTACTTTTACTTAATATTATTTCAATATTTCAACATTTATTGTTTCTTCAGTGTGGGTATATCCTCCACAAATACAGACTGCAATCTTTGAATGCCTTATAATTCATGAGATACTAGATTAGATAGATACTAGAATAGATAGATAGATAGATAGATAGATAGATAGATAGATAGATAGATAGATAGATAAGGGGCAACTAGGTAGCACAGTGAATAGAGCACCAGCCCTGGAGTCAGGAGGACGTGAGTTCAAATCTGGCCTCAGACACTTAACACAAAAACTAGCCAGGTGACCTTAGGCAAGTCACTTAACCCCAATTGCCCTCCAAAAAGCAAAAAGAAAAAGAAAAAAAGGATAGATAGAGCAATAGAAAGAAAATGTAAGGTGCATAGTAAGACTAGCATCCCAGAAGTAATAGCTGTATCTATCCACATATATGTATAAATTAAGGCATATATGCATATGTACTTATATGATTTATATTTATTTATCACCATTTGCTCAGCTTCATTAAATTTTGCTAGAATTTTTCTTATACAATAGCCCTTTTGGGGGCCCATATTTGAAGCCTTTTGAATTTTCTAACAAAACTTATAATCTGCTGTCATAGCCTATGAAAACCTAGTGCTAGTTCAATGCCATAATAAGAATCAGGGTAAGAAATCAATGGAAGAACCTAATTGTGCAGCCTTGTGTCAGTTCTTTAACAGAATTGTTAACCCATTGGCATGGGTGCATATCAGTCCTTCCATTTCTTTTTACCATGTGTGAATCTCGTCTATGTCTTTCAGTTAATTATATACATACATGGGCTTTATTCAAAATACTAGAGACCTTCCACTGTTCCTTTGAATATTTCACAGATACCAGTTCCATACTCAGAAAATCCATCTGTTATCACACATTGTTGCTCCATGACAAACCCACCTCCTTTTCCAATCAAGCATATCCTTATCTTTTACACCACTTCTAAACACAAGTCATCATTGTTAACATACCATATCCTGCTGACAACTACCACATATATTTTCATTGACCTTTAGTTAACATGCAATTGTGATTCTCTTGAGATTTTGCCATTCTGGGATGCCATATTGTATCATCAAGAGGTAATTAGCATTCTAGAAATGCTATGTAATTTCACAGATTCAGTCTAGTCTGTTACTTTCATGTCTGAATATTGCTTATTGACCATTCATGGCATCTCTGATAAATCTATACCTATATGCATAGATTGATACATACATACATATATACATGCATGCATGCATGCATACATACTGTCTCTCCATATATGTATATATGTATACACACATATATATGTAATCTACAATATATCTACACAGATGTATGTGTTTGTAAACTTACAAACTAGGTAAATGCATTTCCTATCCACCTACATCATAACATTGTGAATATTGTTTTTTCATCCACTATGTTTTTCCTATGTGATTTGTTAGGCTGGCATCACAAACAACTATGGATCTTCCTGAAGAGACTCTATATTGTTTTAATGGTCAGAGAAATTACTACAATGTCATCCACAAACAAGAGCATTCTGTAGAGTCCTTCCATTAATAATGAAAGCCTAGCCTTTGGACTTTGTAGGAGAACATATTTCATGACTTTTTGTATAATTTTATGAGTATATTTCCCTGTTAAAAGATTTACTTGACTACTGTTGATACTCAGTTTATTATTTAACAAGGGTGGATGTGCCTCCCATAGGATTTTATATAATCTTAACATGGGTGGGAATAGTGAGTAAAATGTTTCCTTGTAATCAGCCAGTCCCATATATAGTGGGACCTTTTACATCTATACTTCTCAGTCATCTGTGTTTACTGTGAAAATATGACCTGCTATAGAAAATTTGTCAGTGCCTTCCTTTTCTGTTCTCATATTTTCATTAGGCATAGTGTGAAAGAAACAAGGTTCATTCTGCATTTTGACTGAAGTCTGTCAGAGACACTTTTATTCAGGTTACAGGCAATTGCAGGGAGAGACACTGACTGACAATTCCCTCCCATCCCACCCCTACCCTCCTATTAACCAAAATGCTCTGCTTAAAGCAGTTCCCAAATTATAATAATAATGAAACAAAAGATTTCCTCCAAAAGAGAAAATAAAACCAATGAAAAGGACAAAAATACGCAGTTTTCCATTCTAGTTTTGTGATATTTAGCAAAAAAGAGAACAATGGTAATGTGACTGCACCCTTAGAAGACCTGGTTAATTCAAACCTCTCTCGGGAGACTGAGAAAGATTCACTAATGCTATTACTCTTATAACTTTAAACAATTTATAATGCTTGCAACCCTTAGGAGGATTTAGTGATTGTATATTTCCCAAATCACCTTCATGGATGCATAGAGCTTTTATAGAAATAAGAAAATAGGGATAGAGGTTTGTAGTTGTTGATGAGCAACATCTTGGTTCTTCTGTTCTCTTTTCTTTTTGGGGGGGTGCGTAAAATGTCAACCATAATTTAGTGATCATTTTTGTTGTATGTCTCCTCATATATGCTTTTTATCTCTGTCTAAACTATTTGTCTGTTTATCTTGGTTCCCACAGGAAAAAAAATAAGATATGCCTTCCAGCTGTCCTAGAGAAAGAATGGGGTGAGTAGGGTGATGAAGGAGGGGAAAAAAAAAAAACATCTGCACAGTGGTATTCATTTATTTATCTTTACCTCTATCACTTCCAACCGTGAGAAAACTAATTATACTCTTGGAGGATCAAGAAGCATCTGATCCTGTTGCCGTTTCATAAGGACCCTGAAATTGTAGAATCTCATATGCAGATAGTTTCCACAGCTTAGGGCTAAAGTCTGATGTGTCTTCTGAGGTTACTGCCCCCTCTCTTCTTCTTCCCCACCCAACACAGTTAAGTCCTAATGACCAATATTCATTTCTGAATGATTTTATAAAGAAACTGGATCAAAAAGGCCTTTCTAAGAAAACTCATTAAGGTTATTTTTTTTCCACTGAAAATCCTAGAATGATCAAGAAAATGAGCCCATGAGTCCAATAGATATTTTGGCTATGCCAAAGTAGTCTCTTGCCATGGACTTCAAGAAAATAACACTGAAGGCAAGTCAGTTAAATAGTTGGATTAATCTGTTTTGTTGTTCATCTCATTTTACAGATTGTTTTTCAAAGAAGAAAATGGGACTGGGCTAGTGTAAGAAAGATGTATGATTCATATGTGAATATATACCTATATG
The DNA here is from genome assembly GCA_028646575.1 of Pseudocheirus occidentalis. Taxonomy (NCBI): domain Eukaryota; kingdom Metazoa; phylum Chordata; class Mammalia; order Diprotodontia; family Pseudocheiridae; genus Pseudocheirus; species Pseudocheirus occidentalis. Next base: position 260,227,228 of record CM053593.1, read on the forward strand.
AGAAAAAACAAGTTGTATGTTCTTGTAGATTAACTGGAATGAAGATGAATCACGTGGATATAACTCTTGATGTGTCTTTGGTAACAGCCTAAAGTGGCTGTTCATATTGGATAGATCAACAAAACTTTTAGCAAGCCAAACATCTTTTGAGAAGTAAGTTGGCATACTTTATAGAGAGCTGACCTTAGATTCAGTAGGGCCTAGGTTCAAGTTCTGCTTCTGACATATTGTTTAAATGACCCTAAGTTCTTTATCTTCTCAGTGTTCAAAGCAACTCTAAGATAACAAATTACAAAGAAGGTGACCTAGAGTTCCCTAAACTGCTGAAATTACCAGTTCTATTAAAAACAATTATAATACAACAACAACCTAGCACAGGGGTGAGGAACGTGTGGCCTCAAGGCCAATTTTGTTTTGTGAAGTTTGGATTCAAAGGGCCACCCTTGAGGTTGCAGGTACCCTACCCCTGACCTATCAAAATACCTAGCAAGACATGACCTGGGGGCTAGCATCATGTGCCAGGAGATTGCTATAAACTAACCAACAGCAAATCCCTATAATACAGTTACTGTTAAGATGGAATAATATAAATGAAAGACCTTACACACTTTAAAGTACTATATAAATATTATTATAGGCTTCAAAATATTCTTTAGAATTCAACAAATGACATTATTAAAGACAGAGCTGTTGCTCACAATCACCAAAGCATAGCATCTATCTATAAAAGTATAAGAACCCTTCTAGTAGAAATTGCCATAACAAATATCCACAATCTCCATGTCACATGGAATGATAAGGTTTCAAAATAGAGACCTAGTAAAAGAAATAAAAGAGAATGAGAAAGAGGCTAGAGATCTCTGGCATCCATTTCTTCACTACTAGAGTTGTCACAAAGATGCTTTCAGTAAACCTGCAGTAGGTGAAGCTACATCATGATTCTTTACCTAATTGCAAAAATGCAGTTATTTAATGTACCTCATCAATAATACAGAGAACATTAAGCATAGAAGAAAATTGCAAGATATCAATGTGTTTCATAAATGTAACTGCTGGAACTTATTTGAAAAACCTAAGAATGAGATTTTGATCTAAACCTATTTTTTTCCATAGCACTTCCCAGTTTTCTGAAAAGTTTTTGTCAAGAAATGAGTCTGAACCCCACGAGCAGAGTTCTTTGGGTTTATTGAACACGAGGCTAATAGATCCATTTGCTTCTCTGTGTCATGTATCTAATCTGCTCCACTGATGAATCTCTATTTTTTAACGAGTACCAAGAGATTTTGAGAATTACTGCTTTTTAGTTTAAGATGTGGTAATGGTAGGCCCCCTTTACATTTCTAAAAATATTTTCCTTGAATAATTTTTAACCAGTGATGATAACAGTAGATCTTTACTCAGCACCAATTCTCTCCTCTGCTCTAAGACTGTTTCCTCATTTTGTAGACTAAGTAAGGGTCATAGTATTTTTACTACATACCTCCAAGAGTAGTGAATGAGAAAAGTGATTGTAAAAGGTTCAGGGATGGGGTTCCTGAGGCCTCAAGGCTACATGTGGCCCTTTAGGTCCTTGGGTGCAGCTTTTTGACTGAGTCCAAATTTTATGTCCTTTTATGAATAATGTGAGATGTTTTGGTTTCAAAGATAGACTTTTTACTTGAAATTAAGAATTTCTTAACAGTTCAAACAAATTAATGTAAGAAGGAAGAGAAAAAAAACAAGTTTCATTCTAAGTCCAAGGAAGGGTTGCCTGTTTTCAGCTGAATTGGACATTTCATTCCAATACATAACAGAGGACTATAATGTTTCCTTTTCCAGAGGTAGATTTAGTTTCTACAACTGTGTAAATCCTGTTTTCATTAAAGCAAACAGTCTATGATCTTATTGCTTGGTGTTCATGGCTACTTGTGTGCTAATCAAATAATTATAAAATGTTATAGGACACATATAAAGATTATGGTTTAAAAGCTTATATGCGGGGCAGCTAGGTGGCTCAGTGAACAGAACACTCGCCTTGGAGTCAGGAGGAGCTGAGTTCAAATTTGGCCTCAAACACTTAACACTTACTAGCTGTGTGATCTTGGGCAAGTCACTTAATCCCAATTGCCCTGCCTTCCCCCATCCAAAAAGAAAAAAAAAAGAAGCAAAGCTTATATGAACAAATTATAACACTGTTGGTAGCCAGTCAGTCAGTCAGTCAGTCAGTCAACAAGCTTTTATAAAGTACATATGCCAGGCACTGTATCAATTACAAATGACAAACCGGAATTCCAGATACAGGAAGGAAAATAGTCCCTGATTTGTCTTATATTCTTATGAAAGAAGAAAACACATAAAAGGGAACTGAAAAGAGGAAGGAGGGGCAGATGTTTAGCAAAGGAGCATGGTACAAGAAGTCTAAAGTGCAACGTGGAGAAGAATGAGATATGGCTGATCTTGATACCCTCCTTCAACTAAGGCTGTGGGAGAAGCCATCCAGTTAGAGGGAGAGACCTCGGTAGGAAAGAGTATTTCCAATGTGTAAATTCTAGAACTGGAGTGAGACTTTAAGATGAAGAACAAGGAGCTTGATAAAGGAAATCCAGAATACAAGCTGGAGAGACAGTCGCCTTTGTTCAAAAGTCTTGGGAGAAAAAAAAAGGTGTACCATGTGGTATAGGATCTTAATCACAATCTTTCATGATTCTGTATGAAAAGCAGGCTTAACTCCTTTGCCCCCTTTGTCATCAAAGAAGGCTACTAATTCAGGAGTGATTGTATTAAAAGGTTGCTAAAGGACTTGATAATTTCCAAGGTACTCTCCAGCTCTAAAATTTTGACTTTGAGATTTCTTGTGTCCATGTTTATAACACATCCTGGAAGAGAAGAAATAAATTGCTAAAGAAACACTTACTGCTTCATTTATTGACTTTTTCTAGCTTAAGTCTGGCCCAAAGCAATCTACCTGTTGTTGATCTATCCCTCTAGCTTTCTCATATACTACAGAACCTACCTGAAACCTTGTTGAGAGTGACTGAGGAACCACAGTTACAAGGTTTGTTAATCTTACTCCCAGGTGCATATGCTTCCTGATGTATTATGATGCCGAATGAGATCCCTATAGTTATGCAAAATATTAGTGGGGCTTTTCTTTTATTAAAGACGTGCTTTATTAATCTTAATAAATCACAGTTTGTCGGTTGCTTTCTGACTGCCTCTCAAGTAAAATGGGGCTTGACTGTGCAGTAACACTGTTTATGTCATGCTTGAATTGTTTAAGGTGAGGCTCTGAGTAGTTTTATTGCTTTTGTTTATATAGGTAAACCCAATCTGCACATTGGAAATGATTGATGAAGTGTAGTCCCACTTGGAGTGTTTGTCATCACTCATGTGCTGAAGTGACATTTCTTTATGTATTTTGGCATAAACATATGCAACTACTGGCAAAGCATTTGACCCTAGAGTCTGACTATTTGTCATTCTAATCTTTTTTTTTGCCCAAAGTCAGGCAAGTTACTGTATATTCTATCTGCACGTACATTGCTAATTATTCAACAGACAGTAAAATGGTCCTGTGCCTGGGCCTGCATAAATTGCTGAATGTGCGATCTTCATTTCTCTAGCTAGGTACTATGCAGTAATATAAATAAAGTTGAGATGCATGTAAATGTCAAGAAAGACAGCCATATTGAACTACAATAGCTTTTCAGTAAAACCTGCAGCCTGTATCAGTAGAAAAGGGAAAATGCCAAGTTGAGAACTTAGAAAATCAAACGTAGGCAAAGATTAAGCAAAATATATTAAATACAACTCTCTTCGAATATAATTTCCAATAACAGAGCTTCACTGAAAAGCAAGTTACCAATAACTCACATTATGTGGACAGAGATAAATGAATAGCTCCTTAACCTCCAGGCTCAGGGTTTGGACTATGTGTTGTTTTGTTTGAAAACATCTGATTATTTATTGGGGAAAATGTCAGAGAAAAAAATTAAAGTGTAAAGTAATTTTCCCCAGAAAGCAATCACATGTCATTTATAGAATATATCATTTTTTCCCCCCTGTTTGAGCTTGGATGTGCAGCAACTGTGGGAAGGATATTGGGAGGTAAATGAGTCAACAAACACTTCAAAAGAAGGACCTGGAAGGGGAGGAAGAGGTTTATTAGCATGATTCAAGAGATGTACCTATGACTAATGGACTCAAATTAAGTACAGGGAAATGCAAGCTCAATATCAAGAAAAAACTAAATTTTTGGAAAGAACCCAAAGGAATCATTCCAACATTGAACATTAAGAAGAAAAAAGACAAAATATTAGTTTCTTATAGAGCACAGCCTAATAAAGGCACTTAGTAGGCTTTTTCTATAGTTTCTGAGATATTAAAAAAAACTTGTACTTCAATTTTAAGCAACCCACAGCTGGGGTGGAGGGTGGAGAGTGGGGGCCATGGAGTTTTTAGTATGTAGTAGGGTGAAAGGGGAAGGAAAAATCTTGATTCAAATGAGTAATTTCTTTATTTTTTTCAATGATCAACATCCAGGATATTAGGCTACAGTTAACCTTGTATTGATGTTCCTTAATAGACAAATGTTTTTCAGTAGTCACTTTTGTTTATGGTCATAAATTTCCTGTTACCCCAGTGATCCCACCATCTTTCCTAGTCTCAAGCCAATTCCCTCTTACTCTCTTCTAGGTAGTCATTCAGATGTGACTAACAAGTCCACCAAGTCCACCAGATAGTCAGAAGTGGGTATTCCAATTTAACTGATTATAATATATGTTGGATATATGCATATATATGTTGCATATATACATATATGTTGCATATATGTTGGAGAATATGATGAGATAAAGCTGGAAGTGTAAGTGGTGCCTAGTTATAGAAAGCTTCTAATGTCGAACAAAATATTTTTGAATCTTGACAAATGGAAGATTTTGAATAGAAGAATAACATGATAAGATATAAGTATATAAGATGCATTTGAAGGGGGAAACAATATAGTAAAATCTGTTAAGAAGGGCATTGCAAATTATAAGAGAAGGGAAGGATATGAGAGATAATGTAAAGGTATAATTAATAGAAGTGAAGAAGAGAGAAAAGTCAAAGATAACAACAAGGTTGCTAACATTAGAGTTGTTCATGCCACTGGATTATAAAATATAGTCAGAAAGAGAAGACATTTTAAAAAGAAAGATAATTAATTTAGTTTGGGACATTTTGAGTTTGGTGTGCCATTGGGGCATCTAATTGAAGATATTCTGTAAGCATTTGGAGCTCTGAGGGATGTCAAACCTGGAAATATACATTTGAGAATTATTTGTATTGAAATGATAGTAAAAGCTATCAGAATAAACAGCATTAGAAAAGGAAGGAACACACAGAAACAAGAGCAGCAGATGAACAACAGAACCTTGGATTCTGAAGAGGATGACAAGCTGCTTAATACAACAGAGAAAGAATGATTATGAAGAAAGAGGAAAACTAGAGATTTCTCAGAAACCAAAGGAGAGGCCTGTCAGAAGGAGGCTGTGGTCCACAACATCTGTTGTTATAGAAAGGTCAAGAAGCATTAGGAATGCAAAAAAGACATTTAATTATCAAAAGATCATTAGAGACCTTTGGGAGAGAAATATCAATAGGAGTTGGGGAACAGAAACCAGATTACCAGAGGTTGTGGAAAAAGTGGATACTTAAAAAGTAGATACATAGAGTAGAAAGCATTTTCTCAAAAAGTTTATTTATGAAGAGGAATAGAAAAATATAATGGTTAGATTAGTCAAAAAGGTTGAGAAAAGTTGTGGGTTGTTTTTGTTTGTTTGTTTGTTGAGAACAGGAGAAACCTGAGTAAGTGTTTTTCCTTCGATAGAAAGGAGTCAGTAGAAGATGCATAAGACAGGGCAAGGGAAAACATGGTTGTTGAACCAAGGTCCATGAAGTGCGAAGACGGGATAGCATCCGGGATATAGGTTTTTTTGGTTTTTTTTTTTTGCTTTTTGGAGGGCAGTTGGGGTTAAGTGACTTGTCCAAGGTCACACGGCTAGTTTTTTGTGTTAAGTGTCTGAGGCCGGATTTGAACTCAGGTACTCCTGACTCCAGGGCCGGTGCTCTATTCACTGCGCCACCTAGCTGCCCCCGGGGTATAGGTATTAAAGATTAACTGTAATTCTAAATGTGAAATTTGTAATTATAAATTAAGATTGAGGACCTCTTCCTCCTCCAAGGCAGACAGGAAGGCAGGAAGTATAAGAATGAAGGTGAACAAACTCTCACTGGAAGGTCTCAATCTCTATGAAATAGGAAGTCAATAAAATGTTAATGGAAAGATTGGTGAGTGAGTGTATAATTTGGTTCTAGAAAAAAAGAAAAAAATGTAGAATAGGGATGGCAGTGAGTGAGATAGAAAGGCAAAAGGAATTAATCAGAAAAACTGACAAGTAACAGTATGGGCCCACCTGAGGTTCATATGTGTTTCTGTTTTAGCCTATTGTGTATAATATGGATATAATATTGAATGTAAGGTAAGATTAATAATGTGGATTTATCTTTGAGAGTTTTGATAGTAATTGGGAGTGGAAGCAATTAAGAATGTTACCTAAATTTTGTTTTGGTGTCCTTCAAAAAAAAGTATCAGTTTGATTTTTAAAAAAAGTTCTGTCTCTATATTGATTATTTAAAATCACTGTTAAATCATAGTATTTCCCTCCTTGAATGAAGGAGAGTTTCATTCTTTCTGGAAATGATTATCAGCCTACTCTTCACCAAATTACTGAGCCAATTCAGGTGAGATGAAAGTGTTTATTCTTCAAGATAAACATAGAGAGAAAAATCAGAAAGAAATTGACAGCTTAGTGAAACAAAAAAGATATTCATTAAAGAAAAAAAAACTTTCATTTAAAAAAAATTCTCAATACTATTTCTCTGAGAAGCTTTCTGTCTGTCATGGTTGCTTGGCTACCAAAACAGCTGTGGCTGCTGGATATAGGGTTCCCTCCTTTGTGAATGGTGGGAAGGAACTAGGAAAATGCCCTGGACTGGTCAAGGTATGAGAAGTGATGGCTACTAATCAGAGCTGGCATCAAACTAGGCTCCTGTGTCAGAGTGGGACCTTTAGAGAACCGGCTGTCCTTGTTTTCAAGGGACGTCACTCAACAATCTACTTTCCTAGCCTTTGTTTTCTCACCTCCCACTCACTTCCCAACCCTTTGTATGGTCTTCCACCCCATAACTACTTTAACTGCTCTCTCAAGAGTCGTCAGTTAATTTTTAATTGTCAAATCCGATGGCTTTTTCTCCCTCTCTTCCTTCTCAGTAGCATTTGAAACAGCTCTCTACTCTCTCTTCCATGGGTTTTCATGATGCTCTTCTTTCCTGGTTCTTTTATCTGTATTACTACTCATAGGAATCTTCTTTGATAGACCGTTATGTCTGCCTCACTTCCAAAGCATAAATGTTAGGGCTTTTGTTTTGAGCCGCCTTCTTTGGTTACACTCTCTTTTGGTGATTTATCAGCTGCCATAAGTTCAGCTATCTGCTCTATACATACGACTCCTAGATGTATGTATGTATGTATGAATGTATATATTCATGTATGTATATGTACTTATGTGTATGTATGTATTTATATATATTGATAATCAATTATATAGTGATAATCTGTGTGTGTGTGTATGTATGTATGTATCCCCAAGTTCTGGTCAACTGAACCATTAACTCTGTTATGCAGCTTCTTGATTCATATGATCAGCACTCTAGTTCAGGCCCTTATCACCTATTCCCTGGATTATTTCAATAGCCTCCTAATTAGTCTTCTAGATTTATTCTTTTTCCCCTTTCTAGGCCACTCTCTAAGGTAGCTAGGTGGCATAGTAGATAGAGTGCTGGCTCTGGAATCAGGAGAACCTTGAGTTAAAAAAAAAAATCTGGCCTTAGTTACTAAATGTGTGACCCTAGGCAAGTCCTTTACTCCTGTTCTCAGTTTCCTCTTCTGTAAATGAGCTAGAGAAGGAAATGTCAAATCACTCCAATATCTTTGCCCCAAATGGGGGGGGGGAGGGGGTGGTCCATGAAAAATCAGACATGAAAAATGAACTAATCAACACTCCATCCACACAGCTATTGGATTAATATTCTTTAAACACAGGTTTTACCATGACCAAAACGCAGTGTTCTGAATTGGATTGTTCATATGAGGTTTCCAATATAACCCATTACTCTGGGAGCTACCGATGGAGTCACAGCCAAAACTTCTAGGACATAGTAGGAAATAGTTGGTGCAAAACTCTCCCCGGGAGCCAGTAACGGTGTTTACATGATTTAATAAATGTAAAAGAAAAACTTGGGGAAATAATTTAAATTCACTTAACTTTTAGGACATGAAATGCTGATGACTTGGAAGCTGAGATTCACTGAGATTTATCTTCGCTCTTTCACGGAAGATGAAAAACCTTGCTGCCAATTTCCAGAAAACCAATACATTTCCTTTGTCCATTAAATAATGTGTTTTATGATGAAAGGTCATCCCTCTTTATAATGTCATAATTTTGATTTTTAATAATTGTCATTAAAAAACATAGGCCTTAAAGTATCCATGACCCCCCTTGATCTTTTTGTTGTGTCCCCGGAGGAATCACAGTCTTTTTTTTTTAAGTCAGTGATAACTTTTTTCACAGTAAAAGTGTCACTCAAACTTGACTTATGATAAATCCCTGAATTTGTTTACAATGGATTTTAGCTTTGCTGCCACTCTAGATCTAAACATTAGATGTCATTATGAGGGAATCAGCCAGATGCAGTAGAGATGGCATTGACCCTGAAGCAGGGAAGACTTGGATTTGAATCATATTTTGGAAATTAACCAGATGTATTTCTTAGCCTTAGTTTCCGCATATTTCAGTTATGAGTAAAAAACCCAAAGTTATCAACCTGTAAAATTGTCATAAGGATTAAAAGAGATAATTTCAAGGGAATACTATATAAATTACAATTATTGTTGTTAGGATAAAGGGCCATAACTATTTTATTACATTTTTTTGCTATTCATTTCTCTCATAAGTTTAGATGAGTAGAGTACCAAGATAATAGATGTGGCTTAAATAGTAGTGATGCTAATGAAGTAATCTACAATATAGGGTCCAGCCTAAGGTTACTATTCTGTAAGGAGGCATGATTTTTTACTTCACCTTCATTTATATTAGGTGGATAGAATTTTTCATCATTAACACTTTGGAATTAATATGAATCATAGTATTTATTGGAGTAAAATCTTTCACAATTGATCCTTATTACAGTATTACTGTTACTGTCTACACAGTTCTCCTGTTTCTGTTACAAATTTGACACTATACATTCATATATGTCTTCTCAAGTTTTTTTGAAACTATCCCCTTTGTCATTTCTTCTATGAAGAAATTTCTCATTCTGCATATAATTTCTGCCAGTCTATTTTGAGTTTTTCCAACAGTTTTTATCAAATAGTGAGTACTTATACCAATAGCTTGAATCCTTGGATTTATTAAACTAGATTTACATTGTCATTGACTTATGTATATTGTATACACTGATAAACTAGTTTATTTCTCATGCAGTATCATATTGTTTTGATGATTACCACTTTGTAGTATAGTTTGAAATCTGGTTGTCTACCTTGCTTCACTTCCCTCCCTCCCCCCCTCGCCCCTCCTTTCCCCCCGCCATTAATTCTCTTAATATTCTTGATGTTTTGTTCTCTTATGCTATTATGCTGACAGGGAAGTTCAAGACACTGGCTCAGAAAACAACAGTGTGAAAATATCTACAAGTAACGTCTCAAAAAATGCAAATTGGACACGTTATAATTTTCAGGCCTTCCTGAAGAAAACACCAGAGTTGAATAGAAAATCTGACATCCAAACACAAGACTTAACAGAGCTATAAAAATGTAAACATGAGAAAAATAATGAGAAAATTACTAGGGGGGGAAGAGTGATAGGAGGGAGGGGAGATTAGAGAGGTAGTAGTTGAGAAAAACAAACTTTTGAGGAGGGATATGGTAAATCTAACCATAAAACAAAAAAGAAGGAAGTTAAGAGGATGAATAGAATTTTAGGAAAAAAGTTAGGTATGATAAACCTCTGGATAAAGTTGATTGGGAATAGAAAGGAGTATGTATATCTTTTTCTTCCCTGTATTTGGTACCTTCACCAAAAAAAAAAAATCCACATATTAGGGCATGAAATCTTCACAACCAAATGCCAAAAAGCAGAAATGTTAAGTGTACCTTTTTGGAACATAATGCAATAAAAATTACATTCAATAAAAATCCTTGAAACCATAAATTGGAAACTAAATAATCTAGTCCTAAAGACTAAGGGGGGGGGGGCAAAGAACAGATCATAAAAATTAGATAGATAGATAGATATCCCCCTTTCCCCCTCTTCCCTTCTCTCTTCCTGACCTCTCCCCCTTTCTCTTTCCCTCTCTCAGTGTGTGTGTTTAGGGGTGTGTGCATATGTGTATACATATACATTTATTTATATATGTTTATATAATACACACACACACACCTTGGTTTAAATTAAAATTAAAGTCCAAAGACACAGTCTTATCTGAAGATTCCTTTTGAGCAGCAGTCTATCTCCCCTCAGTTCAACAAGCATTAAGGCTGTTTTTATGAGGGTCAGGGTCCCTGTGCTCTGCATTTACGAGATGTTGGTAAGGTATTTTAATTTTAGTTTTGAGCCCTCCCTTCCCCTTCTAAAAAGCAAAAAAAAATAAAAATTTTGACTAGTTTTGTCATTTTCGTTGGTTTAGGGAACTTCCAGGAGAAGAAGCTATTTCTACCAATATATCTTAGCAGCTACTTGTGATTTTGAGCCTTAGAGAAATGCCTGGCAGTATAATTTTGAATATAAGTTCATAAATCAATAGATTTAGATTTGGAAGGGATCATAGAAATGATCCAGTCCAATTCCCTCATCTTGAAGATAAGGAAGCTGAGGCTTAATGACTTACAGAGTCACACAGCTAGTATGTCAGAGGAAGGATCTGAACCCAGTTCCTGACTCAAAGTCTTTGACTTTATCTACTATGTCACACTGCCTCTCAGATAGTAGAGTCCTTAATTTCCCAACTTAGATTTTGTTTCAAGCACCTAATTTCCTCATTCCCACCTCTGCCAAGCATAAAAGTGAAATATACCTTAGTACTATAGGTCTTGAGAATAAGGACTGAGGTAAGGATGCCTAATAGTATCAAGCCTCTCAAACACACACCAAGGTTTTTCCTCTGACCTACAAGTTAGAGTATGAGATGACAAAAGTCATCATCTGGTCATATTAGAATAGAAGATCTATCATAATAATATACCTACCTACTTAAAGAAAACACCAGTAAGTCTTCAGAGGTACCTAGTAGTAAGTCTTTCTAGAAATGATTTGGATTTTCCTAAGTTTCTGGTCAACCAAGAATTATTATTCTCTTTCTCTATCACCTATCACTTGTCAACTTTTGTTTACTATTATGGCCCACATTTAAGTAAATCTTGTTGATATTGATTTGTACTGTACATGCTAAATGGACTGAATACATTAATTTGAAAAGAAGCTGGGTCCTTAAATTCATTCCTAAAAATGTCAGTCTGGCTATATGAATATTTTTTTTCACATGATCGCCCTATAGGTACATAGAACTATTTTCCTTGTTTTAATTGTGAACAGTATCCTTCCAGCATTTTTTAGAGGTCCTTCTCATCTCTTTTTCCAGTAAGAGTGCTACATTTTCTTTTTTATCCAGTCTCTGGTAGCTCCCCAGATCCCCACCGTTTTTCAAAAATAACTGTAAATGATGCAGTTAGCATGCTTGCCAGCTTCTTTCATCCCACAGATAGAAGGTATATCATCTGGGCCTGCTGATTTGTAGATATACAGACTTTCCAAGGACTCACTCAGGCTGCCTTTGTAGATGGCTATTTTTACGAGATCATCATTACTTCCTGATTGTCCAATATTTGTCTCCTTTTTTTTCCTCTCAAAGACCAATTTATGAAATAAGCTCAATGCCACAGACATTTTAAAGATGTCATTAATTTTAAACCACCCCTCATTTATGAGTCCTTCACTGAACAACATTTATTGAGTGCCTACTGTGTGCAGAGCTCATTATTTACCAGTCCAAATGACTACTCCTGGCTTTTTTTCCCTTCAGATTTCCCATCCTCCTCATTTAGCTTCCTTTGTTAACGCTGCCTGACTCTCCTTTTTGCTGCCCTTATATTCTTTCCTGCAATTTTGGCTCATGTAGCCTATTTGCTTGAGTTTATTCTCTCTTCTGGTTTCTGCAGATTGTTGCTCCCCTGTAGGCTTCCAAAACGTATTTTATGAAGTCACATTGGCTCTTCTGAGCTCTTTATGCTCCACTTTTTCAAAAGGTTATAATACGCTGTGCTTTAATTATGGTAGCTTTGGGGATATTTCAGTCCCCTTTCAGTCCAATAGACTGTAATGCTTTGCATTGCATATTTTGTAGATTTTTTTTTTATTCCATTAAATGGACTTCATTCTAATCCATTCTCTTAATTCAACAAAGTTTTGTTTTCATGTAACTAGCAGGTAAGAAATGAAATTGAAGGAAGAATTTGCCCCATGTGCCATGAAATGTACCAAATTTCTTATCTCTAGGTAATTATTAGGGGTTTTTTCAAATTTCAAAATGCATAATGTGCCCTCTAACATGTAAGTGATTTAAAAACCTAAACTTTTCATAACTAATAGCATGACTGGACCTGTGATTTCATTGGTATAGGAAAGTGGCAGATGAGGAATCTTTCTCTGCTCATACAAACTGACACTTTGCTACCACTAATAATCCCAAAATGCTGCCATGAGCATTTTGAGAAGTTTGGTTACTTGCTTAGAATCATCTGGGCAGTCAGCATGTAGCACAGATGGGATATGAACCCTGTACTTTCTGTCTTCATGCCCATCTCTCCACTCTACCACCATACCTGTCTTCTGATATTTCATACATGTGTCAGAAAGTGTTCTCTCCAGCACCAGAATTTCGTGTGGATCTTTCCTTTACCACAATTATACGACTTTGCATCCTATAATGCATGTACACGTTCTATTCCTTTAATAGTATGTAAGCTCCTTAAAGACTGAGCCTTGATCATTTTAAGTCTTTGTATGTGTAATATCTATCATCATATCTTACAGAGAGTAATAATAAGAATAGTAAATACGTATGTGTATATATATTAATGTTTGCAAATAACTTTACATATATTATTTAATTTTATTCTTATAACAGTCTCCTGGAATAGATGCTATTATCATGCTCATTTTAGAGATGAGAAAACTGAGACTGGGAAAGGTAAAATGACTTACCTAGAATCATACAACTAAAAAACCTCTGAGGCAGGATTCAAGCTCACACCTTCCTGACTCCACATTCAGTGTTCTAGCCACTTATCATCATCCAAGTGCCTAATACATCAAACAGTACTTAAATATGTGTGGGACACGAAATTAGTGAAAACTTCTCAGTCTGGAATGTACCCCCCCTCCTGAGTGTCTACCCTCCCCCTTCTCCTGTCAGTTACTTTTATCTTCCTTTGTTCATTTCTGCCCGCCTGGTGAAGGCCAACCCCCTTGTAGTCTCATTGGGGAGGAGGTTGGGAGGTGAATTTTTCACCAATGAAAGAGGGCAGTTGGCCAGGAGAGGGGACGTCCTAATTAGATTTTTAAACCTTGGAACAGGGCTAGGCTCTCTCTCTTCCGGCCCGGCCTCATGCATCAACATGGGCAAGACATCATCATCTCAAGACGTCACCCCTTTCTTCCCTGGAGAAAGGGAATAAATTCCTCTTCTTATCTAAGGCATCTCTGTGTTTATTTTACTAATTAAATTAAGAATAATGGGTATATTTTTTTATACCACAAACAAATAGAATTAAAAACTAAAATTTAAGAAACACTAAAGTAATTAAGAAATCAAATAGAACAAAGTTATATATTACAATCCTTTCAGTAACAAATCAGGAATTACCCAGTTTTCCTGCTTTAGAAGTTAGAAGTGTAAAGTGAAACAGGTACAGTGTTTACAGTCCCTAACAGATGTGAAATATTAAATGAAAGAATGTTAATGAATGAAAAATAATTGGTAAACTTATGATTTCTCTAGCACTGTGCTAAGTGCTGGGAATAGAACTAGAACAGCAATATAGGCCTTTCAAAGGATTGGCATTCTAACTGGGGGAGATTCTATCTATACCTATACCTATATCTATCAATATCTGTATCTATATCCATATATGTCACATAGTCACATAGGAAAGGTCACATAGTCCTTGGGGCCCAATGGGAAGAGACTGATGGTTCTTAGAGTAGATCTGCAGAGCAGATGGTAAGACCTACATAGCAATGTGCTGGTAAATGTTTGACAACTGGCCCTTCACAAAGGTCAGGGGTGGGGGGAGCATACATAACATACTACACATGACATACTTTTAAGTTTAATCTGCATTACTAGCATTTTCTCCATTTTTTTCTTAAGTTTAGAGTCTAGACAATAAATCAAGTAGTGTTTGCTGATTTCTGAGGTAGAAATGTTCACATTGAAAATTTAATAATCAATCAGCTCTCAGGCTTTAGCATAACCTTGGACCCAGTGTTTCAGAGGATGTACAAGTGAAATATTCTTGGTGAAATCCTGACATTTCCTCCCACAGTATCCCTGGGACTGAGTTTCCTCATCCTTAAAATGAGGACAGGACTAGTTGATATATAAAGTCCTTTCCTATTTTTACAATACATGAACTGATGAATCTATGAATTTCCAATTCTCTTTGAGCTCAGTGGGAAGAAGAGAATACCACAAGAATAAGACTTTCTTTTTTCCCCTAAAAATGCTAGTTTTTTTTTCACCTCTAGTTTTTCAGTGACTGCATTGTGGATCATAGTATCATAAATTTGGATTGAGAAAGGATCTTTGAGATAATCAAATACAATCTCCTCTACTTACAGACGATTGAACTGAGGCTTGAGATGAAGTAATTTGTCCAAAGATTACACAATAAGGGACAGAACTAGAATTTTAACCCAAGTTCTCTGATTCCAAATCTAATACTTTTTCCATGTTTCCTCTTCCTGTCCAAGCTACCTCATTACCAGATTATATATTCTTAGGCAAGATTCTGAAGGTGTAAATGACCTGGATCATTAAAGACTAAATAAAACTGAATCTCTGCTGAACTTAACTTATTTAAATTTTAGAACTCCAAATAAATAGAGGTATAGAACAAGCCTCTATTGTAACATGGCTCATTACAAAGACTTGGCTAAATAGAGCTTTGATAAAAGCATTCATTTCCCTAAACATGACACAGAGAACCAGTTACATAGGATTAGCTTACAATGCAAGGTTTAAATACTAGCATTAGCTTTCAAAAAAAGTTAGGCCAGAGCATTACACTAGTCAAGACAGTAGGTAGAGAAGGGGTTGAGTCAAAAACTGAATAAAAATTCTTAGAAGTAAGTGAGTCTTTGATCTAGTATTTCGTCTTCATTCTCCTTATTTCTAGGTCAACTCCATTCTGTTTAAAATCTTTTCAAAAAAAATTGTTTTGTTTTTTTTTAGGATGGGAAGAAGAGAAAGAAAGGAAGGAAAGAAAAAGGGAGGGAAGGGAGAAAAGAATGAAGAAACAAGGAATGCACAAATGAAGAAAGGAAGAAATATAGAGATATAGGAACTTGGGCTGGGGCAAAAACATTTTTACTACTTTGGCTCGCAGGATCATTTAGATTTCTCATAGTTTTCTTATGTCATAATTGTATCTGAAAATTTAGTCAAGGACCATTCAAATCACATTTAGAAAAAATAGCACTCCTGATTTTCATTGTGTTTGCTTTATTTATAAATGCATTTCACTATCATTGTAATAAGGATGATCAGATGCATCCACCGCTGAAATGGGAAACCTAGATTACAGATGGAGTTATAGAAATTTCACTGGTATATGCAACTTGGGCATGAGAAAACTCCTAGTATGGGTTATCACCTTCCCTATAACTTATAGTCTAAGAGAACTACTTAGATCTCTAAGAGTTTAATTGACTTGCCGAGAGTCACATAACTAGTATGTGACCAAAGCAAGATTCAAATCCATGTCTTTCTAGAAAAAGCAAATATGACCCCTCCAAAAAGTTCATACCTGACAATTTCAAGCCTACTAATTGTTTAATGGACCCATTATGTCTACCTGCTGAACTAGTAGACCTCTAAGGTTTCTTCTAGTTCAGGATCTATGATTCTATGAAACATTAGTGTTTCTTGGTGACAGAAGTTTACTACTGGGTTTCAGCATGTTCATTTTCAGCATTATGGTCTATGAAGCCAACTGAATTACTTTCTTAGGGTAACTCCGTGGAAATCACACTTATTTGTGAAGAAACTTTCTTTCCAAAGAGTAGTTTGAGGATTATTAGGAGTACATTGTTGTTTTATATTAGGCCTGTGCAACCTGCAGCCCAGGACCACTTGCTGCACACCGAAGGATTTCAGATTCCCTGTAAAAAAAAAAAAAATGTAGAGGAAACCCTATGGTGTGTTGCAAGTGACCTATGTGCTGTTAGTAGTCTGAGGACCACAGGTTGTGAAGGACTATTTTATATTGTGTGATTTGCAATTGAAATTAATCCATAATTTAATTTACTGAAAAGGAAGAAAAAATGTTTTGAGATAATACCAGGAAAATTATAATTTATTTTATATTATGCATAGTGTTTTCTCTTTTGTGTTCTCTTTTTCTCCTTATGACCAGATCATGACTTACTAGAGAAAGAAAAATATCTTACACTGGCTTTTTAAGTGGTCAGCCCCACCTATAAAATTCACTAATACCTTTCTGATTCTACCTGTTTAACTTCAAGGTTGTATCAGCAATTATGATACGTTATTGAGGCAATTTAAAATAATATATAGACATTTTAGTCTTTTCTTGTCTTCACTGATGGCTTCATTGCCCTTTTCCCCACTTTCTATGCTAAAGCGCACTACAAAGTGTCCAGTGCCTGCTTAGCTTTGCACTGGCTTTATACTATAGCCAAAAAGGATATCAACATTGATCAGCTGAATTATGAAGATGTCTTTGTATTTAAACTTCAGAATCCAGCCTGGTTGCTTCCTTGTTATGAGCTACATTTTCCCATTGGGAAGATGGACTTTGTTTTTTCTGATTCCTGTTTCATTAATCCCATTAATCCTTATCTCTGAGCCTCTGGGGGAAAAAAGTAGTGGCTATGGCCTGAATGTCAGCCTGAGACAGTGGGGAGGTTTGTGGAATCAAAAAAAGGTAAAGTGAGATCCTGTTCTCTGCTTTTATATTATTCTGTGCTACAAAAGCAAATTTCAGTGCCTGAGTGCCACACTGACAGCTAATGTAGATATGTAGAATAGAGACAAAGCATGTCTGCTGAGTTCAGTACATGCTTCTTAAGAGCCTACTAAGCACAGGGCATTGAGATAACAAAGACAAAAAGGGATTCAGTCCCTCTCCTCAAGAAGTTCATATCTGGGTTGTAAAACGCTTTTATCTGGAAGAGTCCAATTTGAAAGTGCAGTTATTTTCTCTGGCTCAATCCATTTTCTTTTTCTTTTCCTTTGTTTCCTTTTTTTCTCTTTTCCCCTTGAGGCTTGCATACGGTTACTGCTACCAGAGAGAATAATTTAAATGTGAGGATATATTTCCAGCTGTAACTAGGGAAGATGACCCCAGGGAGCAGCTTCCTAAAAAAGTTTAAGAAGTTCTAAGAATTAGGTATAAAATCTTACCATAAGCTTCTTTATGCTTGTAAAACAGTAAATAACTAAGTGGGTAGAGCAGAGGACAGGAAGACCTGAGTTCAAATCTTGCCTCAGAACCTAGGGAAATCACCACCTCTCAGTTTCTTCATGTATGAATTGAGACTAATAAAAGGACCTCACGGGATACTTGTGAGGATCAAATGAAGCACCTTCTCAACCTTAAGAGTGTTATTATTAATATTACTATAATATAACATAACATAATATAATATAATATAATATAATATAATATAATATAATATAATTATTAATAATGATAACAATACTTGGCATTTATTATCTAATTTGCTTAATAAGTATCAGTTTCTATGACTAATGTCTCCCCATTAGAGCACAAGTTTCTCGAGGGCAAGGATTGTTTTTGCCTTTCTTTGTTTCCCTAACACTTACCATAGTTCCTGGCACATCCCAGGTATTTCTTACATTGACAAGTTTCCTTAATGTGAGGTTTGCCTATGACTTCAGAAGTAATGGATTCAATATGACCCATCACATAAAAACCACTTTTAGACTCACAGGTAAAGATTTCTAGGGCTACATATATACTACATGGTGAGACTCATTAAGGAAAATCTAAAATAATTAAATTTTACCCCAACCCACACAGCAAAGCTGCATGTAACTTCTTGTCAGTACATGATGAGCACAAAATACCCAGGATTTGCTTGAAGTTACCAAACGAGTTTAGATTTAGATTTTCACATAATTGGCCCAGGAATTTAAAGATTTATTATGAGTGACCAGTTTTTGGTATTTTATTTATTTATAAATCAAAAAATCAAATACCATACAAACACTGGATGCATTTTTAAAATAACAGTAAAGAAAGAGGGAATACATATTTCCCTTTGAACCATTAATATGACATTGGAAAAAAAAACTTGATGAAAGAAACATGCAAATAGTGCTTTCTCCCAGAGGAGCCTGACTGGCTTTGGATAGCTGGAGAAACACAACCCTGATTATCCTTCCCCATAACAGGCAAAATCTCCTGACACCATCTGCCTGTCCTCACCTACCAAACATGTCTGCTCCATTCTGAGAAAATGTCTCTCTGCAACTTTCTTCTCATGAAACAAAGTTATGAAAATAAACTAGCATTATTCATGAATACTTCACCAAGCCAAAATAACATGTGCAAAATAAAAATAAAATTCAGGAACCTACGTCTCAGTTGAAGCATAACACAGGCCTAGGGAAGAAAAGCCAGCCAGCCCCATAATAATTCTCCAACTTTCACTAACCGAAAGGAGCCAGGCTGGCTAGTTTGCCTCACAAACCTGAGGTTGAGAGAATAGAGCCCTTTTTTAGCATCACATGAAACAGTTTTTCCTTAAAAAAAGAAAGAAAAGAAAATCTGCACTCTCCACATAGCCCTTGTGGTTATCCTTGAAGCACAGGAGGAAGACAGCCAAGACACCCCAGAAGAATACATTTGAGTGAACCGAATGACTTTAAAGGGAAATGGGAAATGACCTACTGCGCAGTAATGTTCATAGAGATATTTGTATTTTAATATTGTTGGGAATTTTGCTGCTTATCAAAGTGAGAGAATAAAAGCATTGGCTAGAGCTGGGTATAGCGTAGTGCCACCAGGGAAAGCTCCTTTCCACAGATTGTCAGTTTCTCATAAATCCTGACTTGGAGCAGCCTTCTTTCCCAGTATATTTTATATCATATTTTTAGCTCATAACAATAGGCCTCAGATTTTATAAAGCCCATAGAAGATGCAATTACTGCCCTTAAACAGCTCATAGTTGAACTGATAAGACCATTGTGTGTGTGTGTGTGTTTGTCTGTCTGCATCTACACATGCGTGCAGTCATGAGATACAAGCACATAGAGACCAACCAATGGTCTTGTACAAATGACCATTTATTGCAAAATACTGAGCTAGATTCTGCCATTTTTGCCTTTGTCATACTCTGGGAATAAGTTAGACACTTGGACAAGTCATCGATGAAACTTTTATAACAGAGAGAGAAATGACTGGGGAAATGATAATCCTGGGGAACAGATCCTGATGGTTGACTTCTTCCTCAGCATAGAGTGGTGAGGGATTCATAAAGAGAAATGTTGCATGCACTCTCAAATCCAGTCACTAAATTAGTGTTTTACTTAATTTTCTTTTTCTTTCAAACAGGAAAAATTCAATATGGAGGGAGAAGCTCTCCCCATTTGAAAGTGAGAGACTAGTGCAGTGGACAATACTATTGAGTTTTCCATTTCCATGTGATCCATCCACTTCTCTTCTTCATTTAGGATTGTTAACTATGTTTAAATTTAAATCCCCAGCGATTCTATAAACTTTTCTTAAGCAACCTTCTTTTCTTCTCATTGATATTTCCCATGGTAGGGTAATTTTTTTTTAAAGGGGGGCATTATTAACCCAAGAATGAACCATAGAGATCTCTATTTGCAAAGGAATTTAGAGGTCATTTCTCCCAGTCACTTTAGTTTCCGCATTAGGGAGCAGCCCTAGAGAGTTAAATGACTTGCTCTAGGTCACAGAGGTACTAAGTGTCAAAAATAGTATTTGAATTCAGATACTTTGAGTCCAAATCTAGAAGGCTTTCCACTGTTTTACATGTTATATATAAAGTCATTAATACTTCTATATATAATTTGGAGTTTTGAGACAAATGACTACAAATCTGTCCCTGTTAACCATCATTTCAAATAAAGAGAACCTAGGAAGGAAAATTTAACCACTTTGGCACTTGTGTAATCTTTCTATGAAGTATTTACTACTATCTGACATTGAGGAGAAATACTGAATAGCATTGGTTATCCTCAGTTTTACACACACACACACAGCCAATCATTCAGTCCTGTCCAACTCTTGATTATTCCATAGACCACAGCATACTAAACCCTTCTATCTTCTATTATCTCCTGACGTCTGTCCAAATTCATATTCCTTGTTTCCCTGATACTACTGATGGACTAATGGGATCGGGACCCCTAAAATGAGAGTAAAACAATTTTCTCTGGCACCCCAGATCACTGGCCCACCCCAGATTACTGGATCACCTAATTAGCTTACTTGACATTCCTTTCATTGCTGCACCTTGCCCACCCCAGATTATTTGCCAGTCCTTAATCCCATCCTCATCCTTTCTCTGTCCCTTTTGCATATAAGCATCAGTTTTACCCTCATTGAGTAGCTGCTTTACTAGGAATCCTGCTTCTTATTGGCATTACAATAACATTTGCCCCTTGACTGGAAGAAGGTTTGAGTGTATGAATTCATTCCAGGGGGACACTGCCTAGTGTCCTAACATGTTGGGATTCCTAGCAAATGGCATTACTGTTTATCCATTTATCTGTATTTGTTTGTTTATAGTTGTTTGCATGTTGTCTTCTCTATTAGATTATGAACTCCTTTAGAACTGGGCCTGTTTTATTGCCCCCACCCCCCTTTTTGTATCTTCAGTAAGCCATTACTTTAGGGCCTGACATATAGTACCTACTAAATTATTGACTTGATTACATATAATTTTGCAGTATTCAAGCTTGTAGACTCATGGGATCCCCAATTTAAATCTGAAAGGAATATCAGAGTTCATCTAATTCCACTGTACCTCCATTTGAAAGATAACAAACTGAAACCCAGAGATTTGTGATATCCCCATAATCACATAGATCTTTAAGTAGAGGAGTTGACATTCAAACTCCAATCTTCTGGTTCTAAATCCCATGCTTTGTATTATCCTACCACAGTTCCCATTAGAATGTTGGAGTGTGACTAAGCACACCTGATCCCTCTGGTGGTAGAACCAGCCATTAGACTGATAATAATGGCTTATTTATTGTTTGTAGTGGAAAAAAAGGAACAGGCTCCTGTCCTGACTCTGCAACTTTATCTCTCTAGGTACTTAGGCTAGTCCTCCTAAGTAGCAAGTCATTACTTTCTCTTACTACTTACTATTTTATTATGATTATTAATTTATTATAATTTATAACTGTTATATCTTTAGAATAGTATTTTATCATATGTATATATATACATGCACACACATATATGGATATACACATATACATATATGGATATACATACACATCTCCCTATATGTGATGGAAATTTCCTCTTTACTATCTTATCCAGAAATCAGGGAACTACAGATATTATCTATCATACTCACATTTGCGATTTACTTTGTTCTCCACCCCATACTCTGATGTCTGTTTTTAATTATATTCTATATTTTTATCTTTATTTCTTTGAATCTAAAAACAGAGGGAAAGAGGGTATAAACTGAAATTGTCAAAGGTTAAGGAATAAAATTTCTCTAAAATAAATTCTTAATCTGAGTTTCTTCTGCTTCCAACTTCTTCTTAGGATGTAAAGCATACAAACTCTAAGTGAATATAACAAATAGAAAAAAGTTTGTACACCAATTGACTAAGTGACTACCTTCAAAATGAAGCTCATTTTTCCTCCCAGCAATTTCCATGGGCTCCGCTTCTGACTTTCCCAGTTTTACAACCATGACTCAGCTTCCACCTCACACTGCAACTTTCATTAGTAATGGAAGCCTCCTCGTCATAGAATATCCAACATTCCCTATGGTGTTTCACACTGCCACAATGTGCTTTCCACCCCTCTCCCCCCACTTCATGAGTTCTTTCTACGACTTCCACTTTGGGGAGAGGTCTAAGCTAGGCAACCTTCATTATCCTCTTTACTCTGAATCTAACTGGGATACCCTTTTCCCTGTCTCCCTTACAGTCTTTCAGTATTGTCTCCCATTCAAATGCGAAATCCTTGAGGGGAAGAATTGACTTTCCTTATGTTTGTGTTTGTATCCCAAGGTCTTAACAGGGTTCCAAGAAAATAGTTAGCACATAATAAGTACTTGTTACCTGGCTCTTTGTCTCTTTAGCATTATAGGGTACTGAGAAAGTTACCTTTGAGACCAGTTGGTCTATGTATCCTTCTATTTTGCAGATGAGGAAATTGAAGACCATAGAGTTTAAATGGTTTACTCAAGATCACATTGTCAGTATCAATGCCAGAATTCAAACACAGGTCTGAGCTGATGCACTCTGAACTCTGTGAATCTTTACAAAGCACACCAACTCCATTTTTACATTTCTTTAACAAAATACGTTTAACATCTATTGAAACCTAAAACTCAGCTGCTATGTGTTATGTCTCAGTGAGGAATCAGGGAATGCAAAAATAAAAGTCAATCTCATCAAATCAGGATATGCTTACATATATGGCATAGGTACTTACATGTATAGATTCTCATCTCTAAAATAGGGGCAGTAATAGTTCCCATATTTATCCCACAGGGTTATTGCAAGCTTCCAAATTAAGCCTGTAAGTAACTGAAAAAATGTGAAGTTGAATCCAATTACAAATCATTACATTATCTTCTTTGACAGGAAGATAGTATTCTGTTGGTGATGGAATTGGGTGACTGTTCACAGTTTACTGATTAGCAAAAGAAGACTTTACAAAGGAATAGAATTGTAATTATTTAGAAATATAACTATCATGTTAATTTAGATAGAATTTAAAGGAGATGATTCCTCTGTAAGGAAAGAAGGAAATTATTCTTTATGTGGTAAATGTCATATGCGAAGGTGCTATTTCAAAGACAGAAGCAGCTATGTTAGTATGGTGGATAAAGCAATGAACCTGAAATCAGGAAGACCTAGTTCAAATCTGACCTCAGATCAGTACTAGCCGTATAATCTTTGGCAAGTCACTTAACTTTTGTGTGCCTCAGTTTCCTCGTCTGTAAAATGGGTATTATAATAATAGCACCTATTTCCTAGGGCTGTTGTGAGGATAAAATGAGATAATATTTGGCAAGTGGTTGGCAAATCTTAAAGCCTTTTATATAAATGTTAACTATTATTAGTGGTGTATGAAAAATGCTACTGTTGAAGAATGTAATTGGGACTTTGACTCCAGTTGTTACGTAACTTTTTTAAGGGCCTGAGCAAAAGAGCTTCTGTTTATCTAATAGCTACAGGTTGCACAAAACATTGACAGGTGGGAAAATATCCAATGGAGTCTCTAAGCATGCATAATGATAACAAAAGAATTTTTTTTCCCCCTGCAAATAGATTTGAATGGGAACATTAAACATTTGAAGCTGAAGTCTGAGCTGCTCTGTACTTTACCAGTCTTACAGATCTGTCCAGCAGTAGGCTCAGTGAGAATGAAATCATTAAACACTGCCCCACCACCTCCTTCATGCATTCCACTTGTAGAGAAATGAAAGTCCTCTCTCTCTCTCTGTCTCTCTCTCTCTCTCTCTTTCTCTCTCTCCCCTTCTCTCTCTCTCTTTCTCTCTCTCTCTGTTTCTCTCTGTGTCTTTCTCCCTCCCTCTCTCTCCCATGTCCTACTTCTAAACTTCAAAGATATCATCTCATCACTCCCCTCCCTTTCATTACTAATCCTCTAGAACTTTTTTATTTTTAAACTTGTTCTGCCTCTACTGGCTTCTGATCTCAAATCTCTCCTGAAACTGCTTTTGATGAGCTCACTCTCAACCTCTTAACTGATAAACTTAGTAGCCTTTACTCAGTCTTCATTAGCCCCTATTTTCCATATTTCAGTAGCACCAACATTGTTGATCACTCCTCTCTTCTACATATTCTCTCCTCTCTTCTCTGAAACTCCTTTTACCTTATTCTTCTACCTGTCTGACTTCCTTTCTATCTCCCTTAATGGTTTGTTATGTTCTTCTTGACTCTTAAGTGTTTGTGTTCCCTAAGATTCTACTCTTGGTCTTTTTCTCCCATTTGCTTGCAGGATTATGACATCTAGGGGAGCAAGCTTCTTCTCTGTTGGGTGCTAATGTGTCTTTTTTTTTTTGAGGGGTGTATCTTTCGTACGGTTATTGTGCTGACTGAATCACCAAAGGGCAAAAATACTCTACTTCCTATGTTAGCACTTTTAAGTGAGGGTTGGCAATGAAGGGATACATAATCTTGCCAAACTCTGGGCCTTCTAATTCCTATACTGTGGGCCCTGGACTTCCAAAATTTTCACTGAAACTATATCCTCTATCAACATATAAGTTTGACGATAAAGACCTACAGAAACTGATCCTTTGAGTGGGCCTATGGCACACTAAATTTAGGATTAATAGCATACACTAGGTTTCACAGTATCCCAGGGTCTCTATACAGTTCAATCCAGAATAAAATCTGTCTCAGATGCATTAATTCCAAGTTACCACCTTAGACTCCATGACTTCAGTAATTGCTTCTATGAAGTTTCCATTCAAAGAGGGATAGAACCTGATATGGGGTTTGAAGGAAGAGAAGAATTAATTTATGTATTCATTTACTTAATGTTAATTTAGAAGTTTTTTTCTAGTGGCAAAGAATTTGAAATTAAAAGAGGTACCTTTCTATTGGGAAATAGATGAATAAATTATGATATATGAAAGCAAGAGAAGAATTTTTACAGCTTTCATGGGCAAGACTATATTCCAGGTATGAATGACACATAGATACATAAACTTTACATTTATATCTATCTATATAAAATGTGTATATTACTAAATACAAAACTCCATCAATAGATCTGTCTATTTATCCAGCTTGTATGTCTTTCATCAGCTTCAGTTCCATATCTCAGTCTTTGCCAATGTGTCCTATTATAGCATCCAACTCATTAATTAATACAATTTTATTCATCTCCCCTCCAACCCCACTAAAATCCCTGTGCATGCTACCAAATTTTTTCTATTGATGATGTAATAGCACCTACCTTACAGAACTGTAAGAGATCAAATTAGATAATATATGTATGTATGCACATATATGTATATCTATAGATATAACATTTTAGGAACCTTGAAATTCTATATAAAGGTTAGTTATCATCATCACCAGCATCATCATCTTCATTAACATCGTCACCACCATTATTCTTCTAAGTCATTCAAGCTCAGAAGTTCAATACTCTTTCATTGTCCTTTACTTCTTTGCCTTCCAGTGATTTGCTAAATTCTGTCAAAGCTATTTCCACAACAGCTTTCATATCCATCTTTTCCTCTTTACTCACATTTCTGCCATACTAGTTCAAGTATTCATTAGCTATCACTTGTATTATTGAACTAACTTTTTATCTGGTCTTCCTGGGTCAACCCCACCCTCCATCATGTCAAAAATATTATTTAGTGGCTCCCAAGTGTCTATCAAATAAAATTCAGAGCCCTCATTTAAGGGCTTCCACAGACTGACTTTGACCTAGCTTTATGCTTTCATACAAGCGTCCTTCATATTTACTATGTTCTAGCAAAGTTGGAATACTAGCTGTTTCCCCAGATTGTTCCAAATTATCACAGCTCTAGTCATTTGGATAGGCTGTCCTTCATGCTGAGAATACAATCTTGCCTTACTTAAGCTGTGAAAATCCTCTTACTTTCATATACCATAATTTATTCATTCAGTCCCCAATTGATTTGAACCCCTTTTAATTTCCCATTCTTTGCCATTAGAAAAATAGCTTTTAAATTAAAATTAATTAATGGGAAAATAAATAAGTAAATCCTTCTCTCTCTTTAAATCCCATATAAGGTTCTACTACTTTTTGAATCCTTTATCATATCTCTCCAATTAAAAGTGAAAATTTTCTACTGAATCTTTTTCTATAGTTTTTTGACTGAGCCTCTCTTTTACTTCTATTGCTTTCCCCACCTGTATCATACTTCTCTATGTGTGTATTGTATCATCTGCAATTGGACTGTAATCTCCTTATTTTTCACTTTTGTTTTCCTAGCACCTAGCACAGCTTCTTATACACAGTAGGCACTTAATTAATGTTGGTTGCATCAATGAGACTTTCTTAGGAAGCATAAATCATGCTGTGAGGTAATATAATCTTTGTCTATTTCATGGAGTTTGTCGGAGTCCATGACTTTTCCACATCTCCTGGGGTTTTAGAGAATCATCATGCATGAAAGAATAGTCTGTGAATCCCACTGGAACTACATTTTAATTCTTATCTCTTTGCCTTCCTCTCTGTACAATACTCAAACCCATAAAAGAGAGATCTTCATCTCACCCATTTTTCAATCAGTTATAATCAGCAGGGAGTCATGTGCTCCTACTGATCAATTTTCTCAGCAGGGCTTCCCATTTCTGCATCCCTTTTCTCATCTCTCTCCCTCTCCCTCTCTCCCTCTCTCTCTCTCTCTCTCTCTCTCTCTCTCTCTCTCTCTTTCTCTCTCTACTTCTCCACCCCCCATATAGATGTATATTCACACGTATACATATATATGTGTATATATATATATACACACATATAAATTTTATGTATATAGTTATATGTGTGTATATACATATATATACAAATGTATACACACACACATACACGTATATATATCCAGTAGAGACACAAGTTTTCAAAGTACCTTCAGCTTGGAAGAGCACAAAATGAGATCTTTATTTTTAGGAAAGAAGAATATCTCTTATATCAAGGTCATCTGACCTGCCAGTACTAGTCAAAAGACAGGATCTGTCTTTTCTTTCCCCTGGTGTTAATGAGAATGGGATAGGACTGACTGAGGGGAAGGACCTGGAGGGGTCTGCAGGAGTGCTGGCATATGAAGCTGTTATATATAGATCTAGCCCTCTGAGGAAAAGTTTTGTTGTTTTTGTGGCGGTGGCGGTGGCGGTGGTGATGGTAGTGATGGTGTGTGTGTGTGTGTGTGTGTGTGTGTGTGTGTGTGTGTGTGTGTTAAATGTCAGGAACCTTAAGCTCAATCTGTCTTAAATTGAATTTATCGTCTTTCATCTTAAAACTTTTCCTTTTCCTGATTTGTCTATCTCTGCCAATTGTCCCAACATTCTTCCAATCATACATGTTGATTAAGATCTCATTCAAGTCCCCCTATTCCTTGAGAGACCCATTCTTTTGCCAGTTCTGTCTCTATAATATCACTCAAATCTAGGTTGTCCTTACCTTGTATACTGTCATCATCCTTATTCAGGTCCTTATCACGGCTAATGTGGATTCTTGTCCTTGCTTTCTATTGCAGTAATCTCCTTAATTCTAGTCTCTCTCTCTCCAATCCATCCTTCACCAGACTGCCAGATTAAGGATCTTAATTCAAAAACTGACCCCACTGCTCAAAACTGTGTATTGCAAGAGGGAAAAAGATGTGTATCTCCTTAGGTTTATATTCAGGCCCTTTAATCTAATATCAAGTTAGCTTTTAAGTTAAGGAAATATGTGTGTATAAGTATATACATAGATATATATGTACATATATATATATATGCGCACATATACATATACACATACACTGTTGTTGGTTTTTCTATTGTTTATGTTTGGCATCCTTATAGGGATCTTTTTATTTGCCTTGTTGTATTAATTGTGTATATTATTCTTTCATTTCCCTATATTTCATATAAATCTTTCCATGTTTCTTTAAATCTCTCAATTGGCATTTCTTGTTGCCCATTAATAATTCCATCATATTCATCTAACAGTTTACTTAGCCATTCCACAAATAATTGATCTATGATTTGTCTTCATGCCATAAAAATGCTATTGTGAATATTTTTGTTATATATTGGATCTCTATTTCTGTATGTGACCTCTTTTGGGTTTATGCCAACTAATGTGATTGCTGGGTCAGAGAACAGAAATAACAGGATTGGACCATTTTAGAGCTCCACCAATGATATATTTATGAACTTATTCTTCCACATTTCCCCTCGTGTTTATTGTTCCCATGATTTTTATTTTTCATTTTACCAGTTTTCAAAGTATAAGTTAAAGCTTCAGGGTTTTTTTGTAATTTGCATTTTTCCTATTTTTAGTGATTTGGAGCATATTTTCATTTGGTTATTATATTTTGCAATTCTTCTTTAAAAAATTTTTCTTTTGTATTTTTGGCCACTTATTTTCTTAATCTTCTAGATTTGTGTCAATTATCTATATATCTCCAATATTAGATAATGGTCACTGATATTTGATGCAAATTATATTTTTCTATTCAATTCTTTTTCTTCTTATTCCATATATATATATATATATTTTATTAAAACAGAATCTTTATAGATTTAAAATCAAAACCTCTGATTTTGTCTTAATAATCACTTTTATAACTTATTTAAAAGAATTGGCTTCTTAGCCATATTAGTTCCTGAAAGGTATTTAATTCTATTTTCTTTTTTCATTTAAAAAAATGTGACCTTTGTAATCAGATTGTGTATACATTTTTCATTTGTGGCATGTGGTGTAAGATGCTTGTCTGGCATAATTTCTACCAAACTACTTTTCTGTATTTTCTAGCAGTTCTTGTAAAATAGAAACTCATTCCCCAATAATTTAAGGTCTTTGGTTTATCAAACCCCAGACTGTTATTTTTTTTATTCCTTGTGATTATTCACTCAGTTATTCTATTGAACTACTTTTCTATTTTTTTTATTTTATAGATAGATCTTTTATAGATTTTTTGATTTTATAGATAGACTAATTTTTGAGCTGTGTGTTACAATATTACTGCTTATTTATTATTCTGTGCTGCAGTCAACATACATTATTGACTGTCCTCCAAATATGCCCCATGTTTTTTACTGATGCCATTTTCTATCTCTAGTATACTGCTACCCTGTGCCCAAGATCTACCTGCTAATACTTTAACCAGATTCCAAGTGCTTCAACCTCACTTCTGCCATAAAACCTCTCTTTTTTCACCTAACTGGAACCACTCTCTCTCTGCTATCTTTTCACACATCATTTTCTTTGATTTTCTCATTGATACATTTGACAAATTATATTTTATATCACTTATTTGTGCACATGTTTTATCATTACTACTAAAGTTTAAGCTCTGAAGGGACGAGAACCATGTCTTATTTTTTCTTGTATCTCTTCCATGCCTAGCACCATGCATGATAGAGAGTAAACTCTTAATAAATGTTTATTGAGTGTTATTGAAGTGAGAACCATATCATCTCCCATGAGATTTATGCCATTGATTCCCAGATCCATATGTCCAGCCCAAATATTTCCTCTGAAATTCAGTTCTGCAGTATCTATTAAACATTTCAAACTGGATATTCTGATGAAATTTGAAACTCAGCCTATCTATAACAGGACTAATTCTCTTCCTCACCTAACACACACTTTCCCCAAACTTCCCTATTGCCACTGAAGGTATGTCAGTCTTTCCATTTGCCCAGTTTCATAAACTTCTCCTCAGTGTTATCCTTGACTCCTCCTTGTCTATCATTCCACATAGCCAGTCAGTTGCCAGATCTTGCCATTTGTACCTTCACAGTATCACATATTCAAGCCCTTAGATCTGCTTACATAGCTGCCCCCTTGGTTCAAGTCCTCATTACCTACAGCCTAGATTTTTTAAATGGCTTCCTAACTGGTCTCCCTGAGTCAACCCTCTCATTCTTCAGGCCATCTTCCACCTTGCTGGCAAAGTGAATTAAGAGCTGATCTGATCAATCAATTCCAAAGGTTTCTCATTGTCTTGAATAAAGTTTGTTTAACATTTAAAGTTTTTCATAACCTTGTTCCCAACCTATCTTTCCAGCCTTATTGTACATAACTTTCTTCCCACCCTCTTCAGTCCAGAAAAACAAAACAACAGCAAAAACTAGCCTTTTGTCTCTTCCATATGGCTTTCTACCTCCTGTCTGTGTATTGTGGCACATTGTTTCCTGTGCCTAGAATATATTCCCTCCTCACTTCTAGTTCATAGAATCTTTCTTTTCACTCAGGTCACTCACCTGAAGCACAGGCTTCTAAGTGAAATCTTTTTTAATCCCGTCAATTTCTATTACCTTCCTTCCCAAACCTTATGGTATTTAATTACTTTATATTTATTCTCTTTACACTTACTCTTTTTCTCTGTGTGTTTGTATATTTGTGTGTGCATACACATACATAAGGGCCATTCTTATCTCCCTCCATTTAAATGTAAGTTCCTTATCAGTAAGGATTATGTCATTTACTGAATTTGTATCCCTAGTGCCTAGAAGAGTACTTAGTACATAGTAGAAACTTAATAAGTCTTTATTGTTTGACTGAAGAATTGACTGAAAGTTAGTATTCTAAATGAAACTTGTCAAATTTAAGAACTATTTTCAATGTTATAATCGATTTACCTTCTGACTTTCAATTATAAGACCAAATCCCAACATAGTAAGTGACTTTAAGTATCATGTCATGGTACCCTCCAAAAGAAAAGACACTATTATATTCCTAAATTCCAATAATTATTTCTTGCCTTCCCTTCTTTCTTTCTACCCCACCTTTCTTTCCATCTTCCTCCTCTCATTCTTCTCTTTCTTTTTCTTTCTTTCTCTCATTTATAGGCAAAAACAATTCCATGTCAATATTTCCAGGAATAATTAAGTAATGCAAAGTAGGACGACTTACTTTGCATTTAGTCTTCTGGCCTTGAAACAATGTCAGTAATCAGATTGTAATAAGGGTACTTTCAGGTCATTCAAAGCATTAGCTGTCATGTTCTTCCCTCCTCCCCAACAATGAGTTTTGCACCCGTTTTTTTCCTGCTTACCTTTTACTCAGCAAGTAATGATTTGAGAGCTGTAGAAATCTTTACATTATCCTAGTAATGTGTCAATTAAGGAAGGCATTTTATCCAGATTACAAAGATTTGTCTGAGGTGGCCACCACTTTGTTAAAGCTGTTTTGTGGACATCTTCATAATTAATGGAAAAATCATTAGGAATTCAGTCTTTATTAACCCCTGTAGCTGCAGGGGCCCATTTCATCTTAATTGCATTCATTTGGCACTGGCAGTATTATACAGCATAATCACTAATAAATGATCTTTTAATTTGTACCAATCAACGGAGCTTGCTTTCATGCCAATATTCCTGTTTCTTTGATGTTGACCTGTCTTGATTTTTGATCATTTGGGCTTAAGATGATTTACTGGAAAATCAATATCAATACCAGAACTGCTTGTATTCATACATCTGTGGTTAGGTTCTATTTGAGTGTATTTTGATTGAAATAAGTAGTGCTTGATTACCCATTCAAATTTTTTTTTAAGAATCCACACATAATCAGGTTGGGAAATCTGGTACTGTATTCTTATTCAGAGGAAAATAATTAGAAACTGGAGGAGAACTGAAGATTCTGGACTGCGGTAGGGGTAACACTTCTGATGCCACTAATTAACCAACTTTGTCTGTAATCTCCTAAAGGCCTTCACCAATACAGTAGTAATATGCTATTACCCATTAGCAAGGCCAATGGGGGCTTTGGGTACACTTGTTAATAGGAAAATCCGAGACAGTTTCTCTCATTATCCCCCTGTCAGCACTGTCTCTGCTGTGTAAAATGGCCATCATTGTTCTGTTGGTCAGCTAACCAGAAACCCAGCTACTGTAAAGAAACATTCTGCAGCTAATTGAAAATGACTGAAATATC
Organism: Pseudocheirus occidentalis; assembly: GCA_028646575.1. Classification (NCBI taxonomy): domain Eukaryota; kingdom Metazoa; phylum Chordata; class Mammalia; order Diprotodontia; family Pseudocheiridae; genus Pseudocheirus; species Pseudocheirus occidentalis. The sequence continues at coordinate 260,259,458 of CM053593.1, forward strand.
CCCTTATCATCCAGTCACCTTTCTTTATTTGCAGAACAATGGAACACATATAGACTAGGTGGGGGGAAAAAGAAAGTTCAGTCTATGACATTGAATTATTCCTGACTAATACAACTACAAAGAAGTCTTTGAAGATAATTCCAGGGGGAAAAAAATCCACTTATTTTTAAGGTAATAACATTAAAGCTTTGAGTTAGTTTAGAATACTGTATTTGCTGTTCTGATTCATATTTTGTATTTATATTATTCTGTTCACTGGTGGATCTCAAAGCTTTTTACACAAAGGGGTCTTGATCCCTGTTATTCAAATGATGAAACGGCAGGAAGAACTGAAGGTGAAGCAAAACCACACAGAATGGGAGGCCCATAAAGCAACAGATGCATAAGGTAGCTAGATTGGATCTCTGATGTTATGCAATGTGTGCACGTCATGTGCATACTTTCTACATGAAGAAACCTACAATTTCTGAAATCAAATTTACATAAAATTTGTGTCATTTTACAGAATGTCAGGTTAGAAATTATCTCAGAGGTTATCTATTTCTCTTGTACTTGAATAACAACAACAGCCAAAAAAAACCCAGAAACCCTAAAGACCTCAAGTAAAAACTCTAATTGCTTCTAAGTTGCTGCTATTTTTTTCCTGACATTAGTCCCAAATGTGTATTTTTGCAACTTCTACTAACTGCTCTGAGTTCTAAATCTGGGATCAAAACAAGTTCTTCTTTTGCAAGACAGTCCTTAGAAAATACAAATACAATGATCATGCCTCTCCCACCTTGCATAAACTGATGCTACTGTGCATACTAGGCGTCTAGTCTTCTCTTCATTTTAATTGTCTTACTCTGCTTCATTCATACTCCAGTCTGTCAGTGTCCTTCTCCAGGTTCATAGCTGGAAATTTTATACAAAGCCCTGGACTAGGGGTTCTTAGCCAACAGTCTGTAAATTTGTTTTAAAAGAAAAAAATAAATATATTTCAGTAAATATGCTGGCAGGTCCTAAGTGTCATGAGGGCAGTTCCATACATGTAGGATGGGATAGAGAATATTTAGTGACTCAAAAGGAAGAAGAATAGGTCTTTCCATCAAGAGTAAGAAACCTGCATGCACCCTCAAAGCCACATGTGTCCTTCTAAGTCCTTGGGTGTGGCCTTTTGACTGAGTCCAACTTTTACAGGACAATTCCTTTTATTAAGGGGATTTGTTCTATAAAGTTTGGATTCAGTCAAAGGGCTGCACTTGAGAATCTAGAGGCCACATGTAACCTTGAGGGAGCGGATTCCCCAGCCGCCCTGCTCTTCTCCACCCATTCTTCCCAAAAGGAGACTTTAATTTTTGCCAGGAGAGGGAGGAGGAAGTTGAGGCTGGAGACCACTCTGCTCTCCTCAGAGAGAAGGGGTAGAAGGCTAGACTCATGTCTGTCTGCTCCCTTAAATATGATTAGGCTAGGGGATATGATTAGATTCAATCTAACTTCTTATTTCTGTATTATTATGGGAAGGAGGAAGATCACAAACTGTACATCCAAGGCTTGACTCCTTTCCCACCAAATACTAGTTCCACAGTGAATAAACAGGCAGCAATTAACAATGAACTCATTTACTCAAGTCAGCACCAAAATGGAAATCAGAAAAGTTGTACGCAGGAGAATATATACCAGAAGATACAGAGTGAAAAAACTCTCCCATTGGGCATAAGGTAAATCAGCTCAGCAAAAAGAGAGAATCCTAGATCTCATTCAAGGGGAAATTCCCAAAAGTCTCTAGTATAGCAAGCTAGGGATTAGGGAAATTATAGAAATTTATTTTAAATCATATTTAATATTTTATTTTTTTTACCAAATTACATGTAAAAACAATTTAACAGTATTTTTTTATTTCGAGTTCCACATTCTCTCCCTCCCTCGATCATCTCAATTGAGAAGACAACAATTTGACATAGATTATTTATATGTAGTTATACAAAACACATTTCCATGTAAGTCATTCTTTGAAAGAAAATACAGATAATAAAAAAAAGAAAAATTAAGAAAAACTATCTTTAATCTGCATTTAGGCTCTACCAGTTCTTTATCTGGAGATGGACAGCAGCTTTCATCCTAAGCCCACCAGAATTGTCTTGGATCATGGTTTTGCTGAGAATAGCTAAGTTATTCAAAGTAAATCATTATACAATATTGCTATTCCTGTTTATAGTGTTCTCCTGCTTCTGCTCATTTCACTTTGCATCAATTCAAGTAAGTCTTCCCTTGTTTTTCTGAGAGCATCCTGTTCATCACTTCTTAAAACATAATAGCATTCTATCCCAATTATATACAACAACTTGCTCAGCCATTCCCCAATTAATGGATATCTTCTCAATTTCAGATTCTTTGCCACCACTGAAAGAGATCCTCTAAATATTTTTGTACACATAGGTCCTTTTCTTTTTTATCTCTTTGGGATATAGACTTAGTCATGGAATTACTTGGTCAAAGGGTATTCATTTTATAGCCCTTTGGACATAGTTCTAAATTGTTCTGCAGAATGGTTGCATCAGTATACAACTTCACCACCAGCATATTAGTGTTTTAATTTTCTCACATCCTCCCCAATATTTGTCATTTTCCTTTTCTGTCAAATTGGGTAATCTGACAGGTGTGAGGTAGTAACTCAGAGTCATTTTAATTTGCATTTCTCTCATCAATAGTGATTTCGAGGATTTTTTTCTATGACTATAGATAGATTTTATTACTTTTTCTGAAAACTGCCTGTTCATATCCTTTGACCATTTGTCAGCTGAGGAATGGATCTTATTTTTATAAATATGACTTACCTTTACATATATTTGAGAAATAAAGTCTTTATCAGAAAAACTCATTGTAATTTTTTTTCACAATGATTACCAACTATGTTTTTCCCTTCATCCTATTTCCCTCTTGTTTATCCTACTTTCTCTCCTTTTATCATGTCTCAAAAGTGTTTTGCTCCTGACTTTTAACTCCCCCAAAGTGTTCTACCTTTATCTCCATCTCTTTTCCTTTATCATCTCCATCCCTTTCCCTTATGTCCTTTCCTTCCTTCTTATCATATAGTAAAATAGATTTCTGTACCCAACTAAATATATATATTATGCCCTCTTTGCACCAATTCCAATGAGAGTAAGGTTTATGTGCTCCCCTCCCCGTTAACCCCATTTCCCCCTCCATTTTAAAATCTCTTTCTGGTCCTTTTATGTCAGATTATTTGTCTCATTCTACCTCTCCCTTTTCCCCTTCTTCTAGTGCATTCTTCTTTCCCTTAATTTATTTTTTTTAGATAACCATACCATTACATTCAATTCACACCTCTGCTTTCTATGTATATTCCTTCCATCAGCCCTAATAATGAGAAAGATTTTAGGAATTATAAATATTATTTTCCATGTAGGAACATAAAGAGTTTAATCTTTCTGAATCCCATATGATTTCTTTCCTTTTCCCCTTTTTATGCCTCTTTTACATGTGGTATTTTAAAGTAAAATTGTCTATTCACCTGTGGTCTTTTCATCAAGAATGGGAGAAAGTCCTCTATTTCATTGAATATACATTTTCCCCCTGAAGGATTTATACTCAGTTTTGCTGTGTAGGTGATTCTTCATTGTAATCCTAGCTCTTTTGTTCTTCAGAATAGCATATCCCAAGCCTTCTCATCCTTTAATGTAGAAGCTACTAAATCTTATGTTATCCTGACTGTGGCTCCGCCATACATGAATCATTTCTTTATGGCTGCTTGCAGTATTTTCTCCTTGATCTGGGAGGTCTTGAATTTGGTTGTCATATTTCTGGGAGTTTTCATTTCAGAATTTCAGTCAGCAGGTAAATTCTTCTGTTTCTATTTTACTCTCTGGATCCAGAATATCATGGCAGTTTTCCTGTAAAATTTCTTGAAAGATGATCTCTAATAGTATACAAGTAGTCTGATAATTCTTAAATCACCTCTACTGGATCTATTTTACAGGTCAGTTGTTTTTCCAATGAGATATTTCACATTTTTACTATTTTTTTCATTGTTTTGATTTTTGTTTTTAACTATTTCTTAATGGCTCATGAGGACATTAGCTTTCACTTGGTTAATTCTAACTTTTAAGGAATTCTTTTCTTCAGTGAACTTCTGTACCTCCTTTTCCATGTGGCTAAGTCTTCTGTTTCAGGAGTTCTTCTTTTCAGTGAATTTTTATTTATCTTTTTCTATTTGGCCAATTCTGCTCTTCAAGGCATTCTTTTCTTCACTGGATTTTTGTGCCCAATTTACCATTTGGGCTATTCTGTTTTTTAAGGAATTATTTTCTTCAGTACTTTATACAACTCCTTTACCAAGCTGTTTCCTCTTTTTTCATGATTTTCTTGTATCTCTCTCATTTCTTTTCCCAGTTTTTCCTCCACCCTTTTTCTTTTTAATAAATTCCTTTTTGAGCTCTTCTGTGGCTTGAGATAAATTCATATTTTTCTTTGAGGCTTTGGATACAGTAATTCTGGCCTTGTTGTCTTCTCAGTGTGCATTTTGATCTTCCTTGTTACCATAGTAACTTTCTAGGGTCAGAATTTTTTTTCTGTTATTTATTTTCCAGGATATTGTTTAACTGTTAACTCTATGCTAAAGCTGGATTCTGTTTCCTAAGTGGAGAGGACACTGTCCCAAGATTCAGGTTTTTGGTAAAGCTGTTTTTCAGAGGTAATTCTGGAGACCTGTAAATTTTTTTTGTCTTCTAAGGTGGTATAATCTAGGAAGATGTGTGTTTACTACTCTTCTGTTCACTGGTTTGTGAGTGATCACAAGCACTCTTTTCATCCCAGGAACTGTGACCAGGGTCTCTGTTCCCTTGAAGCCTACAAGCTCTGCTCTGCTGTTCTAGTGCTCCTCTCACTGGGGCTAAGACTGAACACTGTGACCCAGATCCAAGAATAGCCAATACAGTGGAGTCCTGCCCCTGGTTCTAGCAAAGGGATATGTGTAAATCTCTTCCTGACCCATTGTCCAGTCCCCTTAACCATGTCTGGGCTGAGAGGTCTGGAAACTGTCACTGATTCAGTCCCCACTCCTCCCCTCACCCCCAAAGCCTGCTCCTGGTTTGCTGAGGCCACTGGGTCTGCCCTGCTCCTCTTTTACTAAGCCTCAGACACTTACTAGCTGTAAGCCCCTGGGCAAGTCCCTTAACTTCTATTTGCTTTAGTTTCCTTAAACTAAAATAATAATAATACTTTTATCCCAGGATTATTGTGAAGATCAAATGAGAAAATACTTGTAAAGTGCCTGGGCCTGAGAAGGTACTTAATAACAACTTGTTTCCTTCCTTTCTTCCTTCTTTCCTCCTTTCTTTCCTTGCACCATCAATCCCTTTCTCCTTTTGCTCTTTTCTGTTTTCTTTCCTTCATTTCCTTTCTTCTTCCTCATCTTCTTTCCTTTTTCCCTCCCTTCTCCCATCCTTTTCTCCCTCTCTCTCTTCTTCCTCCCTTCCTACATATGCTTAGTACCATACAAAATGCTATGAAACTTACAACAGAAGTATAAGACATAGTCTTAGCATTATGGGATGATGGTATGTGGAAAACTAACGTTTTGTACTTTGGAACATGTCCCTTTTCTACCACTCTGATGTGTAGAACATGTGAAATTTTTTCCAATGACCCCTGTGCTTTTGTCTCAGTACCCTTTATATTGACAGCATTTTCTGCACATTCATTATTCCAGGCATGAATGAGTACTTATGTCTGCTCTGAATTTGTTCTCCTTTAATTCCCATTTATGTTCCTCATGTCCTGCCTTCTTGTTCTGCTCTGAAAATAGCAGTTCGTGTTGACATTATCTGTTCCATTTAAAATTTAAAATACTTCAATTAAGTCTACACTCTAAGTGATTTCCTTTAGACTTCCTAGATTTAGGTGTTCTAGTTTGCCCTCATAGCTCATGCTTCCAACCTTGCCACCTTTTCAAGTTCAGCAATATCATATCTGCAAAATATATTGAGAGTGTGCTTGAACGTGGTCTTGAAAGAGCACTGTCTAGTCTGGATCTAACTTTCTTAGACAAGCACTTCATCTTCAACACACTCTCTTTAATTATCCTCAGAATGTTTGTCTTTGGAATCACTTTTCAAAGGTCTGTGTGAAAGTCACCCTGCATTAGCAAAGTTGGGCAAATCATTTAAAGGTGTTCCGTACTTTCGAGATTCTCAGTAACTTAAAGTGGAGTCTTTGCTCTTTAAAAGTTACATTTTCAAGCATTCCTATGAAAAGCTGGAGTGTTTTTGAATTTATCCTGCTAATTATTTCATTACTAATTACTTCCCCCTGATTTAATGATGCCCCATCCTAGGTTATTTCTGTGTTATTAAGAGTGGCAACATTTCTCAAAGATAGTGTTCTCTAACTGCATACACTGAATGTTAAGATTTAAAGCCAGAAGAAACCTTAGAGATCAGCAGGTCTAACACCTTCCTTTTAGAGGTGAAGAAACTGAGGAAGAGATAGTTAAATGGTTTAACTAGGGTCACACAAGGAGTAATTAGCAAGACAAGGATTGGAACCTATATCCCCTTAATCCCATTTAACTGCTTTTTCCATCCTCTAGAGTCATAGGATCAGAGATAAGAACAGATTCAGAGCTGGAATGGATCTTAAAGGCCACAAAATCACTTCATCTAACCAAGGAGGAAATTTAAGGCCTAGAAAGGCTGAGTCACTTGACAAGGTCACAGTAGTAAGTAGTAAAGGTCGAATTTGAACCTGACCCCAAAACCAGTGATTTCTATGCTACCTGATCATATCCTCAAACTTATCACTGAATGTGATTATTTATCTATGACTTTTTGCTAAATGATAAGTAAAACAATGTGAAACGAAATAGCTCTTCTGCTTCAAAAGAGGTGTTTAAAATTTCTAATATTTCTGACATTCAGAATTAGGTGAGACAGAATGAGGCAGTGAAGGAAACAGGACTTACGTATAAAAGTCAATACATTTACTAAAAAAAAAGGAAAGTCTTTTTGACTAGCCCATAATTGTTTTTAAAAATCAGTCCCTTTCCCCCAAGAAATCAGGCAGATCTATTCTGCTTGTTAAAATATAGTTAATGGCTATTTAGGAATCATAGAATTTCTTAAATATTTATTCATTTTAAGTATCTGGGTTTCCAACTTAATGCAGCCATTCTTTAAAATAGCAAACAAACAAAAATAAGGTTGTTTTGATTTTTATGACTAATTTCATTTCTTCAGATAAACTTACTTCTCCAGAAAATGCAATCACATACAAGCATAGAAAAACCTCTGGAGGAGATACCTGAGACCCTTTTGCTCTGATGTTCACTGGCAAAGAAAAACCGAAGCCTGGAACAGCTCTCCAAACACCTCAGGCACAACCATTCCTCTCAACTGGACTGGTCTGCCCAATCCATTGCCCAAGTCTCTACTCTGGCTACCCAATCAGTAGTGGAAGAGCCCTGTCGTGGACATTATGCCCAAGCTGTGTGATTTGATCTTCCTAGGCTGACTGGGGCCATGCTATCACAGTTTGGGAAGGAGCAGTAAATTGAAGTCAGATACTTACTGAAATGAAATTCTCATTTTAAGAAGAAATTCAGATCTATTTAGCTTGACCTTGGAACTTGAATTAAATCTTTAGATACTCAACTTTCTCCAGGGAAGTTTGAGGTTTATATGAATTTGAGTATATTAAAGTTAGTCCAGCTCTGATCTATGTACCAGGTTAGTTAATTTTTCATTTAAAGGACAAAAGGTTTCACTGGAACTAATTTAACCGATTTCATTTGTGCTATTCAAACACCAGTTTATATTCTAAACTAAGAGAGGTTTTTCCACTATTAACATTTCATCTAGCACATCATTTCCCCCCCAGTGATTGATATTTGGATGCCAGTCAGTGTTGTCTGTGACCGGGGAGATCAAACATGGTTCTTTTCTTGTCTGTGCCACTAGTCCAGTATGTGACCTTGGCTGAAGCATTTCAACTCTTTCTAATTCACTTTTTCTCAGCTAATAAAATAGGGACAGTAATACTCATCTCCTGTCTATCTCATGGGGGTGTTGTAAGAATTAATAAGTTAATGGTCATAGAGCCCTTTGAGCTGGTCACCTGAAAGGCAATATGCTAAGGCCATTACCTTGTGGAAACATTTTTTATCTATTCTTGATTTCTTCAAAAAAATTACTGCCATGGGATTTATCATATAAGCAATGTTAGGATAAATAGACTGCAACCTTGTTTCATAATTCATATTATAATGTGTGTGGATTTCTGTGCACCTACAGTGAACTGATTTAAAAATTAGGACCTGAAATATTTTCATATTTTATTTCCACCATCTCATGTCCTTAACCTTGTAAAAATTCACCACTAATCCCTCCCTACATACCCATCCCTAAAAAAATAATACTTTCTCAGATTGACCACTCTTCTTTAAATGTGTGTGTGTGTATATCCATTGAGAGAGAGAGAGAGAGAAACAGAGAGAGAGAGAGAGTGATTGTTGCCTCTTATTTTTACTTTATACTCATGTTCAAATATAACCTCCCAGCCAACTGAATCCTCACTTCTAACAAAGACAGATAATCAAGTACATTTAACCAACACAGAGTCTACATCAAACAGTATATGGCAGGCACTGCATCCATAGTCCTTCACCTCCCCATTGCAAGGTGAGAGACATCTTTCTTTCTTTTTTTTTTTTTTGCCTTTTTTTGTTTTGGAAGGGGGAAGGCAGGGCAATTGGGGTTAAGTGACTTGCCCAAGATCACACAGCTAGTAAGTATTAAGTGTCTCAGGTCAGATTTGAATTCAGGTCCTCCTGATTCCAGGGCAGCTGCTCCATTCATTGTACCACCTACCCACCCCAAGAGAGACATCTTTCTTCACCATTCTGAGAATGATTGATCTTTATAATTAAATCAGAGTCCAACTGCTTTTTAATGTTTTAGTTATGTTATTTTAGTTGCTTTGTATATTGTTCTCTTAATTTTTACTTCATTCTCCATCAATTGGCACAAGTCTCCTAATTCTATGAATTCCTCATATTCAGTATTTCTTACCAGAAATAATTATGGGTTATCTTCATTTATCACAGTTTGCTCAGCTATTCTCCCAATAAGGAGTAATAACTTGACTTTCCAGGTTTTTGTTGCTTTTTAAAAAAAAAAAAAGTGTCTGTACTACCAAAAAAGTGCCCAGCCTGTTATAATTTTGTAATATTCACGCTCCATTTGCACTATTGCAAATGTACTATCACTTTTATCTGTTGTTTTTAAAGTTCCTCTTAAGTCATTTCAACAAAGGCATTTTGTCTCCTAACTGGATTGTACACCCCTTTATGTCAGAGATTTTCTATTTTTCTATTTCATTTGGGTATTTTTATTATATGTACTGATGCTACATTTTCCACAGGTTTTCAGGATAACTTGCTGCTTTTGACCAGAAGAGGGTGAGAAGGAGAGGCAGAATTAAATGACATGTATAGTCCTGTCTAGCTCTGAGGTTCTATGACCCAATGGGATATACATAATGTACAAAATACATAATACATATACATAATATACAAATACTGACATACAAAGGGAACTCTTACCCTTACAAGGTATGAATGTTAGTCTTGGAGAGGACTTTCAGGGTCCTATACTTCAAGTCCTACCAAAAGAAGGAATCCTGGTCATGAAGCTTCTCCTTGATTACCATCAGTGACAAGGAAGGGAGGAAGGGGAAACAAACATTTGAATTGTCTACTATATGCCAGACACTGTGTTAAGCACTTAATAAATATTTTCTCACTTGTTCTTCACAAGAACCCTTAAGGTAGGTGCTATTATTATTTCCATTTTACAGTTGAGGAAACTGGTGAAACAGAAGTTAAGTTAATTGCCTAGGGTAACACAGTAAGTACCTGAATCTGGTTTTGAACTCAGGTCTTACTGACTCTAGACCTAGCAATCTGTCCATTGTGTCACTTAGCTGCCTTGCTATCCCATCAAGAAGTTAATTTTGTTTTTTAATATAAATCTAATTATTAGAAATTGCTTTTATTTCTTATGTTCAGCTAAAATCTTCCTTTGTTTCTGCTATTTCTTCCCATTGTTCCTAATTCTGCCATTTAATGTCAGGCAGAAATAAAACCTAATTCCCTTTCTACCTGATAATTTTTCAGATGTTCCAAGACAACAAACAACAACCCTCCTCTTTCTCTTGAGTCTTCTCTTTTCCAGACAAAATATTCTCATTTTATTTAACCAATCCTTATGTGTCATAGTTTCAAACTACTCTTCTGATTCTTATTGCCTTTCTCTAGATATAACATTGGTAAATTAGATGGGGGCATTAGTCTACTAGAACCTCAGGTTCTGCTTCTGACTCACATTCCCACACTTTTAAATTTAAATTTTTGAACACAAGTATTTAGCTCTTTCATATTGAATCTGGTTGTCCTCAGCCTACTATTCGGTTCCAGTTATTTTCATCAAGATAATACAAGAAACTTATCATAAAATGTGTCTACAAGAGTGTCAGAGATAGGTTATAGTCTATTTTTTATTTCCTCTCTTAAATCAAAATTTCTATCTTGTTTTTACACTACCTTTACTTCCAAATATATTCTTTCTACTTTCTGATTCAGAGAGTTCTTCTGTGTGATCTTTTCCTATCCCTCCAATGTTATACAGTGTCACATGTAAATCATTTCATTGATGGCTCAAGCAAGTGAGGTATGTCAAATTTGCTTGCATCCAAACTATTTTTCAAATAGAAAAAAAAAACTCTACCATTTGATCTACACCATCGCTCCATGAAGTCCCTGCTATAGGTATTACTTTCTCTGTTTTACTGATGAGAGAACTAGAACTCAGAGAGTTTCAGTGATTTAGCCATAATCACAGTTTGAAACATCAGAAATGGACTTCTGCCCTACATCTCCACTGACCCTAAGCCCAAGATGCTTTCCACAATAGCATACTGCATTTTTATTGGAACTTCATTAATAACACATGTGAAAATTTTTATTAAATTTCATTGAAATTATTAAGAATTAATTAGGTAAAGATAAAAAAAATTGTAAGAAATTTGTAAGGTAAAAACACAATTTCATATGTTAAGAATTTTGAGCTCTACCCAGCACAGCTAGAAGCCAGACAGCTAACAATTATTAACAACATATTAAATCTTATTTTAATGACATAAGCATATGTTCATATAGTCAAATGGATCTCTGATCTCATCGATCTGGATATTCTTTTATGTAATGTGGATGGCAGTTCATCCATAATTACCTGTCCAGAGAGCTTCTCACCCATGTGTCCAATAAGTACACCGGGGTCCACCCAATGTACTAGGGACCTTCTTCTCTTCCAACAGAATTCAGTTTTGCTTAAATTTTCACTCTTTGACCAAAATCTTTTTTGACATTCTTTGTCCTACCTTTTCTTCAGAGGTACGTGTTTCAGTTTTCTTTACATTGACTCCATTGCCCTCTGTGTAACAATTGTTTTGAGCTCTTTAAATGCTGTAGTGTTTCATGTCTCACGGCTCTACAGCAACACCAAAAGAAAACTGCCATTTTAAACATCATCCACCTTCAAAAGGTAGCCCTTATCTCTTCTTTTTCTTTATAAAGGAAGTCTCCAGGCTGAATTCTGGACTGTCTTTACCATGACCCAGACACATCTTCATCCTAAAAATTCATTCCAGTTCTGAGATTCACACATTGAAAAATAGGCTCCACTCTTGTTCTCTCGCCTTCTGATTGTATGGCTTTTCCAAGAACCTCCATTTAAGTGGAGCAGTAATTTTCTATTTCTCTCCAAGCAGCACTCTCCTTCACTCTATATGTTGTTTTAAGCTCCTTGAGGGCAAGCGCTATCTTTCTTACTGCTTGTATTTTATTTCAAGTGTTTAGCATAGTACCTGGTATGTAGTAAGTGATTGATAAACACTTCTCATTGTTGTTAATCAGCATAATTTAGGTATTAGCAGTTTCCTGAAGGCAATCCAGTGGGTCTTACTTCTCCTCTTTATATCTGGGCCCAACTCACACTAGTCATCTGCATTGTTTGTCCCAAATAAACATACTGACAGACAAGATCTAAACTGAGTAATAGAAATGTCATTGTAGTCCCAACCAATGCTGACCTTTCAGGTAATGCTTAGCCTCAGTGTCTGATAAAAGAGAAAGCAAAGGCTTTGCTTTGGATTGGGAATCTCTTTTCTCCTTTCCCACTATTCATTTCAGTTGTACTCCTAATTGAATCCACTGACTGCTCTTCCAAAGAAACAGAGCAAGACCCAGTCCTCCTATCCTAAAATATGAGAGGGAGATCCTGTTCTCATTATACCTGGGCATTAAAGATTCTGATGGTGCCGGTCTTTAGGCCATTAGTGTTCTTACCTTAGAAGTGTAAACTAAATAAGGATAAATGAAAATATAAACTAGAGATTGAATAACATAGAACAATGAGGGCCATGCAGCAGATCCTAAATTTAGAAATTCCAGGATTTAAATTGGGAAGGGACTTTCAATGTCAGCTACTCAGATCACCTCAGAGAGGTATAGTATGGTATAGTATGTACATGGCTGGATTTGGAATAAGGAAAATCTGTGTTTGAATCCTGCCCCAGAAAGGATATTCCTTTTTAATCTTGGTAAGTGACAATCTTTCAGAATCTCAACTTCCTCCATATGTGTGTGTGTCAGTGTGTGTAATTCTAGTTTTCACTATCATAAAATGTGATACTACAAATATTTCAATAGTCCTCAAGAGAGGACTTTTCTTTCTGTCTTTGACCTCCTTAGAGTTTCATTTTTAGTAGAATCTCTGGATCAAAGGATATAGACATGTTAGTCACCTTTTTAGAAAAATTCCAAATTGCATGATTGTACAAATTTAAGTTCCAGCATGATTGGACAAATTTAAAGCTCTACCAATAGTGTATTATTAGTGTGCTTGCCCACCCATGAGCCCTTCAACTTTACTGTTTTCTTCATTGTCATCTTTGCAGAGTTTTTTTGTGAGGTAAAACCTAAAAATTGTTTTGACTTTCATTTTATTATTATTCATGATTTGTAATAGTTTTTCACATAATTACTAATAGTTGATGGATCCTCTTTTGAAAACTTTTTTTTATCCTTTTGTCCACTGGAAAATAGTTCTAGGGCTTATATATTTATTATAATTTCCAACGTATCTTGGATATCAGCTATATTTAATTGAAGGCATTTTCCCCAGCCAACTGTTTCTCTTCTTATCTTACTAATATTTTTATACAATCGTGTGACTTTTACAGGTCATGTATCTGTTTTGAAATTATTGTGGTCTGACATGTTGGTCTAAACCTAATTTCTGCCAAACTGATTTCTAGTATTCCCATCAGTTCTTATCAAATAGGAAACTATTTTCCAATTAATGTAATTAGTCAGATTTATGAAACACTGTGTAATTGAACTCAACCATTTCTGATTCCTTATCCTATAATAATTTCTATTGATCTCCTTTTCCATCTTAATTAGTACTAAGTATTTTAGTGATTATTGCTTTATAACATAAATTACAGGGAATAGGATTTCAGTGGACTAATTGTTCAGCTCATCATCCCTGACATTTGTGTTCTTTCCAGACCAAAACACCCTTGGTCATCATTCCTCTATGGGTTTTATCTTCTCCATTAGAATGTTCACTTTTTGAGGACAAGAAAGGTTTTGTTTTTGTAGTTGCATCCCCAAGAGTTAGCATGATGCTTGGCACATAGTAAGTTCTTAATGTTTTTTTTTATTAGTTCATTCATTTCTTCAGAGTTTACTGATTATATAAGATACTTTCTCACCCTGCCATACCATCAGTTTGAGCCACAGTTTCTTTTTTGAAGGGATGATTTGTGGCTTCAAGACCTTCCCTATTAAGGTACACACACATACATACACACATATACACATATGCATAATATGACTCTGTGTGTATGTGTGTGCTATCCCAGTGCATATAATAAAAGCAGAAATAGCACCCAGTGTATTGTCTTGGAAACTAAAATGTTGAATACAACTTTTTTAATTGTTCTGTAAGTGGCAATTATTTAAAATTTGGTATCATTGGGGGGGGTGAATTTTCACAGAAATGAGAGAAAATTTCATTTTTATACCTATTACTTATATCTTAGTTCCATGATTAAGCTTTTTACATAAGGCATCATCAGAGCTTTATATAGCAGTTATATTTCTCCTTTTTATCATCAATATAATTTTTGGTACTTTGTATGTATAATGTTATGATTTGGAGGTAGCAAGGACCTTAAAGATCATCTATCCCATTCCATTTATTTTACAAATAACATAAGTTGAAGTCCAGCAAGTTTAGGTGACTAAATTCCTCTTCCTTCTCCACCCTCTTCTTCATCTTTCTCCTCTTCCTCTTAAGGACAGGGAAAAGGAAAAAGAACCAGGACTAGTAGATATTTTGAGAGAATACACAGTTTAGCTGTCACTTTAATTGTTGATTATTAGTGACATTGGATCAAACAAGGACAACTAGAAAAGCTTTTTCTTTAAGAAGGAGAAAGATGAGGAAAAGAAGAAGGAAGGGAAATTAGGGATAGAAGGGAGGGAAAAGTAGAGAAGGGAATGAGCAAGGGAAGAAGTGAAAAAGAAAAGCCCAAAGGAAAGAGACTGGAAAGAAGGAAAGAACAAAGGAAGGAAGGAAAGAAAGAAGGAAGGAACAGAGATCAGATTATAAGATATAAGATCTAGTTTAATACATCTATGTAACACAGATAACTGTTCTTCAATTGGCCTTAAAAAACCAATAGTCTTATTCTGTATGCAGTCCTATTTTGATAGAGGGTGGCCTGACCCCTTCTTGTGCTCCAGTGACCTGGATTATAAATGCACTCTAACCTACTAGAGTCTGCCTTTTTCTCCAAAACTCTTTGGCGAAACAACCTGGAAAAAGTCTAGGAAGTCCTGGGAATGGTGGTCAAAGTTGTTGTTGTGTTTGCCCTTCATTTTCGTTTTTTTGTTTTGTTTTTTTGTAGGGCAGTTGGGGTTAAGTGACTTGCCCAAGGTCACATGGCTAGCTTTTTGTGTTAAGTGTCTGAGGCCGGATTTGAACTCAGGTACTCCTGACTACAGGGCCAGTGCTCTATTCACTGCGCCACCTAGCCGCCCTGCCCTTCATTTTCAAAGAGGACCATGGCATCAGGGAAGTGATGACATGACTTGGAGTTGACTTTGATTCAAGTGAAGGAGGGCTGTGCAAGGTCACCAGCCTCACTTTCTCCTCCAGAACCATCTGGGTCCAGTGAGCAGATATTCATTAGGATGACTGGAAATTACTCAGGATGCAATCATTGCTTAGAAGAAGTATCCTACTATCTTTTCATAGGGAACTAGGACAAATCATTTTCCACCAAGTCCCAGTAACAGCAGTATTACCTGGGTAGGAACCCAAGTCAGCTTATGAGGATGATTTATCCAGTAAATTAGGTATTTAAAATTTTTTAAAGGTTAACGACTCCAGTAATTCATACACACATGCACACACATACACACACACGCACACACTCATTAGAAACTTTTTTCTTTAGCTGCATTGCAGACTTATCTGATTATGAATGCAACTGAAGGACAACTTAGAGGTATCAAATCACAAGGGACGTTAATAGAGAAAGGAAGCTATGTTGGAAGTTTGGCTTTAGTTTTATATACTCTCCATATAGGAAAGGACAATATCTGGACCTTACATTATAGTATTTTCATAATAGGAGAAGGCGGGGTGGCACAAGAATAAGAAAAGCTGTAGGGTATCATGATTGGGGACTTCAGTGACCTTTGCTTTTTGACACAGATGTTAATATAAGTAATGTGCCTACAGCACTAGTCTCAGGTTCAGGAAGACATGAATTTAGGCATCAGCATAGATACTTACTAACTGCATAACCCTGGGGAATCTTGCTTTACCTCTCAGCCTCAATTTTTACATCCATAAAATGTGGCTAATACCAGTATCTACCTCACAGAATTGTTGTGAGGATTAAATGATGTAACATGTAAAGTGTTTTACAAAGCTTAAGATGCTGTGTAAATACATACATACATATGTGTATAAAGAGGTAACATTTACCTATTGAAAAAAAATTCCTTCAAATGGATATCTCTATTCATGTCACATTTCAAAAAGTCTTGATGTATCCTCTGTATGCATGAAAATATCATAAAAAACCCACAAGAAAGACAACTAATAAAGAGGACTACTTTTTTCCTTTCCCCAAAAGCTATCACAGAAAGAAATTACAAAAGAAAAACCCATAATTTGATGGGGAAGGAGGGAAAGGAAATAGCACCGAGAGTCTGATAGGTCATTTTTTTTTCACACCCAAGCATTTAGTCTACAGTAATCTTCCAAGACTGTCAGATTTGATTGAAAGATAATGCAAGATTTTTTCTTGCCACAATTTATAGCATGTATCCATTAGGAATAATTATGGTTGCATGATTTTGCTAGCTGTTATCTCTACAAGTGTTACTAATGGTTTTATCAATTACTCCCTGTCCAATAACTGCATGGTTGTAACCTAATTTAAAGACACTCTATCACCAGGCTGATTTGTGTAGTAGTAAATGACAGCATTTGAGACACCAGCCAAATGACTCACTTCAGTGACTTAGTTTCTAATAATTAACAATTAGTAGGTACCTAGGAAAAAGCTCAGGAGACTAGAGCTCTTATGTTTCTTTTTTTTTTTAATCTAAATTTAGGAAGTTAGAAGGCCTCTGGTGTCTCACATTAATAAAAATCTAAGGCCTCTAAGGGTTCATGGATTTGGGGGTATATTAGAAGTTAAATAAATATTTCTGGCATAAAAGTAGAAGAAGTCAAATGATGACACACGTGTGTCGATGGATCCATCTGTGTCGTGTACCCACGTGTGTATCTACATACCTGTACAATATAACAATAGCATATAAGTAGACGTTAGTAGTTGTATTTAAGACCAGTCCTGTTAAGACCCATAAAAGCAGCTAAAGTGCTCACTAGGTTGTTTTTTTTTTCAAATCATGTTAGTGCTTCGGTTCAGAAGTAAAGTCAATGTGCTAAAAGGGGAAGATTGTTGGCAAAAATCTGCTATTTCTTGAACTTTAGAGCTAAAAATGCTTGCTATGCAGAAAGAAACTCTTCATTACAGATCATTAGTGGGACTTTATGTAGAGCAGAAGACTCAGAGAGGTACTGCAGCCTCAGAACTCTCTGGGAAGAAATTTGAAATCCCTTTTTTTTTTCTTTAATGAATATAAAAGATGATTCTCTTCTAAAGATGTTATCTCTAAGGATTTTTTTCCTCTGAAATTTGCCTTTTAAAAATTCTAAATAAAACTGCAAACTTTAAATTTCAAGTGGGATCTCATCTTTACAAAGTAGTTGAGGTTTTAAGGCACACAAAATGTTGAAATTAAAACAGTGAGTGAAGGGGAGATGGGAGGTTTTTCAGATGCAGTGACTAGCCTTCTGGACAGCCCAATAGCATATTTGAATTTTGCCTGATGGGGCAAAATTGCGTGGAATAATTCATCATTTAAGGTATTGTGTCAGATCTTAGTATATCAAACCTGGCAGATTAACCGTGAATTTAAGGTAACAATCTTTTCTGAGGAGCCTGGGGAATTGTGTCTATGAAATAGCAGACTTTATACATTCAGCAGCATGATGACAGTCACAGGATTACTCAACACACAAAGGTCTGCTATGAAACTTATAATATATACTTGGGTTTGTGCCAACATAGACATCATAACTGAAAGGCACCAGAAGGACAAGGGGCAAAGGTTTATTGTTGTATTAAAGTTCTACAAAAATGAGAGTAAAACCATTAATAATAATTTAAAATCATTTTTCATACCTGTAGTGTGATAATCTGCTAGTTTGATGGGGGAGCACTTATTTTTTTTTCTATCCTTCATTAAATTCAGTCACAAAAAGGGAATGAATCCTTAGTGGCATGCTGTGATAACCACCACGTAGTGTGCCAGTGTATTGAGTACTGGACATAGAATCAGGAAGTTAACATATGGGGACTGATCTTATGATTCCATTGATAGAGGAAACTCCCTCTATGAATGCAGTGTAGCACCTTCTCTAAAACTTATTCTTTTAGAGTCAATGGGAGCACTAAATGATAAATGACTTGCTGAGGATCATGCAGCCATCGTGTGAGAAGAAGAAACTGAGCTCAGGTTTTCCTGTCTCTCTCTCTCTCTCTCTCTCCATCTCTGTCTATCCATCTATCCATCTGTTTTCCTCTATTTATCCATATCTTTACAGACACATATACACATGTATATGTATATGTGTATGTGCATATATATACATATTTAATATATAATATTGTCATATATTTTATTCTCACATATATAAATACATAAAATCGATCAGTTTATATAATCTATCATATATGTATATATATGTATACACACACACACACACATATATATATATTATGTAACTTTTGGCCATTAGCATTTATGACTAGTGGAAAGATGACTGCATTTTGATTCAGAGGATTTGCCTCCTAGCACTGCCTCTTATTACTTGTATGATCATGGGCAAGTCACTTAGGCTCTGTGCAACTCAATTTCCTTGCTTAAATTAAATGAAGTAGTTTGACTAGATGTCTCCAGTGCCCCTTCTGCCTCTAAATCTCTGATCTATATGATCCATAGACAGACCAGAACTTCTGAGAGACTCCATTTTCTTATCTATTAAATGGTGGTAAAAATATCTGTAGCGCTTGCTGCAAAAGGTTGTGAGAAGCAAATGTATGTACAGGACTTTGCAAATCAAAAAGTGCTACATAAATATATGCCATTAATATTACTATTATTATTATTTCTTATCTTTGTGTTCAATAAAGCTTACATAAAAACAGTCATGGGACAAATTGCTATCTTATATATCTTATGCTATCTTATTCTTTTATATTTAATGTTTTTAGTTTGCTTTGCTTTGTTTTAAGAAGCAGTTGGGTAAAGTGCACAGAGAGTTGTCCTTGGGGTGAGGAATACCTGAGTTCAACTTCTAATTGTTACAAAAGCTAGCTATGTGACTCTAGGCAACTCTATTAAGCTAAATTGTGGAGAAAGTCCTAACCTATGCTGCTAGAAGGAGTTTCATCATCTAAGAGTTCCTCATACCAGTGAAATCACAGTATCAGCCATAATTGTTTTTGTTATTATTGTTCCTTTAGCCGGCTGCATAGATGTCCCAAAGATGCCAAATGGATTTTATTGAAGGTGACAAAGAAGCCAACTTTCCCCAGCCTCAGGCATACACAATTAAAAGCCAGAATTTTTTTACTGAATATATTTATGCCTCCTTTTCATACTAATCACAAAGGAAATCACTGAAGAAGGAGGAAATAAATCACTGCAGTGCTGATCATATCCCAGGCAGGATCACAAAGGCCAATTTGCCAAAATCGGTGTCTCTAATTTTTCACTTGTGGCGGTGGTGAGGTTCTGAAACAGTAATAATAACCTAGACTCTGCCTACTCAGGAAGCTGCTAAGACACCTCCAACCCAGCCTGGAAGGGTGGTGTTCTTCACAATGGAACTGAAGCCCCACCCCTTCTTGCTAGGTCTCATCTGCATATTCTTTTGAAAACCCCACATTGAGGATCTATAGCCCCAGCTGATGTCATCGGGCACAGCATGCAGCCACTAGAAGTGGGACAATTATAATTTTTGTAGCTGATTAATCATCATGAAAAAGTAACAGTCAATTGACTCAATCATACATCCATGGTGATTAATCACACTTCACTTGTGTTTTTTTCCCCCAAGTATTTCACTGACGGTGCAGATGTTGGTTGATTTTCTCCTTTAGCCTTTCACTTGGTCACAGATGTTAAGTAATCACCTTGTCCTGATACTTGACTGGTCCCTAATTGTCACTACTATAGGCCCTGAAAAGCAAATGTGTGTCCTTTTTGGAAAGCAAATGTTAAGCTGGTTATTATATGTTGTGTTTTTTTTAAAAACAGGTTAATCAATATATGAAATGGCCATAATTGTGCTCTGTAATCACAGATGCTTTTAATAATCACCCAACTCCCCCATTTGTTCCCTGTTAAACACTGATGGCATGATTACTGCTAAAACACTGGAAAAGAGGGCTGCTTTTTTTTCCCCCTGGAGTGTTAATAGCTCAATTCCATTTAGATTTAATCTAAAGTTAGATGTTCTAATCCAGATTCCTAAAAGGGCTCACCTGGCTGTATTTCATCTCTGACACAGACATATTTTTTTTGGCCCTGTAAATCAGACAGATCCCATTTCAGCTCTCTCACCTAGCCACAGCACAGATTTGGGGCATTGAGGTTGCTGGTCTACACTACTGGCATGGCGTGCTTCATTCTACACCTGTAAAATTGTCAGGAAAAATTGTTGATATTTCAGAAGCAATTATAAATGCATCAGTCTGTTGGTGAAATACCAACATTCAAAGAAGAGTATAGACGGTTATGAGCCAATTAAATCATTTTTAGCATGAGCTGCATGGCCTCGTTTGTATTCCAGCAGCAGGAAGACTTCGTTTAGTACTCTCTTTGTGGGGATGGCATTAGATTTGTGGAGGTTTGCAGAAGATCTGTGGCAGCAGCCAAGCCCTAGCAGACAGCCTTGCCTGGCTAATTTCTCAAATGGAAATGCCTATTCCTGAGGGAAAAGGAAGGTGGTTGTCTCAAGTGATGCTATGGTGCATGGCTTCTGTCATTTCACACTCTGCTATTTCGTTCTCTTAGAAAGAAGGTACCACCCTCTGCTCTCACCTCAAGATCATTTTTAAGATCAATGCACAGGTTGGAAATCATTTTCATGCAAAGATAACATAGCAATGTTGAGCCCCATACTGGACTACAGTCTTGATACTATTAATAAAGAGCCTTAGGTTGGGTATAATTGTGAATACACTAATTCTAAAAATCCACTCACATGTCACTTATAATCAGGATTTTCTACTGTGCTAGGACCCCTGGGGAAACCTTTGAAGCTGTGAATGGTGTATGAGATGACAGGGATGAACATAAGAAGGTAGAAGGCCACCATTCCTCTGTAGCCTCGTTGCTGAAAACGATCACGTAGGAGGAAGGTTAGCAGTGCTGGCAGAAGGGAGAGCAGGGAAGCAAAGTGCTGGATGGGCAGAAGTAGAAGGAAACTCTAAGCCTCCCTAGTCCTTACAAAAGGGCCAGAGAAAAAGGTGAGAACACGATATGGTGTGTAATTTAGAACAGAAACACTGGGGCACAGAAGATAATATAAAAGCATTTCAGTGAGAAGATACCCATGACATGAAACTATTTAAAACAATTAATCAAGAAAGCCTAATTATTCAATTAGAGGAATAAATGAATCTTCTAAAAGAGGATATGCAAAAAGAGAATGATGAAATCTTTTAAAGGGAAATGAGTGTAGCAAATCAGCTAAATATGATAACTAAAAAACTTTTGAATAATAAGTCAATGATTATGTTTTAATTGGGCTTTACCAGTATTATAATTGAGGACACTCATTATCTTGTTTTATTGTATTTATGATTTTAATATTCATAACATTTGGTATTTTATCTTTGTATACTTTCTGCCAGTGCTTGTTGCTTTCCCTTTCTGATTAGTGCCTGGGTTAGTGTGAAGTGAATACATATTTTTCAATAACAATCAGCAGGAGGGTTAGGTTGATTTTTTTTCCCCCAGTATTGAAGTTCTGCTATAAAATAATCCTTTGTGAAATGTTGGGATTTTTTTTTTTTTGCTTCTAAATATAAGCAGCACTGTTGATAAGGCCCATCTAATATGTAACTTTTTTTTTAATTTTACATGAAAGACTAGCAAAATGGATAGAAAACAGGCCTCAGAACCAGAAAAACCTGGGTTCAAGTGCTGCTTCTGACACATATTATTGTACGTCCCCGATCAAGTAAATTACTTATCAACTCTTTGAGAATAAATTGCCTAGAAGTTGCAGGCTTAAATTGGGAGATAGTTTCATTTGCAAGGATTTCCTGTAACAAAGAAATCACAGATCCCTTCCATATTACTTTGCTATGAAAGCAATAAAAAGAATCACAGTATATCAGTATTAAGAAGACCTTCTTCATCTACTCCATGGGTGGCAGGGGCTGCAGGAGTGCGGTCTTTTGGCCATATGTGGCCTTCTAGATCCTTAAGTGAATCCTTTTGACTGAATACAAATAATGGTTCTATAAAATCTGGATTCAGTCAAAAGGCCACACTTAATATCTAGATGACTACATGTGGCCTGAGGGCCACAGGTTCCCCATCTCTGATTCTAGTCCATACCCCTGCCCACAGCATGAATAACCCCTGTGATACTGTAGAAAAGTAGTTTACCAGCCTTTATCTGAGCTTTTCTGGTGACAGGGAACTCATGACTTCCTGAGGTCATCCATTCACTTTTAGGGCAGCCCTCAAATTCAATTGAGAATTTGTTGTTTCCCAGTCAAATGCTGGTATTTGCAATTTATCCAATCTTAAATAAATGTGATTATTTTTTTCTGAAATGAAATTTGTATGAAAATCCAAGCTATGTCGATATATTTAATGCCAGACAAAACAAGTAGAACTGTAACTTTTGCTGGATCTAAGTGGCCATTCTCTGATAAAATATTAATGCAGTTGAAGGGAAAGTTATTTCCAATTTTTTGTTAATCACCTTTCTATATAGGGAGCCCACAGTCTATTGGTTTATCAAGAAGTTACCTCTCTACCAACCATTCTGGAATAGCTGGATTTCAGCAAAGATAAAAGTGATTCAAATAAAAACCCAGTAGGGAGCAAACAGGGATTGACCACTCAGGTCTTGTAGATGTGACTTTTTATTTCCCCTGAGTATTATGCTGCATAATCCATTAATTAGATATATTAATTGAGGCTTGAGAATGGTATTGTGGTTTTATTCATGTTACTTTCTGTTGGTTATATATAGTCCATATAGTATAAAAAAAAGAAATAGAATTTATCTTCTTTACTCAACAGGTTAATCTCCTTTTTTAGCCTCTTCTTTTCTTGTTTAATGTGTAAATCAGAGAGTTTATGAGATCCTGTCTGACCTAGGTCTCAACTATACATTTCAATCTGCCAAATATTTGAATCTACCCAACTATGGGCTGAATTTTTTCAAGACTACCTCAGAAAAGGAAAAATAAAAAGAATTTTGTAGTTGGTTTATAATACTGCTTTCTTGGTTTCTGGATGCAACTTTTTGTCCTAAATACCTAACTAGAAAATGAGATCAACAATACAAAAATAGGTAAGCTTCTTTTGAGGTAAGATAATTCAGTCATTCAATATGGACAGTAAATTAATCTTCATTCCTCTATCTCACCTCCCCCCACCACCATTTAAATTAACCAAAGGTCTTAGAAAGAATGTTACAAATATAAGTAATGTATACATTAAGTAACATTGACAAATTAATTAGAAAATTTCTTTTTTAAAAATTTTATTGACTTGTTTGTTTACTTTTAGGTTACAAGATTCAGTTCCAGAGTCTCTTGAGTTTCAGATTTTTCTCCCCTTCCTCCCCACCCCCCACCCCCATCATGGGGGCATACAATCAGGATCTGCAAACTCCTTAACATTGTACAACAGTCTGGCTGTATAGGTGTTATAGCCAATGGAGTGAACAATGAGAAA
>CM053593.1:260283661-260293967 GCA_028646575.1 Pseudocheirus occidentalis
AGGAATATGACAAATGTTGGAGAGGATGTGGAAAAATCCAAAGACTAATACATTGTGGGTGGAGCTGTGAACTGATTCAACCATTCCAGAGAGCAATCTGTAACTATGCCCAAAGCGCTATAAATAATTGGATACCCTTTGGTCCAGTAATACCACTTCTAGGCTTGTATCCCAAAGAGAGCATAGAAGTGGGAGAAAGACCCATATGTACAAAAATATTTACTGCATCTCTCTTTGTGCTGGCAAAAAACTGGAAATTAAGTGGATGTCCATCAATTGGGGAATGGCTAAACAAGTTGTGGTACATGAATGTAATGGAATACTATTGTGCTATAAGAAATGGGAAGGAGATGGACTTCATATTTACCTGGAGAGCCTTATACAAACTGATGCTAAGTGAGAAGAGCAAAACCAGGAGAAATTTGTACACAATCACAGACACATCGCGTGTGTGATGACCAACTTTGAAAAACTGGACTCTTGTCAGCAGCACATGATTATAAGACATCTCTAAAAGTCTTAGGATGGAAGGAGATAACTACATTCAGAGAAAGATCTAGAAAGAACAGAGTTTCAGTGGTTCTCAACTTTCCTAATGCCATGATTCTTTAATACAGTTCCTGATGTTGTGATGATCCCCAACCATAAAATTATTTTCGTTGCTACTTCATAACTGTAATTTTGCTACTGTTATGAATCATAATGTAAATATCCGATATGCAAGATATATTTTCCTTGTTACAAATTGAACATAAACCACAGGTTGAGAACCACTGGCCTAAATGGAGACTGAAGCGAACTACACACTCTCATTATTTTCCATGTTTGGTTTTGTTTCTTCTTTCCCATAGTTCACTACATTGGTTGCAACTCTTCTTTACAACCAGACTAATGTTTGGTGTGAAAGTATTTGCAGATCCTATACTTTTGCAAACCGCCATGGGAGGAGGGGAGAAGGGAGGGGAGAAAATTTGAAACTCAAGAGATTGTGGAACTGAATCTTGTAAACTAAAAGTAAATGAACAAATCAATTAATAAAAAAAAGAGTTGTTGTTACTTTGTCTTACAACTGATGAGCTCCTAGACTTATAAGCCAATCTGACATCAGATTTGGGGTTGATAAGTTTCGACGTGACTTTCTATATCTGCTTTGTTGTTCTTCTTGTCCTCTAGGAAGGAAAAGCACAAGAGATCATTTTATTATATAATAAAAAAGGGAAAGGATTGAATGTCTTAAGAAGCAATAGATTAACTATGAAGAAAAGAGAAGGAAAATATATTTATTTTATAAAGGATACTAAATATAGTTGATGCTTGAAGATTTGCTATTGGGTTGTTGCAGACTTTTTTTTTCCTTCCAATTTAATTAGTTTAGAATGATAAGGAGGAATCCCAAGAAGATGGCTATGAAGATTTGTTATTTTAATTAGCAAAGCATATAAATAGGAAAACCATCATCCAGCATGAAGCAAACAGGAGGCAACTTAACCAGGACCAAAGAAAGATAAGTCCATCACACCAATACCACCATGTGAAATTAAGAGTTTTATAGGCTAATGCAGACTCATAAAACAGCCCAAACATCTTTAGCTTCTATATATAAGAAAATTATTTAGAAAGATTGTTAGGCTTGTATCTCTGCAAAGAAAGTGCAAGGCCAATTCTCTACAAAAGTTAGAAAGAGTTGACCAACTTCCAGGCGTATTAGTAAGTATAATAATATATAGGGCAGGGATTCTATCATGGGGACAAAAACAAAACACAAAAACAATGCTTAATTTAACTCACAATACATGGATATGAGAGAGAATAGGCTCTGCTGTTTGATATTTACAGTCATCAAATGCCTCTGGAACTCAGTTTCCTAATCTGCAAAATGGGATTAACAATACTTGCACTATCAAGCTCACAGGTGTATTGTGAGGTCCAAATGACAATAAATTACTAAATCCCTCTGAGATTCAGTTTGTTTGTCTGTAAAATGGGAGTAGCAATATTTTCACAAACGACTTCACAGGGCTGTTCTGAAGTCCAAATGACATAATGTACATAAAGTGCTTTGTAAGCTATAAATGTCATCATTATTATTCCAGCTGCTCCCAAACACATTTTCTATTTATTTGCACGTTCATAAGTAATATATTGACTAACCACACAACACTAGGACAACACATGGAATTAAGAGGATAATATATTCATATTACTGAAACATATCATTTAGAAAAGACCAGTGTCCCTAATGAATGGGACATCAAATAGTTCATTTGAATTAGTTGGAGGATTTGTGTTCATTATAGGAGACTGATTATTATATCTACTCCTTATATTTGGCTCAGATTTATTTTGTCTCTGATGCTTTAAGTGCCTGGGGTGCATGGGTTTACAATGTCTGCATTAGTATTGTGTGGTGTCTATTTCATAGTTTATTGTTAGTGTTATTGACAGAATCTTGGGCAAACTTTTAAATTAAATGTAGGGGAATGGGAGAAAATTACCAGCATCTTTTAAGCTGCTAAACCTCTACCTGGGGTAGTCATATACATCTGTGTATGCATATGCTTTGCAGTTCCAGTGAGTGTGTGTGTGTGTGTGTGTGTTTTACCTTCCTTTCCTAATTACACCTTCTGGGAAATAGAAATTTGTACCACTTTGCCCCTCATTTGCATCATCACACAGTAACTCCAGTATTCACATACCTTTGCCTTGTAAGTTGTTAGGTGTTCAATTTCTGCAGACTGATTATTCAGTCTGGCTCTCCTATCCTTGGAAGGCTCCAAGGGCATAGCTGTGCTTCCTTCAGGCTTACAGCACACAGTTGAAAAGATGAGTCTCTGCCTTCTGCCCTGTTCAAAGAGTAGTGTTTGACATCCTATCAGCCCAGTTTCACCTTTTTGAAAAGTAGAATGCATCCATATATGGTGTAAATTCATAGACTTGTTGTTGGAGTCTGTATATATTCCAGCATTCATTTGAAAATTTAACCCTTGAGAATCATGCCTTCCAGCATACCCAGGGGTCTGACTTTTAGAGCAGGTTCATTATTTTCAATAGATTGGCAGAAGTGGTAAGACATTCAGTGTATGTCCTAGGGCTATACAAGTGCTATTTTACTGTCTATGGACATCCAGGGCATTTAATCAACTACCTGTCTGAAGTGTTTCATAGATCATAAAACTGATGCTTAACATAGACTATATTTCTTTTTAGCTTACCATTTCCTACAAGGAGTTACATTATATAACTGTAAATACCATCAGTGAGAAAAAGAGAGCTCAACTACAGCCAGGTTGTCACAGTACCAAATGAAGTAGAAGGTTGCCAATTCATTATGTGGCAAATAATCAACCAATCAGGATCATTCATGCAAAAAATATTCAATTCCATTCAACTAACATTAATTAAACATCTACTATGTTCAAGATGAGAGTTGGCATGGTATAAGTAAATAGCCCACCCCACAAATATTTCAGCAGAAATACAAAGAAAGTCACTGAACCTCTCAATACTTTAAAGTAATTATCTAAAACTATAAATTGAAGAACAATTGATGATCTTTATTGATAAAGGGAGATTCCTCAGTGCATGTTCTCAATGCTAATGAAATCAACTCTACCCCTAAAAAAGATGTGTAGAACATGGTTTTAGATACCCAAGAATACCTAAAAAGAGGTGATCCTTATGGAACTTGGAACCTAGACTAGTCAAAAAGATGACAGCACATACAGTGAATAACTATGATACAAAATAGCTCAAAGGGAAACACAGAGCTAATCAAGGTCGAAGTAAAAAGGTGCACATGTTTGACTTGAGCATAAAGGTTTTAAGTAAAGGGTCATGGAAGAGCTGGAAGACTTAAATAGGGCAATCTCAGAAGTCTGAAATTTTGACTACATTATTAGGATTATTATGATTGTTACCATTTCACTAATATGTCCCAAAATGAAATACTATTTGAAAATATGAAAATTACAATTTGCCCTTGGTTCTATGATAATGCATGTGATTCGTGTATAACTAGATAGATAGATAGATAGATAGATAGATAGATAGACAGAGAGACATGCCATCTTTTAGATGTTTGTTAGAACTGAGTTCCAAACAAATATTCCTTAAACCAAAAGTGTTGCCCTCACTGCTCCCCCATCTCCATATAGAATTTGTACATGCAAAAAATGATTTGGCTAGACATAGTCATAGCCAATCATGAGACAGCTGTTTGAAAAATGAAATAGAATAAAGAAGAGAGAATAATAGGAATAGTTTTTAACTGGGAAATTGACCAAAAAGATATACAAATGAGATATATAATTATTTAATGACATATTAAACATGGTGCTCATTTTAATGATCAATGTACACTAATTTGCCATGTAAATACATAAATCATATAGAATACTTTTAGAAACATTCTAATGGCCTATATAGAATAATCACAATTTGATAAATGTATAAATCACCATATAATGACATCTTTCTTGAAAGAGATAAGACAAGGTAAGAGAAAGAAGGGAGTAAATCCTGAAAGTTAACCAAACACACTACAAGGAAAATCATTATTAGGGTTATATGACTTGTAGAGCTTAGAGTACTATGTCTGAAATTAGGGAGAACAGAAGGGGTCTAAAAGGGGACAATCAAGATCATGAGCAGCCTAGAAAACATTTCATATGAGAATTGGTTGAATCCAGGTCATTAGGCCAGCCACAGTGGGACTGCACTATAAGCATATTTTCTATTCTGTCTCCTGGTTGGGGAGAAAGCAAAAAAATTATTTATTCCATAGATCATTATGTGTATATCCCACAGATCTCTGGGCTGTCTAACACAAGACACATCACACATTTCCTATTGCTTATATTCAGTGATATGACTTCCATTTAATATTTGAGGAATACTAGCCTAACTAAACACATTGATTTTTTTCCAAGTTGTGTGAATTAACATTGTTCTGCCTACTAGGTTGAACCCAAGAAGCAGAAATATTGCACCTAGAACTGTGAATTTCCATATATGGAAACTGTGAAATTACTATTTGCAGTCATCTTGATTTGTATCACAAAAACATTTCGGTATTGCATCCAAATCTCATTTGTAGTTACTATTTATAATAATATTACCATCCAAGTTGTTATGTAAAAAGAAAAAAAAGTAATGCTATTGGTAGACTTGTAGCTAGCATAAATATACATAAATGCATGTATATATTTTAAGAAATATATTAATTAACAGCATGAGGGTTGAGTAGATAAACATTTTACATTAGAAAAATATTTGTGATATGGTCAAAGGAAGAGATAGAGGTGTTGGTAACATGATATAAAACATTGGGGCAAAAACTGAAGGTAAAAAGCCTTGAGTCATTAGGCTTATAAAACTTGGGTTCCCAAATTTGACCCTCTGTTGACTGCTTTAAAGCCCATGTTATTTAATAATTAATCATCTACCTACATCTATAGCTCACAAACCCCTGTGACTATTGAATCTTTCACAAAGCCAGAATAAATCACACAATGTGATAATAAAGCAAAGGTAATTTACTTGAAACCATGTAAAATCAATGGATAGAAAATGGTTATGTGAGCTAGTTCATACTCTTATACTCTTATCTTCCCCTCAAATCAACAAAGAATGCACAAGGTACATCGCAATTAAAATTACAGCAGAAGAGAAGAGTGGGAACCTCTCCACACAACATAAACTTCTCTTGAAGTAAAAACAGATGTCTCTTTGAAGAATAAATGCCGTCAGCCTTTCTGGCACCCTGAATGGTGGACTATAGTATTCCCTATTTCAAAGTTTGGCTCAGATCAATTCTACCACTCCACTCTTGGAAGCAACCTGATCTCACTCTACTCAGTTATCCCTAAAAAAGGAAGAGGAGAATATTACACACATCTAATGCCATCATCAGAAGGGAAGAAATCACTTCATGAGCAAAGAAGACTCAGGAGTACAGAGGTGATCCACTTTGTCTTAGGAAATGGGGGTGGGAGGTAGCGCAGAGCATTAAGCAATCATTTCAGTAAGCATTCCTTAAGCACTTACCACATGTCCCTAACTGAAGCAATTTTTAAGGATAAAAACAAAAAGAAACATTTTTGTGCCCTTAGGGCTTTACAAAGGACACTGAAGCTACATCCACCATGAAGATTCCGTTTCAGGGAATTACATTCAACTCAAGAAAGGTTTTACAACCATTCAGTCTTAGTGATCTGAACAGAAGATGGAGCAGAGAGTCTGGTTGAGGGAAGGGCCAAATAGTATGAATGCATGATATAATATTAAGCAAGTTAAGAAGATGAGCAGAGAAAATTTAGGGAGGAACTGAGCTTCCAAAGAATAATAATAAAAATGGCAAACATACTCAAAAAGTAGAAAAATGACCAGAGAGACCAGAAAAGTTAATAATAAAACTTTTCTATGGTGGTAAATGAATAGAAAGAGTTAAGGAACAATATAACAAGAATTTTGGAATGGTTCAATAGAATCATAGGAAAAATTAAAAGAGGTGACAAGAATAGAAATTAGAACTGAAATTACAGCCAAAATCAGAGCTCTTAAAAAAGAGAACTCATTGACACATGAGAAAGCAGGCATTTAAGAACAAATGATGGAATATTTAAAGCATATATATGTGTATGTATATACATATATGCATTTTTATGTACATGAAAATGTGTGTGTATGTGTATGTGTGTGTAATCTGGTGGTATCTTAAGCAAAACAGAGCCAAATAACAGCCTCATTGGAAGATCACATGCATTCACTACAAGTTAAAGCAATTGACCTTAAAAATAGAATGTGCAGAGGTAATTTGAGAATCATAGGTTTCTCAGAAAAACAAAGTATGAAGTAAAAAGCCTAGATACAATGCTGCATGCAATAATATGGAACATTACCCAGAATCATTTAAAACACAGAGGAAAGTGTTAATTGATAGAATCCACAAATCACTGAAATAGAAACTCCAAACTTCAGTAACCAAAGGATGTGGAAATATACCTTCAGAATTCAATAAACAGACATTTCAAACAAAAAAGAGAAGGGGTTTTAGCTAACAAAGAAAAGAGAATTGAATAGTGCATGACTGTGCTTTATCTAGAAGAAAACAAGATAAAAGAATGCCATATCCCAAAAATTGATGGCCATGGGGATACAGCCCAGAATGGCATACTTGCAAAGCTGAACCTGTGCCTCTGCCTGTGTGTGTGTGTGTGTGTGTGTGTGTGTGTGTGCGCGCACGTGCGTGTGTGTGTGGGGGGGGTATGTGAAATATTGGTTTTTAAAAGATGGGCCTTTGTTTCAGAGAAAAGTTTGAGAATAATTAAAGGAACACTGTAATCTCCCATAGATGAATCAGCTCACTTTATTCTTACTCAATTCTGTTCCCAACACATCATCCATTTATACTGTCTGTCTAAGAAAAAGGTAATCAATGTATGAGAGCCATAGGTTGTCAATCTAACAATAACTTATAATTTAGATATGTGTATTCTAAATGCACTTTTTAATTTTGTTGTTTTTTTCTGCATGAATGGATCAACCATATTCTTTATGGCCATAATATATCAGGCTCTCCAATATTGTGGGACTTTTTTCAGTGAGCACTATGTCATTTACCAACAAAAACATTCAGAGTATCTTATTCTATGCAGATAAGCCCCTCTAATTTTGACTATACATTAGATCTCTTCCATTACATCATTCAACACCTTTGGCAAGCATAAGGAGAACTTCATGTTTTATTTCTCGACTGATATTAGTGATTAGAACATTGCCTAACAAAGTCATCTCATGTAACTCATTTCAAGAAATCTTATATGGGATGGAACTTATGAACTAAGTATATGATTTAAAATATCAAACTAATGAATAAACAATAATAATAATAAATTAAACAATCAAGTAGTAAATTGCCTCTATTGTAGGACAACTAGGTGACCCAGTGAATAGAGTACTGGAACTGAAGTTAGGAAAACTCATCTTCTTGAGTTCAAATTTGACTCAGATACTTAAAGCTAGCTGAGCAAGCCATTTAACCGTGTTTGCCACAGTTCCTCATCTGTAAAATGAGATGGAGAAGGAAATGGCAAACCATTTCAGTATCTTTATCAAAAAAAAATCCTCAAAATGGGGACATAAAGAATTGGACATGACTAAAATAAATGAACCAAAATAAACTGCTTAACTTTCAAGTAACACTAAATAATGTATATATAATACACAAATAAAAACCAAAAATATGGTCAAAATGATAAAACTAAGATAAAGAACATTTATAAACCATTATATGGCTCAGTTTTTGTTTAAATACATGATCAAAGGGGCAGCTAGGTGGCATAGTGAATACAGCATCAGCCATGGAGTCAAGAGGACCTAAATTCAAATCCGGCCTCAGACACTTGCCACACTTACTGTGTGACCTTGGGCAAGTCACTTAATCCCAATTGCCTTGCCTTCCCCCCATCCCCTCAAACCCCTACAAAAACCTAAAAACGTGATCAAAATCTAATTACCAAAAATAAAAAAGAATTTGAAATGAAGAAAGTATACACACACACACACACACACATATACACACACACATTTTCATAGGCAATTATTTGCCAGCAGAAATAAAACCTTAAAGAAAATGGATGATAAAATACAAAATACTCATTAAAAAAGAAATAGAGATATTAAACAATGACATTTCAGATAAAGTAATAGATTAAGACTTTTTTAGTTACCAAAAGAAAGGCCTAGTTCAGCCTGATTTATGAGAAAATTATGTAAAACATTTTAAAAGGAATTAATGTCCTTTTTGCAAATATCTATTAGCAAAAATTAAGTTTAAAAAAGCTTTTTATCCAGATTATCTTAAAAGACAAGTATGATCCTGGTACAGAAATCAGATAAAGCATAGAAAGTATAGACCAAAGCTACTCACAAATATTGGTAAAGTAGTAAATAAAATTCTAGCAAAGAAGCTATAGCAATATATACAAAATGTGTTCCTTATGACTAAGTTGGATTTGTAATAGGGACATAATGATGACTCAACATCAGAGGGGAAAAAAAAAACCAAGATAGCACAATCATAAGTAACAAAAACACTGTGGTTATTTCAGTAATTTTTTAAAAACCTATGACAAAATTTGATGCTCATTAATTTTAAAATTTGTTGAAGCAGTTATGAAAAATCCTAAATATAAAGTTTGCATATATGTATATATGCACACATATGTATATATGCACATACAGATATATATGTGTATTTATACATACGGAGATATGATAAATTCTGAAAGATAATAATATCATCTCTAATGGTAAAATACTAGAAACCTTTACAGTAAGTCTTGGAGTAAAACAAGGATGCCTACTTTCACCATTACTATTAGACATAATTACAATTATAGCAACAAGGAAAAATAATTACACTGAAAATATAAACAAGAATGAGGAGGACACAAAGCTATCCTCTTTTCCAAATGACAAGATGATTTTCCTAGAAAACCCCATAAAAACAGTGAAGATATAGAGAACTAATAGCTTCAGGGAAGTATTAGGATACAAAATCCATCTACCAAAAATTATTTCCAAATATTACTAACAGAAACCAAGGCCTAATGATAAAAAATAAATTTAATTTAAAATAAATAGGAATGTAATAATTCTTCCAATTAACCTATTAAGACACACCAAAGATATAAAAAATACATCTATAAAATGATCTTTATAGAAATGATGAAAGATGACAAGAGAATTTTTTGTTCATGGTTAGCCTACGCAACTATTATAAGATGACATGCTACCTAAATTAATTTACTGTTAAATCAATCTAACAACCAAGAATTTATGTTGTAGAACTAAAAGAAATAATATCAAAATCAGTTTTAAGAAAAAGCTGTCTAAAACATTGAGGAAAATAATGAAATAAAACAATTATGGGAGAATACTATTGTAAGACCTCAAAATGCATTATAAAGCAATAGTCAGTAAAACTATTTTGTATTAGTTAAAGAATGTAAAACTAGGTCAGTGGAACTGGCTAGATAAGCCTGACCCCAGAGTCACTTAGATATACTAGATCATTATCTGTTAAACCCCCAAACAAAGATCCTCTATCCTATAATAATTACTGGGAAAATGTAAAGACAGTATGTCAAAAATTAAATTTAGATCAAAATCTTAAACCATATGCTATGATAATCTCCTAGCTTTTAGATGTGTGTATAAAAGATCATATCATTTGAAAAAATAGAGAATGGAAGAAGTTCTCCTTCATAATTATATCTGTTAGTGGGGGAGATTTAAAGGCCAG
>CM053593.1:260294067-260309463 GCA_028646575.1 Pseudocheirus occidentalis
ATGTAAATATCTAGGTGTAATCATGAGTCATTCCCCAGTAAAGATGTTATCAATTGACATGTACCATTTTCACAAGACTAGAAAATTATCAGAAACCATATAAAAGATTGTTTTAAACCACTGATAACAGAAATTGAAATAACAATTCTGTGGCTTTACCTATTAGTTCTGAGAATAGTAAAGATAAAAGATGAAAAGGGTTAATTCTTGATTAGCTGGAAACATAAGCACACTGAAACCCTGGGTAGAGCTGGGTTTTTTTTTTAAATCATTCTGGAAAATCTTGCAATTATGCAATGATAGTCACTAAACTATTCATACACATTGACCCTTTTATCCCACAACTGATCACCTGCCTTAACAAGGTCAGAGAGTAAAAAGTTTCATATAAAAAGATTAGCTAAAAAGTGAGCATCCATCAATGGAGAAATGTTCAATGAACTGTGGTTTATGAATGTAGTTGAATATTACTACATTATAAAGAAGAACAAATACGAAGTATCCAGAAAAAAGTGAAAATTTGGAGACTAATACCCATAATGAGTATAACAAAGTAAGTTAAAACAATGCTAGAAAGAAAATTTCTTAATTGCATTGAACAATCTTGAGTCCAGAGGTGAAACATCTCATAGGATGTTAAATTAATAAAGTCATACATTTAGAGCTAAATCAACTCTGATCCCTCATTTTATTGAAGAAGAAACCAAGCCCTGCAAAAGGGGTACAACTTGTCCAAGGTCACATAGAACAGAGGCAGCAAAGCCAGGGTATAAATCCGTATCTTTTGACTCCAAAACCAATGGTTTTTCCACTGCAAGTCTCTGTTTCTCCCTGTCCCCAGCCTCAGTGGAAAGGGAACTACAGCCATAGAATATGATATATGCCAGTCACAATTGTATGGGTTGATTTTTAATGTTTTTCATTGTTATAAGGAAGAGTTCAATGGAGTAAGAAGTTTTAAATCGAAGTAACTGTTGTATAAGATCAAAAGGTGACAATAAAACTTTCTTTTCAATTTAAGAATATAAGATAAATAATAAGCAAATTAAGAAATAGCAAGCGGTCACATCTCTTTGCCCAAGCTCCCACCTTTAGACATATATATCCCAAAGGGAATGTTGATCTCAGCTTCTAACTAATGATTGTGGTCTTATCCAGCTGCTTCTATGGCACAGAATGGGGAATACATATCAAATCACTTTTAGCAAAGGGTTAGATTACCACCTGCAGTAACAGCAACATTCAATGCACAGGGCTACTCAGCATGACACTACAGACTAGGGACACTCACAACTCAAATGGGAACTAGGGAAAGTTGTTGAGAACATTATTGTTTCCCAGGACAGCAATCAGGTAATCAGGATGTCAAATCCAGATCCTGGCCACTATTTCTTTTCTCATTTCTCCCTTTATTTCTTGCACAAGCCTCTTAACCTGGATCTCATCACACCATAGGACTGTTATCCTTTCAAACATAGTCTGCAGATATCTACTGAATTTCACATGGACTTCTGGGAGCAGTAGCTCTAAAAGAAAACATGAAACAGTCACTTTTCCCTCATCACCCAAATATTCAGAATGGCTGGATCATGCCATTCTGAGAGAATGAAAAGGTATGAAGAGGTTAGTTTGTAAACTTAAAAGCCAAACAGGAATATGTACTTAATTGTCAATGTAATAGGGAGCCATTGATTCTGAAGTTGAGGAGTTTGCATTTTTGTATACAGAGGCAGTAGGGATTTGCTAAAGTTTCTAAATGATCTGGTTTTCCATAGAAGGTCTCCCCTTTTATATGGACAGATAGCCTAAATGGTCAGTCTATCACCTTCAACTTAAAAGATAATCATTTTACTTTTCAGAAAATGGAAAGTTAAAGCTACTCATTGATTGTCCCTGTCAATGAATGGACAGTAGTGAGTTGAACAAAGTCAAAATCATAGCCAATGGTTCAGACTCCTGATTTAGTAATGTTTTTTTAAGTTTTATTGATGTTCATTATTTTACATGACATTTATAGATCACCTCTGTTCCTTGAGAAATCTCTTATAACAAAGTGGAACAATTAAATAAAGTAAGACTAATAATTTGGTGACCTTATATGAAAGGGCTTACAGTATTCCACACTATAGCACTGCCCCACCTCTCTATTTTAAATTATTTTAGTTAACTTAAATTGATTTTTATCTCCTTACTATCCCTCTATTAAAAAAAAGAGAAAAGAAAAATTCCTTGAAACAAATATACATAGTTAAGCAAAACAAGTCCCCTCATTGTCTTTTTACATATTTGTGTTGCGCATGTGAGTATATATATATATATATATGTTTGTGTGTGTATATACATATTCATATATAATGCATATTAATGTACTTGTAGGTGTAGGGCACAGAATATGACAGGTATGTAAAAAATGTATGCCTGTGTGTATATTTGTACACATCTCTGTCACATACATACACCAGATATATGTATATATGTTACACGCACACATCTCTATCATGTACATGTGTATATACATGTACATATGTACACATGCCTGTCACATTCTACACGCTTAAATCTATCTCTTCTAGTCAGGAGATGAATAGTATGTTTTATCATCTTTCTTCTGGAATTATGGATACTCATTTTATTTATCATAGTTCTTACAGCTTTCAGAGTTGTTTGTCTTTACATTATTATAGTAATTACATAAATTCATCAGTTATAAAAGTAAAGTCTTTAAAATTATTGTTATAATATCATATGATAGTATTTGTAATATGATCATTATAATATTGATATTTTTCTCTCTGCTATGATTGAGAGCCAAAAGGTAAGAGCACAAAACTCCTTCAAAATTCCATCCTTTAAAGAGAACTCAAAATTTCCCCTATAAATTCATTTTCCATTCACATATCTGCCTGACTTTGACCCAAGGGAACAACATTCTCCACTCCAAGTATCCCCTGGTGCTCGCCCCTCCCTTTTCTTAAGCTTCATTTTGTGTTTTGTCCTCTCCAATTAGATTATAAGTTCCTTGAGGACAGGGACTGTCTCTTTTTAATTTGCACTCCCTAGAGCTTAGCACAATGTTTGGCACATAGTAGGCACTTAATAAATATTTACTTAATTAAGTTGAATACTATAAATTGTTCTTGTGGTTTAGCTTACTTCACTATGCATCAATTAATATATGTCTTTCTATATAACTTTAAAGTAATCTATTTTCTCATTTCTTACAGCACAACAGTACTCCATCACATTAATAAAATTCAATTTATTCAAACATCCCATCATTTTTGTTTCAGTTTTTCCTCACCACAATAAAAGACACAATAAATATTTTTATGCATATATGACCTTTCCCCCTCTTTCTCTGATCTCTTTTGTGTACTGGTAATGGTATAGCTGGGTCCAAGGTCATGTACTATTTAGTAACTTTTTTAGTGCATCATTTCAAGTTGTTTTTAGAATGATTATGCCTATCCTCAGGTCTAGTCCATCAATATTGCATCAATGTGTCTATTTTCCCATAACTTCTCCAACATTTATCATTTTCCTTTTTTGTCATTTTTGCCAATATGATGGGTGTGAGAAAAATTGAACAGTAGTAAGTAAAATTAGATTTAGACCAAAATCTCATACCGTATACAAACATAACTTCTAAAAGGATATATGACCTAGACATAAAAGATTATACTATAACTGGATTAGAAAAGAACAGAAAAATTTATGAGATCTGTGAATAGGAAAAAATGTTAATGATCAAACGAGATAGAGATCACAAAAGATAAAATGCATAATTTTGATTACATAAAATTAAAAAGGTTTCATACAAAAAAGCCCAATAAAGCTGCTATTAAAAGAGAAAAGCCTGGAGAAAATATTTACTTCAATTTTTTTTTAGATAGTTCCTATTTGGTATGTATGTATATATGTATACACATATTTCACACATATACATATATGTATGCATATATCACAAATTTGTACGCATAGATATATTCACATATTTCCATATATATTGAACCAATACATATGTGTGTATACATACATATACATACACACATACATGGAACTGATATAAATTTATAAGAATGAGAGGTGCTTCCCAATTGACAAATGGTCTAAAAAATATGAACAGCTAGTTGTCAAGTAAAAAATACTTGGCTATCTACAGCCATGTGAAAACATTTTCCAGATCACTAGTAAATGGAGAAATGCAAGCTAAAGCAATTCTGATATCCTATGTCTCATGTATTATTCTTTGCACAATCTGAGATTAGTTAAAATCAGAAATCATCTAGTTGAACCCTCTCATTTTATAGATGAGATGAAACTTAGGTACTAGAGATGTGACAACTTTGACCAAGATCACAAAAGCGATTAGCCACAGAACCTGGAGAAGAACTTAGGCATTATGAGCTGACAGTTTCAGTGCTCTCCTTGCAATATTATTGTACTTCTCTCTAAGATAATACTATTTCTTACTTCTTTAGTAATTTTTTTCTTTTGTTTTCCTTTTATTTTTTTTTTTTTTGAGACTGAGTCTCCTATTCCACCCAGGCTAAAAGTACAGTGGCTATTAACAGTTAGATCAAACTACTGATTGGGGAGGAAGCTTTGTTTTTGTCTGTTTCTAGCCTTAGTTGCTTCATCCCCTCCTATTTTAGGCAACCTGATCTATTTCCATGTCCCAGTTGCCCGGGTCTACCGTATTGACTCTAGACTTAGTGCAGTCACCAAATTGGGTTTTGCTGTACTTCAACTCAGAACCACTAAACTCAAGGGATCAGCCAGCTCCAGCCTCTCCAGTAGCAGGAACTAAAGGTGTATGCCACCATACACAGACAGTATCTTTCTTCTAAAATTGTACAGAACCTTTTACCCACATGTCCTGCTTATTTATGACTACAATCATAAAATATAGATTACTGGCTGCATTTGCTAAGCAAATGGAAACCCAGATAATCACGATTTTCTCAGAAGTGTAAAATTTATTTTAATTTTTTGCAAAATGTATTTTATTTTTTAATTAACAAGCATTTTTTCTCCTTGCCATGCTCCTCATGGGAAAAATTAAACAAAATTTCTTGTAATAAATATGCATAGTCAAACAAAATATTATGCATTGGCCATGTCTGAAAATGTGTATCTAATTCTGCAACTTGAGTCCATCACCATTTTGTCAAATAGTCCTCAGCATGTTACATCATTGGTCCTCTTGGCTACTACTTGAAAAGCGGTACTTAAACATTTCAGAGTTCTTTATCTTTGCAATGCTATTGTTATTGTATGAATTATTTTCCTTACCCTGTTGACTGAACTCTATATCATTTCACACAAATCTTGCAAGCTTTTTCTGAAACCATCCCTTTCATAAGTTCTTATGGTCCCAAAACATTCTATTATATTTGTATACCATACTTTGCTCAGCCACTCCCAAACTAATTAATACTCCCTTAGTTCCTCATTTGTCACCATAAAAAGGGCACTAATATAGGCGTTTTGTACCTATAGGTCCTTTTCCTATTTCTTGTTAAGTCAAACTAATAGACATAGTAGCCATGTCTTGCAACATATAAAATATCCCATCCCTGAAGTACCCCACTTCTCTACTAGAGGGAGCATGGTACTCTTTTATGTCTTGTTCATGGTTGAGCTTACTACAATTACTTAGGATATGGCTTCATATAAGTGGGGTTTTTTTTGTTTACCATCTCATAATCTTTATTTATATTGCTCTCCTTGTTTTATGTCTTTCACCCTGTATCATCTTACACAGAACTTTCTATGATTCTCTAATTTCCTCAAGTTGATGTTTCTTATGACATAATGATATTCTATTTTTTTTCCTGTGCTATGATTGGGAATGTATCCCAAGCAAGTTAAAGGCTTATATGTATTCTCCATAATTATTTTCATCAATACAGAATCACTTAATAATATTTGATAAAGTAAGTAAATTTAGTGGAAAATCTAAAGTTCATGTGATAAACAGATTATGTATTATCTTAAACCAGCAATCTGGTTCCTACCTCTCACATCTGTTGTAACAACTTCATCATTAAAAAACAAACAAAAAATGTAATTGAATACCCCTTCCCCCAATCTGCCCTCTCTTATATCCTCCTAAATCCCCCTTACTTTATTGTATGCCAAGATGTATTTCTATACCCCATTGCCTATATATCTTATTTCCTGGTTGCTTGTAAAAGAAACAATTTTTTAAACATTTGTTTTTAAATCCCAAAAATAGGGGGCGGCTAGGTGGAGCAGTGAATAGAGCACCGGCCCTGGAGTCAGGAGTACCTGAGTTCAAATCCGGCCTCAGACACTTAACACAAAAAACTAGCCATGTGACCTTGGGCAAGTCACTTAACCCCAACTGCCCTCCAAACAGCAAAAAAAAACCCAAAAAAACCAAAAATAAATTCTTAAGCTCAAGAAGGTTCCTATTTGTCTTTCAGTGTCTAACACAGGCCCTTGAGTTTGTAGATGCTGATAAATGCTTGTTCAGTTAGATTTGATTGGGCTGGATGGCATGTATTAGTTAATTAAACAAAGGACCTTCTCTGTTTTTATTGGGCAGAAAATATGAAGATCAACATATTGGCCAACACTTACAGCATTAGTAACAGGGCACTGACTACATTTATCTGTCAGTCTGTAAATGGGCCATCATATATGGGCCAGGCACTGTGCTAGGTTCTAGAGATAACAACAAAAACAACAAAAGCTCAAAATATAATGGATAATATATGGTGTAGAGTTCTCAGGACAACAAAATAGAGGCAAGAAAGAATTTATCTAAGAAGTTGTGGAAATTTGCTGTATTTGCTGGGCATTTGGGTTTTTGTGGAAGGTTTTTCTTCCCTTCTACTTGGGGGTAGAGGAGGATGTGGAACAATTAGAAGAAACAGAAAAATGGAGAGACCAATTCAAGAACTGGGCAAGTGGAAATAGATTACAAACAAGGAGAAAAGGAGGAGATGGCAGGAGATGATGTATGGAGGATGAAAAGAGGGAATCATAAGGTAGGCAAGGATGTGGGTCAGGAATGAGTTACTGAAAATAGAAGGGAAAAAGAGCTAAAGAAAAAGAGGTTCTCAAGGTCAAGGAACAAGGGAGGAAAAAGGAGATTTAGCTACCTTCTTGGTTTTGCTCTTCCAGGGGATGTGCTGATCTTACTGATGTTGCAGTTTTTATTGTTTTAGCATGAACATACAGCTAATTCATTCTCTTTTATCTAATTTTTTAAAGTACATCTGAGAAGAATTAGGATATGCAAATCAAATTAGAATCACAATAGTTGGGGAACTGATCAGAGCATGAGTCTTAAATAATAGAAAGTAAAAATAGCAACAAAAACTCCTCTCAAAAGAAGCACAGTAGTTTGCATTCCTGTTTTATGAACAAAATAAAATAGTGACATCACCCCATTTTGTTTACAAGAATGGGGTGCTAAAATTTTAGTAACAAATTGTGGAATCAATTCCAAAATAAGTAGAAGTATCTGAAGTGAATATATTCTCTCATAAGAACAAACTATTTTTTCTTCTAATACATTATAGACTAGATTCAAATATTAGGTTACTGGAGGTGGAGAAGGGGAGTTCTTTTAATGAGCCTTTTATATATGTTTTAATGGGCATAAAAATGTCTTGATGATGCAGCTTCTGGGAAAGCGTCTTGGCCTAAGTACATGGGGATATTTTTACCTGTGTCTACATATGTAACTTTAGTATTTCTTGGGATGGTCAGTCACTCACCACATTTTTTAAAGTGTGTCTGATTAAAAGGATTAAGTGACTGAATCACTTAGCTAGGTACTGGTGGCTGGTAGGGAGAAAACTAGAATTCGGTTCTCTTATCTCCAAGTATAGTTCTTCTATAAGCACACTATCTTAACTCTCCATTTAACCTGATGTAGTCTTAAGGAAGATTCATACATAGGTCGATATGCAATTGGATGGACAAAATGTAGACTTTATCCTTCAGTGCATACATCTGGATAGGCATTGCAAATGGATAACAAACAGCAAGTACATAACACTCCATAAACGGCCTATAAAAGTTTCAGACTTGAACAGAAGAAGATTGCCTTTGGGAAAGTTCATGGTACTTTTAATTATCCCAAATTTCTCTCTGAAATCAAGGCACATCTCTGTAATACTAATATTCTTCCAGGGTGGATATATGGCTACAAACCATGGAACATTACAGTGTGAATGGAGGGAGTAGACAAGCGTTCCAAAGAATGCATAGATATTGGTAAATTATAGCATGCATTGATGAAGGGGTTAGCCACATTAATGTGATGCTAAAACCACTTTGAATATTAATTATTCTTGGAGAGAACACAAGCAAAATCAGTTTCATGAAAATAGGAGAAAAAAAGGAAAGGGAAGGAAGGAAGGAATGGAGGCAGGCAGGCAGGCAGGAAGGAAGGAAGGAAGGAAGGAAGGAAGGAATAAAGAGTGGGACCAAATAACAACTGATGTCCCTACCAACTTAAGATTCTTAGATTCTTTTAAAAGACTACTTGCATGTTATTTGGCCAGTTTTCCTATGTACATTCTTGTATGTATGAAATATATGTATAGACATGGCCTATAAAATATCTCCCCAACTAATAAAATGTCTTACTATAACGGAATTGAACAATTCATTATAAACCAACCTACCTCCAAATTAATTAGCCAATAGCCAAATTATAGTGCTGTTCCTATGGAACTAATTGCTCCTCAAAATTTGTTTTCCTTAAGTGGCATCTTCAAAGAACTATTAATCTTAGCCAGTGTATGCCAGTATGAATTTAAATAAAAGGAGCAGCTTATGTCCATATCATATCTGGATAAAAATTGAAAATGCTGCCAGTCAACTGCTGGTTTTTATGACAACCAGACTGACTCAGTCTTTTTTTGACTGAATGAACCAGTTGCTTGACTGAAATGATAGGTCAGATCAGTCAAAGTTGTTGAGTCAGTTGTGCAGATAGCTGTAAACTCACTTAGAGGAGTAATTATGGTATCATCCTCAGTCAACTATATCTTACCCATTCTTTAAGTCCAATAGGAGCCACAGCAATTAAATAAGATACTGGTATATCTTTAAAGATTAAAGTTTACTCCTTTATTGTTCCATTCAACAAGCATTTATTAAGTACTTACTACATATAAGGCACTGTCCTGAGTGCTAGGGATCCAAAGACGGAAGCCCTCAAGGAGTTTACATTTCTTCTAGGGGTTAGAAGGAGAGATAACATATACACAGAGGAGTACACACAAAGTATATACAAAGTGAAATGAAGTAATCTCTTATGGATATGGACTGAATATTTCTGACAGACAAGTCAATTCCAAAACCATCATCTTATCTTAAAGACCAAGTATATCCTCAAGTACATTGTAGCTGCTCTATATATACACTTGAGAAATAAGTAGATAGAAAATCATTCCAGACTTTAAAATTTTAAAATACCAAGTTGGTGGGTTTCAGGTGACAGTTTCCACGCCATATGTATATTGAGCTCAAGTTCAGTAAAGAGGGTATATTGTCTCCTTGAAATGCATGAATCCCTAATGCCCATTATCCATATCCATGCTTTAAGGTGTCTTGTAGAGATTCACTTGTTCTTCTGATGGTTGTGGAGTAGGGAGAGAGAGAGAGAGAGAGAGAGAGAGAGAGAGAGAGAGAGAGAGAGAGAGAGAGAGAGAGAGAGGGAGAGAGAGAGAAGAGAAGATAGTTTTTAAAGACCAAAGGACAGCAAGTACATAACACTCCATAAACCAATATCCTTAATAGTTTAATCAGCTTGCCAATCAGTTTTGGCACCTATCTTTAGAAATGTTTGACATTTTGTCTATATTCATTTATCAGCAGTCTAAAAATAGATTTAATTTAATAACATTAGTGTTCCGCTTGCCCTATGTTCAGATGGGATGTTATTCCAGGGGGAACAATGCTAGAAGCAATGGTGAAATTAGGAAAGTTGTTTTATGTCACGTTAGTTAACATATGCAAGCTTATTTAACATGTGGACGGCAAATAAGTGTAATTACATTAAAACAAGGAGCTGCAGCACAGAAGCAATAAAAATAGACTAGGTTGTATTATTAATTCTTGTGTTAAGGGTTTTGAGCCATGTTGATTGGCCTGAATTTTTTGATTTTGTTATGGTACAAAGGGATTGTTTGAAGTAATTTGTCCCCGAGAGAGGCTCACAATCCCAAGCGGGTTTCAATTCAGCAAAGCAAATCTAATTTTGTTTGCTTTATGCAAACCAGAAGGGGTTGTGGTTCATTCTGTTTTCACTGGAGGGGAAAGGCACACTAATGGGACCTGCTGAAATGCATGCATTGCAAACATCATACCCCTGCATATATTAAATTTAGCTATGAGATGCACTGTGTTCATCATCCCATTGTGTACAAAGATACGCTTTAGAACAAAGCCTTTTAATAGTGAGGGAACCTTACTACATTATGTCAATACCCTATTGTATTTATAGTTAATGCTGCCATTGGAATACCTGCCCTTAGCTAGGACATGTTCCTATCTGTGATCATTTTGCATTTTTAGCTGCTTCTTGTGTAAAAGTAGGCTGTACAGAGAGGGCATTATGCTGCAGCTTAAAGGCAACATCTGAAGATTAATTATATGGAGATCGATAAGGGTTTCTAATTTTCTATCCCCCCCC
Source organism: Pseudocheirus occidentalis (assembly GCA_028646575.1). Taxonomy (NCBI): domain Eukaryota; kingdom Metazoa; phylum Chordata; class Mammalia; order Diprotodontia; family Pseudocheiridae; genus Pseudocheirus; species Pseudocheirus occidentalis. The sequence goes on from CM053593.1 coordinate 260,304,752, forward strand.
AACCCCCTACACACACACACACACACACACACACACACACACACACACACAGCATTACAGCCCTGAATTGGTACTTTATTGCCAGAACAGGAATAATCTCCAATCTGTAAAACCAGGCAAGAAGATGAATGAAGGAGAATAGCACCTGCACGATAGGTAATGCTACAGACAGTCTCCATTGCTTTGACAAATCGCTGCCCTCCCACCCTCCCAATTCACTGCAGTCCCATCTTTGACTTAGGAGATACAGCTGGGCTGCCAAATCCGTTTGATCAAATTCATCAGAATTAGCAGGAAGGATAGGGGGCAAGAGAGCAGGAGGGGCAACCAGGATATGATGGATGGCAAGACAGTTTCTAGCAAGGTGCAATGGTTCACATATAGGCAGAATTATTTGGCAATTAAAATTTCATAACAATTTTCCATTTTGTGTCATCCAGATACAGTTTTCAATGTGTTTTTGTTTTGAAAACAGTTGCAATCCTGCAAATAGACAGACGCATCTTCAAACCCTTCAATTTGTCATTAGACATTTGGCGGCCTGCCCACTTTGCTGTTAATTTTCCAAAACTACATTAATTTACTGAATGACTTTTGTGAATCAGTTCACATGAAATTCAAGATGATACTTGTCAGGCATTGGATAACTGACTATTAGAAGCAGAGGTTACTTGTAAAAACACATTGTGGGAAACAGTTTGAATTTTTGCTGTAAGTTCAATCATAGGTTAGCATTAATGATTTTTCCCTTTCCTAATGGAAGTTGCTTAATGGAACATTACAGGGATAATCTTCCTATTGGTTTTTTTCTGCTTCTACTTATCTGTTTCTTCAATTTACTAGTGTACACATTCTTAATTTGCCTTGATTTGGAACACAAGAGACACCTCAGGCAGTTGAAATTCAATGGTGTAACCAAAAATAATTGTTTAATATTGTGACATAAGGGATTTGGTCCTCAAGGTATACTATATTTGACAGTTCTGCAGTTTAAAGATTGAGAGAGATTACCCTCTGCACCGAACCAAATAGCAAGTGATCACATGACATCCTTAGAGGAATTTACTCAGTAATAAAATAGGGCACTGGTTAAAGTATATTTTATTAGTTACTACCATTTAAAGCATAAAGACCTTTTTTTGGCTTTTTTTGCAAGTCATTTAACCCAATTTGCCTCAGTTTCCTCATCTGTAAAATAACCTTGAGAAGGAAATGACAAATCACTTCAGTTTCTCTGTCAAGAAAAGCCCAGATGGGGCCATGAAATCTTAGACCAGCGGTTCTCAACCTGTGGGTTGTGACCACTTTGGGGGTTGAACAACCCTTTCACAGGGGTCACAGGAGTTGCCTAAGACCATTGGAAAACACATATTTCCAATGGTCTTAAGAACTGAGACACCCACTCCTCTATCTGTCTCCAGGCAGGTCTGCCCACATGCCTATAGGCCCATATACAAGTATTAAAGAGTTGCAGCATTAGGAAGGTTGAGAACCACTGTTTGGACCCAACTGAAAATGCCTCAACAACACCAACAAAAAGTAGCATCAATACAGGATGGTATTAAGGAAAGAACACTAGGCTAGGAATCAGGAAACATTATGTTTTAGTTCCAACTCTGCCACTAACCTGCTTCCTTAACTTTAGAGGAGTCATTTAACCTTTCCTGGCCTCAGTTTATTCATCTGCAAAATAAGAGACTGTACCAGATTATCACAAAGATGTCTTTACAACTCCAACATTTAACCATTCTCTGTGTAGAAATAAAGTATTTAAGCACTAATAGAAAAATGCTATTTAGATAGTTTGTTTAATAATTAGGTTTCCAAAGAACCTATCTTCTAACAAAGTAAGATAACTTCAGGGGCTTATATTACACCAATATTGCCATTAAAATGTAAATTATTTGAAGCCAGTACTGTTTTATCTTTTATCCCCAAAATTTAGTGTGGTAGCTCATGGGAAATACTTGTTAGTGTTAGCTGAATTGATAAATTCAAGTGCACCAAAGCAAAAACCATATTTTTTGCTGGTATAGAAAATTTTTTCTAAATGGGACAATCCAAATATCTTGAGCCAGACTCTATTTGGGACTTTCATTAACTTATATGATTCCCATGCACAGACACAGCTAAAAATTCTATATTTCATATAAACTATATTGATCATAATGTAATTAGATTGGCTAGGTGGCGCAGTGAGTAGAGCACCAGCCCTGGAGTCAGGAGGACCTGAGTTCAAATGTGACCTCAGACAGTTAACACTCGCTAACTGTGTGACCTTGGGCAAGTCACTTAACCCCAATTGCCCACCAGAAAGCAAGAAAGCAAGCAAGCAAATACTTGATACAATGTAGCCACATTAACATTCAAAGATTATCCATCAGATCTTAGAAGGGTTGTGTTCAGAGTGAATGAATGGAATATCCCCCATGAAAAATCAGATTCTTGGCATATTGTGCAGTCACCGGTCTGAAGTTTTAAAAAGAAGTTCAACTTTTCATGCAACAAACATTTATTATGCACATGTTATCTATAGGAATACAAAGTTGAGACTCAATCCTTGAAACTGTGGAGCTCACAGACACTTAAATAACTCTAAGCATAAAATAAAGAACACTAATTGCATTAGGGGAAATAAATTTGTTTGTTTATGCAATAATTTTAACTATTATTTGAGGCGCAAGGAAATTTGCCTGAGGTTACAAAGCTGGCTTGGATTCACTGAGCCTGGATTCCAATCCTGGCCTTTCTCAACCTTTCTTCCTCTTTCCACTCTTCTGCCAGTACTGTGGGACACCTGTGGAATTAACAAAAGTTACTGAGAGGTTTGGTTGTCAACCCTAACTATATTTCCCAGTTGGGCTATCACTGTCCATGGCCCAGCTTTCATTTCCCATTTTCTGTTTTTTTTTTGCTTTTTGGAGGGCAGTTGGGGTTAAGTGACTTGCCCAAAGTCACACGGCTAGTTTTTTGTGTTAAGTGTCTGAGGCCAGATTTGAACTCAGGTACTCCTGACTCCAGGGCCGGTGCTCTATTCACTGCGCTACCTAGCCGCCCCTCCCATTTTCTGTTAAGAGTTGTTAAAGTTACCCTTAATTGCTGGCATTGATAGGATTCTGGACTTGACATCAGACAGACCTGGGTTCAAGTTTGGCCCCAGACACCCTGATAAGCTATGTAACACTGAGCAAGTTACTTACCTTGTCTGCCTCAGTTGCCTCATCTATGAAATGGGGATATGAATAACACCTACCTTGCAGGGTTGCTGTGAGAATAAAGTGAAAAAATATATTTGTAAAGCACTTAACTGTAAAGCAATATATAAATTCTAATAGTTATGATGACTGTTACTTATTTCAGTGACACTGCTGAACAGAACAGAACTCACTTTCTACTTACCATCTCCCTTCCAAGACCCTGGGCCCTTATCTTGAATACCCTAAGGTCAATTTCTCTCTTTGGTTTATTTCCCAAGTCCCCAAATTTTGCTCTAGCAAAATTCTCAAAATAAAGATCATGGTGAAATTTCCTCAAATATGGAGTGACAAGTCCCTAATTCTCTCCCAAAGAATCACTGAATACACTTAAAGAATATTGAGTATGAGACAATCTTCATCTCACCTCACAAGAAATATCTAAGATGAAAAGAGATCCAAAGGAATCTGTCAACAGATAACAGAAATATGAAGCACTTTAATAATCCATTAGACTCCCTCCAAAAGATAAACATAACGTGAGACCTGTGGAATAAGTACTCCCTTTCAAATTTTCAAGTAGACTATAGCAATCACAGGAAAGTTTGGTAAGATCTGAATTTCCCTGCCTCTGGCATCTTCTTCACCTCCCAAGTGTAGCTCAAGGCTTCAGTAGAGTCTATTAACAAATTCCTTCTCAAATAGTGAAGGGAATCTTCACCTAGGACAGGGGTGGGGAACCTGCAGCCTTGAGACTACGTGTGGTCCTCTAGGTCCTCAAATGTACCCCTTTGACCAAATCCAAACTCACAGAACAAGTCCTTTTAATAAAAGAATTTGTTCTGTAAAACTTGGACCCACCCAAGGACACAGAAGGCCACATGCTGACCCCCTGGGACTCTAGGAGGTTGCTGCTGGAAACTCTTGTATTTGATATCATCTCTGAGATAAACCTCCACTGCACAGCACCCTCCCAGGATGAGAAAGAGCATCCTTAGGATCTTTTGCAAACACTTATCTACCTAATCCATGTACTTCTACAGACACTCTACCATGACTCCAGAGCCTTCAGCAGAGAAAGTTTATCCTCAGTAACTCAATAATTTCTTGTGCTTAACTTTGGCAGTAGAAAGAGGGACTTCATATTTATCTGGAGAGGCTTATACAAAACTGATTCTAAGTGAGAAGAGCAGAACCAGGAAAAATTTGTACACAATCACAGATACATCATATGTGTGACGACCAGCTTTGATTGGACTCTTCTCAGCAACACACAGTTATAAGACAACTCTAGAAGTCTCAGGATGGAAGGAGATGTCTACATTCAGAGAAAGATCTAGAATGAACAGAGTTTAAATGGAGACTGAAGCAATCTACATGCTATCATTCTTTTTCATGTTTGGTTTTCTTTCTTTTTTCCCATTGTTCACTCCATTGGTTACAATCCTTCTATACAACCAGATTAATGTCCAATGTGAAAGTATTTGCAGATCCTATACTTGATTGCAAGCCACCATG
>CM053593.1:260309963-260326984 GCA_028646575.1 Pseudocheirus occidentalis
GTGTGTGTGTGTGTGTAAAGGCTATATATAGCTTTTAAATCAGGGATTGTTAAACTATTTTGGTGTCATTGACCCCCAGAATAATAATTTTTAATTCATAAAATAAAATACATAGGACTACAAAGAAAATCAATTAGTCTAAGAACTTCTACTTAAAAATTTTTTTTTAATTTTTTTTTCTTTTTGCTTTTTGGAGGGCAGTTGGGGTTAAGTGACTTGCCCAAGGTCACATGGCCAGTTTTTGTGTTAAGTGTCTGAGGCCAGATTTGAACTCAGGTGCTTCTGACTCCAGGGCTAGTGCTCTATTCACTGTGCCACCTAGCTGCCCTGCAGAACTTCTACTTTTAAATTAATAAATTTTAAGTGTGGTGTCATCTAGACCAATGGTTCTCAACCTTCCTAATGCCTAACAGTTCCTCATGTTGTGGTGACCCACAACCATAAAATTATTTTCGTTGCTACTTCATAACTGTAATTTTGCAACTGTTATGAATTGTAATGTAAATATCTGATATGCAGAATGTATTTTCACTGTTCCAAATTGAACATAACCCACAGGTTGAGAACCACTGATCAAGAGAGAAGAACAAGAAGTAAGTAACAGAAAACCTTGAATAGTAGGATAAGAAGAAGGGATTTAATCAGGGGTATGCTGGAGCCAGATCTAACTGGTCTACAAGAGCTGATTGTTCAATTTTGAGTGGGAGAATTTAAGCCTCAGGGATTTCTATAAATCAGAGCTTGATTTATTATTTTATTGATCATGCAGATTTAATAAGTGTTAATAATGCAGACTTAAAGTGTGTGCAGTATATACGTATGTATGCTTGTGTATTTATATGTGTGTGTCTATATATTCACCCCCACTGCCTTGTTAAACATCTACCAGCACACCCCTGCTCTAAACATTGCTTGAGCTCAGCAGTAGTACAGTAGAAGGCTCTGACAATAAAGTCATTGCCAAACATGATGATGATGGTGATGATAAAAAATAATAATCTGGCATTTTTAGTGTTTTAAGGCTTGCAAGGTGCTTTATAACCATAATCTCATGTGAGCCTCACAACATTCCTGGGTTCACATAACAGGACCTATGTGAAGTACACAGAGGGAAGATATTAGCAGTTATATAGAGGAGACCATAGATAAGACCTCCTTAACGGAAAGAGAATGGAAACTAGTACAATAATCCAGATATAAAGTAATGATAGTCTTAGTACAATGGAGTTTATCATTCAGAATTTTAAAAAAGATGCAATTCTGAGAGAAATGAGAAATTAACAGGACTTGGCAACCAGATTTAGAAGAGAGAGCACCATAAAAAGACTCTGAACTTTATTTTCTCCAATTATAAAGTGGAGTTGGTTACCTCAGAAGACCTCAAGAGCATTGACGTTCACCCTCAGATAAAAGATTTTTCTTCAGACGTCATTACAATTTTGGAACATCTGGCATTTCCCTACTCTATTAGTTCATTTTCCAAGGAATTCACAATCTAAGTAAGACCAATAAATATTCTATGGAATAAAGCAAAACAAATGTCACAGACTAATTTGGCAGGGAATTCGAATTGGAAGCCTTTGAAAAGCAGTGTGGGTTTTCAGTAGAGATTTGAAGGAGAGGAAGGGCATTTGTGAGACAAATGGGATACTGTTCCAAATACAGTGCACAGAAGAAGGCATGAGAGATGGGGACAAAAGGAGTCTAAGGAGGATAATGGGAGAGAAAAAAACCCCCAGCAAAAGTGGAGATATGAAAGGTCAAAGTATCTAGAGGGCAAAGGCAAGGAGGCTGGGTTTGATATGATGAAAGATAGACCTATGAAGGCACTGGGGCATTCAGAAAAGGCCGAATGAAAAATGGCTTTAAGAGCCCTGTTCAGATACTGCACAAGAGAGGTGAGCAAGGGTTGACAAGAATAGGCTGGTACTCGGCAAAATGAAGGGCTGATGAATTAACAATAGGGATAGAAAGAATTGTATATGACTGACTTTAAGAGCACCTGACACCGTTCTTTTTAATCTCCAGATCATAAATACCCCCTGGAATACTATCAGTTAAATATCTCTGTAATGTTGCAAACTTGGATTTATTGAAGACCTTTTCCCAAAAGCCATCCAGACAATTTTGTCTATTGTTCTTGCACTCATTTTCACACTATTCTGAGAGACATGGGGCAGTAGCAAATATAAATACATGTCACCTCATTGACAGGAGAAGAAATGAAAGTGTGATCATGTGGCTAATTGGAGATGGGATAAGAATCCTTGGTCTTTCTCACTATAACTGCAGTATCAGCCATGCTTGCACTGGGATCCACTCTCCATTTTATAGGTGAAGGTCAGTGTGTCTCTGAGGCTAGTTATTCAGTCATTTTAGTCATGTCTGATTCTTTGCGATTCCATTTAGGGTTTTCCTTTTTTGTTGTTTTATTTTTGCTTTTTGTTTGGAGGGGGGGAGGCAGGGCAATTGGGGTTAAGTTACTTGCCCAAGGTGACACGGCTAATAAGTGTTAAGTGTCTGAGTACACATTTGAACTCAGGTCCTCCTGACTCCATGGCCAGTGCTCTATTTACTGTGCCACCTAGCCACCCAAAGTTTTTCTTTACAAAGACACTGGAGTGGTTTGCCATTTCCTTCTCCAGCTCATTTTGGAGATGAGGAAACTGAGGCAAACAAGCTATATCATTTGTCAGTTTTAGGACTGGAAGGAAAGTCACTATAGGTCATCTAATCAAGCCTCCTCATTTGGTAGATAAAGAAACTGAGGCTCAGATAGGCTAATTAATTTACTGAAATAAGCAGTAAATACTGGAGGCAGGATCTGAACCAAGGTCCACTGCCTCCAAGTCCAGTATTGCTTTCCATTATAAACGACGTAGCATTCTAATAAGCTGCATTTACACAAAGTATAAAATATAGGGGAAAGTCTACTTTCGGCCATGTGGGGCAGGGTCAGAGAATTGAACTGATTAAACTGTTAGCCTTCTGATCGATTCAGTAGTTGATGACAATATTTTCACACAAATGAGCGCAAAGGCATTTGGTGAGCTCAATCTATATATTGGACAACAGAAATTGCTTTATAAATGCAAGGGGAAAGGGGAAGATCAGCCATCATTTGGCATGAAGTACCAATGTCATTGCAGAAATTAGCAAAGAACTCATTCCTAAACATGTTAACCCGAGACCAACAGTTTTTTCAAATGATTGATTTCTTTGGAAAGTTTCTTTTGGGGGTGAGAGAGTAAAATTGTGAGACAATTATAACTCCAGTGCCTTCCTTATGTGTTGGCATACCCCAGGAGGTGACAAGGTTTACCTCCTTCAGTATGATGAATTTTGCTTTTACTAAAACTCTGTCCACTTGCCAATGTTCCACCCCGATGCCCTGCCAAAGGAAGTGTATTTTAATTCCCAGCCCATTCCCTCATAAGTAAATCCTCCAAAATAATGATTCATGCATGTAAATATTACCCTTGCTGAGCATATTTATTATGTGTTGGTGTTGATTGTTTAAAAAGGGGTTATGGTTCAATAAATTGAATACCTGAGCTGAGCCTCTTGTAGGATGAAATGGAGAGATGGGCAGATCAATTTAGAATCACTTCTACTTTTCGATCTGTTTAATAGATTTTTTAAAAAGACACTCAGAGCCCAGCAGAGGCAGAGCTTCATGCTCTGACATCCTCAAACACACTTCTAGCCCTAGTATCCTGACTGGAGTTTGAGACAAGCAGAGAAGTAAGGAACACAGGCTGGGTTCCTCAGTTCAGGATCGAACCCAGCTCATTTATGCAACTGGTATTGTACGTTTGAGGGCACGACAGTACATCTGACCCCTTTGGGGTAAAATTTGATCTGGCATTTCATTTCAAGGGCTCAGTCACCAGTCTGTCAAATCTTCATTTTGCTGGTGCCCACTAGAAGTGCTGACGCTTGTCTCTGACTCCCGGGGCTTTCATCTTTCACTGGCAATAAACATGTCACCCTGCTGAGGTGAAACACAATCTGGAATTAAATTTACTGCATATAAAATATAGTGCCCTCTTTATTGGTTCAAATACTTGTCACTCATAATTTATTTGCAAGTGTATGGCCTTCGAACAGGGAGAATAGAATACAGCTGTAAATGGGAGGGGGCAATGGAACTCCATTTGGTGGCATCTTTCTCAGCATTTCTCATCCTTAGTCTTCAAGTCCCACTTTTTCTACTTTGCCTAATAAACATGAGATCCAGTGTCTCAAATAAAGTGTCACTTCTTGGCCCTATGCTCTTTGGCACATTTGCTAGGACATGGAGGAAAGGATGGTAATGTGTAATGCTCTTCGGTGAACAAAACTAAATTGCAAATGTAAGTATCTCTGTGTGTGAGGTCTATATGTATTTGTGTGTGTGTATGTGTGTGTGTGTGTGTGTGTGTACATGAAAGAGACAGAGAGACAGATGGGGAGAAAGAAAGAGAGGGGGGAAAGAGGAGGAGAAAGAGGAGAGAGAGAGAGAGAGGGAGAGAGAGAGAGACAGAGAGAGAGAGAGAGACAGAGAGAGAGACAAAGAGAAAGAGAGACAGAGAGAAAGAGAGAGAGAGATTGAATGGCAGCTCAGGGTGGAGTTGGATGGTGCCCTCCTCAGTTTTAGTTTCACACTCACCATGCCTTCCCTTCTGGCACTCAACTTTTTCACGATTTATTCCAAATACTGTCGATCAGCTTTAACTAATACAGTTCTTGTATGAAGCACCTCTCTAATCTCTTCAAACACAGATGTGGAAGCAGGGCTTAGAGCATGGAGGCCAACAGAAGCACTTTGCCTGTACCAGTGATTAGCTGTGATTGACACAGTACACTTCTGCTTTCACAGGCCGATTCTAACACCCATAAATGATTGTTTTAAAATGAGAAGCAGTGGGTACTGAGGCACTAGCATTAGTAAATATGCAGTACAACCATATTAGCAGATAACTCAGAGACTACAAAAAACTTGATACTGTTCTCTCTTTTTATTTCTTTTTGGCATTTTCCTTTTTCTTATTTTGTCTGTCTGCCAACAATTTTTTTAAAGGCACATTGACTATTCATTTAGGAAGACTGAAACAAATATGAATGCATATTTTAATTCAAATTCTATTTTTTACAATATACAGTACCAGGTGAAGGAAATTCAAAACAAAACAAAAAAAGTCTTATTGCTTTAAAACTGTAGTCCAAAATTTAAATTGTACTCTCCTAAAATATTTATTGATAATCACCAGAAATCAGGAAGTACAAATGACAAAAACAGTGGGTTCATGGACTCTTGCTTGCCTTTCTAATTGTTTTTACTGAGTTCGATATAGAAGATTTACAGGGGAGCAAAGACAAAAGTCACACAGGAGAAGAAAGTATGGAGAGCTAGTGATTTGCTTGGTAGGAGAGTACCCACCTCAGTGAGATCATAGATCCATTGAGGTACAGAAGAAATGAGGTTGTGTAGGGTTGGGGGAGAAGGGACAGTGTATCTTTCCAAGATTAGTTTTGTGAACTGGCAGCACTAATTCTAGATACAGAATCATAAGATTAAAAACAAAGAGGTAGAAGGTACCTTGGAAACTAATCCAATCCCCTCATTTTACAGATTCAAAACTAAACAAAACAAAACACTGAGTCAAAAGGAAATTAAATGACTTGCCCAAATTCACCCATGTAGCATGTATCAGAGATAGATGCTTGTGACCTTTCTACTATACTACACTAAGTCCCATTTGGCTACATCTTCCAAGCACAAAAGTTGAAGTTAGGCTGAGGAAGCCCACTTTGGTCTAATGGTGCAACCCTGATGAAAGAAAGAAATCCATCTCTACTTTCTCTCTCTCTCTCTCTCTCTCTCTCTCTCTCTTCTGTCTCCTCTCTATGTCTCTCTCTGTCTTTCTGTCTCTGTCTTTCTGTCTGTCTGTCTCTGTCTCTCTCTCTGTCTCTGTCTCTCTCTGTCTCTCTCTGTCTCTCTGTCTCTCTGTCTCTGTCTCTCTGTCTCTCTCTCTCTGTCTCTGTCTCTCTCTTGTTTTCCCTATCTTACTCAGGCTGAAAGAACAATAACCATTTTTGTCCGGATCCCAGTACTGATTGATACAGATTCTTCAACCTGCTCCGACCTGACCTGTTTCACCCTCCTTAGCCCCCTCCCTTTGATACTCACCCTATTAGAACTAGACTTACTATGGACACCCAATCAGCTCTAGCTTGACTGTATCACAGAACTCCCAAAGTCAATCAATTTACCAACCTCAGTCCACTGTCAAAAAAAAAGTTTACAGGTGTGTACCACTTGCTTCTTTCTTAAGTTCAGTGCACTTCCTCAAACTCTTGCTGACTAACTACTATGTACAAAGTACTAAATGAAGTGTGATTCCTAAGGGAGGAGAATGACCCTATGTTGGCTTTGGAGACAGCTCCCTTCAAGAGGAAATGGATTGTATTGCATAGTAAGTGATGAGAGTACAATGGAGGTAGAAAATGGGAAGACCCTGGCTCTCTAGGGCAAAGGGGCTTGGTTCAAATTCTATCTATGAAAATCTTCACCTCTGACTCTTACTACCTGTGTGAGCAAATCTCCTTGGGCCTCAGTTTCGTCATACAATGTGCATCATTATTTGTACAATTCATCTTTGGAGAAGGTACCTTGGAAACTAGTCCAATCCCCTCGTTTTACAGATTCAAAACAAAACAAAACAAAACACTGAGTCAAAAGGAAATTAAATGACTTGCCCAAATTAAATATTAAATATTTAATAACTAATAACTATTAAATAACATGGCCTCAAAGGTGCCTTCTAGCTCATATGATCCAATGGCTGTATCTAAGTGCATCACTTCCACGGGCTATAATTGAAATTGTCCTATCTGTATAAATCCAGGTCACTCCAGGAAGAAAGCTAGGATTTTTTAGTCCACATTTCTTCTAAATGTGCCTGAAGATTCCTTCAGATTATTTTTTTCAGGACTTCAGAGCCTGCCAAGATTCTCCAAACCTTCAGGACAGCCCTAAGGACTTCTTTCCTATCCTTCACCAAAAATAGTCACTTTGAGACCAGGCAGTAGAGATACTAAACACTTTCCTTTCCTTTACCACCCTCCCTTTTTTTCAAGCTACAATGTAAATGGAGAAGGGAACCTAAGAATAGGAGTACTTGCTCCAACAAGCTATGAAATGCCTAATTTTATTTGCATCTGCACCCATATATAGTTAGATGTTTTATTCATAACTGACCTTCCAGCAGAAACCTGTGAAAAACAGTCATTTTACCTTTTATTTCTTATTTTAAAACTTCAAAAACATTCTATTAATTCTATTCTTTATTTTCACAATTGCGCCCCTCCCTCCCCCCACTGCTTTCACACTGAACTACAATGAAGGGAGATGAATCAATAAGAGGGAAAAGTTGGCATTTAGCAAGCATCTCACTTTCCAAATAGTCTTGGAATCATAGACTGTTAGAGATAAAAGAGACTTTAGAGGTTACTTTAGTCAACCCCCTTACTTTATACATCAGAGAAACTAAGAAGACAGACTAAGAAGTTTGTCCATGCCCATTTCTGTCGGAGCTGGAAAGAGAAATTGAAATCTTCCTAGACTTTTATTTTTTCTGGATCTGCCCTGGGATTTCATTAGTATAGGGAACTACCAATCAGAAAACTCCCTCTGACAACACAGATTGTTTTCCACTTGAACACATAATCTTATCAAGTTTTCTAGCCCAGAAAGAGTTTAAGTGACTTGCCCAGGGTAATATTGCCAGAGGCAGGTCTCCAAGATTCTAAGATTCTGTGTCTATCTGTTGCCTCTTATTAGCAATGATTAATTAAGCAATTTTATCTGATCCCTGACAAAGGAAACTATTTCACAATAGAATCTCAGAGATAGAAGGCACCTTATAAAGAATCCATCCTAAAATATCCGAGAGAAATAGTCATCCAGTTTCTGCTTGAAAAACTCCAGTTGATAGAGATTTATTTGCATCCAAGAAAGCCCATTCTACTTAGTCTCAATTGTTGGGGAGTTTTTCTATATTTATATTTCAGTATTTTTCAGTAATGTGAGTTTCCCATCATGGGTGAAGATTACTGCCTATACGAATTGTTTCATTTTTTTGACCTTTCATTTCTAAACCTAGCTCAGTACAGGGCACATAATGAAATCATTCATAATTGTTTGGTTATTGATTGAGTCACACCTCTTCTATGATTCTTCCCCATGTTCTCTCATAGATTTTTTCCAGTAAGGATCTACCAACATGCTGAAGACCTTGTTTTAGGGCCTCTAATTTTCTCTGAGCACATTATTACCCCCTTGCTCATGACACCTGAAAAGTCCTCTTTCTTAGTTATGCCCAAGCCATTCTAAAAGACTACATCAATAGAACAGCCCTGAACAGAGTTTCTCATTCTCCAAAAGCAGGAAAGTCTTAGAGTGCATGCCTTTATTTATGGCTTTCTTATAGCCCATTCTGCCAATACTAGGGATAAAAATCAGACTATGTCTCTTAAAGGCCTGTTATCTAAGAGAGAACATATCAACGAATGAAACTTCTGAAATTATTTTGTACAGAACCTGTACATGTATTCTAATAACAGAATATGGAAATAAATATGTCCAATCACTTAACAAATTTGTCATTGAGATTTTAGAGCATATCTATTCTTTATTTTATTTTAACTATTATTAAAATAATGATCCCTACATAATTTTGCTTAATCTCCCTCAACACTCTTGATTATCTTGATGCCTGCCACTCCCCCAGTCAACATAATATTTTTATGCTATTTTTACCATACTATCACATGTTGTAGAAAACCTGATTTTTAGATTCTGTTTTGCTACGTAATGTTTATTACATAAATGGATATTTCACACAGACAAGTAGCACTCATTTGCAGTGTTTGTTGTAATGGTGATGCTCCTAATTTCTCAGTATGCTGAATTTTTAAAATTTTATTTCTATTTAGAGTTTTACTAGAAAAGAAAGAAAATCCTTTGTAGGAGCAACAGTAAAAATCAAATGTGACAATATCCATCTACTGGAGATTTTGTGATGTCATTATATTTGAGTATATTATTATTCCCAGTTCACTATAATGAGAACCATCCTATACGTACAAACCCAAGTTCTATTCCAAATGCAGAAAGCATAGTGCAGTATGACTTATGAAATGAGTTCTTTAAAGGGACTGTTATTTTTCTGACAGGCCACGGGTTAATGGGCATTCACATCCCCTGAACTTGAAACCCTTCTCTTCCACACACATGTAGTGTGACTATAAAGTAATTATACTTCACAACTATGCCAAGGCTTATCTATTAGTGGCAGTGCTGTCCTTTAAAGCACCTACCTTCTGGGCTTATACACTTTCTCTAAAGAACCAAGCACTGATCAAGACATTTTGGATCCCTCTCAAGAAATGGTCTTCAGAGTCAGTTTACAAATCACTGAAAATTTACTCATTTCACCTCATCTTCTTTTTTCTTCAGAAATAGTATTTACAAAGCTTTATTGTCCTACTTTAGTCACAAAAATGTGCCTCCAAATGACTCTTTGAGGTTCAAAAAAAAACCAAATCTCCTTCAAAGAACAAAGATTTCAAAGAGTTGCCTTTGAAGATGTCCATAGGAGTATTCCAAAGATATGTTAAACGATGACAATCGAGGGAATGATGATGTGATTTTCCAAGGTGATGACTTTGAAGGGGACAATACTCATTTGGATAGTCTACAGCAACTTAAATATATGCCAGTCCTGACTAGAGGCCACAGCCCTAAAATGAGCTCTTCTTAAAGGGGAAAAAAGTAGACATTGAAAAATCGTGATTATAGACTGTCTACTCCTTTAGATTTTATAGAAATTAGGTAGGCTTCACTCTATGCAGTGGGCTCTGTTAAAGATCTTAGCTTTCTAGAGATTCAGGTCCTTTTTCAGGAATCATCCAAGGGGGCTTTCTTCTTATAATATTCTAAATCTCAATGACCACCAAATCATGGGTTTAGGGATTTATCCTTCTTGATCTTCAAAGCTCCTTGAGTTCAGAGACCTACCATACTGTTTCTTTTACCCTGTCTTGTATAACCACTGCCACCACTCAGTGGATTATTATCAGGAACCACAGCCTTTTATCCTTCTTTTCTACCAACAGACAACTAGAGCCTTAATTTTTCACAGAAATATGTATAGAAACATGTGATCATAGATTTAGAGCTGAAAAAGAACCTCAGAGGTCATCTAGGACATAGGTAGGGAACTTGTGGCCTTCTAGATTTTTGGGTGTGGTGTGTTGATTGAGTCCAAGTTTTTTAGAACAAATCCTTTTATTAAGCGGCTTTGTTGTATAAAGTTTGGATTCAATCAAACAACCACATTTGAGGACCTCGAGGGCCACATGTGGCCTTGAAGCTGCTGGTTCCCCACCCCTGACCTAGGATATACTCCCTCATTTTACAATTAAGAAAATTAAGACGTGGAGAGGTAATCTCATTTGTTCAAAGGCACGTAGATAGGAAGCAGGAAAAGCTATATTTTTTAAAAAGTGCCCTGACACCTAATCTGACATGCTTTCTCTTCCACGCATATTTTTATCTTTGTTTTTCACTTTTTGTTGGTATCTTTGGTCTTTAACAACTCTTTAATCTCCCAATATGTTCATCTTGATTGTCTTGCTGCTTTGAACTTTGGCTCAATTCACAGCTGTGACACATCCTGAGTCACCCAGAGCCCATCAGGTGATTCAGGGATATTTATATTGCCTTGGGGGAGGAATTTGCCTAAGGAGAAGCTTGCTTACAGGGAGGTTTGCTTGCAGGAAAGCCAATTAAGCTAATTAGGCACTACATGGTGGGGGGGGGGGGGAAGAGGAAGGGTATTGTTATGCCTTCTGGCTCTGAGCCTATTACACACACTGGGAATTTGGTGTTTTACTTTGGAGCTTACTCATGGGAAGAATGTGTCTTTGTGATTTGGCTAGACAGGCCTCAGGGTAGCTGTTGTTAAGGAGCCCCCACCTCCCCCCAGATGTTGGCTGTTCCCTGGTCTGGTGATTTTGTATCTATTACTTTGTTTAGACAGTTGGAGCCCTGTCTATTGGTTCTTTGGGCTAATTTCTCCAATGTTTCTCTGCTTCTTTTTTCTCTATGTTCAGCTGACCCTTCCCCTGAACTAGTGAATGACCTTTACCTTCTTTACTTCTCTGATTGTATTTTCTCCATACTCAGTGTGCTGACCTTTCCCCTGACTTAGTCAGTGACTTATATATGTTTAATTAAAGTAAGATTGCTGACCCCTTTGAAATGCTCTTTACTTTAGAAAAGAAGATCAAAGAACCTGAGCTAACAGGCCATCCTGGGTGTGCTAGGGTGCTTACTAATACACCTGAGTCACCTAGAAAGTAAGCATCTGAAGCTTGATTTGAACACAGGCCTTCCTGAATCAAGGACTAGTGCTCTATCCACTGTGTCCCCTAGCTGCCTCAACGATCACTCAACCAACATTTATCAAACATGCATATGAGCCATACTTGGGAGGGGGGACAAAAATATTACCATTCCTGCCTTCAGGGAACTTAAACATTTTATCAAAGAAAAACCATGCACACATATAAAGGACTAACAAGTGAGGAGATAGCCTCTTGCGATTGAATGAAATTTGCAGAAAACAGGTACTCCAAGAGAAAGAGGTTAAGAAGAATGTCTTCAGACATGAGGGCCATCCATTACAAAGACAGATGAAGAATCCTATGAGAGAAACATCAAGGAGGCCAGTATGATTAGACTATAGAGTACGAGGTGAGCTGTGACATTAGATGACTGAAAAGACAAGAAGGT
The DNA here is from genome assembly GCA_028646575.1 of Pseudocheirus occidentalis. Classification (NCBI taxonomy): domain Eukaryota; kingdom Metazoa; phylum Chordata; class Mammalia; order Diprotodontia; family Pseudocheiridae; genus Pseudocheirus; species Pseudocheirus occidentalis. The sequence goes on from CM053593.1 coordinate 260,321,806, forward strand.
GTCAGATTGGGAAGGACTTTATAAGTTTTATCAATTATGCAGTGACTACTAGGCCAGAGACACAAAGCAACTTTTTAAAGATGCTTGCAGTCCCTGGACCTTGCTGAAGTTGGGCAATACATCCATAGATGTACAGTCAACATTTATTTACTAATTGCCTACTATATTCCAAGCACTATGCCAGTTATTGGGGATATAAGTACAAAAAAAATGAAACAATCCTTTCCTGGATCTCTAGACACAACCAGTATACCCTAATGCACACAATCAGGGCCCCCAGATTACTGAAGCCATGCTATCTTATGCCAAAGAGAATCCTTGCTTGAGCCATTCCCACTTTCTCCTCAGAACTGATTTCTTTGCATCCACAGAATTTGTAAGGATTAAGTCAGTCTCAATATACCAACAATGATCACATTGCTCTTTCCTGTTTAGAAGCTGTCTTTCGGTAGTGAGAGTTTTATACATAGCATTTGAGTGACATGTGAGTACTAGTCAGGTTTCTTCCAGGTGAGCAGAATAATCTATCCCTTCTACCTTGAGATCACTTCAGGGAAGAAACACAGTATTCTTCAGAATAGAAATGACCCTACCCCATTCAGGGCTTGAAAAACCTTAGGTATCCTTGTTTCCACTTTTTTAAAATGAAGGTCACAAGGATATATATTCTGCAGTTGTCCAATTTGATAAGGTTGAGACAAAGCTGCTGACTTTTTGCCCCATCCCACCATAAAGTAGTTCAGTTTCTCAAGAGATGTGTTCCCTGAGCCTATATAATTCCATACCAATGTATAGTACCATGTCTACTGGGATCACTGACCACATAAGTCTAATTTTGCATCTTAAAAATATTCTTTTCTGAGATGCTATCTCTGAAACTCATTTCACATTGTTTACTTTAAACTTCTTGGAGTTTTAACTGCTAGGGAAATGAATTATTACTTTGCTTTATTGATTCTGGATCTTTACTTTGAGATCTTGCTTCATTTTCATTGCTTATAGCCTCACTCATGGGATGATCTCTTTCCTTATGAGGACAGTCTGCACCTTACTCCATGATTAAAGAAAAAAAAAGATTTCTGAATGCCACATAAATATTTCCCCACTCTTCTATAATTATATGTCTGAATTGTCATGACTTCACTAGTATCCTAAAGATATCAGGAGAAAACAGTGAAGGTCGCCAGTGCTTAGACTTGAGCACCATTCCTAACACATAGTAGGCTCATAATAAATGCTTGTCTCCTTCCTTCCCAGAAGGTGGGATGAAACTCTGTGGCAAAGGGTTTTGTGGAAATACAAAGATAAGAATCACACTAGGCTGGCAGGCAATGATCATCATTATTGGAGAGAATACGAAAATTTATGAGATCATAGATCTATTAGAATCTTTGAGTATAACCTTGTCAAAACTTTGTATTGTCAAATATGAGAAAGATATATAAATGTGAAAACATACTTATTTTACTGGGGAGGAGGACTAAGTAAAGGGAGAATTGCTCAAATTCTGGTTTTGCCTTTGTAGTTGACTCAAAAAACCTTTTTTAAATTATGGTATAGAGAAGAATGTCTGTGGATAAAGTTTGATATGAATTCTAATAGAAGGATCATGAACAGTGATTCTCAAAACCTTCCAAGATGCAGGGACATTTTTACAATTGTCGCAATATAAATATATTAGGTCCATACAGGACTGTAAATGCTACTATACACATCTGCAAAGCAAAGCTCCAACTGTTCCCTTATCAACCCCATGGTTCTGCCGTCCTGCTTTCCCTGATGTGCTAACAGTAGAAATTGTATGGTGTTTAAAAAAACCAGAACTCATCACAGCCACTTCCTGTACAATATGCGTACACAGAAAGAACAGATTGAGCTAGTGGTATATGCATCACTAAACTCTCATATGTGGCCCCTTTAGCTATTATTTACCTCGCCCGTCTCATTAGGAGTTCAAATTCTGCTCTTTACCCTCACGTAGATCTCTATTCATTGATCCCCAATCCAGTACTCTACTTTATGAAATTTGTAATGTAAATCATGGCTGTACTACACACTGCACGTATGATTATAGACAAGTTACTTGGTTTGTCTAGACCTCAGTTTCTCCCATTCTAAATTATAGGGTCCTACTAAATATTCTCTAATGTCCCTTCCAGTTCTAAATTATTGATTCTATGACTTAATTTTCATCTATGATTCCATGGTTAGCAGTATCATAGCAGTCCTAAATACTCTCCTAGACTGTCATTGTAGGCTTTCTATCATGTTTATCCTTAATGCCAGATTATCCCTAACTTTGGCCTGACTTATGTCCTGCTTCTGCTTCAACCTTTAGAAAATGGCCAAAGACAAAACTCTACAAACTGAGCCCTCTAAAAACTCCTCATGGTCCAAATTCAAGTAGAATTTAGGCCAATAACCCTTGACTTCATTTTTTCCAAAGATGAAGCTTTCCCAAACTTTCTTTATTCTCTTTCTAAGCCCCAATCACACACATTTCCAATTTCTTATTCTTAAATATGGAATTTCCATGAGTGAAAAGGTAGACTGATAGAAAAGGGTGAGAGGGGGTTGGAATCACTATTGTGGGAAGTGTGTAAGGGAAATAAAGTTTGACTAAAAATATTTCTAGGTGACTAAAAGTATTGCCAAGAAGTTGTGATTATACAGTTTAAACTGAAAACTTGATTTTGAAAAGTTTTGGGGGTTTTGATACTTTTCATCTGAGATCATTTAACATCTAAAATTCTAAGCCTAGCATATAAAAAGTTCCCACAGTTTTGGTCCTATTCAATAAAATGGTTGTCTATGAAAATTATTCCTGAGAGCCTTGTAATTCTTAGCATAAATTCCATTAAGCCCAAAGGCTTCTGAGAAAAGTGAGAATTTAAAGAGAAAATATTTTTCATTCTTGGTTCATGTTTTTTAATGAATAAGTAACCTGAAATAACTATTACAAAGTCAATTATAACCATTTAAAATGATATATTAAGATGAACTCTATGAAACATCAACAGAAGAAATCAAGATTTGTCAGAACAGAGCAAAATTGTTTCCCGTTCCTTACTGACATTTCATAGGAACTTAATTAGATGTGGGTTTATAGGAGTATCAGGTATAAGAATTTTCTCATCATTTAGCAATAAATTCTGTCTAAATGCATACATGTGTGATATACCATGAGCTATAGCAGAAAAATAGAATAGCCTGTCTATAAAATATACTTATCCTAGTGTGCTTTAGTAAAGTTATTAAGCTAGCGTTTCATGTTACTGGAATGCCAGAGTCAGGAAGATATAAGTGCAAGACTTGTTTTGGTAGATACCAGCTGTATGAGCATAGGGTAGTCCTTTAACTTTTTAGTATCCCTAGGGAACTCTCTAAGACTATGAGTTTCAAAACAGTTGATAGTTTTCATTAGTAAAGGGAATTTCCTCCCTGAGAATTCTCTATGGCAATGAAATTACAAATTCAAACCAATTCTCTCCAAAACATAATACAGCTCTCAGGGACTTCAAATAAAGGGTCAGAAGTCAAAGGAATAGATGTTAATTGGCTTTCTTCAGGCACTCCTACAAAATATAAACCTCACTTTGTTATATAGATTGGTTCTCTGTTTATGGGATATAGCATACACAAACACATGCAAAATGGCTTCCCCTACTTATAAAGAAGAAAGTGCCATCTTTGATATATAAGTAATGTTGCACATATTTTTATTGCTTCCTAATCACGTTAAAGCAATATCTGGTACATAGATTATGCTATTTTGTGGTTGACAGAAGGAAAAGAAGGTTAGAGGGTAGAGGATTCTGTCCCATTGGTGACAATAAATGAATTGGGCCTGGGTTGGGATCAGTGGAACATTTTTCCAGAATCCAGAATCTCAATCCTCTACATCAGTGGTTCTTAACCTGTTGGCTGTGACCCCTTTGGGGGTCAAATGACCCTTTCACAGGGGTCACAAGGGTCACCTAAGACCATCATAAAACACATATTTCCCATGGTCTTAGGAACCGAGACACCGCTCTTCTATCCAGGTCTCCAGGCAGGTCTGCCCACATGCAGACACACCCATATATGAGTATTAAAGAGTCGCGGCATTAGGAAGGTGGAGAACCACTGCTCTACATAGACAGTCCAGCCAAAGCCATGAAAGCAGTATCAATGAATTTATTAAAAATATTGAATTATTTTCAAATAATTCATTATTATTACATAGATATGCATAAATAATGGATATATGCAAATATCAACATATATGCAGGTATATGTGAATATCATGTTTATCTGTGGTCTGAATTGGCTGAACTTTCACAATTTTGTCTACAGAATTTAAACATTTTGTTTGTGTCAATCCAAGAAATGGGGCATTTGTTTAGTACTGCAAATAATGGAATATCTTATATCTATAACATGAATTAATGCAAGTACAGGTCAATAAATGACTGCAAAACACTTTCCTTCTGTCCTCTATTGGCAACATACCAGACTTTAGTCTCTTACCTCATTTTAGATGAGAGGCATGTTGATTGACTGAATGATGCCAGGGTGGATGGAAAGGCAGATTCAGACAGACATGAGCACTACTTAAAAAAAATGAGAATACCTGAGAGGAGAATTTATTTGGAGGAAATAAACGATGAGGAAAGTTTTAGACATTGAGTTTGATGTGATAGCAAAACATCCAGAAACAAATATATGGGACTAAAACTCAGGAAAAGAGGTATCTTTTAGGGCAGAGTCGAAAGCTGTAGAGTGGCAGAAATGGAAAGATCACGGACTCTGGCGTCAGAGAATCTGGATTCATGATAAGTTCTGAACTTATCATTGTGACCTTCGTTAATTCATTTAATCTTTTTTCACCTCAGTTTCTTCATTTATAAAATGAGGTGATCAGACTAGATTGCCTTTGAGGTTCCATCAGGCTTTATGTCTATAAGCCTATGACTCTGTAATTGCTTAGCACACAGCAACATGTATTTTATTTATTTATTTATTTATTTATTTATTTATTTATTTATTTATTTTTCCATGGTATATTTTTTTTTAATTTTAATTTATTTTCTTGGTTACATCATTCCTTTCCACAAGGTTTTGAGTTACAAATTTTCTCCCCTTTTTGCCCCTACCCCCCAGCTCAGAACATTGATCCCACTGTAAGACCCCTCCCACA
>CM053593.1:260327484-260338597 GCA_028646575.1 Pseudocheirus occidentalis
ATATCATGATGTCAGTATATCAAAAGTTACTGACAGTGGATCAGATATTCACACCTAACAGTTCATTCAGTACACTGGGATGTGGTTAATCCAAGCCATGTGACTAAAATTCATCAAGGCCAACTAAATATACTTTTTCTTTCTCAGATTTCAATTCCCTATCACTTATCTGTGTTCTGACCTCTGCAATTCAAAGATCGTTCTCCTTGGCAAAGAAGACAGAAGCAGAAGAGTTGAACTGTTTGACCTTGACTGCATTATTTGTTATCATCCTTTCATCCAACCCAGGCATCTTTCATATCCCTTCCTCAATCCTTCTTCCTTTCTATCAAAGCCCCCTTTTGTTATTTTTGGCATTTATTAGCAGACTTTGCTCCTTCTAGTTCTTGGCCCTGTAAAACAGGTTGACACTAGACTTTTACATTTACCCTACATTGCTTTGCCCTCATTTACATATTTTATACATTTTCAACCCTTAGATAAATTTCCTGTGCATTCTTATCAATCTCTTTATTTAGTTTCACCTTCTTTCTCTCTTTCCCATTCTCTTCTCATTTTTTTAATCATCTGTCTCCTCAGTATCTTAAAAACTTGACCTTCCTTTACCTTAAATAATATGACTAAGTTCTCTTATCAATAGAAAATAAGCATTTATTGTTAACTGTTTCTTAGATGCTGTGCTAGCAGCCAGTAATAAAAAAAAAAACAACAGCAACACAGCACTTACCCTCAAGGAGCTTACAATTTAATAAGTGGGTAGGAGGGGTAAGACATGTACACAAGTGACTTAAGAATTAATAGAATATGAATGACTTTCATATCCTCTCTCATATTCCAGCCAAGCTAATCTAATCTCTGCTCCCAGTTTGAATTTAATATTCCTCATCCATGACTTGAGTGAAATTTCCCTTTTCTCCTTCAAATACCAACTAAGCTTTAAACTCCTCTATGAAACTTGACTAGGCCCTTGCAAGTGAATATGATCTTTCTGTTTAAATTCCTGAGAGTATTTTCCATGGATCTTTTATTTACATTTATCTCATTCTCCATTGCAAACTCCTTACTAACGGGGTCTATGGGACATCTAAATATACCCACTTCTTAGCACATGTTTTGTACATAGTGAATTGACATTGAACTGAAACAAAGAACAAAAGAACAATGAGAGATTTGATAAGGTTGGGATTAATTGTACTGAGGAAATCGAGAAAAATTTTAAAAACTTCATGGAGGACTAGACACTGAAGGAAGAGAATAATTTTACTAGACAAAGACATAGAAGGAATATGTGCTATCTGTCCATGGGAAATACGCTGCAAAAATGTATGCACATAAAAAGACAAGGGGGGAATAATCAAAGTATATTTAGTAGTTAATTATTGACTCTACTCCTAAATGATGGAGTTGGACTCAGTGACCTTTGATATCACTTCCAATTCTAGATCTATGACCTCGTGATACTATAATCTAACAAATATTGCTTGAGGACAGACTAGCTACTTATGGAAGGTGTGTTGTAATTCCCTGGAGAGTAGAGATTTTTAGTTTTTGTATTGTTCTTTCTAGCACTTGCCATTGAACTTTTTTATATAATAGGCTAATAAAAGTATATTTAATGCATACAAATATAAATGAAAACAAAGTTAACTCCTTCAAGGAGCTGACAGCACACTAGGAAGGTAGGAGGGCAACATAAATAATGTAAAGAGGTTTTATTCTCCTTGGTAACTGCATCCTTTATGAGACTGTGGAGAGGACATCAGTCAATGAATGATGCTACCCCAAATCAGATGTCATCCCAGGCCGCATGCTGGTTGGATAGGAGCATCTGCAGTATCTGAGGAGAAGTTAGGTACAAACTCTAGCAAAAAAGAAAATGGATGCAGATCCAGGAAGCTGTCCTGCCTGCCTGCCTCCAACTGATGCTGCATCTAACTCCATTATGCTAATAACAGGACATCTTCACTCTTTGGTTAAGAGAAGCAATGACTGCAGACCTTCTTCTCCTGAGGGGCTTTGTGTGTAAGACTCCAGTACTTAATAGTTCTAGAACTAAGATGCAACACTTTTCTGACCCTAAGGTTTGGGGTTCAATGACTAGTTAAATTGCTAAGACTCCTTTGCTCTCTGCTAAGTTGCTATGGCATGCTTACACGAGTGCACAGAGAGTAAACAATCCAACTTGATTTTCTCATCTTACTCTCTTATAGTATTAGGCTGACAAACTTGACAAGTGCAAATGAGAGGAGTCACAACATGCCTTCACTAGAATTTTGGGAGGTTAAATTTGGAGAAGGGACAATAAGAGTGTTTTTTGCTGCTTGATTCATCAACATGTCAATATATCAATGCCACATGATTTTGTCAGTATGAGAACTTCTAACAATACAGATAGATGAATGCCTATGACTTACTGTTTTAGAGAGCTGCCTGAGACTCAGAGTTTAAGTGACTTGCCCATAGTCACACATGCAGTATCAGGAAAGGGATGTCAGCCTGTTTCCCTTGACTCCAATTTCAGTATGCTATTTACTCTGCAATGCTGCCTCTCTTGACTCATATCTTGTTATGTACATTGCATTCTATTTTAAGGATATGGCCTTTTGGGTTGCTATGCTTTTGTGTGATTAATTCTGGAAGATTAGGGAAGACTGAAAGGGAAGATAGAGGCTTGTGAACAGTATTTCAATAAATGATGAATCCAGTGAGGTTCTAAGAACCTCAGTGTGGCAGGAGAGACATAATTTCTTCTTGTGATATCCTAGCACTGTACTTGGCCGTGGTCTCTTTTTTCTGGATTGGATGCATGACTCTCCTGTGTGGCTGTAGTCTCCATGACATCTAATTTTTTACTTAGTTGAAGTCCTTATCTTATAGGTGACTGTCAATCTCTCCAATCTCTTTCTTTGTGCCCTAGGACAGTGGTTCTCAATCTGTGTGTTGTGACCCCTTTGGGGGTCAAAGGACCCTTTCACAGGGGTCACCTAAGACCATCAGAAAACACATATTTCCAATGGTCTTAGGAACCAAGACACCACTCTTCTATCCATCTCCAGAAAGGTCCACCCACATGCAGATACGCCCACATACAAGGATTGCAGATACGCCCACATACAAGGATTAAAGGATCGTGGCATTAGGAAGTTTGAGAACTACTGCCCTAGGATAAGTAAGAAGTATCCCCAGTTTTACCTCCTCAGAATCTCCATATCATCTCTACCTTTTATAAACTCTCACAAAGGCTATTCAGCCAGGGATAAATACATTGTCACTGTCAATCTTTAGTCTTATTCTTTGACCTTTTCATGTGAAAATGAGAAATGCATATAGATATTTAAAGTCTCAGACCCTTAAAAACAGATAGATAGATAGATAGACAGACAGACAGATAGATAGATAGATAGATAGATAGATAGATAGATAGATAGATAGATAGATAGATGGATAGATTTGTGGTAAGTGCTGAGGATATGAATACAAGCAAGTGAGATAGTTCATGACCTCAAAGAGCTTATATTTTAATGAGATGAGTGAAGCTAGAAAGGGAGATGTGTGATACATTTACGGTAGAATGTTATAGAAACGGTCAGAAAGTGAAAGATCTATTTCCAGTCTAGATATAAAAAAATACTCATTTATCTGAGCCTAGCAGCCTAGGGTCAGAGTCCAAGGTTCCAGTGGGTACGAGGAGGATGAGGAAATTGACCAGAATAAAGGTGGCAAAGTATAAAAATGGCTGAGGAGTACACACGTAGACTTGCCTGTGGTGTTTACAGTATATAGAACACTTCAAGCTTGTGAAATAGGTAGGAACGAGCTTCAAAGAGAAAGTGGTATTTCAACTAGGATTTGAAATTTAAATAGGATTTATATATATATGTAGGAGAGAAGATAATATGGAGAAAGTCAAAAGAGACACAGGAGTGGAAAGTGTGGGGCATATTTAGAAATGATGAGGTAATTCATTCTGGCTAATGTACAGGGTACGTATAAGTATGTTGTATAACCTACAACAAAGTTTTTAGCAGAATTGGTCTGGGGGGAAAATCTTGCTAATTCTCAGAGCTGTGAAAGATGGACTGTGCTGCCTTAGGAACAAGAGACCCTTTGGCAAAGTCTAAATGACAAGTTGTCCTAAACATTGTCAAGCAGATTCTTGTTTCAGTTGGGGTAGCATTAGATGGATTCTGGGGTCCCTTATATGTCTGAGATTTTCCATAGTAAATTATGAAAGCTGCAATATACTTTTAGTCTCGTTACCTTGTAGAAGTCACACTTTATAGGTTCGGTTATTTGTCAGAGCTTTTAGGAAAGGAAGTGGACAAAAATGTATTAAGACCCTGTGCTAATTACTGGGGATATGAATAAAAACAAAAATTGTTTCTGCCTTCAAGGAGCTTATAATCTACTGGGGGCCCATGACACACTAACACTTATATACATAAGTTAATGTACAAAGTAAACTGGACAGGATCTCAGAAGGAAGGCACCACTATTAAGTAGGGGAATTCAAGAAGACTTTCATCAGAAGATCGGAGTAAAGAAAAGGAGATATTTGTACAATTGAGCAGCAACAACAGCATTGAAAGGACTGTGCAGAATGTTCATGCCTGCTTAGCTGGATAATGCTCTAGGGACCTTGACATATTGTTCTAAATCAACAGATTTTTATGAAGTTATAGTATATGACAGACACTGCGTTAGGTGCTAGAGATACAAGGACACAGAATCAAACAATCCTTACTCAGATCCATTCTTTCAGAATGTATATATTGCTGACTTAATAGCTTAAGATAATTTTTCTTGGCTTTCCCTCCAGAAGAGAGATAAATGTGTAACAAATAAAATATGGATTAATGCAAAAATCATTTCTCGGCCCACAATGTTGTATTCTTTTTTTGTAGGGTTTGTGGACATTGATCAGATTTTACAATTTCATTAAAAAACATGCCATCAGTTTTTACCAAAAAAGAAATAAATCTTTAACAGAGATGATTGCTTAATTAATCATACAATAAAGTGAGATTGATGTTAAAAACTGCTGCACAGAGTAAAGAGGAAAAAACCCACATAGACTAGAGACTGTCTAGCTCAAAGGTTGAGAGGTATTTGCCTTCAAATAAACCATTTTCCTAGACAAGCTCATTTTATCACTAACATTCACAGAATAACCAAATCTGAGTTAGAAAGCACTTTAGAGACCAACTAGTGTTTATGCAGGAATTTCCTTAATAATATTGCCATGAAATGGTTTTGTGGCCTTTGCATGAAGACTCTTGTGAAGGGGAACCTACTGCTTCCTAAAGCAAGCCCATTTCACTTGTAGATAGCTCTAACTATTTGGAGGAGCAACTAGACGGCACAGTGGAAAGAGTGCCAGGCCTGAAGTTAAGAAGGTTCATCTTCCTAAGTTCAAATCTGACCTCAGGCACTTACTAGCCATGTGACCTCAAGTAAGTCACTTAACCTTGTTTGCTTCAATTTCCAAGGAAATGGCAAACCATTCTAGTATCTTTACTTAAAAAATCCCAAATGGGATCAAGAGAATTAGATGCGTCTGGAACAGTTATGTGGAAGGTTTGCTCATTTCATTTACTTGTTTATGTATTTGTTTTCCTACCAATGAGCTGAAATCTGTTTCTCTTCAGCTTCTACCTCTTGCTCCTAGTTTTGCTCTGTGACCAAGCAGAACAAGTCCAATGTTGACAGATGCCGTGTGACCATCTTTCAGATCCTTGAAGATATCTAACATAGTAGCCTTACTGCCTCTCTTTTGCTGGCTAAATATCCTCTTTCTCTTCAATCAGTCCTCATGTGGTATGACTGTGAAGTTCTTTAACATCCTGGTTACCCTCTTCTGGATGCTTTCCAATCTAGATAAAGCACTGTTTCACTATAGCCAGTTCAAAATGTTTCCGATTACCTCACTCATTCATTAAGGTCAATCACTTGGCAAAGCCTCTCACTTCTTAGTTATTGACTCAAGTTCTATTTCTGGATGAAAGTACATTTTCAATTTGCATAGTGCCCAAAGTTGCCAGTTTACTTTCTTTAAAGAGTGTAAGAGTTAACTATTTTCCCATTCATATACTTCCAAGATAGCTGGAGAAACTGAGGCACACAAATTGTAATTGACTTGCTTAAAATCATATAGCTAGTTAATAGTACTTCAGGAAATATAATCCAAGTTTGGAATACTAGCCATAGGGGGCAACTAGGTGGTGCAGTGGATAGAGGGCCAACCGTGGAGTCAGGAGGATGTGAGTTCAAATTCAGCTTCAGATATTTACTGGCTATGTGACCCTGGACAAGTCATATAATCCTGTTTGCCTCATTTGTAAAATGAACTAGAAAATGAAATGTCAAACCACTCCAGTATCTTTGCCAAGGAAAGCCCGCATGGTGTTACAAGGAGTGAAACACAACTAAAATGAACAATTAGCCACAGTCTCCAACATCTCATTAGATTTCCTCCAGGTAATTCTAATTCCACCTAGCGTGTTATTCTCAAGCAGATAGCAAATGGCATCAAATTAGAAACAATTTGAGTCTCGCTGGAATTAATACAAGGGAGAGATTTTGTTTTAATATCCACAGGCACAAGATCACATTTAGAGATGGCAGGTACCTTTGAGTGCAGCTTGACTAGCCCCCTCATTTTATTATTGATGAAACTTGGACCCACAAAGGTTAAGTGACTTACCCGAGTAGTAAATAAGTAGTAAATGTCATATTATTTATGTCATTTCATTATGTCATAAGGAGTAAATGCCAGGGCTAGGATTTGAACTAACGTCCTCTAACTCCAAATACAATGTTTTTGTCCGTCTTGTTACATCATCTCCCACGGCATAAGAACACATGGGTATAGGCTTCAACACTTTCCTCTGTGGGGAAGCAAAAGACTCAGATCTCCTGACTTAGCAAAGAGTAGTGTCCCCCAGAATAAAATAAGCATGTAGAATTCTGTTATTTAATGCCATGCTTTCACCCATACGAGACATGTTGGATCTACTATGGAGGATGCAGGGAAGTGCAGGATTCAGCCTCAATCATCAAGGAATCTATAGTCTACTTGGGGAATCAAGACGTAAGCATATGGAAGCAAAACTGAAGGAAGAATTTATTTAGATATACCTGAGATCTCTAAAGTAATGCAGTCACTGTGTAGTCTAGCAGACCACAGGAAGAAGTAGAGATTGTGGGCTGGTTTAGATTGGGAAGCTTTAATCTTAAAGACAGAATTTTGGCTGGATTTTATTATGTTCAGATAGTTAAGGAGAAAGGACAAAGAAAAAAAACATGAGTATGAAAATGGGAAAGCAGGAAAACTGAGGCACAAGCGATGGAGCTGCTAATGGGTCTAGCTTTGGGGGGGAAAATGAAATTAATTACAGAGGTTTATTAAATAATGAATACTGCTTAGCCAACTACACTTAGGTCTCTACCCCAAAGAGATTAAGGAAAAATTACTTTGGAGTTATTCATATACACATGTATATATGCATATATGCATTTGTGTGTATATACACACGTACTGTATACACACAAACATGCATTGTGTGTATGTTGTGCTGTAGATATAGACATGCTTGTTGTGTATAAATGTGTGTACATATACACATGCACGTATCATATATGTATATACTATATACACACATATACCTTCAAGGTAATTATATATACACACAAATTATGTGCACACACACATACATACTCATGTATATAAATATATGTTTGTATATATGTATATGTTTATGTATGTGTGTGTGTCTCTATCTCATTTCTTACCTAGTCTTAATCACTGAATGGACATTGCCTCAATCAAACTGAGACCTGTTAAACACCTTGGCTTAAAAAGGCCCATGTCTCCTACCACATCCAGGGACATCTTTAGTCATTCTGATCTATATGTTGCCACTGGACCCAGATGACTCTGAAGGTGAAAGTAAGGCTGGTAACTTTGCATAGCCCTCCCTCACTTAAATCCAGTTTACTTGCCTGTCATTGCATCGCCTCCCTCATGAATTCTTGATAATAATTGGTTAGTTTTGCCACACTGCTTTTGTTAGTTTTAAAAATATTTATTTTAAAGGATGATTTTCTGGGTAGAGGAAGAGAGGCATATGTTAAAAATGAAAATGACATTAAAATAAAGTATATCAGTTAAAAGAAAATTAAAGGTAAATTTTGATAAAGATAGAAGCACATACCTGCAAATTAGGAATCAAGGAAACAGACAGCTCACTACCAAAATCTTTATGAAAAGGGTAGATGTGTGTCCTTGAAAATATTATTCAATAATCCACCAAAATGAATTCTCTAGCTGAAAAAAGTGAGGTTTTTATTAACTGAACCAGGAAAATGTAATTTTTCATATTTTTATATTAACAATTGTATAATCTACCCATAATGCATCTTTTCAAGGAAGACAAATTTGCTGTTAACTGTCTTTGGTGGTTTAAATAGAACTTTTTTTTCTTTCTTTTATTTTTTGGGGAGGAAGAGGTGCAGTTTATTACACTATGGTTGAATTTAGTTCTTTTATTTCATTTTTATTGTTTTTTTAAAAATGAAAATACATAAAATCCTAGTAGAAAACATCTTGGGTTTTTTTTTTCTGTATTTGGTTATACTAGAGCCAAATAATATCCTCTCACACATAACAATACAGAATGTATTTCTCTAACTGTAATTCAAAGACTATAACCTAGATGTTATCTTTGTCTCTTGACACTAGCATTATAAAAGGTTTCTACTTTATTATCATATAATGAAATTAAATACAATGATATAGCACCAGTAAAGTCAAGGTTTGATCTTTAATAGCTCTGATCTTCTTCACGGCCAGTGAACACACCCCTGACCCTGACCAGCTGTTCACAAATATGTACTATTGGGAGTAAGAAGCATAGAGTGGGTGAATAAGCAGACACATATCACCACCACTGGAAAAATAATTCATATGGGCTGTCCCTCTGGGACTAGGTCAGTGGCACATTCATACATCTTACTCTTCCTGATCTGATTTCTCTGTGCTTCACAACCACTGGTTGACTATATCTAATTCTGTCTCTGTCTCTGTGTCTATTTCTGTTTCTCTGTTTCTCTGTTTCTCTCTCTCTCTCTCTCTCTCTCTCTGTCTCTCTCTCTGTGTCTGTCTTTGTCTCTCTGTCTCTGTCTCTCTGTCTCTCTGCCTCTCTGTCTTTCCCTCCATAAGGCAGAGAAGCATTGTTTCATTCTCCCTCAGAAGCCAAAATTATTTTAAAAAGATAAAGATTTACCCAAAGTCAACATGCAGTGTTCTGTGACAGTACATTGTACTATTCAGCTTCTGGAAAGATGATACATTAATTCATTTTCTTTTTTTTAATAAATTAATTTATTTTCTTGTTTACACCATTCATTTCTATGAGATTTTGAGTTACAAATTTTCTCCCCATCTTTCCCCTACCCAACACCCCAAAACAGCAATCCCATTGTATACTCCCTCCCCCAATCTCTCTCTCTTATCACCTCCCCCTTGCCCCTCTGTCTTTTCAGTAGGGCAGGATGGATCTCCCTGCCACAGTGCCTGTATATCTTAATTCATTTTCTAAGTCCTCAGACACAATGCATACTCTTTAAATATCTAAGTTTTTATTCACTTTGGAAATGCACATAGTTCTCCAGTTGGCATAAGATTGACTGGTTTCAAGATAGTAATGGACTCGCAATTGAGTATAGGACTGAACTGTCCAGGTAAAATGGTTGAGAACCACACAGTTTAAACCAAGGTGTTCCTTTTGAGTAACCTTGTGTAAGGAGTAAATTGCTATATCTTCCCAATTGGATACAAAGTCTGCCTAAAGTAATTGAGCATGTTCAGTTATCACAGGTATTTTCAAACACCAGAAGACGTAATTCAGTAAGGCAAAGGCAACAGAAAGGAGGAGGCCTTTACAAAACAGATGGCTGACTATTTAACCTGTAGCCTGAGGGCAAATGCCTACTACCTTCCCCCTTCCCCCATGCTACTTCCCTAAATATGACCCAATGTAGTTTTTAGTAAATTTTAATATCATTAGCTAGATTCCCTGATTAGAAATTCCTGAATCAGCTTTCGATGTACTGTCGGACTACGAACTTGTTAGAATAATGATAAAAATTTAGTACAAAGCTAGAATAATAAAAATGGCAATGGTATGCATCCAGTCAAAACAACTAAAACCTGACCTGTTCAAATAGTTGAAAGGATATAGACACAGATTATAATTATTTGACAAAATGATTTCATAAAAATAATTTAATAAATGGGTATGAATCAATGTCTTTAGTATCCAAAAATGACTAATTTGCCAAAAGGAGAAATATGATAGCCAAAGGCAATGCTGGTTAAAATACAAATTCATTTGAAAAATATTATGGAAAAGGATGATAATTTATTATAAACAGTATTACTTCATGAAGCAGAAATAAATGGTAGAGAATAAAACCAATTTCAAAAAATCTTGCCAAGGCACCCAACTAAGCAAAGTCATCATGGGGATATTTAAAGATGAAATTGGAAGGAAAACAACTGAAAAATCACTGTAAAACTTTTATTTTTTATTAACAAACTCTTCATCATCGAGGACACTGGAATCATCACACTTTGACTGCTGGGGCTAGCAAGTCTGGGTCTAGCTACCAGCTGAGTGAAATAAAGGGACAGAGAAAGAGAGAGCTTCTAGCTGAATAAGAAAGAGGGAGAGAGACAAGGTTGTATTCCATATATTGCAGACCTATTTCATACAGAGCCAAAGATACATGGAAGATACAAGATTTATATACCCTTAGCAGAATGCAAGGAACCACCCTTGGTCTTGATCTTTCTCTACCCCAACCCAAAGCCAATCACTCCTTAAACTCTTTATCCTGGGACCATGTCCAGAGGCACAAACAGGGTGTTACAATCAAGACTTGCAAATTAACTCAGTACTTTCTTTAGATATTCATGAATTAACTCAGTACTTTTTTTAGATTTTCATGAAACCAATGAGAGCATCCACCCAACAAGATTATACTTTCCTTGCGTATCTGCCTAATGACCTTTGTAGAACTGGGGAGCTAATGTGGCCAAGGACCCTGAAAG
>CM053593.1:260338697-260351260 GCA_028646575.1 Pseudocheirus occidentalis
AAAAAAGAGCTAGATTAGACTTAGTGTACTTGGAGGGGAGATCTTTCCTAGAGCTGTCCCATCAAGAGTTTATGAATACATTGAAGGAACAGATCACAAGTTAATGAAAGGGATGATACCAAAGGCATCTATTATGATGATAGAATTCTGGAGACTTTTTTCTATTCTTGACTATTCTTTAGAATTGGTCATTTGATTAACTCTGCATTCTCCTAATTGTGCTGTTGCCTAGCTCACGTATCTCCATCTTGTCTGTAAGGATAGTATGGGAGATTTTGTCAAAAAGCTTTGTGGAAATACAGTGATATTGTTTCTGCAGAATTTCATTGATCAATTAGAAGCATTATTCAAAAAAGACATCAAGTCAGTCTCTGTTCTTGATGAAGCCATTCTGGATCTATAAGCTGTAGGTCATCATTGTTATTAATAAAGTCAGGTGGTCAGCACACATGGGGATTTATGGATCTATGCTCAATGCTGAAAAAAATTAGATGCCCAAGATAGGAAGAAATGGGTATTGTCAAGTCCCACCACCAAATATAATAACATTTCTCTTGAAAATACTGAAGGAATCTTGGATTGAGAACTAAGCATTACCTTATAGGTAATTTAGTTCTGACCTCCCTGATTTTACAAGTTGGAAAACTGAGGTTTCAAGAGATTCAGTGATGTGTCCAGAGTAACACAAGTAATACATAGCATAACTAGGATTATAACTCAAGTACTAGGACTCTAATTCCTACTTTCTTCTGAACCATACTGCTGTTCAGAGAGTCAAAAGTTAACAGCCACAAACTATAATCAGCCTAAGCACGAGTGGGACAAATTAATTAGAAGCAGAAATGACACATAGTTCTAAAGCATAGTTCTACAACAGCAAATTTTTCAACCACAGAATACAGACAGAAGAGGAACAAGCTAGAGGAACTGCAAGACTGAAAGTCAAGTGACCCAAAAGCCAGGTCAAAATACTTGAGACAGAGAGGTTGAGGAGGAGGCAAAGTAGTAGAGCAAAAGGAGTACTGTATTTGAAGTCAGAAGATCTAGAATCTAATTTTACTTCTATCATTTACTCCCTGTGTGATCCTCAGTTCCTTCATATAGAAAATAAGAGGGTTGGACTAAGTGACTTTAATGTCCTTTGTAGTTTTTAGTCTATAATTCTAAAATCTCAGGGTTTTAACGCAAGCTTAAGTAGAAAGTATTAAAGATGTATGTGATGTGGGATCCCAAGTGGCATAGAGAAATTACAGTAAACTGGGTACCAGCTCAGCATCCTTTTCCCAGGGGCTGACATGGGCCAGCATCATTCTTTTGTGTTCTTTGTTGGGAGTAGAGACCTTTCAGGAAAAAGATTCTGAACAGGGTAAAGTACCACCAATAAGAAAAAAAAAATGCTTTAAGTCTTTTGAATCTCATTATAATTCAGCTGTTCTTTCTGGTTTACTTGCTTGCCAACTCTCCTCACTGTTTTTCCTACCACCTCAGGACTACTTGTTCTTTGATGCAAGACCTCTATCAAATGATTCAAGATTAATCATTAAGTATTTATTGAGGAACTATTGTGGGCTCAGCCTTTGTGTGTTGTGTTATCTTCCTAATGCTGGTTGTTGTTAGAATATTCCCACTAAAGACTTGAGTTCTAAATGTTTCATGAATTAGTTTTCTCTTGCAAACACTAGTGGATTTGGTCTGTCTTATTAAAAGACCACGTGGGGAAAAATGTCCTGAACTGAATAGCACAGTATACTTTAAGATTACATATATGGGGACATATAGGTGGCACAATGAACAGAGCACTGGCCCTGAAGTCAGGAGGACCTGAGTTCAAATCTGGCATCAGACACTTAACACTTACTAGTCATGTGACCTCAGGCAAGTCACAACCCCAATTGCCCTGTGTTCGCCCTCCAAAAAGCAAAACATTTTTTAAAAAAAATATTACATATATTTATGTTAAATAGGTAAGTAGGTTGATAGGTAGATTGATGTTAGAGATAGAAAAATGGATACATATAAAAATGGATTAAATATAGTGAGAAATATGTAGTATGTGTATTCATATGGAGATAAACATAATACATATTTATGTCAATATAAGCATATTTGAATGTATAGTCAAGCATTGTAGCATGTTAAATGTAGTATACTTTCATACTATAAGTTCTAGATGAGCAGGTATTCCAAAATTCTGTGATTTTTGTCAGTGTGACTCAGACTCCTTCTACTCACACAGATTGCAATTCTGTAAGTCAGTAAGTAGTCCTGGAGAATTGCCTGAGGCTTATAGAGAATAAAAGATTTGCTCATAGTCACACAGTTATCAGGAATGAAATCCAGTACTCCATCCATTTTGCCAGGTAATCACTAAACAAGCACTTAGTAAGTGCCTACTGAGTGCCATACGAACATTCACATATGTGTCAATCTTGATACATACCATATGTCGCTAAGTTACAAGCTGATATGGTCTAACACAAGTTTGATACTATCCTCAGAGCTCATACCTCAGAACTCTTTTTGTTAGAGCTTATGACATGGTAAGATCCTTCCAATACTTCAAAAAAGGAGACCTCGTTCTACAGTCATCACGATGACCCTTTTATAATGTAAGTTCCTACATTGAAGCAAATCACAAGACTTATAGCAAAGGCATGCTTGCACTGTCATCCTATGGGGGATGGCAGAACTTAACATTTCAGTTTCTATGTTGTAGAAAGACAGAGGTGACCTCTCTTTAAGGCCCAGTCACTGACTCTGTAATCTTGGTAAAGACATTCAACTTCCTGTGTCGTGGGTTTTTTAATCTGGATTTAACATCACTCATTTTATTATTTATGTCAACCAGGCCTTTATCAGTGACTTAGACACAGTGCCTTGTATATCTTGGGTACTTAAAAAAATTGAATTTAATTGAACTAATGATTGCTGGACATTTCAAAAGTATGAAGTTATCAGTGTACCTTTACATATATGTTGTGTAAGTAGTGCTGGCAAATAAAACATTTCCTCCTGTGTGATAGATTTCTTTTTTGGTAAGAAAAGGTATTCCCAGCAGCTGCTATTCTCCTGGAAGAAAAAAAGACTTTCAGTATAATAACTGAATATTAGAGGAAACTATAATGATGCTTTAACCTCAGAACTTTCAACAGATTTAAAGATTGTTTTGTAGTTGAAATAATAAAGGCACTGATGCATTGATACTGTAAATTAGATAAAGGGTATGGATGGCATTATTTTGGCACTGAAATCCATGTTGCTTTCTCCATAAACTTGCTTGTGAAGCATGAAAAATGAGGAGAGAATGCTCAAAGGGCAAAACTGCCGCTCAGGGCCAGGCTGGTTGGATATTATTTCTGGACTTTGGAACTTTCAAGTCACTGACATAATAGGTAGTTTTGAACTCTTCCCTTTTCTTTTTTTCTTTTCTCTTTTTTTAATTTTTAGTGATAGCTGCCAAATTTCCAAAGTCTTATAATGTTCTGCTCCCTAATTAGTTTGGAAGTTTCTAATTGTTTAAGTTTAAGCCAGACTATAAAGGCTGCCAAACCACTTGGGCAGAAAAATTGAACCAATGGTTTTTTATGACTGAGAGCTGATTTATTTACTCTCCTTTGATCAAATCATGGATCTTATTCTCAGAAAGAAAAAAAGGAGGGAAAAATTCTGCAACACAGAAGAGACTTGTTTTCAAATGAGAGGATGTCTGAAAAGTGCTTAGCAAACTTTAAATGCTTTATGCCACATTATTATCACCATTATTATTAATATTAGCATTTATAATTATTATTTTGAAGCAGACAGGAACTGATTTGAGTTCTTGGGGGAAGCCAAGCTTTTATGATTGACTCCTCTCATGGATGTTTAGAAATCAAGTACATGCTCCCTGAAATGACCCAGAGGGGTCAGATCTACTTGAGATAAAATCTGGAAGGTCAGAACTGAAAAACGCATTATAAGACAGCTACATTACTAATGGTATTTGGCACGTAGCGCAGTTACACTCATTGTCTGAGGGCATTTGGGAGGTGTGTTTAACACAAATCTGGAAAGGAAAGAAACGTGTGTTTACCAGGCCTGTTAGCCGTGCATTTTGTATTTGTCAGCAAGCTCAAGTTTATTAGGTAATAAGACCCTACGCACGTTTTTATTTGCAATATGAAAAATGTCTAGACGGATCACGTTTCATTAATTGTCTCACTGCATTGTCTGTAGAATGTGGCTGTTGGAGTGTTGTTTCCTCTACCCTAATCAGTTGTTTTTACTATAAGTACAAAGAGGCACTGGCGCATTTAAGACAGCTAAGGAATGCCATAGGAAGTGGTTTGCATTGACTACAGAGGGCTATTACTTCCCAAAGGAATTGTGATGGGGTTTATTTCAAAACCTTTCCCTTTTTCACATACTATGCCTGAATGCATTTATTAAGAGACTTTAAATTATATTTAGAGCAAAAGTGCTAGACTTTTCATAGGCGAACCCCAGTTTATTGCTATTCTTTGTACGAGTTGTCCTTCACAGGAAGGAGGCAGAGCCTGGTTGCTAAGGCGTGGCTTTATCTTAGAGGGGGAATGATAATGGAATTTTTTTGACAGCTGTACTCATCTTATTTTATGAAAACGCATTAGCTATAAATCTAAGGACTATTTTTTTATTATAAGAATCATGTAGAATTTCATCTTTATAAGTTATGATTGTATATGTTTTTTTTTAATGAGAACCAATATACACTGGCTTTTGTAAGGTGGTTGCCAATCAGAGCTTTAAAATGTGTTTCTGTAGCCAAAAAAGCAGGGAAGACTTTAGGACATAATCAATGAAGCTTTGTAGTTTTAAAGCCATAAGAGACTTTAGGGATCATCTAATAAAGTCCCATCATTTTATAGATGTGGAAGCTCAGGCCCAAAAGGTAAAGTTGCTTGCTTATAAGATGATAGGATCTTCTCTTTAGTCTGAACCCCTTCCTCTGCTCAGATGAGAAAACTAAGACCCTAGAGAGGTTAAGTGACTGACCAAAGGTCACAGAACAAAGGTCAGCCACATATAAATGGCAGAGGTGAGAAATGAAACAAATTCCTCTTGACTCCAAATTCAGGGCCACAGTCTTCACCCAAGAAGATCCGAACTCCCATGGGAAAACAAATAACAAAAGAAATAGAATGGACGTGTAGTATTTTACTAAGTACAGAATAGATAAGCACATTTAGATAATTTTGGGTTATCAATGCTCCTTACGGACATTGTTTAACCTACATATATATGATTGTTAATTTACTCTTTCGAACAGTGGCAAGTCAACTGCTTTTGTCCCATTGGGGGATTATATAATTATAGAAATTGAAAATGGGAGGGGTCCCCTACCAGGTCACCAAATGTTCCTCTTTTCCAAACTGGCCTTTTCTTCACTGAATGTACTTTCTGCTTCCTTATACCCTCTATTTTTAAATGTTTCAAGACTTTCCCCTACCATTACCCTGGGGACTGTGTTCCACTTTCTAATAGATTTGTCTGTCAAAAAGTATTTCCCGGTATTTAACTTAAATTTTCATTTTCTCAATTTCATCCCATTACTCCTAGTTTTACCCTGGTCCTATTCTAAATCATTCTTCCTCTTCAGTGTTTACACCCTTCAGATATTTGTAGACAGTTATCATGCCCCCCTTTCCCTTCACTTAGTCAAGCTATACATAATTAATTCTTTTAATCTTTCCTCACAAGTCAGTCCCTCCAGCCTCTTAATCATTCTCCTTACTCTTCTCTGCACTCCCTCCAGCTTATCTCTATCTTCCTGGTAATGAGATGCTCAAAAAACGTAACACTGCATTTCAGGTGTGATCTCAACCAGAGTTGTGTAAACCGTCTCCCCTACTCTCCCTCCTATCTTTTACTTCCGTTCTTTAGGAGTAAATTCTCAGAGATTTAAGTGCCAACATAAAATCAAATTATTACTATGTTAATATGGGGAAAAAACCTACATTGAGGACCAGGTGGACTAATCCTGGTTTCCCCACTTTCTTTTACTTGCTACATGACCATGGTCAGATACATAACCACTCTGGGCTTCAAAGTGATAAAGTACCTGGCCCTTTTCTCCCATATTCCTGGCCTTTCATGGGAAAAGATTATTATGAATAAGTATAATCACAGTCATCCCGGTACAGTTTCAAGATGAGAATGTAATGTGCAGAATCCCTGGGCCTTCAACTTCTTGGAAAAGCCTTCTTCCCTTGATACTGTCTCCATCAAAAACTCTGACTCTACCCCCTGCCGCTGCTGCCATTGGGGCCAATCTAAACAAAAGGTGGCTACCTTGAATGAGATACCCAATCCAAGTGCTTGGAAATCACTAAAGACAGGTGTTTTATAAATACCAGACATCATCATCGTCATTAGGTACGCTTCTGCTCACTGTCCCAACAAAGTGTCTTTTTTTGACATGACAACTTTCCAGGTTGAACATCTGCAGTTTCAATTCATGCTCACAAATATATTTTTATTTTTCAATCTGTTGCCCATTTAACTACTCGCTAATATTTCTTATTTTACCGGATCTCTTTATTTAAACACTTGGTTATTATTGGCACTTGCCATTCTTCTGTCATTACAGATGTCACTTAGCATGTTCTGCAAATGAGCAAATAACCTAATTAAGAAAATAATTCTGCAAGTCGCTTCCCTTTGTACTATCCCAAGTGCCATCCCAAGATACTTTTCACCTTAAAAAAATAATCCTTCAAGTCATCATTTCCCTTTGGACCATCCCAAGTGCCATCCCAAGATACTTTTCACCTTAAAAAAAACGTAATAGACTCTGAGGATTAAGATCTCAAAGGAAACGTAGATCATTTAGTCCATCCCACTCATTCCAAGAATGAGGAAAATGGAGCCCCAAAATGGGGAGTGACTTGATCAAGGCCTCACTGATTACAAGATGCAACATCACAAATTGAACCAAGATCTTGTGAAGTCAAGTTCAGTTGTCTTTTCACTTTCCCTTTCCTTAATCCTTTTGTCATAGTCAAGCCCAACTCCCAGGCAATGTTTATTGGTTTGAAAAGTAAATTTAAATACTTAATATTTGCTAAAACCCTGATTAGGACCTGTGATTTCATCAGTGCAAGATCTTCTGGTGTGTATACTACTTTCACTATTGCAGAAGAGTAACTTTCCTATACTTCATAGCATCAGGGTTTTGCCTGGAGTTCTGAGTGATAATAAACTTGTTTACAGTCACAGAGCTAATATGTACTTTAGGAGGAATTTGAACTCATGTCTTCCCAGCTTCAAGTCAGCTCTCTATCCACTATGTAACACTGCCTCAATGGATATATTAAATGTGCTCCTGTTCAAAAATAATAACAATAACTTACATATAAATAGGATTGTAAAGTTTTCAGAATGTTTTACATACATTGCTTGATTCAGTCCTTCTGATGATCCCTTTGGAATATCAAACTTATCTTCCTACTCCCTTCCTCCCCAGAAATGTTATACATAAAGGAAGACTTTGAAAGTTAAAATAATTTATACTGGATCAGGTGACACAGTTAAGAAGTGATAGGCCTGGAGGTGGAACCCAGTTTTTGTGATCCCTAAACTCTGTTGCTAAGCTTGTGATTTTGCTGCTTGTACTATAAATTTATAGATACTTTAATTTCAGATTGTTTTTCAAATTATTCTGCATATTGCTAATGATCTTTTTATATTGATGACGTTTGGAGATGATTCCATATTAAATTTATTCTTTTCTAGCAAGATTTTTTTAGTTTTAAGATAATGGCCTGACTGCTACAGAATGTATCTGAGTCATTAAAACAGTAAGCTTTTAGATTGTTCAAGGACTCTTGTTTTGGGGGCATTAAATGTAAGAGTGAGATCATCAGACTTAAATCTTTTTTTTTTTTTCACAGAAGGTTTAAGACAGATGACAAAGAATTTTGTCTTTTTCTTTTGGCTTCTGAATCTGATATACAGCTCTAAGAACTGTAGTCACCTTACTTCTCAGTAATTTTATTTCTCTTTTCCGTTGTGATAATGTTATTTCCTTTTCCATCAAGAGATCCTTCAAGTATCACAGAGTTAAAATTCTGCTGTTCTGCCCTAGGATGCCCCAGTTAGACATAGTAATTGTCACACTGATCACATCATCGAGACTTTTCCTTTTTTCCTCCTAATAATCATTAAGATTATAAAAGCCTGTTTTATTCCATTATTCTGATGCTTTCCAATAGTTAAATGCCTTAAGATTCCATGGGCTCCAATATTTTGGTCATCGGCAATAGAAATCTGTGTTTCCCATATGTTACAAAACCAGATGGTTCAGGTTGGTCTTTTATTTGTCAGACTCACTATAAAACACTGCTCTCTCTGGGTTTTAACAAAGGCTGCCCCCTCCGCCCCCTCCCCCCACTGGGGGGGTTTGACAACAGGCTGAACCAAAAGATGAGCAACTTCTCAGCTGCTCAACTCCAAAGGCAGTCTCAGCATGGCCAGCCCCCACTTCTCCTCCTGCTGGCTTTTTATGCAGCCCTTGATTGAGAGCTGGCTCCAGCTGGACAGCTTTGCTCACTGCTTTAACCCATTCTTGACTAGCATTCTTATCACAAATCAAGCATTAATGCTCATCTCCACCACCCTATTGTAGATTTCTAACTGGTTGTCCTACAAGCATTTCAAACATGAAATGAAAGAAAGAAAGAAAGAAAGAAAGAAAGAAAGAAAGAAAGAAAGAAAGAAAGAAAGAAAGAAAGAAAGAAAGAAAGAAAGAAAGAAAGAAAGAAAGAAAGAAAGAAAGAAAAAAAGAAAGAAAGAAAGAAGAAAAAGAATAAAGAAAGAAAGAAAGAAGGAAGGAAGAAAAAGAAAAAAGAAAGAGAGAAAGAAAGAGAAAGAAAGAAAGAACTCATTGTCTCATCTCTCCTCCCCATTTAAACTTTTATTTTTCTGTTAAGGCCACCATTATTTTTCTGGCTCCCAGGTTTCTAAAATTAGAGAAATCTTCTCTCCTTTCTTCTACATCCCACATAGTCAATTAGTTGCCAAATATCATTTCTCTCTCAACAGTATCTTCCAACTTTACTCCATTTCCATTCATAGGGTCACCACTCTAGGTCAAGGTCACTGTCTCTCCTATTGTAATCACTTCGTAATTGATCTCCCTGCCTCAAGTCCCTTGTCTCTCCAATCCATCCTCCCCTTGTCTTTTAAAGTGATTTTCCTAAAGCATAGGTCTGACCATGTCACTCCCTGACTCATTAAGTTCCATTGGCTTCCTTATTACCTCTAAGAGCAAATATAAAACTCCTATGTTTGGCATTCTAAGCCTTTACAACCCAGTGGCAACCTACCTTCCCAGCCTTATCATATGTTACTCCTTTTCCCTACACTCTGTAGTACAGCCAAACTGATCTTCTTGCATTTCCTCGCACATCAACCTCCATCTTCTCTCTACATTGTCTTTGTACTAACTGTCCCTCATGCTAGCAGTGTACTTCTCCTCACATTGATCTCCCATACTCATTTGTTTCCTGCAAAACATAGCCTAAGAATCACTGTCTGTATTAAACCCTTCATGATTGCCACTTCCAGCTGCCAGTGCCTGATCCACAAAATTACATCGCATTTCTTTTTTGTATTTTTATGTGTACTTATATGTATGCATATTGTCTCTTAGGTTGACTGTAAAATTCCTTGAATACAGGACCTATTTCACTTCTGTCTTTGCATCCCCAGCTTTTAGCACAGTACCTTGAACATAGCAAGTATTCCATAAATGCCTTTTGAATCATTAATTGACCTAGGCCACCACATTATTAAATCTCAAAGGAGCCCCTTTTTCTGGTACTCACATACACACACATTCACACACTAATTCAATATTCATTTCTTAATTATAGCCATTCTTTTTCTTTATTTTCTTTCGAGATTTTGTCACCCCAGTCTCACCTAGGAAGAAAGCAGAATACTGGCTTCTCATAGGCACAATCCCATTGCTGATTGGCTTATACCATTTTTTTTTTGCTTTTTTTTTTTTAGAGGGCAGTTGGGGTTAAGTGATTGCCCAAGCTCACACAGCTAGTTTGTGTGTGTGTGTGTGTGTGTGTGTGTGTGTGTGTGTGTGTGTATTAAGTGTCTGAGGCCAGATTTGAACTCAGGTACTCCTGACTCCAGGGCCGGTTCACTGCGCCACCTACCTGCCCCCGGCTTATAGCATTTTTAACCTGGACTGCTTTCTTCCTCCTCCCTCAGTAACCTCCCTCAACAACCTCCCTAGTGGTCTTCTGAATTGAGCATACAGTTTTAGCCCTACTGAAATGCAGAATACTGAAACACAACTTATTAATCATCCCCAGCCTCTCCCAAAAGCAGGGATTACCATTTTGTGCCAGGACAAGTACTCATGACTTAAGAGAGATATGCTTGGCAGCTAGAAATATTTCCCCTCTGTACAACCCTATTTTCTGGTATGGACTCAGAGGAAATTATGTCTTTTGTGACTGGATTACAGAAATATGGGGGCCACTGGATCTTAATTTGGATTGCTTCCACTTTTTTTGTTTTGCTTTTTGGAGGGGGAAGGCAGGGCAATTGGGGTTAAGTCACTTGCCCAAGGTCACACAGCTAGTAAGTGTTAAGTGCCTGAGGCTAGATTTGAACTCAGGTCCTTCTGACTCCAGGGCTGGTGCTCTATTCACTGCGCCACATAACTTCCCCTTGCTTCTACTTTTAATCTCACATTTGGCTATAGTTAGGGAATAGTGGTCATTAAAATATATTCACTTATTATTTATAATTCTTTCAGATATCATTTTACATAATCAGAGGGTGGGAAGTGACCAGAGAAATCACTGGATCTCAACTGTTCATGAATGGGATAATCTTATAAAACCTCCCAGGAAAATGGCCATCAATCTTCACTTACAAGACCTTTAATGAGGAGGAATTATCTCCCACTGAAGTTTACTCCACTATTAGTTCTAGTGCTTGGGAAATTTGGATTTAATTTGGATTCCCCCCTTAAGTCAAACTTAAGTCTACCAGTGCCCCTCTATGGCCAATGAGAATGAATGTAATCTCTCCTCCATATGGTAATTCTTGAAATACTTGAAGAGAGCTAAGTCTTCTCCTGATTAAAAATCCCGTTCCTTCATTCAGCTAGTCTTTATATGCCATTGTCACTACTAGTCTTCTCACTATCCTGATCCCTCTCCTTTGATCTTTTTTTCTGACTTGTCAGTATCCTTCCTAAAATGTAGTGCCTAGAATTGTGGTAGGAAATGGCATAATGTGTCACTTAAGTTTGTTTTGTTTTGTTGTTTTTGTTATCTTTTGGTTTGTACTATCTTTGTCTCCTCCAGTGTAGACTATCAGCTCCTTAAAAGTAGGGTCTCTATTTTATATCAACCAGTCAGGGGCAGACTCAAGATGGCAGCATAGAAACAGAAGAACTCCATGAGTTCCTCCCAATACCACCTCAAATCCTTATAAAATATGACTCTAAACAAATTTTAGAGCTCCAGACTCCACAAAAATGACAGAATGAGAAAGCTCCCACTGAAGTCAGCCTGGCAGGCAGTCATAGCAGCCTGCTGGAAGCAGAGACCAGCCCCATGTGGTTTCAGCCCCAGGGTGTCCAGGAGAAGCTGTGGGTGTAGCATTCAGGAGAGTGGATCATTATCAGCTGTGGTAATTTCCAGAATCACCTCCACATGGCTGCTTCAGAAGCTCCCAGCCTGCGGATTGCAGGGTGGTCAAGTGATCATTCAGACACTAAGTGCTCCTTCCTTGGACTGCCTGTTGGATCATGGTCTTGGGTGGTGGTCCTGAGGTATGTTTTCAGTGAGCCAAAGCTGGTGGGGGCTGCAAAAACAGTGCCCTCCTAATAGCTCCAGCAGCTGCAAAAACCCCAGTGATTTGGGACAGAGCTCTCCCCTCTGAAAGAGGAATTCTACTGAGCCCAAAAGCCAAGTAACTGACTGGCAACATGAGCAAGCAAAGGAAGCAAAGCAAGCCTGGAAATCAAACCTTAGATTCCTTTTTTGGGGAGGAAAAGGACCAAACCATGGAACAGGAAGAAGACAACAGAGTCAGAACTCCCACACCAAAAGCTTCCAAGAAAAATATAAAGTGGATAGAGGCCATAGAGGAGCTCAAGAAGGATTTTGAAAACCAAATAAGAGAAATGGAGGAAAAATTGGGGAGAAAAATGAGAATGATGCAAGAAAATCATGAAAAGAGAGTCAACAACCTGACTGAAGAAAATAACACCTTAAAATAGACTAACTCAAATGGCAAAGGATGCCCAAGAGGCCAATGAGGAGAAGAATGCCTTAAAAAGTCGAATTTTCCAGATGGAAAAAGAATCTCTAAATCTCACTGAAGGGAATAATTCCATCAGAATCAGAGTGGAGCAAATGGAAGCAAATGACTTAATGAGTAATCAAGATACTATTAAACTGATCCAAACAAATGAAAAAATATAAGACAATGTGAAATATTTCCTTGAAAAAAACACTGACCTGAAAAATAGATCCAGGAGAGACAATTTAAAAATTATTGGACTACCT
>CM053593.1:260351760-260378965 GCA_028646575.1 Pseudocheirus occidentalis
TACTGTGGAAACACAATTAGGATAACCCAAGACCTAGCAGCTTCTACATTAAGGTATTGAAGGGCCTGGAATATGATATTCTGGAGATCAAGGGAGCTAGGATTAAAACCAAGAATCACCTACCCAGCAAAATTGAATATAATGTTACAGGGGAAAATATGGTCATTCAGTGAGGTGGAGGACTTTCAAGCATTCTTGCTGAAAAAAACAGAACTGAATAGAAAGTATGACATTCAAATACAAGAAGCATGAGAAGGTAAACATGGAAAAGAATTCATAAGGAACTTATCAAAGTTGAACTATTTACATGCCAACATGGAAAAATGAGAATTGTAACTTATGAAACTTTTCTCAGTATGAGAATAAGGTATCTTGGCCTACAGGAGAGTAGGGAGGATAGGGATGAGAGGGGAGAGCATGGAAGGGAGGGCAGGTTGGGGGGAAGGGTTGTTAGAAGGACTCACTTTTGTAAAGGGACAGGGACAAAGTAGAGAATAGAACAAGTTGGGGGGCAGAATAGGAAGGAGGGAAATATAGTCAGTTTTACACAATATGTCCATTATGGAGATGTTCTGTGTAACTACACATGTATGGCCTATGTTGAATTACTTGTCTTTCTGATGGGTATGGGTGATGAGGGAGGAAGGGGAAGAATCTAGAACTTAAAGTTCTAAAATCAAATGTTAAAAATATATATGTATACATATATATGTATATATATATATATATTATCATCGTTACTATTACTGACATGCAATTGGGAAATAAGATATACAGGTACTGGGGTAGGGTGATCCATCTTGCACTACCAGAAAGCCAGAGGAGTGATGGGGGAGGATATAGGAGAGAGCAGATTGGAGAAGGGGGTATAAACAGAAGTTTCAAATTGGTAAGGTGAAAGATAAGGAAGGGTAAGACTTAAGGTGTTGACCATCTGAATGGAAAGAAGGAAATGATGTGAAAAGAATATAGGGGTAGATTTTATTAGACAACTGATTTGATATGTGGCCAAATGAGACTGAAGAGTTAAGTATGAGGCTAAGGTTTCAGATAAAAAAGATATAGATATAGAAGATGATGGTACTCTCAACAGAAATGGAAAACCTTAGATTTAGTTTGCTATTGGTTTAAGTTTAAATGGAAAGATGATTATTTTCACTTAGAATACGTTTCAAAAGTCTACAGTACAATAGGCAGTCTGTGGTGCAGGACTAGAGCTCAGGGAGTAAATAAGGCTGAATATACAGATGGCAATGTGATCTGCATAATTAAAATGAAATAAAAATCATTTATTAAGCAACAACTATCAATCAATCAGTATTTCATAAAGCTGCTACTGTGTGCCAAGCACTGTGTTAAATGCTAGAGACACAACTACAAAACAAGATAAGATTTATCCTTGAGATGCTTACATTCTAATAGGAAGAATGGTGACCAGGAATGGGTATTTGGAGAATGGTGATGAGTGATAAACACAGTAACTGAGCCCATGGGAGCTGATGAGATCACTAAGAAAGGATTTAAACAGAGAGAAGAAAGGAAGGCCAACAGGACACATTAGTACACTAGTAGTTAGGGTAGAGGACACTTTGATGAACCAAGAGACACTGAGAAGGACTAGCCAGACATGTAGAAGGAGAACTAAGCCAGAAGAATGCCAGGAAAACCCAAGGAGAAGAGAGTCTCTCAGAGGAGAGGGTAGTTAATAGCGTCAGGTGCATTGGAGAGATCAAAAAGGCTGAGGACTGTGAAAAACCAATTGGATTTAGCAATTAAGCAATTGTTGGTATCCTTGGAGAGAGCAGTTTCACTTGAGTGGTAAAGCCGAATTACAATGGGGTTAACAAGTGAATGAGAGGAGGAAATAAAGGCAATGAGACTAGATGGCTTCTTTCTACCAGTTTGACTCAGAAATCACATCTCTGAGTTCTTTTAGTACCTGAGCTGTTGTTAACCTGGGCCAGATGACTTGAACTCATCAAGGATAAGTAATGGCTCTGTTACATTCTAGGAAAACAACTCCCCATTTGCCATTTTTGTTCTGTCCTTTCCAGACCAAGGATCTTTTCCTTTGGTAGTAAAAGGGGAGGTAAAATAAGATTTAGAAGCTTTGCCTTCTCTTTAATTTACCCAGTTATTATTATCCTTTCCAACCTGGTAACAGTCCAATCATTTCTTTGATCTTCCCGTATGTCTCAGTATAGCTTTAAGAGGAGATTTATTTTGTGATTTTACTGAAATAGGGACCTTCTTAACTCTCTCTACCGATCAGAGTCAATACATCTCAGCAACTTACAGTCTCAGAAAGTTGCCTAGAGGATGTGAGGGTGACCTGGCTACATCTGTCACCCCACTGATCGCCAGGGTGGATTTGGCTGATCTGGCTGGATAGGTGGGTGTCCCTTTCCTCCCTCACTGCCCCTTGCACATCATTTTGAAGCTGCATGCTCAGTTGAAGAGGACAACACTTCCCCAATGAGGGTTACTTCTGTCCTAGGTATCAGTAGCTGCGCTCCTGGCTAGAACAAATTCCCAAGGTCCATTTATAGGAGAACATAGGGTAGTCAAACTTCCAAGACTCCAGATACATCTAAATGAGGCGCTGTATGTGGCAGTTTGCCTTTTTTAAAATTAAATTAAATTAAATTAAATTAAAAGTTACCTCCAGCACTGAGAGGTTAAATGACTTTCTTAGTAACGTATCTTAAAAAAACAACACACTCTCTTGTTGCCCTTAACTTTTCTTAACAACTTTCTCATTCAGAGCTTTACTTCTCCTCTCAGAATTCTTAAAGAATCTTTTACCTTCCTTAGCTTCAATCTTTTATAAAAAAAACTTTATAGATCATTTGGTGAGGTTCCTGTGGATTAACATTAGCCTCTTCAGATAATTCTATTTTTTGTTCTTCATCAAAACTCTTCCACTTTGAGCTTCAAAATGTCTGTCTTGAGAGTGTCCCATTTCTCACAGGCTGATGTCCTCAGTAGAATTTTTAATCCATGAAATCCTACTTATCTTTTCCAAATCTTTTGAACTCTACTCTCCCCAAACCTAGGTGCTTGTGAGACTGCACCCTGATTTTCCTTCATTGTCCCAAATTCTAGGAAAGAGTGGTCACTTCCTTAAAATATCCCCTTTATTTTCACTCTACCAGTTAATTCTTCCCTATTGGTGAGAATCAAAGCCAAAATGAAATTCTTCTTTATTGGTTTATCTTTTTAAGGATGGGTTAGTCTCTCTGTAGCAGAGAATATGCTCCAGGAGATGTCTGGATAACTGAAGTTCCGCATCATTATTGTACTTAGGTCTCTTTGTCAGACTTATGATCTGTTTCTTGAGCTCTTTATTTTCTGGGTGTTTTTTTCCTACCCAGGTCATCTATCTTATACTCCAATGATAAAATAGCTTATTTGTCCCTCCATCCATATTCACCCAGAATCACTCTACCCCTATTCCTCCTTCTTATTCCTAGATTTTCTCCCATGAGTATACATTCTTAATATACAAGGCTTCCCCCTTTTCATGCCATCCCTTCTTTTGCCTATTCCATATCTTTTGAATAAAGTAAACCTTTTCAGAGGCACATTCTAGTTATGAAATTCATCATACTGAGTCTCAGTGATACCGAGGAGGTTAAATTCCCCTGCCTCCATGCATTCTATCACTAGTTCATCTTGCCTGGCACATACATTTTGTTCATTTTTTAATAGATATGTGAGACCACAGGTTTTACTGTAAACCCCTTTCTTGGATTTTGTCTCTTAAGAATGTCTAATTATCTGGACAGCTATTCATCCTACATTGTAACTTCTCCCTGAGGCAGAAGGGGTGTGTGTGTGTGTGTGTGTGTGTGTGTGTGTGTGTGTGTGTGTGTGTGTGTGAGAGAAAGCTATAGATGATGAGTCCTGCAGATTCCTTCTACAAGTTACGTTGTCCGTTTTTTCTTTTTCTTTTTTTTGGGGGTGGAGGTGGCTGAGGAGGGAGGAGAGTTGACCAGGGATGGGGAAAAGGACACTGCATTATTCATGAACACCTGAACTATAGAAAAGCATTTCTTAAACAGCTTTACCTCCTTAAAGTGACCAACAGCCTTTGGTTATCTCTGTCGGATAAAAACAGAGTTTTTTCAGAAGCCATCCCCTGGGTTCTATTGCTATGGTGCCTTTCTCCCCCGTCCCATCTTTACTCCAAGCCCACTGGAAGCAAAGACTAGACTCTTTCTCAGAGAAGAGCTGCTTCTTCCCAATAACTGCACACATTGTTGGATTGCTTTCCCCCCACATACCCTCACAATTCAATTTTCCCTTAGGAAAAGTCACGACTATCTATGGTTCTGGGCAGAGGGCATACCCACAATCACAAAGTCACAGATGTACCAACATAAATCAAGTTTTAAAGGTCATTCTAGGTTTCAGTTTTTACATAATTGATTTCAAATACTTGTACTTTCATCTCTATTCAAAAGTTATTCAGTTTAAACATATCTAAATCACACTTATGTATGTATGTATTTATGAGAGACACTGGGAGCAAAATATGCTTCTAGAAAAGCCTATGGTTGTAAAGTATGGAATACAACAATCTCTGAAGAATTAGATTTGTAGGTAATTCTAATGGCAATGCAGAGACATGTAGTGGATGCAATGATGCCACAGAACATGTCTGATGATCACTTTTGCTTAAAAATGCTACATCATCAAGAAAATAAATGGTCAGAGAAGGCAGTGGGCTATTCACATAGTCTGAGGGAGAGATGACAGTTAGATAGCCGAAGGGCTGCAGGGGTATCCAGGAACTCTAAAAATATTTTAAAAGACCCAGTGAAGGCCCCACCACTGAGTGGACTGTATTTTCTTTGAAGGTTTGCTAGGTGAACTTCCATAGATCTTTTTATCACAGATGACCATCTTCTTAAATAACATTAGCCTCAGACCTCTACATTCCCACCCATCTTCCCCATACATGCCGAAGTGATTTCCCTTAAACTCAGATCTGACCATGTCAGTTCTCTACTCAACAAACTCTCCTGGCTTCCTATAGCCTCTAGGACCAAATGCAAATTCCTTTGACTTTTAAAGCCTTTAATAACCTGGTACCAGCCCATCTTTCTAGTTTTATTTGCATTAATCCTCTTTTTGTATTCTATGATTCTGCTCTACTGACCTATTTCTTTACAGAGGACAACCCATCTCCCATCTCCATTCGATTGTATTGACCATTCCCTAGAAATGGATTATACTTCTTCCTCTTCTAGACCTCAAAGAATCCATCCCCTTCTTCATCACACAATTCAAGCACTAACTTTGACCTGAAGCTTTTCTTGCCCTGCCCCCAATTGCTAGTACCTTCTTTTCCAAACTACCTTGTATTTGTATATATTCTTGTTTGTTATGTATATAATTGTATGTATTTGTGATGAACTCCCCTCCTTCAGAGTATGATCTAATTTTGAATTGGGATGTTGGGTTTTTTTGGTCTTTAGATCTCTTACACCTACCATAGGTCCATACTCACAGGGTAGAGATAGGGTTAGGGATAGGGATAAGAATTGGGATTGGGATAGAGATCGGGATAGGGATTGGAATCAGGATAGGGATAAAGATAGGGATACAGATAGGGATGAGAAATATGAACTGGAATTGTGATCTTGATGGTTTAAAAAACTCCTAATAATATTATATTTAGTATATTCTCTGTAACTTATAGTTTTAGAAAATTAACTTGGGCACTAAAAGATGAACTGACTCACTCATGGTCATAATGCTAGAATGTGACAGAAGTGAAAATCTAACTCAGCTCTTTCTGATTTCAAAGCCTGCTCTCTAACTACTATGCTGCACTGCCTTTTGTATTAATTTAATAGTCCTGTTAAAAAGGAGAAGCTTATACACATTTGCTTTGTAAATATATTTTGTTTCATGTGTAAAATCCATTTTTAATATCTACTATGAATAATAATAGCTAATACTTAGGTAGTAATTTTCTGCCAGGCCCTGTGCTAAGCGCTTTAAAATTAATATCACATATGATCCTCACAACATCCCTAAGAGGTAGATACTACTATTATGCTCCTTTTAAATATAAGGAAACTTATAGAGATTAATTAAATGACTTCCCTGGTATCACACAACCATTAAGTGTCTGTGGTCAGATCTGAACTTGGTTCAGTCTTACTCCAGGCCTAGCAATCTACCTACCACTGTACTATGTAATGGCCTTAAAATACAATCTTTTATCAAGAAAACTGTGAAGGCTTTTCAAGGAAATTGGAAATACTAATATTCCATGATGAGCAAAGTTTACAAATGCCATGACCAACATTAATCGAGACTGGAGGAAAAGAAAATTACAAGCCTGGCTCAGAAAGTTAAGGGGGGAGGGGTGGTGGGAAGCCATAATGCTGAGGAGGCTTTTTTTTTTAAATACCAGTCCTGTTTACAATAAGCATCTAGAAAAAGAAGACTAAATTCTCTTTAAAAATCTGCAAAAAATCCCTGTTGTTTCTGAAAGGGTGGAACCAGCTTAAGAAAAGAGGCAGAAGCAGTATGGTTGGAAATAGCATCACCGAAACATGTTTGAAAGGGGCTCTGAATAGCCCTTTACGTAACCCAGACTTCAGGCAAGACCACACTGAAACCATCTAACAGTAACAATTCATCCTATTTTCAAAGGTCTCCCAAGAAAGGGATCCTACCATCTCCCTTTCAAATGTGCAACAAGCCTTATTGTCCAAAAATTCTTCCAAAAGACATCAGGAAGGATGTATTGACTGGTGGAAATGTCAGATTTTTTCATTAATGTCTTCTTTCATTTTCTCCATATTAGGTTGGGTCTGTGGGCCTCAGATTCTATGTCTCCTTCCCTCTGGAGGCGAGCCAGAAAAGGTGAGTGACTGGCAGAACAAGGTGTTTTGGTTCTGATACCATTAGTAAAACTCAATTGGTCTTTAGAGTTACTGTCGTTAAAATGGAGGTATATTTCCTCCTCAAAGAGGAATTCTGATTCTTTATACCCTAATTTGTATAATTAATCTCCTAAGCTTTTGCAGAAGTTGCATTGTTGGTGGTGGTGTTAATACAATGTCACCATGCCATCAATCCACATTTTTTTCTGGGAACAGGGATAGACAGGCACAAAAATGAAATTCAGGCACAGCTCTCTGTGGGTAGAGTGACTAATGAATGGTGGATAAAACACTGCCACCTTTTGGTCATAGATAGCAATGAAGTCAGGTTGTGGTGAAATAAAATTTATTTTTTCCATTTTTAATGCAGATCAGACATGTAGTAGTCACCTTATTAAAACAACTGGGATGAATGGTCTTTAGAATTTTCAGGGTCTTCTCTCTTCTCTTCAAGCTTAAACTGCTCTGTGTTGCTTCTTAGCACTGTGTAATAGAGGAGATCACCACATTATGTTGAAGGTCTTAAATGTGAGGTCCAGTGAAGAAACTGGGTGGCATTATGTAGTAGAAGGCTTGAAGAGAATAAAGGAAAAGAATAAAGAGAACCAGGTGGATGGAAATAGTCAAACAGTCACTTCAATTTGACTGTACTATGCTGCTCCCACCTCACAAATACTTGAGATTACCTTGCCTTGTGTGGCATTGAAATCATGTTTTCCAGGGTAATGAATTATGGAGCATTTGTCCTCCAGCCTCTTTTGAGCACTTAGCTGTAAATGTTTGTATCCGTGCCAGTGTGTGTGAGGTGATCTCATTAGGCCAGGAGAGGCAGAATAGATATTAACCGACACAGTATAATTCCCCAATAGTTTAATGTCAATCTATGATTAAAATGTGACTACACACGCCATTCCTGGTGAGGACTACAGAGGTACAAGTTCATCAGGGAATGCAAAGGGAAAACGAGTCCTGCAGAGCTGTGCCGACCTGGTCCTTGGCTTGTAACAAGGGCAACATCACTCCTATATGATCTTCTTCAGATGTATGAATCACATAAAAGCCTTTTCATGTTGCCTAAGGTGCCATTCAGAGTCCCCTCCAAACAGGCTTCACTGATGCTATTTCCCATCATATAAAGCCTTCTCTTTTTTGCCACATACCTAGCCAGTTGCTGAGGCATCCTTCTTAACAGCTAGGTAGAACAGCAGCTTGAGCACTCATCTGGGGTCACAGAGACCTGAGTTCAGTTCCGGCCTCAAAACGCTTAGTAGGTGCGTAACCCAGGGCAGGTCACTTAACCTCTTTTGCCTCAGTGTACTCGGCTATAAAATCTCACACCTATCTCACAGAATTACTCTGGGGATCACATGCGATGTTATCTGTGACACATTTAGTAAGATTCCCCTCATTCTGACAATGTTCAGTTCACACCTTGTAGTATTCTAACATGTCGTTGCAGAAATCTCCCAGGTGAACGTTCTGCACTTTAGCATCATTTGATATTTTCCCTCTTGATCAGTTCTGTTAAAGTGGTTTGAACATGAACTACTTTCTCCATCATCTGGTTGTGCCATCATTGTAGAATTGTGGTCTACTGGAAAAGATCCTTGGAGCCTCAAGGGCTATTTCCCTAGATGTAACAATTAAATTCTGCAGCTGAATCCACAGAACTATCAAGAATGGGGATGGGAGTGGGGAGGGTTTAAAGTCAATAAATGATTCCAAACTTTTTAGGATTAAACTACTTTGTAAATATGAAACTTGAAAACTTACCGCTTGAGCTTTTCTAAGTAGATACAAAAGGTCCTATCTGAGTCTTCTTAAGAAAAGTTGAAACTAGGTACTTATAGAGCACGATCTGGAAATTGACATGAAAGACGAGATAATGGTGCTTGAGTATAAACAGAACGTAATAGGACTGGAGATTTTCTTTTGGCATGAGTAAGAGAGCAGATATTTTGAAATGAGTCTCTATTTTATTAAAGATCACTGCATGAAAAATATCCTTTCTAAATATTTTTTGTTGGTTTGGGATGAAACCATATCAAATATATGAAGATGAATATATCTCAATCCAAACTATTCCTTGGCAACCTATTTATTGGAAAGAAAACCTAGAACATGTATATTCTAAGGATTTCATAGCTTCACATTGCAGATTTTTTTTAGCCAAATGGTGAAGTGAACAGAGAACGAAAGGTTCAACATTGTTAAAAATGCAATTTTAAAGGTAGCATTACACAACTCTTAGCAAAGTCAAGCTACAAAGTAGTGAGACAAGGTGAGTCTAGTTACTAAGAGCCTCTTCCCTCACCTACGTCTATCTAATCCTCATGCATCTGTTCATTCATTTGCCCCCCTCCTTTACTATGATATGGTCCCTTTAGGTTGCTTGGCAACCATTATAATGCTGCTGCACATGCGTGCTGGATAATAAATCCTATCTTGCTTTCTTTTCCTCCTTCTTTAAAACAAGAAATTCCAAAATAGGATGTTTTCTTTTCTAATGGGCAAATCACATCTATGGGAATTTCAAAAGCAACACAATGAGCCTGCCAGGATGCAGATAAGTAATTACAATTCTTGAAGAGAGAGAGTGTAACTGATCATTCCATCATGTGTCTACATGCAGTTATTACTGCAAGAGCTTCCTCTCTTAAATATGTGCACACATATGTACATAGGCTCTCATTTTAATATTGATGTTGTCGTTGTAATTGCTGAACTCAAAAAAGAAAGCCAAAAAAAAAAAGAGAGAGAGATCCTATTTTCCTTGAACTGAAAAAAAGGAAGGGAATTCCTAAGACAGATCCTTTTTTATTTTTATTTATTAATAAAAATGGTGGATCCAGTAGACACAGGGAAAGGCCTGGACTAAATCCATTCACTTTTTTTTTTTGTATAAGAAATCAGACAAAGCCCTCTTCCTTCCTCATCCCCTCCTTGGCAAATCCTAGCGTCCCGTTGCTTTCATTTGTTTCTGATCTGCCTCATTAAAAGACTATTGATGGCTTTAACTATTGTCCTTGTTTAGGTGCTGATTTACAAGCACTAATATCTGACTGTGCTGAGATTAATGGGAGCCCATGCAGTTTACAATTATCCTTAGGTCCCTTGACCACACATGTAGGGGTTTTGGTTGGGGTCATGCACTCGTATGAAAAACTCCAAAGCAGGCTTAAACCTGGGAACGTTTTAATAGGATTGAATTTGTAATAGGATTTGGCAGCTTGGCCTAAACTATATGGTACGAGTTGGTGTTGTGTGTGTGTGTGTGTGTGTGTGTGTGGGTGTGTGTTGTGTATTAATGTGAAGTCTTTATTATCTTGGAATAAAAGAGTAATATTTTCTGTTGAAGTCCAAATATTGTTACTGAATTTTAAAGGAGCCCTTAAGAAAAAAGCTGTACAATATAGGATGTTAAAAGACAAGAGAGAATGTTAAGGGACTGGAACACTGTTCCTATTATCTAGTAAATTAGAAGGTGAAAAAATAGAAGATGGGGAAAGAATAAAGTTCCTGTTGTGAATGGCTATGTATTTTTAGCTAAAATTGCTTTTAAAAATCTAAAAGGCAGTGGTAATGTATTGCTATTTATAAAAGGGTTTTTTTTTCTTCCAGGCAACATCGCGCTCACGTCCCTTTGCACTTGAGTTCTGCAGAAGAGCACTGCACCCTGGAGCTGAGTTCTTCCCCATTCAGACAAGGGCATTTGGAGTGACAGTGGTGATGTGGTTCATGTGTTTTTGTATAATACTGAAAACATAGATACAATTCCAAGAGACAACATTGTAAAATGACTCATACTAGTCATTCTCCTTAGGCCAGTTCTCCTACGTAATATCATGTCACTGTATTCAAGTACCAAGACTTTGGAAGAGTGGTGGTAAATTACTTAACCTCTCTTGCACCAGACCTTTGAGCATTTTAAGCAGCCTATCATTTAAAGATGCCCTCAATTTTGGTCCCCAGAAACTGAGAGGCAAAATACACAGCACTTGTCTACCAGGTCACCCAAGCTCTGCTTTACAGAGTTCAACATGTAAATCTCAAAATAAAAAAGAGATTGTGATGGCTATAAGACTTCATAAAGAGGTGAAAGGAAAGTAAATTACAGATTTTGTTTTGGAGAGTTTTAAAAAGCCCAACTGTAGCAGAACATTTTTTAGGAGATCTAAACTTTAACTAAAGCTCAAGAGTGTATTTATAACTTCAAAGAAATTCACTTTCACACCCAAATATGTAGCACAACCCAATCATTCCACTGTATTATTTGCTGTCACTCTGCTCCAGAAACTCACACATTTTTCAAATGGAACCATAGAGTTGAAGTGAGCACATTATTTCAAATCATGTTCTCTCCTGGAATCATTTTACTCTTTGTTTATATCTATTTTCAAAGACTATTTTTCAAAATCCACTTTTTGTGTATTATAATAATGATCCTTCAGCCCAAAGATTTACAGGCTAGTGTTTTCTTTTTTTTATTTCTATAAGTACATAGTATAGTAGTACATTTCACCCTTTCTATAATAGCCATACTTTGAGAAACACTACAAATAATCAGGTATTTACTGTGTTTGTAACAATTTCATTATAACCTGGAAGGGGGTACCTGAAAATAGGGCACCTGTTATAAATGAAGCTTTTAAGAAAACAATGTTAGTGCATCTGTCACATGGGACAAGTTATTTAAACTCTCCAGAGCTAAGTTCCTTATCTATAAAATGAGCCATCAAATACTTTGAAAAGGACTAAAATTGAGAAGACCATGAGATCATAGAATTGGAGCTAGAAGGGACTTTAGAGCTTTAACTTCTCGTCTTAGAGTTGAAAAAAACCCAGTCCTTAATGGAGAAAGTAAGAGACTTGCCCAGTGTCACAAAAGTAATGAACGAGTGAACTAGGATTTGAACCCAGGTCATATGATTTGAAATTTAATGTTCTTATAAGATCATAGGGCTCATAATTTCTTAGACTCTAGTGGTATTACATCACAATCACATATAACAACTTGTTCAGCCATTTCTCAATTGATGGGCACCCCCTGGTTTTTTGTTACCACTTATTCCCCAATTAATAAATGGTCAAAGGATATGAACAAGCAATTTTTAGATAAAGGAATCAAAACAATTTATAGTCATATGAAAAATGCTCTAAATCATTATTGAATTAGAGAGATACAAATTAAAACAACCTTGAGATGTAATTTTTTGCCTACCAGATTGGCTAAAATGATTGAAGGGGAAAGCGACAAATGTTGGAGGGGATATGAAAAAATTGGGACACTAATTCATTATTGGTGGAATTGTGAACTGATCCAACCATGTTGGAGAGCAATCTGGAATTATACCCAGATTGTTTAACCCAGCAATGCTACTACTAGGTCTGTTTCTAAAAATGATTAGGGGAAAAGGAAAAGAACCTATATGCTCTAAAATATTCATAGCAGCTCTCTCTAGGGTTGAAGGAAGGAAAAGAAAAACAGGAAAAGGAAGAAAAGAAATTTATATGATAACTTTATTAGATATTTAAAAGGAATAGGAATTTGTATGTAACAGATTTGCAGTTTCATGTGGAATCATCTTTTTCATTGTACCACATTATGAAAATGTTTGTTTTATTCCATAAGTTCCAAATAAAATAAAATAATATAATATAATTTAGTGTTCTTTCTTCTGCACTATACAGAGTGAGTAGACTTGTTCTGGGTATCCCAAAAATATATGTGACAGTGGAAAGAGAAAAATCAAATTTGAAGTCAGGAATGTCTTTCTGTTTCAACTCCCCAGTATTTGAATTTACTTCCTTGAAAATCAGTCAGTCAGCCATATCCATTTTATTAAGCATCTACTATGTGTCAGGCCCTGCACTAAGCAAAGAAGACACAACAAAAAGCCTCCTGCTCTGAAGGAGCTCACAGTCTAAAGGAGAAGACAATATAGAACCAACTACGTGCAAAAATAAAGTTTTATACAGGATAAATTCAAGATTAAACTAAGATTAAGGAGTACTGGGAAAGGATACTTTCAGAAGGTGCAATGTTAGATAAAACTTGACGAAAGCCGTGAAACTTTACAGGCATTTGGAATGACCAGTAAAATTAACTGGTATCAGAAAATCGATCATCTTCAAAGAGAAGGAAGGAGGCCAGTGTCACTGAATTGCAGAGTATATGGAGGTGAGTAAGATAGAAAAAGATCTGAAAGGTAGGAAGGTAACAGGTTATAAAAAGCTTTAAAAGCAAAACAGGAGCTTTTATGTTTGATCTAGGAGGTAATAGGGAGCCACTGGAATTCATTAAATAGTGGTGTGACATGGTGAGACCTGTGCTTTAGGAAAATAAATTTGAAAGCTGACTGGAAGATGAACTGGAAAGGGGAAAGTCTTGAGATGGGGAGATGAGCCTGCAGGTGATTTTGATAACTAAGCATGAGGCGATAAGAACCCGCACAAGGGTGGTGCTTGTGTCAAAGGAGAAATGGGTGAAATATGAGAGGTGTTATGGAGATAGGAATGACAGGACTTGACAAGTGATTGGATATTGTGGGAGGAGAATGGGAGAGAAGACAGTCAAAGATGACTCCAAGGTTGTGAGTTTGGGTGGCTAGGAGGATGATGGCACCCTCAACAGTAATAGAGAGGTCAGGGTTTGGGGCTGGGGGGGGAGAATAATGAGTTCAGTTTGGGATATATTGGGTTTAAGACATCTATGGGACATGCAATTTGTGGTGTCCAAAAGGCAGCTGGAGATTAGGAGGGAGGTTAGAGATGAACAAATAGATCTGAGAATCATCTACATGTAGAGGATAATTGAAGACATGAGAAGAGATGAGATCATCAATAGAAATTGTATAGAGGGAGAAGAAAAGAGGGCACAGGACAGAGCTTTGTAATGTCCTACATTAATGGGCATGACCTAGATGAAGATCAAGCAAAAAGAGGCAGAGGAGTTATAATCATTCATTAATTATCCTAACATCTCTAAAAATGTTAGTACTATGTACAGGGGAAAATCATGAATCCCTATTTTCTAGAAAGAGACAATCATGGGGCAGTTAGGTGGCGCAGTGAGTAGAGCACCAGCCCTGGAGTCAGGACAACCTGAATTCAAATTCAGCCTCAGACACTTGACACACTTACTAGCTATGTGACTTTGGGCAAGTCACTTCATCCCTATTGCCCTCCAAAAAGCAAAAAAAAAAAAGAGAGACAGAGAGAGAGAGAAAGAGAGAGAGAATCATACACAGAAATGAAGTGGAATTAGTGTGAATTCAAGATCATAT
The DNA here is from genome assembly GCA_028646575.1 of Pseudocheirus occidentalis. Lineage (NCBI taxonomy): Eukaryota > Metazoa > Chordata > Mammalia > Diprotodontia > Pseudocheiridae > Pseudocheirus > Pseudocheirus occidentalis. Next base: position 260,365,952 of record CM053593.1, read on the forward strand.
GAATCCATGTCCTTGGAAAACTTGGTAGAATCTTTTTATGAATTAGTTCAACTTGTGCTGAATTGAAAGTTCCCCTCTACCCTGTAAAGGACACATGAAAGCCATACTTCCCATCCCCTGAGAGCTAACATTCCAACAAGACACTTCTTCAAAATTCTGAAAACCTCCAAATAGCAATTTAGCAAAAGTTATCCTAAAGCCTATAGACTAATCATTCAGCATCACTGCCAAGGAAACATATAGAAACTGGTGTATAGCCAGCCAATAAAGATGAAAAGTTTGATTTGACTAAAATGACTAATTCTGGTTGCCAGAAAAGCCCAATTAAAAACAAAAAGAAATACATTGGATTTCTAGTGATGGGAATCTTTCCTAATTCTTTTCTGATGCAGAAGAAAGATATGATGCAAAGATGATACATAACACATGTGTGTGCAAATGGAAAGATAAGGAAAGAAAAGAGAGATTATAGTTGTCCAATTATAATATTTTACTAAGCTAAAATTACAACGTTATGGATAATCATCTTATTTGTAAAGCTTCAGAAGAGCAAGACTAAATATCCATGAAGTAGACTAATTTGCTATGTTTCTTACATAATATCATTTTCATGACAGTGAGCTAACTGGGACCAAATGCCAATCATTGATCTAGAGAAAGATGGTAATTTTCACTTGATAAGGATTAGTTTCTTCACGAAAAGGAAGCCCAACATCTACTTGGGGGGATTATATTTTGTCATAGGTAGAAATATACCATTTCATCTGACTTTCTAATTTTTGAATGCAAATTGTAGTTGGAACTATGATCAGAATTATTGCTAGTTCTATTTAATTACAGCACTTGTGAATACATGTAACAAATGTAAACATTCATCAGCTCTTATGGAGCACTTCTTGTGGCCTAACGTGTTTGTTGTGTCCTTTGCACCTGTTCGGTTAAGATGCAATTGAGCTCTCTTAGTGGATTATGACTGGTTGTAAATCTAGGGGAGGGAGAGAACGTAGCTACACATAGTCACATATGGCAGTTCAATTTTCCAAATCAAAAGAGGTGTTTATTTGGTATAATGGGTACAAACAGGTTCACTGACAGAATCAGCAATTAAATGAGAGTCCTGCTTACAGGTTCTTTCAAGTCTTTAGGGGTTATATTCTGACAGCGTTAGTAAAATATGCATCTTTCATCTGGAGCAGGGTTTCTCATACTGGGGCTCACCACTCCCTACAGTGTCACAGCAGGGTTCTAAACCAGTTACAGAACTCCCATTTACCTCAATGCTCCACATATGTGCTTAAGAGTAGCAACGGCGACACAGCACACTTAGAATCTTTCACAAGGCTTTCTCACTACCATGGTTGTGGAAGCTGTGCCGAGTGATGTCCAAGGAGATAAGACATTTTAGAATACGTTTAGCAGATTTCTCTGATACCTTCTCACCTACAGCATTCTCTCCTATGCAAGGCTTTTGTCCCTTCTCTATATAAAATATGTGAAGAAAACCAGGGGAATGCTGATAGAGAAAGTAGAACATGAGGTTCATTTCATTTCAATCAGTCAGTTGTCTCAGCTCTCCAGTGACCCCAGTAGTTCAGGGGAGGAGGAGGGGAAGTTCTCAAAGTAGTTGATAATTTCAGTGCTTACAGTAGTTCCAGCAACAACTACATTGTGTCCCAGAACACAGATCCCAGACTTCCCAGGTTGTAGCAGAAATAGACTGTATCATCAGTGATGTTAGACTCTTAGATTTTCAGGAAAATCCATCCAAAGGCTAGACAAAATGCTAGATTTTTAAGTTATCTTATCTTGGAAACTTCTGATGCATCATAGAGGTGACATCTGCAAAAATATTTGCTATGATTTTAGCTATGCTACTGAAAGATAAAACAGGAAGCAAGTGTACCAGTTAGAAGGATTCACAGTGTAACCTGTATTTAATTAGGAGGAGAAAGCTATATTGAAGCATCTTTTCTTTTCGATAAATTGTAGTCTGCTGTTATTGGTGTATTATGGAGGGGGGATAGGCTGCAGGCATACAAAATGCAGTGCTGCTGACAATTTGAATATGAATATTAATTAATAAATGAATGTTGTGGAAAATAATTTAAAATGCAATTGGTTTCTAAATTATTTTTATTGTTATTTAGAATGCAATGTTAAATGAAATTGATGATATTACTGTAGTGTAACATTCCTCCACCTGAAATAGCCCAACCACCTTATACAACCTCAGAAGTCTTTTGCTTCCTGCTTGGGCAGATCTGTGTGAAGCATCTACCATTCTTCCCTTTTCCGCTTGCACTGTATAATGGACTGTAAGACTGCCCAGCATTCTATGCAATGACCTGCACCAATCCACAGAATGATTGGCCAGTATTGCACAGTTCATTATGGATGTGGTGCATGCCATCAATCAGACAGCTCCATGATTCCTATGTGTTCCTAAGTCTATCATTCAGAAGAGGAAACAGCTGCGTAAGAAAGCGTGGTCTCATGCCTTTCTCTCTGCGGCTGCTAACAATGTAACCAAATACAAAATTTTCGTGACTTGAAACATGAAAATGACAAACTGCTTTCTTCTACAAGTATTAATATTTTTTTATAATTCAGTAGCACACACTAGGGATGGTATCCATAAAAAATTTAGATATTAGTTTACATCTTTTTGACTATATTATTTGCTTAAACCAGAAGTTTCCTGCCAAACACAAGCTATTAGAGTTATTTGTTATTAACAACATCATTCATTGGACAATACTTATGAAGAGAGGCAAGGTGATGTTGTATACTTGAGGGATATTTGGAAATACAATACTTTTTAAAATTTGAACTTGATTTCTAGGAGAGGACAGTTGAGAAAAGTTTATTCCTCATTCTTAGTCACTATTTATAGTACTAAACTTAAGAGTCAAAAAGGCCTACATTTAGATCTCACATCTGATTCTTCCTGTGTGACCATGGACAATTTCCTTAATCTTCCTGAGGCTCAAGCAACTCCCTAATACTCTAGGCCAGTGGTTCTCAACCTTCCTAATGTCGCAACCCTTTAATACTGGGATGTGGGCATATCTGCATGTGGGCAGAACTGCCCGGAGATGGATAGATGGGCAGTGTCTCAGTTCCTAAGACCATCAGAAATATGTTTTACAATGGTCTTAGGTGACCCCTGTGACCTCTGTGAAAGGGTCATTTGACCTCCCCTAAAGGGTCACAACTCACAGGTTGAGAACTGCTGCCCTAGGCCATAGGCAATGGCATTGTGGGACTACAGAAAGAACACTAGATCTAATGACAGAGGAGCTGGGTTCAAATCCTGCCTTTGCTTGTTGCTGTCCTGTGTCACCTTGGATAAGTCACTTCCTAGATCTCAGTTTCTGTATCCTGGGTCCCAGTTACTGGGTCTCAGGAAGGAGCTTGAGTTGGGTGGAATGCCTTTCTACCTTTTAGTTCTCAATTTATGACCCTATATCTCATATGGACACCATCTAGCCCAATGCCTTCATTTTACAAATGGAAGAAACTGAGGCTCAGAGAAGTTAAGTGACTTACACTTACAGTCACACAGGTGAATGAAAAGATTTGAACTCAATTTCTTTTACTCCAGACCCAATATTCTTCCTATTGCCAAACAGAAGGCATAACTTTAGGGAAAACTGAGTCCTATCATAGGTACTGGGTAATTAGGAGAAATTATCCCATAGTAACAGCCTTTTTTTTTTTGCCTTAAGAAATGTCCCGGAGTCCTTTCATGATATCCCCAGGATTCAGGCCTAGGTCCAGCAGGGACCATTTCCCATCTGAATCTATACAAAATACCCCTCTACTAAATCAGGGGAAGAGGGGAAGCATTTTCAGTGTGGATTCTGAGCTATTCAGGGAGTCTTGGGGGATCTAGATCACATTCCCCTCCATTATCCCTAGAAGATTCCAGCTCCTTCACATCCCCCTTCCCTTCAATGGTATAATTGGAGGGGAATAAGCATTTAGATGGCTCCTACTGTGTGCCACTGTTCAAAGCACTTTATAAATAGCTCATTTGATCCTTACAACAACCTTCTTAAGTAGGTGCTGTTACCATCCCCATTTTAAAGCCTGGAAAACTAAGGCAAGATGTTAAGTGACTTGAATAGAATCACACAGTTAGCAAATGTCTGAGGCCATATTCAAAGTCCATTCTTCCTGGTTCCAGACCCAGCTTTCTATTCTTAGCTGCCTTATATCCAACTAGACCCCTGGCTATCAGAGTTTGTTCTTTACGTGTCAAAGCAAACATGGTCCTCGAAAATGTGTGTTGATCATTTGACATATAAAGGTGCTAATTTTCAGCGTGTCAATGACTGTGGGCAGCTACAAGACATATCCACCCCTAGAGGGAAGTCTGGAAGCTTTCTCTGCTTGTATAATATCTACTTCTTCATCCCTGTGCTCCATTTTTTTTCTGTGTTTGGGAAGTTAATATTTGCAGAGTCTTAGAACATCAAAGCTCACAGGAGCCTTAGTGATCTAGGAGCCCAACCTTCTGATGTTGCGTGTATAAAGACTGGTTTCAGGGGGCCACATAACTTGAAGGTGGTCACACAGCTAGGATGTGGCAGACACAAACTTTGAACTCAGGTCAAATGGCTCTAAACTCAGTGCTCCATCAAGAGAAAGAGATGCCTCACTACCCTCTATCTTAATTGTATCTTAACTGAGTTAAGTTCCATAATATTTTCTCCTTTGTGTTATATGCCAATATGTCACACATGTTCCACATGCAACCTGGAAGTGACTTGAATATTAAAGTCCTATCAGACTGAGCTAGATTGAGTAACATATTCCCAGATATTCAAGTGTCAGCATATAATAGAATAAATAATTGCATTCAATTATTAGGATAAGGCAAGTTAATTCTCTAGGTGGATGATAAATACTAACTATGAATTAAAAATAAGTGTTTCTCAGATTTTTTCTCTTGTAAATCAAGTACAAATTAATAGGGGGCATAGTAGATGGAGTGCCAGACGTGGAGTCGGGAAGAGCCGAGTTCAAATCTGACCTCAGATACTTCCTAGCTGTGTGATTCCAGGCAAGTCACTCAGCCCTGTTTGCTTCCATTACCTCATCTGTAAAGTGAGATGGAAAAGGAAATGGAAAAGCACTTTGGTGTCTTTGCCAAGAAAGGCTTGAATAGGATCACAAAGAGTAACATACTGTGGAAGCAACTGAGCAACAACAACCACGTTACCAAATGATTCAAAGATGTGACTTGTCTAAGGTCACAGAATCAGGTTTTGAACCCAGGTCCTCTGACACACAGAGCTAGTGCTCTTTTCACTGGACCATGTTTCCTTCTTCTATTACCACTAGTCTTAGAGAAGTAGCTAAGCTCCAAAGAGCTAAAGTGACTTCCTCATGGTCATACAACCAACCCAGCGACTCCTGACTTCGAGTCTAATACTGGAAATAAGATCTGTGAGTTAGGGATAGACATTTCTCTACCTTCCTCTCCAAGAATAAAGTTCAAATTAAGCAAAATACTACCTACCAAATGTCAAAGAATATGGAGCATGGCCCACTGATACCTCTTAACTAAACTTTTTTTTTAAATGAGGGGGGAAGGCAAGGCAATTGGGGTTAAGTGACTTGCTCAAGGTCACATAGCTAGCAGGGTACATCGAGTGTCTGAGGCTGGATTTGAACTCAGGTCCTTCTCACTATAGGGCCAGTACTCTATTCACTGCACCAGGTAGCTGTCCCTTAGCTGAGCTTTAATACACACTTCCATAGTTATATTGTATGTCTATGATGAGATTTGCACACATGTCCTTACAAGCATTCTCCTTACTTTGTTATTACATTTATACATTTTAGATCTAAAATTCCCTTCCATTTAATGTGACTATCAGTTTATCCATCTATCCATCCATCTATCTATCCATCCCTCTCTCTCTGTCTCTCTCTCTGTCTCTGTCTCTCTGTGTCTCTGTCTCTGTCTCTGTGTCTCTCTCTGTCTCTCTGTCTCTCTTTCTCTCTTTCTATATTACTCCTCCTCCACACAATTACACTGCAAACACCATAAGCATGAGGATAAGGGTTGCCTTTACCTTTCTTTTTATCCCTAGCACTTAGCACAGACCTGGCATAGAGTAAGCATTTTATAAATGCTTGTTGACTAGCACTCCCCTACCCCCTCCAAAAAAAACCCCTTCCCTGATTAGTGCTGATAAAGTGGGGGATGTCAACAAAAGCCAGACAGCAGCTTCGTTCTCATACCCCCTAGTCAATGATTTCTCCAGCAAAGCTCTCAAACTCTTGCTAGACACTTGTCTGACATTGAGCTCTCCCTTACAGTCCTTTGGAGACGACTTTCAGCTCCTACAGTAATTCTAAAAGTTTAGCAGTGGTGATTCAGTAACCTATAAAAATAAATTCTACTGACAGAGATTATTTACAGAGAAGAGAAAGAGATTTATATATGTGAACTGTGAAAAACATCTGAGAAGGTTGTCAAAAAAGCTGAAATAGGCCCCATTCCCACAAGCAAATCCAGGGTAGTGTGAGCCATGAAAAAGCAGTCACAGCCAGCCTAGTCTTTCTCTTTCCCAGCCTGAGTGTACAAGGAGGGGTGAATATATACCTTCTAAAGCTCAGCCCAACTACCACTTCTTATATTGGGCCTTGACTCATACTCCTTTCTGTTGCTCATGCCTCCCACTCAAAATTTACCTTTTATTGTATAGCTGATGTTTTTTGTATGTATGATTTTATATACACAAATATTATTTTTCATTATAACTGTAAGCTTCTTGAGGGCAGGGAATATTTCATTTTTTCTTGTCTTTAAATCCCCAGCACCTAGCATAATTTCTGGCACAAAGTATCAATTACTAAGTATTTATTGATTAATCTATAGACATACCTGAATTTTCCAGATAAAATTCTAAGTAAACATAGGTACAAGGGACTCTCAATAGATTGTATATATCTAAGAGAACCATGGTATGTGGGGAAAGGAACGATCTTGGAATCAGGAAAAGACCTAATTCAAGTCTTGCATCTGAAAATAGTAGCTGGGAAACCATGAACAAGCCACATACTATCTCAGTGTCAGAGAACTCTCTAAGACCATAGCAATATCTACTACTTATGTAGTTGTTTAAGATTTGCAAAATGTTTTACAAATATCATTTCATATGTTTTACAAGACTACTCACATATAACCTTTACAAAATTTCTTGCCTTCTTAATGAGGGAGGAAGGGGAAGGAGCTTGGGAGAGAATTTCGTAATAAAAAATGAAGGTTAGAAATTATTTTTATATGTAACTGGGAAAAACTATTAAAATTACCAAACAAACACTATTTAATTTTATCTTTGCAGCAACTCTGGGAACTAGATGCTATTGTCTCCATTTCATAGATGAGGAAATCAAGGCAGATAGAGATTAAGTGACTTGCCCAGGGACACACAGGTACAAGTATCAGAGGCCAGATTTGAATGTAAGTCTTTCTGACTCAAGGTTTAGTGCTCGATTCACTGGCCCATCTAGCTGATTACTAGTGACAGGCAAGTTGCCTATCTGCATCCATGGAAGGAATTTCTATGCTAGTTGCTCTCTCTACCAATGGAATCAAAGGTCCAAACTAAAAACAACAACAAAAGTGAGAATAGGTCAGTGAAGCATAATTATTGCCATTATGGTAATGGCAATCTGTTCAGCCTTGAGCTTACTGACTTGTAAGTCTGGTTAAATGCAGCTGTTTGTATAGCCTTTGTGGATTCTTTTCCATGAAGTCACCCCATCGACTAGATTACATTGGAGATTGCCATTGTGAAAATGCTCTCTCTGTATGCCTTAACCTACTAGGTAAATGAAATGTCTAGGAATGGGCTGTAACATGTGATGCTCCAAATGGGGGTTGACATCAGGAATATTCTCCACAACAATTACAGTTATATGGCTACAGCTAGATTGTTTAGCATGTGTGCAGCTTGATTATCTCTAAACTATATCCTCTGGTTAGAGTCATTTGTGAGCATCCAATTCCTCATAGCCAAGTCTATCTATCCATCATCTATCTATCTATCTATCTATCTATCTATCTATCTATCTATCTATCTGTCTATCATCTATCATCTATCTACCTGTCTATGTGTCCATGTATCTATCTATCTGTCTATCTGTCTGTCTGTCTATCTATTTATCTATCTCTACATACTTATCTATCTATCTCTATATACTTATCTATCTATCTATCTATCTATCTATCTATCTATCTACCTATCTACCTACCTACTTATCAATCTATCAATCTATAGATCTATCATGTATCATCCATCTATCATCTATCCATCTTCATTTTTTATTTTATCCATTTCATTTTACTAATGGCCAAGGGAGGCGAATAATTACCCAAGGTGACAGACACATAAGCTACTTGCCTGAATGGTCCTTTGTCACCACAGCCACCTTTCTTCCCCATCCCTCCCCCACTATACCTGTTATCCTGTACTCAAACATTTTTATAGTGCCCTCCAGAGTTCAAAAGAGAGAATAAAACTGGATGTTCATCTTTTCACCCCAGGACTTCTTCCTAATTAAATTAAAAGAAGTTAGCAACTTAGAATCTTTTTTGGGGGGGGAGAGATATTATGCAATATTTTTAATGACCTTTAGCCTTTCCCTGTTCATTGTTCTTTTATATTGCGCCCATATAAAAGGCACAATTGATACTATGAGTTACAAGGGTGAAATAACTATCTTGATAGGTAATAATCAATGATGATATGAAAGTAGTCAGTGATAGCCAGAAAAGACAGTTTTGTCGCAATGTTACTAAGTGGCACAGAAAGAGAGGGAAAATTGCTAATTATTGTGATTCCTGGGTTGGAAAGCATAGATAGTAAAAACTACATCACTAGTCCACTTGGCATGACTTTCCTGAAATGCAGCACTCTTCTTGGTGTAAAACAACATAACTCAATCTGTCTAATTCGAATGCCTTCCTATTTATTATTCTACGTTTATCCTGTATATAGCTTTTAGTGGGGTGTATAGTTGTTTGCATGTTGTCTCCCTCATTAGATAGTGATCTCTTGGAGGGCAGGGGCTCTTGTATCTTCCTTTATAACCCCAGGGCTTAGCACAGTGACTCGCACATAGCACACACTTAATAAATATTTATTCATTGTTGCATGGTTTTGTGTGTGTGGTTGTGGTCTGTCTTTTGTTCTCAGAGGACCATGACATCAAGGAGATGATGGCATGACTTACAATTGAATTTGATTTGACTAAAGGAGGGCTGTGCAAAGTCAGCAGCCTCACTTTCTCCTCTGGAACCATTTGGGTCCAGTGGCCAGATACCAATCAGGATAACTGGAGATGACCCAGGATGCAGTAGGAGACCTTGCCTGACTGACTAATGGGGGAAATATTATAGGCAAAGAAGAAATTGTGGTTAGGTGAGTTGAATTACAGCATCACAAAATATTAGAGTTGGACAGTATCTTAAAGGTGACCTAATCTAACCAGTACCTGAGTCAGAAGGTATTGCCTCTATATGGTATAGTGGAAAGAGAGCTGGCTCTAGAGTCTAAGAATTCAAAAACGCTTATTTCCTAAGTGACCATCGATTTAATTTTCCCATGTCTCAGTTTCCCCAATTGTAAAATAAAGGGGACTGGAATGAACTCTTAGGTGCCTACCAGATGCAGTGCTATGATTGCTCTACAGTAGTTTATTTAGGTCGTGCTTAAGGATGTCCAGGAAAAGGAAACCTATCACCTCTAGAGGTCAGCCACTAATCATTGTAAAGAACTGTTTGCTGGGAAGTTTATAATTAGAACTGAGTTGAATTAAAGCAGTGCATCTATAGACTAGTGTGTGTGTTGAATATAAGCTCCTTGAGGGCAAGGTCTGTTTCATTTTTTATCATTTTATCTCCAGTGCCTAGCATAGTACCTTTCACATACTTGGAGCATGATAAATGCTGCCTGAATTGAATAAGTAGTTACAGCTACAAAGCTAGAGACACTCTGGCATAGCAGAGAGAACACTGTATTTAGGAAATCTGACTTCTAGTTCCCTCTCTGCTATCAGTTAACTATGCGAGTTTTGGGAAGTACCTCCCTGAGTCTCACCTTCCCCATCAGCAAAATGAAGATGATATATTTTAGTTTGAAATGAGAAATCAGCCATGAAATGACATCACAACGGATAATGGGCTCTACACCTCCAAAGAGACTTTTGAGAGAACCTCTGAGAGTTTGCAACATTGCCTGCATTTGCAAGACAAACACGGGAAAATCCTGATAGAAATGGCCCAAGATAGTTTTACCACATTAAAGAGATCTCAGGGCATGGATGACACATTGGCCCATGCAAGCAATCTCATCCATTCAAAGATGAACTGCTGCTCATAAGGAGACTATTACTAGAAGCAGATACCATCATTATGCTTGAGTCGACGAACTAGATGAAATCCTAGATAGACATCATTGGAAACATCAAGGCATTGGAGAAAAGACTGAAAGACTAACTTTCAAAGCTATTTATTGATCATTCATGAGTAAAGACTGAGCAGATGATTAAAAAATATTTCAGTACATATCTTGCTACCGCCTTCCCAGGACATTAGCAGTTAAAAAAGGATGTCTCTATAACTCATATTTAAGCTTCTCTGCAGCATTACTATCACTACTACTATGATGACCCATTTGCATGTATGTACAACGCCTCTTCTCTGTAGGGGCCAAAGGTATTTACAAGTTACAAGATTCCATGGCTAATTTCTGTGAATTTCCAGGCTGTCAGGCAAAGCATCCAAAAAATTCTGGGATGAGGATGTTCATTCTCATATCAATTAGGAGATGAAAATGAAAATGCAAACTCAAGATTTGGACTGATACAGAGAAGCAGCTATTGGGAATGATTCACAACATTCTAGGCAAATATTTCCATTAACACAAAGAACAAACTAATCACTTACATTAGTTTGTGCAAAAGTTAAAGGAAACTGCAACCAAGAAAACCGAATTGACCTGTTAAGTCCCTAGATGGATCAAGGTGACCTGATCCAGTCTGACAAAGCAGAAAGTTCAAGATATAACAATGATTGACCAGTTAGGGTTAGCAAGGCAGAGTTCAATAAGTTTAATCTAACTCAAAATAATATTGGAAATGACTGAGGAACAACTGAGGACAAAATCATTAAATAATAGATCAATCTAGAGCTGGAGTGAACTTTGAGGTCATCTAATATACCTCATAATTTTACAGGCGAGGAAGTTGAGGACCAGGAAGGTAAAAGCATTTCCCAATATTACAGGGGCAATAGATAGCAAAGGTGAAATTTAAATCTAGGTCTTATGCCTCCAGAATGGTTCATGCCTTTCCATTGTCCCTTGCTGACTCCTTCATACCAAGGCTTAAGATTGTTGTGGCTATAGGGGCAGGAGCCATAGAGAGAAAGGAGAAAAGGAAAAGGGGATCCTTGTGCATTCTAATGTAAAATGCATACTGTGCCATTATATGATACTTCACACAAATCAGTACCTATTGTTTTTTGAAACTCTAGGTATGTGTATTATATTATAGATGAAAGATTACTATAATAACCCCAGGATGAAAGGCAACAGGCAGTAACTTCAATAAATGTTTGACTTATTGTATAGCACTATTGGAAAGCAGACATTCTCCTAATGGGACATAAATTTTCATATAACTTTCTTACATTAATTTAGAGTGGCCAAACATCAGAAGTATGTGCATGTAGCTAAAAGTGCTGGGGACAAAAGCATTGACAAGACGATCCAGTGGAAGGACATAAGGGCTGGTGTGGGGGCAGGGGGATGGTGGCAAGGAGGATTGCCACCACAAAACCAAAAGTCCTTCCAGATAAATGCCATTATGTAGAGAAATAAAATTAAAAGCAATAGAATATGGAAGATATTGTCATTTGATCTAGTCATCCATAGATTAACTATCCTTACCTAAAAATAATATTTTAGCAAAATTAAATAAGAAAAAATATAGTACAAATGCACAGCATGGCAATTTCTTTAGATTTTTATGAAACATTTTGCAGAGGGTAGGAGAATGTGTCTCCTCCTCCTTTTTTATAACTAGAGGTCATTCATGATGACTTTAAATCTCTGTATAAATCTGGCTCCATATCTTTGAAAAGGGACAAATAAAAGTATCATAGTACAACTGTAAATCCCAGTTGAGATTCCATGGCACAAATCTGCTATGGGCTTAGCTAGCAACTTCATTATTTCCTTCACTAGCATTCAACTCCTCAGGAACATGACTAAAGAAGAGTGATGAGAGCGGCGGCTAGGTGGCACAGTGAATAGAGCGCTGGCCCTGGAGTTAGGAGGACCTGAGTTCAAATCTGACCTCAGACATTTAACACTAACTATGTGACCTTGAACAAGCTACTTAACCCCAATTACCCTGATTTCCCTTCTCCAAAGGAAAAAAAAAAGACAGATGAGAGGAGTGAATTTAATTAGCAAGATGAAACTAGGAGAATTTAAGGAAAGTTTCAAGGAATTAGCTTTCAGCTCAATATACAGAAAAATGTCCTAAAAATGGAAACTTTTTAAATAGAATGAACTTCCTTATAAGATAGTTCATTTTTTCATTGTAGAGGTCTTTAAGAAGCAGCTAAATCACTATTTTCCTGGAAATTTGAAGAAAAGCTTCCTATTCAGATGCTGGTTCATCTAGAACAAGGATTCCTAACCTTTCATTTTGTGACATGGCCCCTTCGACAACCTTGTGAAGTCTGTGGATCCCTTCTCAGAATAACATCGTTAAATATATAAAATATATAGAATTCCAAAGGAAAGCACTCATACTGAAATATAGTAACTAGAATATTTTAAAATAAAGGTTCAAAGATGGCGGCATAGAAGCAGCAAAGGACCACAGCTCCCACACAAACACACTAAAAAACTCATAAAATGGGACGCTAAACAGATTTTCAAGCTCCAAAACTCTCCACAAGACAGAAAGCTCTACAGGCAG
>CM053593.1:260379465-260414465 GCA_028646575.1 Pseudocheirus occidentalis
ACGGAGTTCTGACTGAGTTGTCTTCCTCCTGCTCCATGCTTAGGTCTTTTTTGTCTACAAAAAAGGATTCTCGAGTTTTATTGGTATTCTTACTTTGCCTCCTTTTTCTCATTTTGGCCAGTCTATTAATTGCTTGGTTTTTTAGCTCTGTGGAACTCTGCTTCTGGGAGGGGAAAATCTCTGTCCCAAATCGCTGGGGCCTTCACAGCTGCCGGAGCTATTAGTGGGATGCTGAAGTCCACCCCCCCCCACAGCTTTGGCTCACTGAAAGCGCACCCCAGGACCACCACTCAAGACCACAATCCAGATCAAGGCTGCTCAACGCAAGAGCCCTTGCCCCTGATCAATCGCCTCAGCCCCCCTATTATCTGCAGGCTGAGGGCTCTGAAGCAACCCAGTGGAGGCCGCTGCTGCTTTCAGCTGTTCCTGCTGCTACAGCAGCCTCCCACTGCTTCCTTGCCCTGGGAGCAGTTTGGCCAGACCGGCTCTTCTCCTCCCGAGTTAGCAAAATCCACTGACCTTTCTCTTAGCCTTTTTTTCTTCCGGCCTGATAAATGTGGTATCTGTGCCTCCAGTGCAGCCGATCTGCTCTCCTATAGATGCTGCTGGGGTTTCTGCCGTGGCTCCCAGACTGCTGTCAAGAGCCCCACCTGCTGAGCTGCCTGTTGCAACAGATGTGCTTTCTGTCTTTTGGAGAGTTTTGGAGCTTGAAAATCTGTTTAGAGTCCCATTTTATGAGTTTTTAGCGTGTTTGTGTGGGAGCTGCGGTGCTTTGCTGCTTCTAAGTCGCCATCTTGGCTCCGCCCCTCTGTGTCTTCTCTTAATGATGACATCACTCATTGGTACCAACTAGAGTTCTTCATTTCCTGTCATCATTTCTACTTTGTAGATGCATATTTGGTCTCTCAGGAATTGACCTATGTCTTGATGTGCTTGCTTCTGCCTCCAAATAGTTATCATCTATATCAAGATAAAGTAATCAATTTTCATATCAATTGCTGTATTTAGGTTTTTACTTTTTTAAGAAAGAAAAAGAAGCTAAACATTTCTGCTTCTTCACAAATGCTGTGTTTCAAATCATACTGTAATGCCATCGACTCCTACATGCTATGAATTTTGCAAATGCATATCGGCATAATAAAGGCTATAACAACTCCAAAGGGAAGTGATGGGAAGGTAGTTTATGTTGTTAAATTAATATAAGTATTTGTGTATTTGTATTGTAGTGCCATAGGTCTTATTCATGCCTCAGGAGTCATTATGGTGTGTTGTGTCACACCTACATATTTCTAATTGGTTTAGTTTTTATCTTCTCTAGAGGAACTGAAGCCCAAATATACAAATCTAGATAAGAGCCTATCAAGAGAGTTCTGTAAACACTTGTTAGAACTCAAATGGGACTCTGTCATGCTGAATAAGCCAAAGAACCTGCTGGTGAGGAAATCTTTCACAATAGAAATCCATAAGTCTATAGACCTATAAGGTTCACAAAGTGCTTTTTTCAGAAAAAAACTTTGTGAGCCAGGCAATGCAATATATTGAATTACTGTTTTAGAAATGAGGAAACAGAGGTTTAGAGACATGGAATGTCTTGGTCAGCTGTCATTAGTAGCATAGTAGTTAGTAAGCTATTGATAGAGTTTGAATTCAGGTTCCCTGACTCCAGGTCTGATGTTCATTCCATTATACAATGCTACCTCTCTGTAATATACTCAGTCCTTTCAACCTAGTAATAACTCAAATACATATATATATATATATATATATATAGATATATAGATATGTATAGATATATACACACACACACACACATATATATCACTCCTCCTTCCTTCCCAAGAGCTACACAGCATACCAAAAAATAAGAGAGATGGAGACAGAGACAGAGATATAAAGAAAGAAAATATTTCAATAAAAATAAGCAATATGTCCACCAAATCTAAGAGTATATGATGCTATTTTTCATGCCCACAGTCTTCAAAATTTATAAAGAAGAGGGAAGTTTTTTTGTTGTTGTTTTGTTGTTGTTTTAATGCCCAGATTTAAGGCAATACAATTACAGAGTATTCAGTATCATTTTGTGATTCTTGGTTTTGTATTTTCCATCTACATTTTGTAGTCATTGTATTTATTGTTTTCTTAGTTCTGATTACTTCACTTTGGTTCAGTTCTTATGTCTTCTGCTTCTCTGTTTCTTATATTCACATAAAACATAGAAATATATACTATATAATATATGTATACATATTATACATGATATATCTGTATATTAAACCGACTGACCTGCTTCCAGTCCAATTCATCCTCGCCCCCCAACAAGCCATCATCAAGAGTACCAGAGCTGTAATGTGGCAATCAGTAGTCATTATACTTAAGGACTGGAAATGAAAACTCCTAATACCAAAGTTCTTGGCATCATAAATTGGTTCAACATTAGTAGTGAGTAAGATTTTATTATTGAAAATGACACTAAAAAAGACATATTATTATTTGCCATGTCACTGCACCCTCAGGTTCACTGGACATTTCTAATGGACACATAGCAGAAATCTCTATCTGCTGCTCCCCTCCCTAGTATATGAACTCCTTGAGATCAAGGACTATCATACTTATCTGTGTATATCCCCAACAATTAGCACAGCAATTTGCACTCAATCATTATTTAATAGATTTTTTCATTCATTCATTCAATACAGCTTATTTTCCTCATCCTCTACTATTCTAAGCTCTATTAATTTTTCTTGGACATTTTTGTCCTGGACATTTGTATGGACAATTTTTACTGGCATTTGTACTTAATTAGCTCTGTGGATTGCCCCAAAATTGCATCATATGGATATTAGACATCATGCACATATTTGGTTTTTCCTAAAGGGATAGCTGAGACACCCTCTTTTGTGTGATTCTGAATCTTATGGTATAGCAATATTACACTGCATCCATGGATCATATTTGTTTAATCATTCCCAAATCAGTGGGAATCTAGTTTGTTTTCAGGTTTTTGCTACTATAAAAGTTTTAGACAAATTTCATTTTGTTTTTAGAGAAGTTTTCTAAGTCATATGTAAAACTACTTAATTGTTGACAACTGTGGTGCAGTGTATTGCACAGTGAATGTGAAGTCAGAGTATCTAGGTTTTAACCCTTCTTATTAGTTGTGGCACACAATGTAAGTCCCTCCCTTTCTCTGAGTCTCAGTTTACTCAATTGTGAAATGGGATTAATAAGACTGACATTACCTGCCTTGTGGGGCTATTAAGAGGAAAGTGCGTTGTAAGCCTTGGGGTACTTTAGGCACATGAACTATCATTATTCCATAGCTCTGTATGGAGTAAACCAGCCCTCCAGCTTTGAGTGGCTAGCAATTTATACACCCACATTACTGAAGTTCAATAGCTACATTGGACATCCGCTTTCAACATCAGGATGGCGCTAATAGTGATGTAATGAACTGCCGATCCACAGTTGAGTTGATCTAGCAAGTTGTATTTGACACATGGGTGGCATTCATCTTGTTATCCTGCACTTGTGCAAACAATATTTATTCCACAGGATAGGAAGTCACTCATGTGGAATAAATAACACCTTCTCTGTGAAAGCCGACAATTAGCTGAAATGTAAGAAATGATAAATGTTTTGGTTGATTGAAAGTCATTCCATAGGTTTTTAAGTTTGAAGCTTTATTGAGATGGGGTTGACATTTTTCTGAGATTCATTAATATAACTGCTCTCTGCACGACTTGTTACTGAAATTACCCAAGGGAGAATGGTGGGCATACATTGTAGGAGTGTAGTTTGAATTCATAGCCAGCAAAGGATCAAAGAATGTTAGGAAGAGACATTTGAAATCATTTAGTTCAACACCCTAATTTTATAGTTGAGGTAACTGAGACTTAGAGAGGTCAAGAAAATTGTCCAAGGTCATATAGATCATTAACGGTAGAACTGTCACTAGAAAGGCTCCTGACTTCCAATACAGTTATCTTTCCAATACTTTATTTCTTTATTTATGTTCTCTCTCTCTCTCTCTCTCTCTCTCTCTCTCTCTCTCTCTCTCTCTTTCTCTCCTTGCTCCCTCCTCCCCTCTCCATACACACACACACACACACATACATATATATGTATATGTATATATATATATTCCTATGAACTTCAGTTTCTTCATCTGTAAAATAAGAATAATAATAGTATCTACAGCGTTACTGCAAATATCAAAATCTCTCACTCCCTCAGGGATAGCGAGAGAGAGAGAGAGAGAGAGAGAGAGAGAGAGAGAGAGAGAGAGAGAGAGAGAGAGAGAGAGAAAGAATAGAGACAGTGTGCTACTATACACATACATGTAGTGCCATTTTGCTATCCTATTTTTCTTCTATTGCTGTCGTTGTTGGTTTTTTTTTCCTAATCAAATAATGTTAGCATTTTATATTTCTTCTATGGACCTGAGAGCACTTTCCTACATATTGAGTTCAATTTTGCTAGTAGATTAGAGGGATTCTTCCTGGGAGCATTTGTACCCATATGGCAGCATCAGGAACCCTTTCAGTTCATGAGATTCATCTGCTATAATGCCCTCTTGCTTTACATCGTCCACAATGGTAGTCCCTTCCATTAGTATGGACAATTGAAAGTAGATATATTTAATTCCTTTGTTGAGGAGGTGTTCCTTTGAAGAAACAATCATATGTCTTCTGCTTTTTTTCCCCTGAAAATCACTTTATATTTTTCTGCTTTCCCCATTTTAAGTATTAACAGACCCCACGCATTTCAGTGGCATCCAGTGGCTTCCTTATTTGTGCACAGAGAGCTGAGCCTTGTTTGATTAATAGAGGAGCTGTCAGGATTCAGTGTGTGCCCCTAAATTTGTCTAAAATGACAGGAAATGTCACATATTCACTATTGTTTGGGATTTAAACAATGGAGGTTTGGAAATGGTTGGTACAGTGACACACATCGGGACACATGCAGGCTCCAGGATGGATTTTCAAGACTTGCCAATTGCACAGTAAGCTTCCCTCTGGGTTGAAGATTGCCTTTTCCCTCCTTTTCAAAGGGTTTGCATGGAGGTACTGACTTCAGAAAATACTGTACAGCAATTTAAGCCATGTCTTTGAACCATGATCTGTTCTAGTTTTTTTTTTTTATAAAATGCTGAAAGAGTAATGGATTTGATACAGGGAATCAAGTAAAATCTATAGGAATACAAGTCATTCCCCAATTGATAAATGGTCAAAGTATATGAACAGGCAATTCTCAGAGGTAGAAATTAAAGATATCTATAAGCATATGAAAAAAATGCTCTAAATCACTATTGATTTGAGAAATGCAAATCAAAACAACTTTGAGGTACCACATCTCACCAGTCAGATTGGCTAAGATGACAAAACAGTAAAATGACAAATGCTGGAGAAGATATGGAAAAATTGGAACATTAATGCATTGTTGGTGGAGCTGTGACCTGATACAACCCTTCTGGAGAGCAATCTGGAACTATGCCCAAAAGGCTATCAATAATTGCATACCCTTTGACAGAGTAATAACACTTCTGGGGTTGTATCCCAAAGAGACCATAGAAGTGAGAGGGAGATCCATATGTACAAAAATATTTATCACAGCTCTTTGTGGCAAAAAACTGGAAATTAAGGGGATGTCCATCAATTGGGAAATGGCTAAACAAGTTGTGTATATGAATGTAATGGAAAACTATAGTGGCATAAGAAATGGGGAGGAGATGGATTTCATATTTACCTGGAGAGGCTTATACAAATTGATGCTTAGTGAGAAGAGCAGAACCAGGAAAAACTTGTACACAATCACAGATGCATCATATGTGAGATGACCAACATTGATAAATTGGACTCTTCTCAGCAATGCACCGCTATAAGACAACTCTATGAGTCTCAGGATGGAAGGAGATACTTACATTCAGAGAAAGATCTAGAAAGAACAGAGTTCAAATGGAGGTTGAAGCAATCTACATGCTATCTCTCTTTTCCATGTTTGGTTTTGTTTTCTTTTTCCCGTTGTCCACTCCATTGGTTACAACCCTTCTATACAACCAGACTAATGCCCAATGCAAACGTTTTTGCAGATCCTATACTTGACTGCATGCTGCCATGGGCAGGGGGGGGAGGGGAAGAGCAAGGGGAGAAAGTTTGAAACTCAACAGATTCTGGAACTGAATCTTGTAAACAAAAAGTAAATAAATCAACTATAAAAAGAGTAATGGGTTTGGAATTAGATGTCTGAATTCTGGCTTTGGCATTTTTTGACTGTATGACTTCGGGCAAGTCACTTTACCTTCTGGACCTCAGTTTCCTTATCTATAAAGTGAGGGGAGTGGAACCAATGAGGGTTAAGATTGCTTTGAGTTCTGATATTCAGTGATTTTGGTATTGATGTGTAATATAGATAAATTCTGTCTATGCAATAATCCAATTCAATAAACATTTATTGTGTCTACTATGTGTCAGGCACTAGAGAGACACACACATAAAAAGGCAAAAAACAGCCCTTGACCTCATGGAGCTTAAAATCTAATGGGGAGAAAATTTGTAAATAAAACTAAGCTATATATAGGATAAATCAGAAATAATTAACAGATGGAAGGCACTGTGATTGAGAGGTTGAAAGAAGGAGGCAGGATTTTAATTTGTAGGAGGGGTGTTGGGAAATTACTTTGTTTTCACTGACAAGAGAATTTTAAATAACAATAAAGTTTCCATTTACATTGCACTTTAAAGTTTACAAAAAATTCCAAACTTTTATGTGTATTATCTCATTTGATCCTTATCCAATATGTTCATTCCATGGCTAAAGGCTGGTAATCATCTTTTTCAATGGGTAAGAATCACTTTTTTTGAAAGCTATATGCCTAAAGACCCTTAAACAATCATCCAGCATGTCATAGTGGATCAAGCATTGGACTGTTAATCAGGAAGACCTGAGGTGGAATCCTGCTTTAGATGCTTACTAGCTCTGTGATTCTAGACCAGTCACTTGATCCCTATGAATTTCAGTTCCCTCATGGTAAAATGAGAATGATAATAGTATCTACTTCACAGAGTTACAGCAAATATCAAAATTAGGTTTCATATATATGCATATATCTCCATATACATTTAGAGACATATGTATCTGTACATAAAGAAAGATGAATATCTTTCTAACCCTTGAAGCACTATGTTATTAATTATCATTTGTCTCATTGTCGTTACTTTTCTTAGAAGGGTAGATGTAAAAAACAGTCAATGACAGCTCACAGTACTGACATGATGAAATTTTTCGTTGGTTTTTTTTTTTTGGTGGCAAATCTTACGCTCTTGAAAAAAAAGGTGAGTTATCATAATAATTCTATTGACTATTCTACTGAGCTGTCCTTAGAGAATATTTTTCCCCCTCTGTAACTTTCCTGTACCAATGGATTCACAGGTCCATTCCTTATTCCTATTCCTTCTCTAATAAACCATAATTCTATGGTAAATGTTTATTTGGATGAGTTCATTTTCTATGTCAATGGATCTGTGATCACATGGATATAGATAATTCCTCCCATAACAACCTATTCACATATCATTCTGTGCAAACCTTATATGTGTCCTCCCATAAATCTTCATCATGTTGAGCAAATTTTTGGGGGGGTGGGGGGCGTGGAGTGGTGGCTTCCTCTAGATTACTTGACTACTACTAGATATTAGCTGAACATGTAGGCTATCCATCAGTTATTTCTTTCTTGCCACCTGATTAATCTACCTTCTTTTCCTGTCATGACATCTCTCTGATATCCTTTAGGTTAGTTTTCCAGGAAAATTCTTCATTAATAATATGTTTTGAAACACTCATGCTCACTATTGGCCTCTCCATTGCTCTCTTGTGGTTATCCTCAACATTAATTCTTTGAAGATTAAGGTATAATCCACAACTCATAGCCATACTCCAACACTGCAAGAATACTGGTGTTAAAGGATGGGTCTTTGTTTTAGAGAAATTCTCAGGGTTATTAAAGGCACTGAGCAATCTCCCAAAGAAAATCTGACTCACTTTCCTCACCTTCCACTATTCTGTGGTCAATTAATATTTCATGGACAGTTTTTGTCCTGGATATTTGTATTATTTTCACTGGACTACTTCTGTAGGATACCAATTCAATTGGGTAGACATTAGGCATTCTGCATGTGGATAGTAAAGACACACTTTTTTGGTGGCAATTTTGCATCTCATTCATGAGGCTCAGTAATGTTCTAAAAGAGCTTGATATGATCATTAAAATGCCATCTGCAAACAGGAGCATCTAAAGGTCTTTACCATCTTTTATTAAGCTCTCTCATTTAGACCTCTGCTAAATATCCTTCATGACACCTTTGGCAAACAAATGACTCTCTGGTTTATGCCTCATTTTCTATGAGTGATCAGAGGTTCCCCAAAGTTATTGCTGTTGTTATAGTTTCAAGGAATTTTTTTTTCTAATTCTGATGTTTGCATATTAGACACCTTGCTGGAGGAGAACATTGACGATAATGTTTAACACACAGTAACACATAGGACATATTACCTGTACATAATTCATACTTAATAAATGTTTCTTGATTGATTAATGGATTATCTACTTGATCAAATTTTTCAATAATTAAAATAATCACAATGAGGAAACTGTATTATCTGAACTTTTTAGTCAATAGTATGATTGTAAAGCTACGGTCTAATACAGAATATCATTTGAAAGTTATCAAATAATCAACAAGGATATTCTAAATTGTGTGTTGAATTTTTTTTTTGGAAAGTTGGCACATGGCTTGTGGTTATTGATATTTTTTCATTTGCCTTTTTAGGCAATAATAGGGTCAGTAGTTCCCCCAAATGTTTGGCATCCTTATTGTTTTAAGTTATTTTAAGAATCAGTCTCACTAATTTCTTCACTTTAAATAAGTCACCTTAACCTTTTCAAAAGACTGAGTAGTGCAAGAGAAAGATCAGTGGTAACTATTTGATTGAGCAAAGCATTTCACTTTTCTAAGCCTCAGCTTTCTCATCTATCAAATGGGTATGATAAAATACTTACATTGCCTATATCCCTTTGTTGCTTTGAAGAAAGCATATTTTAATTCTTAAACTACTAGTTAAGTGTGAGAAAAATTATTATTTTACTTAGTTGTATCATCTATGAAATAGAAATATTTTCTATCTTAATAGATCTCAACAATAAATCTCAATAATCTCAACAAATATTTACTAAGTGTTTAGCACTTGCTAGGCACAATGCCAGGCAACAGGGGTACAAATAAATGAAATACTTCTAGCCACCAAGGAGCTTACATTCTAACAAGAGTTAGGGGGTCTGACATTCTGAAGCATTCTGAAATACCCACTATAGTTTGGGTACAGATTCTCTAATGTGACTAAGATGATCACTATTGGTCAATATTCTGAAATTGGTAAGGCCTATACATCATTATTAAGTACTCTGTTTAGTATTATAGTATGTGGATAGTTTAAGGACTTGGACACAATGATTCTTAGAAGACATCTAGTAAATGTCTGAGGTAGCCGGGTGTTGTGGTGGGTAGAATAAATAGATTTAGAGGAAGTTTTGAGATCAAATCCTGCTTCTGGCACTGACTTTATGGCCCTGAGAAAACCAGTTATCCTCTCTGAGACTCCGTTTTCTCGCCTCTAGATGACCTTCAAGATCTTATTCCAAGATGTGATGACATTCAAATGCTCTAGGAAGCATAATCAAACCTCAATGATCATGTCCAGTAGAAAATGTGAGGAGAGAAAGACATTTCATACACATTTCAGAGCACCAAATTATCATTTAGTATTATTTTGTTAAAAATCAAACTGAAATTTCATGGAAAAGATTAAAATTGCCAGAGATGCAAAAGCAGTATACTGGTAAATGATGTAACAATCAACTCTTGGTGGGAAGAAAGACATGTAACATACTTTACTTTTAATTATGACAATTTTCTCTATCATTTTATTAAGTCAAGAAAAACAACAAAGAAAGATAGTAAGCCCTGATTTATAGCATTTGTTCATTTCTGAGGTACAAATGCTCATGCTAAAAATTTAACAATCAACCCTCAGAAGATGGTTCAAGCTGTCTCTATCACACTCCTGTGTAAAAGATTCAAGGAATTATGATTTGGTTTTTTTTAAATTTTATCCCAGTTGGCTATGTTAACAATCAGCTTTCACAAATGTGCTATGGTACTTATACTGTAGAAATGACTTGAAATAAATAAAAAATGTGATGGTTGCTAATTCAGAGAAGATAATTATCAAGAAGAAGATCATTAATAATAGTCATGGCTTCGTTCATTCAATAAGCATTTAAATACATCAAGTACTGTGCTAGGTGCTAGGTATATATATAGTCATTGTCCTCTAGGAACTTAAATTTTATCATGGTGAAATATTGAGTAAGGAATTTCTTTGCTTTTTTTTTAACATTGAAACAAAGATGTGTGATTGAGAATGAGACCAAAAGAGTGACTTCATTTACTAAAAATTATTTTACCAGACCCAGTGGTACAAGACTATAATCCATGCTACTAAGAAAGACTGAGGTTGGTGGATTGCTGGAGCTTAGGAGTTTGGAATTACAGCATGCCTAAAGCCAATCAAATTTCTATAGTAAGTCTCACACCAATATATTGAGTTCCAAGGAGATGTAAACACCAAACTACCTAGGGAGGGGTAAATGAGCCCAGGGTGGAAAAGGAGTAGGTCAAAACTCCCATGCCAATATACAGTGGTGTTGAGTATGAGAGTATCACTGTACTTGAAGCATTGGTGAGATAGGTAGAGAGTTAAATATAGAAACAAACAAATAATTACTACTCTGAGAAAAGCTAAAATTTGAAATT
The DNA here is from genome assembly GCA_028646575.1 of Pseudocheirus occidentalis. Taxonomy (NCBI): domain Eukaryota; kingdom Metazoa; phylum Chordata; class Mammalia; order Diprotodontia; family Pseudocheiridae; genus Pseudocheirus; species Pseudocheirus occidentalis. The sequence continues at coordinate 260,390,334 of CM053593.1, forward strand.
AGTAGGGGCTTGTGATGACTGCTAAGCAAAACAACAATGAGGACTCTTCATTAGAAAGAAAAAAAATATGTTGACACAAACAGGTAATAAAAGAATGCATATGACCATAGCTTAAAGTATAATGATGTAGTTAGTGTTTACATAAAGTTTTATTGTTTGCAAAGAGTTTATACATACATCTCATTTGTGATCTTGTGAGGTAACTGCTGTTCTTAACTCTATTTTACAAATAAGGAAACTCATCCAGAGGCATGTTAAGTGACTTTCCTAGGATCGTACAGGCAGCAAGTGACTGAGGCAGGATTCCAAGTCAAGTCTTCCTAACCCCAAGTCTTACACTCTATTCACTGTGCTACTTAGATGACAATGTGTAACGGATGACTAATCTTAGGATACTTGAACAGAAGAGATTATAGAAAGAAATTTTGACATATTTAGTATAGTCTGTCTGGGTCAGACTAGTTCTAGAGTATGGTATTTAGTTCTTGGTGCCATGTCCTAGAAAGGGCATAGGCAGGTTAGCACATGTCCAGAGGAGAGCAATTGGTCAAGAGTTAAAGCTCTATTAGAACCAATTAGACTAACTGAAGATTTTTAGCCCAGAGAAGACATAAGAGCTATCTTCAAGTATTCGAATGGATGTCATTCAGAAAAGGGGTGTTTGGCTTTTTTTCCCTTGTCCCCAAAAGACACAACAAGAAACAATGAATGAATAGATGATGCAGAGGATCCAGATTTTTAGTTTGATATAAGGAAAATATTCCTAACAATTAATGTTGCCCCCAAATGTATTGAGCTGAATTGTTACACTGCTATCTCTACCAATGTTGCATTGATGTTTGCCCACAGTCCCAGAGATGCCACCACTTAAGCCAACAACCCAAAGAGAAAAAGAAAGAGGAAAAGGTTATACATGTACACACAGACAATGTATATATAAACATATGGATGTACATATATAACATGTATTCTAATGTATTCTAATACATTTATTTTTACATGCAAACACACACACATATGTATATGTATGTGATACAGTAATACAGAACAATTCACATTTTTTATATTGCCAACATGAAAGTTTGTTTTCATTGACTATGTCATGACATCTGTTATATGGATCTTGTTTTTCTTTCTCCTCCTTTCTTTTCTTCCTTCCTTCCTTCCTTTCTTCCTTCCTTCCTTCCTTCCCTCCTTCCTTCCTTCTTTCCCTCCTTCCTTTTTTCCTTTTCAATTAGATAAGGAGAAAATAAATATTTGTTATTTGCAAAATATTTTTAAAAAATAGAATGGGCTACTTGAGAGGTAGTGCGTCTCCTCTAACTGGAGGTATTCAAATAGGAGTTTGATGGGCTATTTATATGGGGGGTTCCTGTTTGGATATGCATTCACCTAAATGACTCAGGTCTTATGTCTCTTCCAATTCTGAAATTCTCTTATTCCATTATTATTCCTGAAGTTTTAGCTTATTGGGATTTAAAAAAATCTTTTATGGAATTTGCAATTTATGCTACATTGTGTACTACATTACAGTTATTTGTTACTTCAGTTTTAGCTCTATGGTGGTAAAGTGCCTTAGAAAGTTGAATATATGTATATGCATATATGCATATCAGTGCATGTGTGTGAATGTGTGTACGTGAATGCACACACATGTGTGTATGTATAATAGGCATATGTATATGTGTGTGTATGTTCATGCCTAGCTGTCACAATATAAACACACTGCTGCAGTATAGTTACCTGACTTTCCATTGATTTCCTATCTAATATGATATTATGATTATATATTACTTGGTATTACTCTTTATTATTCCCTGGGATATTAACTAGGATGTTTTAAAGCATTTAATTCCATGGCTGTGAGCATTAATCCCACCATAGCCCTCTCTCCTATGTATCACGCTGTCACAATTCAATCCCCGAGTGCAAGTCTGCAGGTTTAGTTACTTTTATTTAAGAAAAGAAAGGTTTGCAGAATCCATCATAAGTTGGAGGAAAAATGGTCCTTATTCCTGTGCTTTGCAGACCATATATATATTTCTAGAAGATGTAGTTCCATCTTGGCCAAGGTTCAGTGCTACAACTCTCCATTGTGAAGCTGTAGGAGGAAAGCTGTGGACTTCTTTCCCAACCAATAAAATTCAGGAGTAAAATAAATAACATTCATGGCAGCTCACTCACTCTAGTTTTGCAATATTTTCTCCAATATTTTCTTAAAGCTTCATGTATGGAAAGTATCTTTGTTTTCACTTCATTTTACATTTTGCCAAGGAAAAGTGACAAAACAGTACTTATCATCTTCCTTCAAAACATATGGCATGTGCCCACGGAATATTAAATGATCTTTTACAATGACAACAAACGTTGCAAAATCTCATCTGAAGCTCATGGAATGCAAGTGCTCTAGAAGCAACTGGGGGAAGACAAGGGCTGGCCCAATACTAACCTTCTTGTAGAGGTTGAGTGTAGAAACCAGAGGCCATATAGAATGGTAATGGATGGCATATTTGTGTGTGTGTGTGTAGGAGTCTTTTTTCCCTTTGCATATAGGAAGATAGAGAGAATATAATTGAATTTTTCAGATAGCCAGCTATCTCAAGAGTCAGTGAGACATAGTGAACAGGAGTGGTTTTAGATTTCAGAGGACCTGGGTTCAAGCTTTGCCCCTAACACATACTTGCTGGGTTACTGATGGCAAAACACCTTTTTCATGGTCCAGTCCAGGAAAGACAAAGGTTGACTATAGGCTAGAAATGGGTTGCAGTTCTACACCAGTGGAGGAGTTAGAATACTGGGAGTTTTATAAGCAGATGAAATCATAGATCTGGAGATCTAATCCCCACCCCCACAAATTCCATCTGTTTTATATGATTAGAATTTCACCAGTTGGGGGGATTAGGAAGTTGGATAAAATGACTTTTTGAGGTGATCTTCTAGCTCTAAAATTCTTTGATATGGGATGGGATGTTGGAAATACATGGAATAGACATGATCTTGGTTACATGTAGCACATAACCAATTCTTTGCCCCTTGAATGGAAAGGGATATTTTGGATTTATGACAGTATAAGTTGAAATTAATAACTAATTGCCACACAAATCAATACAAATACATGTGAATTCAAACACAAAATTAATATTTTAAGCCTAAACTCTTTGCTTTCAGAACTCTTCATGGGAATTAAACTTTACTGGATTTCTCCATTGCTTAGAGCAACAAACTCCTCCAACCAAAAAATACTCATCTATTCATTTATATGATCATTTAGTTGCTTAAGTACAAAGATAGTGATCTTTTTCTGGGTGCAGTAACTGACCACCATACTTAAAAAGGAAGTTTTTTCTTCTCTCCAAATCAAAAGATCCAAAACATGTATCTTTCTGGTGCTTATAGACCTGGAGGTAAAAGAAAAATAGGTAATGCTAATCATGGGAATAATGGCCTTTTAGAATCCCTAGCTTTTTTCAATGGTCAGCTCAAGTTCTATCTCCTGTAAAAATCTTTATTTGATTCCTTACCCTAGGTGCTTCTTCACCCACCGATATCTATCATCTATCTATATATCTGTTGTTCTATCTCTAACCTTTCTCTATATCTTTCATATCTTTCCCTCTCCAAAATCTCTCAGTCTCTGTCTTTCTCTTGACTTGGTTTCAAATGTGCATGTCTGGCCTCTTGTACGTACTGGACATGTGACCCTGAGCTAGTCATTTAACCTCCCAATGTACTAGGTAATTCTCTAAAACAATAAGATACAGAGAATGTAGTACCTGAATTGATGGAGGAAGTTTCCTCATCTGGTGAAATCATAGTCCCATTCTCCCTCCCTTTTCCATAATATAATGTAAGCTCTTTAAAAGTAGTAACTGGTTTTTTGCTTGCATATTCTTATAATCTAATAAAAGGACTGACACATGTATTTAATAAATGCTTGTTGAAATATATCCCATTGAATGATATGTATGTCCATGTATTTATATATGTATGTATGTATTGTTGATTGAGGAAAATTCCTAGCCTGTGATAGAGAGGCAGCTGAAATTTCTGTTTGACTCCATTTGGTCTTAGATGCTTATGCTACTCAGTACGTTTATGGTTAAATTCCTTTTTTGTAATTAGCACAAGACCCACAACTTTGAAAAATTCAAGAACTCAGATCAATGCAATGACCAATCCTAATTTCATAGGATTGGAGATCTATGTTACTCACTTTCTGATAGGGAGGTGATTGGTTCAAGATGCAGAATGAGATATGTGTTTAGACATGGGAAATGTGGCTGTTTCTTGTGCTTGACTAGGTATAAATTTTTTGCTTTTAAATTAGGGATGCAGCATGAGAGGTAAAATAGATAATTGTTAACTGAAAGGTAGAATGAAATAAAAATAAAATCAGAAAATGGCACCATAATTCCTAATCTAGTATACAAAGTCCAAGATGGAGGTCTTCTTGAGAGGTGTAAAAAGAGAACCAAAGACAAGTTGAAAATTCTCCAAAAACCGCAATTTGTAAGGGGAACCTCAGAGATGTGGCCATCTATTTGTTTGCTGAAAAGTAACATTGTAGGGGGAAAAACCCAGTCTTTCAAAGTACACAGTATTCTGTTCTTGTAGAGGTAAAAGGTACAGAATTCATAGCTGAAAATATAAAAGGTAATTATCAGTCATCGGTTTCTGCTCTTAATAGTTCTCTCTATCACCTAGGGGCTCCTTCAACCTATAATTTCTCAGTTCATTGGATCAGTTTGTGAGCAAAACCAGGTTTTTTTTTCCTTCCTTTCTTTTCCCCTTTCCCCTTGACAGATCATGTGATTTAATCACTGTGAGAAAATTTCTAGTGTGGAAAACCTCTCCATGGATATAGGTTGACAAGTCATGTATCATTGAAAGTTTGAGAGAGTATCCTGAAGGCACTGAGAAGTTTAAGTGACTTGCCCATGGTCATATACTAGTATGTGTCTGATGCTGGTTTGGAATCCAAGTCCTTCCAGCATCCTATGAAATATACCAGGCTACCTTTACGCTTAAAGAAAGATAATTATTTTTCTATTAAACTGTGGAAGATATTTCATTATTAAGGTTTTCTTTACTTAGTGTACTACAGCCATCATGTAGGATTTGTCTTCTTGATCTGAAAGAGTTATTTCACTTCTGAAACACCATATGTTAATCCCATGGAGTTTCCATGTTGGGAAAATATGACTGCTTATGATATCTTTAGTGCCAATTTACGTAATGCTTTATAACTTTATGAGATAAATAAGCATTGTTACATAGCTAATTAAGGAATACAATGCTAAATAATGGCACCAATACAGACTGATTACCATTTTTAATTGAGAGATGATATAGCTCTCTAATGATCACAAAATAAGGGTAGGTACAGAGGAGGAAAAAGGCATCATATTTTTTTCTCCTTAATGAGTGGTCAGACCACTCAGTGACACTGCTTTGGACATGGACAACTGAGTGACACTGGCCTGTACATGGTGAAACCAACTTCCACTGTGATTTACCACTTTTGGGACAAGGTCATATCATACCATGACTCTTGAGAGAGACAGAGTGGCCTCCAGCCAGAGCTTCACAAATGCAGCTTTTAGTTTGTACAATGCCCATCAAGAGAGAATGTCACCTAGCTGTGCTCTGAATTGTAGCTTTTGTTTGCTGCATTAAACGAATAAAAGGATATGCAGAGGCTATTTTGGGGTGTGGCAATTTTGTTCATAATTTCATTGAATATATTTTATTTTACTTGCAATTATTATGTTCCCTTGTAGTATAAGAAACATAAATATGACTTTTCTGTGAAAGGGTGAAATATAGAGATATGAACTAATTACTACTTGGAGCCTCAGTTTCCTCATCTTTAAAATGGGATTAATGACATACTCTGTACCTCACAGGGTTATTGGTTGCAAAGCCCTTTGTAAATGCTAAAGGAATACAATTTTATCATTAGCATTTTTTTCTTCAGCAACCAGACCAGGCCAAGTGCAAAACTGAAAGCTGCTCAAAAGGGTGTTTGTTTTCTCCACTGTAAATGGTGAGAAAATCAAGCCCAGCTTTGAAATACTAAGTGTGTGTGGTTTCCAGGGGTGTTCCAGCTTTTCATCCCCTTTACCTCATCGACTGCAATTGAATACGTGGTGTGATCTGTATTTAGTCAGTGTGGTTTCCATCCCCTCTGTTCTGTTGTGCGTCTCCTTCACGTCAGGAGTTTGATCTGAAGTTGGTGGGAGTCCGAGATCTAGGGAGATATGTGGCTGTGCTGAGGAGATGAAAATTGGATTGAGTGTGAACTGTATGTCAGGGATTGTTCCTTCTTTATCTAGCTTTAGCTATGTACATAGTAGGAAGCTGCATGTTGCTGGAGGTCTTAGGACTCTGCACTTCAGGAGAGAGATATTGCAAATAGGTCAAGTCTTCACTGGTTTACGTAGGGATATGAGTGAGAATACAAATTTAAACAGGTAACCATTTATTTTTGATGGTTTTTGGTTTTTTCTGGTGTAGAGGCAAATATGTTGACCAGGTGGTCTCTTGAGGGTCTTTATAGACTCTGAATTCTTTGATTTTTAAGAAATCTACTTAGTTTTAAAGAGAATCAGGCAGAGGTTCTTAGCTGAGCTTGCTTCTCTCTTCCTATGAAAAAATGCTCTTTTGATCCAGAAGGCAAATAATCATTTTTTTTTTTCGGTTGGGTCCTTCTTGAGATTCTTTTCTTGGACTCTCTTATCTTCAACTCACAGAACCCTTTTGCCCTATGTCCATCATACTCTGAGGCCAAAAAGCATCTTTAAAAGATCTGGATCCAATGGCAGGTTTTGTCTTTTAAATTAATGTAAAGGGAAAAAATAACCTTTAAGGCCAAGCAGGAGCTGATGGGTTTCTGAATTGCTCTGGGGGTAATGTTAGGAATGGTACTGACCTCAGAAACTACCACTTAAATGGCTGCACAGTTGGTCCTATTTCCAAAATACATTCATTTGCTCTCTCCAGACCTCACATAAGTTTGTTAAATTGGGAAAGCTCAGCAGGTGGTGTGCCTGAAATGTTTCTGTGCTGAATCTTTACTGGTCTTGCCAAGGCATGGAGCTTTTGAAAGCTGGCACAAAGAAAATGGAAGCTGAGTGGTCAAATGCCCCATCCTTAAATGGAAATATATTTCCCATCAAGTAAAGGAGGAGTATGGTAGCAAAATATTATGGTGCCTGGTACATGGTAAGCACTTACTAAATGTTCTATCATCTTTCTACCTTTCTTCATTATCATCACCATCATCATCTTCGTGTACCATTGCTGTCTAAGGATCTCTTTCTTCCAGAATAATAAGGGAGATTTAACTGGAGCCATCATAGGTTTGTCACAACTGCCAAACAGTTCCTCAGCACACAAAGGGCAAATGAGAAACCCTGTAAAAAAAAAGGCAGAATATAAACTAACGCGCTCTAAGTTGGACTTCCACTGTTTCTACTTGCTGCTCCTTAGCAATGGAGAAAATATATTTTTATACAGGTCATAACATGCCTCTACTTTACCATGGAAAGCTCCCCATTACCCCTTCCAATCCTGTATCATCTCTCCTCTGTGTGAATGCAGTTACCAATTTTACTTGTTAGACTCCTTAGTAGACTAGGCAAGCCCCTGTCTGGTTGATGGTTGAAGAGATACAGTAGGCTTCTGGTTTAAGCAACAATCTGTAATCTTGGTTTCAGTAGATATTGATCATTTTATACCTTCCTATTTTGCTAATGCTATTTTAGCCAGGTTTTCCTGGTTACTTACCCCATTGATAACTCCCTATCCAACCAGTCCTTTGAGCATACTATGCCCTTTGGATGGATTCCTTTTTGTCTGCTGTTCCACACCATTTATTCTCAAATCTATTCATTAGGAGTCACTCATGTTACTCAAAATCTAAATTAAAGTCAGTCTTCTCCAGGGATCTTTTCTTAAGTAGGTAAAAAATTTCCCAAATTTGGTAGCTCAGTCTTATACATATACATATCTGTGCATGTGTGTGTACCCTATTTAAAGCCTTTAAAGTCCTCCCACTGTAGTTGTTTATGTTCTTTGCCATTGCTTCTGTGCCATATTGGAAGCCTTTATTTAATCTAATCAATGCATTGGAAAAAAAACAGAAGGAATATTTAAAAAATACTTATCACCTTAGTTGCAGACAGGAATATGTTAAGCAATGTGGAATATAGAGAGAGCCTAAGATAAGTAGTCAGAAGTTCTGGATTCCAGTCCCAGCTTTACCACTAAATTGAGTATATTACCTTTAGTAAATCACAACATTTCTGGCCCTTAATATCGTTTTCCATAAAATAATGCACTGAAGCTAGATAATTTCTCAAATCTCTTCCAAGTTTCAAAAGCTACTTAGTATAGGCAGTTCCCTATTTACACATTCTAGTCTAAAAGCATTACAGAAAGTTGTTTGGAAGTGCGAGCGACAAGAATAGATGATAATGTTACCCAAAACTCTAGGTAAGATTTCCTAGCATTTTAATAGTGAACCCAATTGTTCCTTCAACATTTTCCTCCTTTCACAAAGAAAGGCTTATTTGAGAAGTCTAAGAGAGAAGTGAAGGTTGGGATGCTGAAATTTTTGAAGCAGAAAAGGACTTTTAGGCAAAAGGTGGCATGTAAATGGGAAGGAGGCTCTGATCTGGGCACAGGGACTCTACATAAGGATAAAAAGTGAAGAACTACCTAAACAATTTACCTTTCTTTCCTCTTATCATTCTTCCAGTTCCTATACAGAAAACCCTACTTGAAAGCAGAAAAGACTTGATATAAGAATAGTTTTGAGGTAAAAGACATAATTTCAGGAAAGAATAGAGCCTGCAACAGCAAGGATGAAGGGCAGGGAACATGGAAGGTCATTTCCAAGAGCAGAACCAAGAAAGTGAAAGTAAGGCCACATAGAAACTCAAATGGGATGATTTTTGTGGAAACCCAAATGGAGTGATTTTAGCATGGAAGCAATATACTAAGGTTAAAATTTTGTCTTTCTGCAAGTTTCTCATGTTTGTGAATAACAATACTGGCTATAGTTATGAAGTAGCAAGACCCAGTACTAGTTTCTATTTAAAAAAAACAACCCACCATTCCTACACACAAGCATCTTCATATTTATAGTCTCATTTATTCATTCATTCATTCATTTATTCATTCGTTCACACAACACCACCACCACCAAAACATTTCATAGTATCTACTGTTTGTAGAGCACTGTGCTGGCTGGTTGAGATATTAAGTTAAATAAACCATGATTCCTTTAAATAAAGTTGGCATTCATGCCATGGTAAGAGGATTCAGGGAAATGTCAGAAGAAAGCATAGTCTAATTTTAAAAGTTCTAGACTTAGTGTAAAGAGGACTCTGGGTTAAAATTCTGACTCTTGCTGAGCAACCATGGGCAAGTCATCCAACTTCTTAAGCCTCATTTTTTTCACCTACAAAATGGAGATAATAACATTTATTTCACAAGATTGTTGCAAGACTCAAATGAGATAATGAATGCAAAGTGATTTGCAAACCTGAAAGTTTTATGTAAATATCAACTCTAATTACGTTCCCATAGGAAGAAAACTTCCCCTGAAAAGTCACCCCCAATTCCTCCAATGTGTCAATATCTTATACCTTCTTCCTTGAAAAGGTTTTCTAATCAATTGCATGTGAATAAGTGTTTGTTTTTAACACTACATCTATGACCATCACCAAAACAAAACTAAATAGAACATTCTAGTTCCTTCCACTTGTCCACCAAGTCTGGAAATAAAAGAAAAATTCACTTGGTCTGGTTTCAGCACCAATAATTTAAACTTTTTTTCCTAGGCAAGAGACTGAGAATGGTTTTCATGGATCACCTTTTTTGTTCTAACTAAACCTTAGAAATAATTTTCTAAATTCATATTTGTGAATATGAAGTATAAGTAAGTATACGTATTTATTTTTTTAAACTTTTGTTAGTTTTGCTTTAAAGTGAGAACTGATTCTATGTTTATAATTGTTAAGTAAAAAAAAAACTTGAATGAGCCTTTCAAAGTGAGTAATTTTTTATTTGAATTCTACAGCCTTATGTATTATGTAACAATTAGTAATGATGGGATGGATAATTTTTTTTGGAACAGTTCCTGATTCCATTACTCAACTACTCTATCGACCAGTAATTATGAATCATATCTTTAATTAGCTGCTGCTCTTCAGAAACATATGAAAGCCAAGGGCATAAAGTAATTGGCATAAAAGTTTTCCTAATTAATTTATCTGTCCATGTGAGTAACCGGGACTGGAGTCTGGGGATCATTTATAACTCCAGGAAGGCCAGCCCTAAAACCCAATGTCAAAGGAGATTTATATTTGTGAATTATAAAAAGACAACAAGCCACAGAATTGCATTATGCCCCAACTGGAACAATGCATCCCAGAATGAGTGGATCAGAGATGAGCAAAAAAAGTTCCTATTGATCCAATTCGTTTCCATCATATCCTCCAGTGAGCTTTTCAAATCTCTCTTGCCTTTTCCTCATTCAACATTGTAACAGTAATCAAGCACATTAAGCAATTCATTAAACAACAGCCCCACTGACCACAGGGAGTACTGCAGCGAACATTCATTAGTCAGCCAATAACTTTATTGAAGCAGGGAAGGAAGGGCTCAGAGTGCAAAACCCAATCCTTTGTCTCTCAATGAAAAAAAAAAGAAAGAAAAGAAAAAAGAAGAAGAAGAAGCAACTACTCAGACTGTGCTGGATATACCTTTCAAAAATGATCAAACCTCTCTTCTTTCTGGCCCAGATGGTGCTTTCAAATAAGACTCTGTCTCTGAGAGGAGCAAAATTGGGACAGGGCTTGAGGTGTCCTGGTTAAGTTCTCTGCCTGTCAAAGACACAGTTCATAACAGCATTCCCTCCCTCGGCATGGATATTGGAGATTTATGTAGGGTTGGAACCAGAGATTTTCAAATATTAACACTGAGGGGCCAGGGTTTCAGATTAGGCTTTAAAAAAGGCACAGGGAGCCAGCAGCTAGCCCAGTTATGCCACTTCAGAAAATCCTGACTTGTCTAGCTCACTGTAATAAAAGTGATATATGTATGTTTCCATCTTTACCAAGAGAATGCTGAAATAACAAAAGCAAACTGGCCCAGACTCTTCAAACCTTAGCCACAAATATCCTAGAAAAGCTGGATACACTTGGTCCACAGTGGGGATAGGGAGGTGGGGGTCTGGTTACATTTCTGATTGCTTTCCTTACCTTCATGACATTTGGAAGCTGGGCATCATAGCCCTGTCAGCCAATAGACTGCTGGACATATATCTTTGCTGGACAGAGTTTTCCTTTTTAAAGTGACTTTCAAATTTTTGGTTGTGATGGACACATGCCAGGAAAACACCATGTATAAGTGAGCAAAAATATTAGCAGTAAGAATTGTCTTTTTCCTCCTTTCTTCCTTTCCTCCCTCTTTTCTTTCTTCCTTCTCCATCTTTTCTTTCTTCCTTCTCCCTCTTTTCTTTCTTCCTTCTCCCTCTTTTCTTCCTTCTCCCTCTTTTCTTTCTTTGTTTCTTTCTTTTTCTTTCTTTTTTTCTTTCTTTCTTTCTTTCTTTCTTTCTTTCTTTCTTTCTTTCTTTTTCTCTTCCTTTTTTCAAGAAGGGAACAAATGAATCCCCTTTTCAGCAGGCATTATTTTATTGTTTGGCGGGTCTCTGGAGTAAGCCTGAATGAGAGTTGCAGCTCTAAGACTTCTCCTCCTCCATCCCAGAAAGCTGTGGTGGCAAGATTAGCCCACATTTGATAAGTTTTCCCCTTAATACACAAAATAAGCTTTCTTTCTAACCCTTTTGTCTCATGGGCAAAGTATCAGCATCATTCTTCCTAGCCCATATCTATTGATTAAGCTACTGACACAATGCCATCAGTAAATAAAATAAAATTGTCCCTCTTTTAGGCTCTTCTCAGCAGCACAGCTAATAAAAGGAGACGGCACAGCTGGCTTGATATATGGAGCCATCAGGCTGCCTGCCACGTGGTGAGGCGTGGGTTCAGAACCAGGCACATAGTGCACTCTGCACCCTTCCTCAGAGCTTCTGAAGGAGATTATAGAATGAGATGAAAAATGTACCAGTGTCCAAGGGAAGGGGACAGAGAAAGGGTAGCCTTTCAGAACCAGACTAGAAACCATGTGAAGAAACAGAGCGAATAGTAAGACACCCCCAAATGAAGAACAACTCCTCTACAAAAATTACTTTTGATGTGTGAACTAATGAATGAGAAAGTAAAAAAAGAATTTATTCTTACTATATGTTAAGCATTGTATCAAATGATTAGGAAATAAATAGGAAATTGAGATAATCCCTGATCTCAAGGAGCTCACAGTCTAATTAGAGGAGTCAATACATAAAGGAAGGTTCAATTGCAGGAAGTAGGGAAATAACCTATAGTCCTTTAGTTGCAGCAGTAGAGTGGCTAAATCCAAGGGTTCTTAGGTCTATCAGCCAACAAGCATTTATTAACCACTTACCAATATGGTGGGCACTTTATTAAGCAATGGAAAGACAAAGAAAGGCAAAGGATAGTCCCCACCCTCAAGTAACTCACATTCTATTGGGGGAGAAAATATGCATTCAGCTGTATACCAACAAGCCAAATGCAGGGTCACTTGGAGGTGGCCTTACAGGAAAGTCATTAGGAAGGAGGGCCACAAAAGATTTCTTGCTGAAGGTAGCAATTTAGCTGAGACCTATAAGAAATCAGAGAAAGCAGGAATCAGAGATGATGAAGACATTCGTTTCAGGCATGAGGCACACTGAAAATGCAAGGGCATCAGAAGTGTGAGGAACCAGCAAGGAGGTCAGGATGTGTATAGAGGGAAAAAGTATAAAAAATCATCAAAAAGGTAGAAAGGGGAGAGGTTATAAAGGGCTTTAAAAGACCAACATAGGATTAGAACCCAGAGAAAGATCTGATAAATAGAAATACGTATAGAATGATTTTACACACACACACACACACACACACACACACACACATACACATGCATGTTTGTGGGCATATATTTGTGTCTAATGGTAGCATTTAATATTTAATCTTTAAGGTGAGAGGGAGCCACTGAGAAGAAGATGGTCAGACCTATACTTTTGGAACTCTGGTAGATGAGTGAAGAATGGACTGGAGTAAGAACATAAGGAAAGGAGGCCAACCAGAAGGTTTTTGGAATAGTCCAGGGAAAATATGAGCCTGTGACACCAGCGAACACTCTCTTCATCCTTAATACTCTCTTTTCTGTGTTTTTGGCACACCACTTTCTCCAGGTTTTCATCGTAATAGGACCAATCCTTATCAATTTTCTTTGCTTAATTCTCTTCCTGATAATGCCCTCTAACTATAGGTGACCTTCAGGGTTCTGTCCTGAGCCCTCTTCCCTATTTCACTTTGTGATCTCATCAGCTCCCATGGATTTTATTCCATTACCATGTGGATGATTCTCGAATCTACTTATCCTAGCCCAAATGCTCTGCTTGATCTCCAGTCTCCATTATTTAACTATATGTCCAGTTAAACTCAATACGTCCAAAACAGAACTCATTATTTTTTCTCCTAAACCTTTCCCACCTCCTACCTTCCCTACTACTGTAGAGAGCGATATCATGTTGAATGAATCATCCTGGATTCTTCACTATGTCTCACCCTCCCCCAAACCCTAATCATATCTAAACTTTTGCCAACATCTGTTTATTTTACCTGTGGAATATTTCTTGTACATGCTACCTTCTCTCTTTTAACACTGCCAGGACTCTAATGCATTTCTACATGACCTCAGGCATGGATTATTGCAATAGCTTGCTGGTAGGTCTGCTAGGCTGAACTTTCTCCTTGCTCTAATCAATTCCCAATTCAGTCACTAAAGTGATTTTCTTATAGCTCCAGTCTGATCATATCATTAAGGTTTAGGGTTCAGGGGTGCTTGAGACCCCCAAATATCAACATGCCAGGTCCTGCCAAATGAATTTGATTCAAGTCTTCTCTCAAGCCAAAGTAAAGCAAAGTTTATTAAAGAGTCACCATAATGGGTAGACTCTTAAGGAGCCTAATATCTGTGATGCTCATATTGAACAAGAGGGCCAGAATAATCTGACATAGAGTGAGTCTAAGCTAAATTGAATTCTCAACCCCACCATAAAGGCAAGATGGATCTTATACACAGAAACATAGTGGGAAGATTTAGGAGTGGTCTAGAGGAGGAGTTTGGGAAAGGTCTTGAGGAGGATTTTTGATGGAACTGAAGTCAGATGCCAGTAATGGGATTAAAGGTGGGAAATAGCTATAGGCTACCTGGAGACAAGCAATGGAGGGATAGGCTAGTTTAAGGATAAAAGATTTGGGTATAGATATTTTGATAAGGTTGAGAGTGAAAAGTAACTGGATGATGGAGGGCTGGCTAGTAATGGAAATTTGAGCTCAGCTATAATGAAAGGTTTATGACCACAGGCAAATGCCTTATCAAATGGGAAGATACAATCAGAGTTCAAGGGGTTTCCCAGAGCCTGTACCCCATCAAAGTCACTCCTTCTGCCCACACCAAATAAACTCTAGAGGCTTCCTTTGTCTTTAGGAATAAATACAAAATGCAGTTTCACATTCAAAGTCCTTTATAACCTAACCCCCTCTTACCCTTCCAGTCTTTTTATACCTTACTCTCCAACATTTACTCTTCAGTCCAGTGACACTGACTTCTGGGTTGTTCCACAAGCTAGATACTCTAAAGATAAAACTGCTGAGAGCTGTTCTGGCATTTTCCTGGCTGTTCTCCCTGTCTAGAATGTACTTCTTTCTCTGCTCTGACTTAGTCTAAATCCCAACTAAAATCCCACTTATTACAGGAAGCCTTCTTTAACCCCAGTGTGCCCACCCCACTCTGTTATCTCCTTCTTATCCTGTGTTTGTAGCTTGTTTTGTATGTATTTGTTTGCATTTTGTCTCCCCCATTAGAATGTAAGCTCCTTGAAGGCAAGTAAGGTCTTCTGACTCTTTTTTTGTTTGTTTGTTTCCTCAGCACTTAACATAGTGTCTGGCACATAGGAGGTATTTGATAAATGTTTATTGATTGTTTGATTGTGCTAGGATGGTAGCAGTGTCAGATGAGAGAAGTGGCACATATATGAAACAGGTTCTGAGGGTAGAATGGATAGGACCTGGCAACAGAGTGGATATGATGGGTGAGAGAATGTAGAATTGAAGATTCAATTCAAAAAGCACTTATTAAATACCTACTAAATGCCAGGCACCATTCTAGTGCTGAGGATACAAATAATAAAAAGGAAGACAGTCCTGTCCTCAAGAAGTTTACAATTTAACAGAGGAAGACAACACACAGAAGAAATCTGGGAAGCACAGGAGGGAACACTAGGAGTTACCTGGCATGGAGGTATCTTGTTCTGTGGATTTGGAATCAGGCAGATCTGCAGACCCAAGTGGAGTGAATTGAAAATCCAAGTTCTGTCCCCTACTAAGTAAGACTTTGGGATTTTACTGCTCCACCCTCTAGCCTTTCAATCAGAGGGGAGCTGGGTCTAAGGGCAGTGTTAGCTGGCAAATGATGATGAGATTAGAAGTAATGACCTCATTCTGGGAGGGGAGATCTTGTTCCTTGGAGTTGAAAGCAAGGTAGAGAAGCAGATGCAAAGTGTAGTGATCCTTAGGTTATGATCCTAGGTGATTGGGAAGTTGATTGGACCATCAATAGCAATAGGGAACTTAGGAAGAAGGGTTTGGAGCAGCAGTTCTCAACCTGTGGGTTGCGGCTCCTTTGAGGGTTATGTTATGGCAATTTTTGTTTCACAGGGGTCGCCTAAGATCATTGGAAAACACATATTTCTGATGTTCTTAGGAACTGAGACACCACTCCTCTATCTGACTCCAGGCAGGTCCGGTCACATGCAGATACACCCACATTGGAGTATTAAAGGGTCACAGCATTAGGAAGATTGAGAACCACTGGTTTAGAGGGAAAGATAATGAGTTCAATTATGGACATAGTGAGTTTAAGATAGCTATAGGTTATCCAGTTTGTAATGTCTAATAGGCAGTTGGAGGTCAGGAAAGAAGTAAGATAGTGACAAATAATCTGAGACTTGTCTACATATAAATAATAATTAAGGGCAGTCAGGTAGTGCAGTGGATAGAGTGCAGAGCTTAAAGTCTGGAAGACTTATCTTCTCAAATTGAAATCTGGCCTCAGAGACTAGCTGTGTGACCGTGGGCAAGTCACTTAACCCTGTTTGCCTCAGTTTCCTCCTCTATAAAAAGAGCTGGAGAAGGAAATGGCAAACCACTCCAGTATCTTTGCCAAGAAAACTCCAAATGGGGTCCCATAGAGTCAGACACAACTGAACAACAACAAAATAATAATAATAATTAAACCCATGAGAGTTGATGAGATCAACATGAGAAGCAGTAAAGAGATAGGAAAGAAGAGAGTAGAAGACAGAGCCTCGGGTGATACCTGTAGTTAACAGGCATGACCCGGAAGGAGATCCAGCAAAAGAGACTTAGAAAGAGCAATGAGACTGGAAAACCTGAGGAGAGCAAAGTGAAGGAAACTTGGAGACAAAAGAGTGTGAAGAAAAACATGAAATCAATAGTGTCAAAGAATCTAGAGGTAAAAAAGAAGAGTGATTGAGGAAAGGTTATTAGGTTGGTGATTAAGAGCTTATTGGTAATTTAGTTAGGTAAGTAAGGTAAGTTAGGTAAGTTAGGTAAGATAGGTATTCCTGAGGGGGTGGCTGGGTGGTGCAGTGAATAGAGCACTGGCCCTGGAGTCAGGAGGACCTGAGTTCAAATCTGACCTCAGATACTTAACACAAAAACTAACTCTGTGACCTTGGGCAAGTCACTTAACCCCAACTGCCCTCCAAAAAGCAAAAACAAAAAAAAATTGATATTCCTGTAAGCCTGAAGAGTAGAGGAGGAAGGCAGGTGGCCTGGTGGGCCAGAAGGCATAGTGTCAGAACAGATGTTAAGGTTTGCTGTTCTTACAGAGTGGTGGCAAAGTTGATGATGATGATGATGGCGATGATAGCTAGCATTTACATGCTACTTCCAGGTTTGCAAAGCAACTTACAAATATAATCTCATCTTATCCTCAAAGCATCCCTGGGGTGTAAGTGCTATTATTATTATTCCCTTTTTTACACATAAGGAAATTGAGTCAAACAGGGTTTAATTGACTTGTCTAGGGCTCACAACTAGCAAGTGTTTGAGGCTGGATTTCAAACTCCATTCTTTAACTCCATCAGAAGAGAACCCAAGCGCAAAATATTTTGAGTGATTTTTGATACTTTATTCATATATACACTTACATTTTGGAATAATAGGGATAGTACAGTAAAGAGGAAAAAATATTGGCTCTGTAGTCAGAAGAATGGGATTAAAATTCCATTTCTGATATTTTACTAACACTTGACTTGACTAAAACCTTAGTTTTCTTATATGTAAAATCATGAAGTTCGCCTGTGAAGTTCCTTCCAGCTCTAGATCTTTGATGGTTTCATACATTCTCTGAAGACCACTGGAATTAAACCTTACAAGAGTTTCTCTAACTTTTGGAAGAGAAAAAAGGCTGTGCCTCTTCATTTATCTCCTCAGTGCTACTGTTCTGAAATGAACTTAGCAATGAGAGAAGAGGGTAGAAAAACATTGTAGCATTCCTCAGGCTAACATATACTGGGGAATTGGTGAGGACATAGGACACACATAGAAAGGTGGCTTAACTTTGAATTTTAAATCCTTTTTAACCATGAACAGTGTGTGGTTGAACTAATTTTTAATGCTAATGTACTGAATGCAGTCATACTCTCTCTTTGGATTATGGCACAGTAGTGCATTAGTTTCTTGCCTTAGGGTTTAGAAAATATTGCTAGATATCTGTTCAATGGTTCTACCAAATGGAAAAGCTATTTTTATTTTAAAAGGTGTGTGGGAAGATTAGAACAGTTATTTAAGAACAATTAGTTTACAAACACCATTTCTCTGGTCATAGAGTTGGAAATTTGGTCTCCAGACCACTTAATCAAAGGCTAATTAGTCAAAGACACTAATGGTATTTACTGTCCATAGAACATTCTATACATGGTGCTTTGGGGAGAACTGACAGGGCAGTGAAGGAAACCCAGTGTGACACATTAAGTAATGACCTCTTAATGTTTGAACCCCTTCCCTCAGAAAGGGGGAAAGAAAGGGAGGCAGAACAAGAATAAAAAAAAATCTAAATACAAATATGTTTCTAACTTGACTGTGGTCAATTCTGCTTTGTGCACTGCTATTTTAAACTATTTGGATATCACTGATCCAGAATTAAGGTTTTAATATTTTAATATCTTATTTATATTGCTTAGCTGTTCACTAAACTCTTAAAAATCTAAATATATTGAGTTGACTTGATTTGTTTCTATCTTTATTCTCAGATCAACTAGTTTACTTCCTAGTTTTGTGAAATAATTCCTTCCTGAAAGTGGATACCATCACTGTTCCTGGAATCAAAGGAATGCTGCCAATCCTTGTGTATATCTGTATTTAGTTTACTTTTGTTTGGTATGATCCATAGTGCTTGGGGCCTGCTTTACCTAGATTAGTGCATTGGAAATAGGGTCTAGGTCTCTAGACCCGAATATAAAACAATTCTACTCCTAATTGTAACCACCCAGACTTAGACTATATCCAGGCAGGTCTGGTTTACCTGTACGTCACTTATGTACTGCTTTACTTCTCAGAAACCAGAATAAATAGCTGAGAAATTGAAGGGCAATAATACTGATTGGCACACATATCCTCAGAGTCTTTCTGTATGTATGTACCATTGGTAGATTTTATATTATCAATAAACTGTGCAGTTAGGTTTAAAGAGTGTGAGGCTGCATTTCCAATCCTTGAGATCTAGACATTTACTAACTCAAACACATTTACAGGGTTGTAGTTGGGAGAGAATGAATATATGATGTTAGATCCATCCTACTCTTTCAATATACTTTGCTGTCGGAACCAGAAACTATAACCTGAAAATTTAACCCTTTCATCTCCAGATATACTACCTGGAAGCCTTACTCATTTCACTGATGAATTCCTTGTGGGATCTACTATTTCAGGCAAGAACAACTATACTTGAATCTACTCCCTGACTATCTTCTCATGTTCTTGACAGCTGCCTTTTTTCTTCATTCATCACCCACCTCACCCCCTACCAAAGTCTTTCCAGTTCTAGAAACATAATCAAATTAGTGCTTTGGTTATTCCCAGAAAGGGTGTGTTAATCTCCATTCCACTCAATGATCCAGTAGCTTTCTTAGGATCATTATTGGTTTGGTTTCCTTGACTCCTGAGTCATAAAAGCTCCATCCTCTGTGAAGTTAGTATCAAGGATTTTAGTGGAATCTCCACTGTCTTGAGGTGATACCTTTCTTACTTAGCATGGTTACTGTGTTGAGAGTGCAGACAAGGAGGGACGTAGCGTGCTAACTTAATTGTATCTTATAATTTTTAATCTTAGTCTTTAATCTATAATTTTTGATCTTAGCTCAATTAAAGCTGTATTTCATTGCAATTTTATGGTCCATGAAGAATAGCTTGTGGTTAAACCTGAATTACTGGATTAGCCTAAATTAGGCCTGACTCATAATAATCTGGAAAGATTTTTACAGTAAGAGGTTTCCACCATCAAGAACAAAAGAAGTATAATACCTGGACTCTGATATCACAATTCTGGATATGTTTCTAGATGTCGCAGAAAGGGAAATAAATTGTATCAAATGTAGAGAGAGAAGATCTATTTTGCATGCAAGGCAATCAAGAGGACATGCAGGGAGTTATTCGCAATATATTTGAAAGTAAGATAAGAAAAATGTAGGAGAAAAACATAGTTGGGGAAAACCATTGTTAGAATGTAAAAATATTCATTCTACTTGTTATAGTACAATGTCATGTGTGAGGTGGGGTTCTAGAATAATAATATCTGTCTATATTATATATAAATTACTTTGTAAATGTTCAAACTTAATATAAATGTTAGATATTATTATTTGAATGATAAGAGAAAACAGGTTTATAGATGGCTAAGAAGATGTTACAGTCGTGATTCTTCTATGGAAGAAAGTCTGAAAAGCAGACTACTTTTATTTCACAAAAGGTTAGGCAAAGAAGGGTTGTGTGAGGGATGATGTTAAGTGAGGAGTGACTAGAAGAGAGTCTTGATAGGATAAGTAAGTCATACCAATTGTTAAGTTCTCCAGGGAGTCCAAAGAAAATGTATCCAACTGTCTATTAGACCACAGGAGGGAGATTTTTCCACTGAAATTTGAGACAGATTAGGTGGGAGAAAGGATATAAAGGACATTTGAGTAATACAGGTCAAAGTGAGGTCCAGCTATATACTGTGGAGCACAATAGAGAATGAAATCAGATTTAGTGCAACCAAATTTCTGGGTATTTGTGATGCTGGATGGAAATGGGTAGTGAAGACAATTTAGGGGAAAAATAAGCAAGCTCATTGAGGTCAGGAATCCTTAACATTTTATTTATCTTTATATCTCTTCCGGTGCCTAGAATATGGTTTTTCATGTAGTAGGTAAATTTAATGAATGTTTGATGAATGAATGAATGAGACCAGATTGGAGCCTATTATATTTGAGTAGAGGGGAGAAATTTACTTCTCTTAACTGGAAGGAAAGGAAAAAGAAAGCAAATTGACATTAAAAGAGTGTTAAGATGAATGAAAAACATTATATACATGATTATATTTCAACTTCAAAGCAACCTTGTAATATGGATACCATCATTAACCTCACATTACAGATAGGAAAATGGAAGATCAGAGAGGTTAACTGATTCAGTGTCACACAGCAACCATGTATCTGAGGAGGGATTGAATTTGGGTCTTCCTGAGTGCAATTCACAACTGCAAGTCATAGCCCTAACCTACTGTGACATGCTCTCAGGAGAAAATAGGGGGAAAAAAGACATATAGGTAGAAAATTAGGTAGCTAACTAGATGGATGTGTGGATAGTCTAATTGGAAGGGTATATTTAGAAGCCAAAAGAGCAATACTTAGAGGAAATAGGAAAATAAAATAAATAATAATATATCCCCTCCTTTAAACTGATTTATCAAATAAGAATGATTTGGTTTCTTTATTTTTCTTTTTTTTTAATTGAGATGAACTCGGGATTCACACCACCTTACCAGTCACTAATACAGAAGCATTTTTGTTGAGTTCTAGAAAGCATAAAATGGTTTGTGC
The DNA here is from genome assembly GCA_028646575.1 of Pseudocheirus occidentalis. Taxonomy (NCBI): domain Eukaryota; kingdom Metazoa; phylum Chordata; class Mammalia; order Diprotodontia; family Pseudocheiridae; genus Pseudocheirus; species Pseudocheirus occidentalis. The sequence goes on from CM053593.1 coordinate 260,411,635, forward strand.
TCCTTCTTTCAATGAGGTTTGGGATTAAAGACCAATCAAACTGTCCAAGTAGAACAACTATTGTGATTTTTTATTAGTGATAGTGAGAAAATATGATAAAAAAACATCTGGAATAAAACATGTTCTACTGATTAGTTATATTCCCTCGACTGCCATATGTACTGATATACATGAGTTACATGTGTATATAAAGCTGGGAGTCTATCTTGGCGTATATCCTTGAGTAGATGCCAAGTTGTATATATTTATCTATATGCATGTGTATAGATGCACACATATATGCTGTATATGGAGCCATATTACACAATACTGAGATGTTTATTTAGTTGTAGCATGACATTAACAAGTTTGATGACTTGGTAAAATTAAAAATCTGTGCCAATGCCCTCTTTTTTTTCCTGGGATGGTTTCAGTGAAACTCTGCTGCAAAGACAAGGAAACAGACTTAGGACAAGCAGCACAGCATGAAAGGAAAAGCCACAGGATTTTTGAATTTAGGATAACTGGCTTCATTTCAAAGCTCCAATACTGGAATGATGGGCAAATGATTTTACTCTCCTCAATTTTCCTTATCTGTAAAATGGGTTTAATGTTGTTTGCACTACCTGTTTCACAGGGTTTTTGGAAAGTATGTGTTCTGAAAAAATTAAATGACATGAAAATGTGAATTATGGATTTTGTGTAGTGCTAGATACATACATAGCAAGCTCTTAATAAATTTTTTTTACTTAATAATGATTATTCAAAGACCCCTATCATCCTAAATTTCTCTGTTGTAACCCTTGAAATGTATACTATATTGTCTTCATAGTCAGATAATTTGGGAATGAGGTATAGGAATAGACTACATTAAAGGTGCAAGTTCATAGTGTTCTCCATGCCTTACTAGAACTAGGACATTTCTGTTCATGACATACTTGAGGCCAGCACAGAATTTGGCATAAGTTGGGTCCACATTGGTTAAATCACAGAATATTCCCAAAGGACCTCATTATAGCACAAGATCTCCTGTATTATGGCCTATAACCTGGAACCCAAGGACAGGGTTAGAGAGAAGCTTTGGGGTATGAATATAGAAATTCTGCTTACCCACGTGTGCCCTACACAGCCATTCCAGTGGCAAAAAGTGCATAGGCAGTAGAATAACAGGAGAACACAAGAATTAAGCTCCTTCCTTCCTCTCCAGATACTACACTGGAGACTTTTTTAAGCTCCAAAGAAATATGTTGAGGCAATTTTTTCTCTTGTTGTTTTTCATTTTTGAGGCTCATTATTAGTTCCAAGACTATTCAGGGATATCTAATATTTTCCAGACCTAGTCTTTTTATTTCCTTGCACTACCATATTTTTTTCCACTTTTAATTACTCCATTGATTTTAAAGAGCTGCATAGAAAACCTTCAAAAGCATCCTTCTTAGAGGCAATTCTTCTTGCATGTCATTTATGTTCTATATTTCTCTTCCCTTGTTCTTTAGTTCTAAAGAAATTTGCATAATGGTAATACTAATAATAACAGCATCTGTGTTTCTGATGACTTGCTTCATCTCCCACAAATGTTTACTCCCAGCTGAAGTCATAAGCTGCTTTTCTTGACATCATAAGTGATCATTCCAGTCCTTGACTAGGGAATGTGGTGAACAGAGATGATCTCCATGTCTGGGAACAAGCATGGGCCCACAAATTCTCTTTGAATTTTTTGAGGGGTAGTGCTAAGAGATCTTATCTTTTTCTGTCCTAATGAGTTCAGACCTGGAGTTTTAGATCCATTGGCTATCATTACATGATTTTAGAGTTTGGAGAAGGGGACTAATGTTAAATCGATGAGATTTCAGGTTTTGCCTAGAAGCTTTTTTGGTTTGGGTTTTTTTTTCATTTTAAAAATGAGAGCAAGTGGGATTATAAATTTATAAGCAGTTAATTGTATTATACATATGACATATATGTATATTGGAAATCTGTTCTAAAAATCTGTTACCTCACAAACATTGCTCAATGAACACTGTAAAACCATTTATAAAATATCTCCTGTGTAAGGAGTGGCAGTATATCATACAATATACTGAGAAGATTCTGTGCTTAGGTCCTAATAATAGCTAGATCTTATTTTTTATAATCCTGTTATCTCATATCCTGTTGGTAAAGTTTCTCATGTTTCTACCCCTAGCAACCAACGAAGCTTCTGTTGCTTTTTAGAGAGAGCAGGAGATGCAACTTGTGGTTCTACTCACTAAAGGTGACCTTCAATAGATGACTCTACCTGTCTGTGCTTCATTTACTAAATAGAATCAGGGACATTCTTGCTTTCCACCTACTTCCCAGGAAATTTTGAAAACGAATATGTGAACATTAAAATACACTTCAGAAAGTGTTGGGAAATCCTCATAAGAAAGGCAGTGGTCAAATGAATTAATAACATTAATTTGTATCAAAATCTACTGAGCTAAGAGTTTCATAGTTTCATTTCATAGAAAGGGAAACCAAGGCACACAGCATAAACGAAATAGGTTACAAAAAGATTGGCTGTCAGGACTGAATTCACGATGCAGACTTTCAAGCTTTCACTGTTTCTACTCAGAAATTCAGAACATATATGTATTTTCACTAGTTTAAAAATGAGGGAAAAGCAGATGCACTGTATGATATTTGGGAAAAAAAACAGATTTTTTTCCCTGCAAAAGGTTTCCAATTTTTTTATGAATGCATAAATTGGTTTATAATTAAACTTTCATTACTTTCTTCAAAACCTTGATGAGCTTGGACCTTTCTCAAGGAGACCTGACTTTAGAGTGGATTGAAAGTTGTTTCCTATAACCCAAAACAGAAACTAGAGC
>CM053593.1:260419465-260429805 GCA_028646575.1 Pseudocheirus occidentalis
GGCATCATGAAGTATCAAATATGATTGAAAACTGACTGAACAAACCCAGCAGTGATTAGGGGAACCCTCTAAAATATTGGGATAAAGCACCTTCCACAGAGATGGGAGTGTGTGCTTTGACTCCATGGGGAGGGATAGACATGATATAGCCCCTTGTCAAAGGACCAGAACTCTAAATTTATAAAATTATTATGTATAAAAGGGAATTGAATTAAATTGAAGATTCTTAACTCTTTTGTCATGCATCCCATTGGCAATCTGCTGAAGAGTATTGATCCCTTCTCAGAATAATGTTTTGTTGCCTGTAATTGAAGGAAGTGCTATTTTTTCAGTTAGAGATTGTGAAAATGAAGTTGTTGTTTTTGTTTTTTCTATCCAACTTCATAGACCCCCACCAAAACTCTAATTACTAGACCCTTGGTAGGTGGAAGAGTAGGTCTGTGAATCCCTAGTTAATAACTTCTAAATTGGATTATCTTTGGGGGTCTACTTCTACTTCTTGAAGATTCAAAATCCATGTTTAAAAGGAAGAACGGGTGAAATTCATACCTTTCCTAGTGTACAAATGGAAAATTATGGAAATGGCAGGAAAATTGACAATAGTACTTTTTTCTTTTAAATAAAGTTGAGCTTCTGTTTAACACACACACACACACACACAGAGCTTGCTAAAGGTATTTTAGTCTGGTTGAGGTTATGTCAATGTTAGGGCTTCCCTCATCTAGGTTGGTTCCAGCTGTCTGTGTGCCAGAAGAGGAAATGGACTGAAACATCGTAAGGAACAATCAAGAATAAAAATGTAGCTAAAGGGAAAGCGCAGGAATTGGCCAGGCTTCTTTCCTTAGGATCCTTGGTTTGTCTGCCCATCTCACCGCAGATGCAAATGTTAAGGTGGGCAGGTAGTTACTCTATACACTAGTCCTGGCTTGTCATTCACATGACTGCTTCTCTTCTTAATGAAAAAACAAAGCAAAATAAAAGAAAACAAACAAAAACCATTGGGCTTGTGTAAATGAGAGACTGGTTTAAGCAAAGGTTTGCAAAATAGAAATTTGAAACCTCAATAACCATTTGAACTGTGAATCTAAAGTGCTCCTTCTCAATCTGTTCTTTGCAGGGCAGAAGACCTAAACTCTGAGCATGTCTTGGGTGGGGCAATAACCTTCTTAGCATGGCAATTTGTCCCTGTTAAAATCTGTGCTAAGGGAGAAAACATAATAACATCTGAAAATTCTGCACAAGTCTGTCACTCTTGTTTTCAGAATCCCCCACACTGGGAGTAAATAATGTTCCCTGATGGTGAAGATTTTCTTGCAAGTAGAAGACTTGTACAGGACCTACCACTTGTAAATCCTATAGCTAACTTAGGGACTCTATGCAGAATATTCACTGCTAAATCCCTTTATGCCAACAACCTGAGGCAATATGTCATGGTGGATGAAGTGTTGGGCTTGGTGTCAAAATACCTGAGTTTATGTCCTACTTCTTATACTTATGGGCTGTGTGATCATAGTAGAGTCACTTAATATCTCAACCTCAATTTTCTCATCTGTAAAATGGGGATAATTGTATCTGCTAGGATGTGTGAGTTTTAAATGAGAAAAGGCCCATCAGATCATAGCTGTACAGAGCTGGAAGGGATGAGAGTGTGAGAGAAAGAGAAAGAGACAGAGACAGAGATAGAAACAGAGAGACAGACAGAAAGACAGAGACAGTCTCTATACTTCAAACCTTTTAACTGACAGATGAAGAAGCTAAGTCCTATGAAGTTTAAATGACTTGTTCGAGGTTTTACCTTTTCCCAAGGTTCCAGATGGGAAATTTGGATCCAATTACTGATTCTAGAGTTATCATTGCTTCTACTGTACCATTTTTTCTTTCTTTTTGGAGGGAGGAAGGCAGGGCAATTGGGGTTAAGTGTTAAGCGTCTGAGCTTAGATTTGAACTCAGGTCCTCCTGATTCCAGGGCTGGTGCTTTACTCACTGCGCCCCCTACTATACCCTTTTTTAAAAAATGCTACATAAATTTCGGTTATTATTATTATTGTTTCTTAAAGAATGATGTAAGAATTAATGAAATGTGGGCCTGAAAGAGGGAGGGCAGAACACTTTGGATTCCTGGTAAGCCAGGGGGCATCACTATTGTGACTGAGACTCCTCCTCTCTGTGTGCCTGCAAATGTATAATTCACACTGACATCAGTACCCGAGTGGTTGGGGAAACAGGACCAACTGACTTTGTGTTTTAGACTTGATTCTTTATCCTCCCAAGTACAAGCTGCAAAACATTCCTCATATTTGTCCTCATGTAAAATATACCAGGATAAATCATTTAACTAAATATAATGTGTCAGAAAATGGCTCACACAAAGGCAATAATATCATGCAGTATAAACTCCCATTAACGAGTAACGTAGGTGACATTGACGGAAGGTGATTAAATCTAGTACTCTCTTTCTCCTGACATTTGTTCAAATAAATAGAGGTAAGAGAAGAAGAAAGTTGATGCTTTCTTCCCATTTTGCATATGGATTTTATCCATCTGATTTCTACACTGTGCCTGTTCCCAGGGCAGGTTTCTAGGCATATTAGGCAAATTCTGGGTAGCAGCAAAAGTGATAATTGTCAGGAAAGCAGGGTCACTCACTCTATCTTTCACCTTTATCCCTTAAAAAGGTTAACTACCTCAAGATAAACTTTTATGTTGAATTTGTAATATAAAGGAAGAAGAGGAGGCCATAGAAGCCACACATCTGAATATGAATCGATTAATATTTCACATCTGTTCAGAGGTCAGCAACTTGGCATGCCATTAGACAGATAACTGTCCTGAAATCTTTTCAAAAGGGTATCTTCAGAAACAGCAATGATCTTTGGAAGAAAATAGACTTTCCATTTCTTAGTAGGAAAATGAAATTGTTGGTGCTGGTCATGCTTGTGGTTCTTAAAAGTTTTCTCCTAATGGTTCCACTTCCTGGTGTTCTGGAAAGGTCAATTCACCACATTTTACTCTAGAACACCCTGATGTACTGATATATCTGTGATCCCATTGATATGGGTACTTTATTCAACAGTACAGATTGAAACTCACTCATATCTTCTTGTGTTGGTTTACCCTTTTATATTCTCCCACAAATCTTCTACATACAGGGAGCCCATTCAACATACTGGTAACCTTCCTATAGGTCTTGATATTTTGTGGATACTAATAGAGCCTCCTCTTTGTTGCGTGGCCAGCTCCTCTTTCAAAGATATATCTGTCTCTCCAATGATCTATCTTGCCACTGGATCCAGATGACTCCAGAGGAGAAATGAGGCTGGTAACATTGCATAGCCCTCACTCACTTAAATCCAGTTCACTTGCATGTCATGGAATCAGCTCCCTCATGTCTTAGTCCTCTTTGAGAATGAAGGACAAACATCGACAATAAAAACAATATCTCTGATGCCTTATACCACTTCTCCATAATTCTTAATTGACAATCTGTTCTAGCCTTATTACTCTCTTATTTTACTCTCCATCTACCTCTTGAAACCTACTTGGGTGATCTACAGATTTAATTTTTCAAGGACTGTGGCATTCTATGACTTCCAGCCATACAGTATCACCAGAGGAATATTGATGTCAAAAAAAGATGTGCCTTTGTTTCAGAACAGAGCTGGGGTGGCAGGTCATTAGAAACACTGGGAAGATTCTCAAAGACAATTCAGCCTGCTCTCCTTCTGTTCAGTTCTTGGCCCTGTTCATTACCTATCCACAGTATGTATAAGATGCATGCATGGACCAGAGTTATGGGTTCATCAGCATACTAGAATAAAGAGACAAAGTGACAACTGGCCTTCATTTGAAAAATTCCAAACTTGTTTTTGCTTGAGTGCTAGGATGCTCACTATGTGTGAGTGTGACTGAAAAGAAAACTAACCAGCACAGGGGATTTATTTAAGTAAGTGCCGAGCAGCATCTTTCCCTCTCACCTTTCCTACCCTGAGTTTTCCCTGGTACCTAACATTCCTGGAAGAACAGTTTGCCAAGGGCTGAGTTTATTCTGGGGCTGGTCCTTGGAGTCTTAGTCTAAAATAGGCCTCTGAGCCTATGTAATAAAGGGGATTTTATCTTTTGCTTCTGGTCTGGAATCTGTCCAGGATCCTGGGCCAGGTGTGGCATGGGCATGAGCAACATCTCCTCTCTTCCTGAGCTAAGGTGAAATAGCAAGAACCTCTAAGATTAATCAGGCATAGTGGAAGAAGTTCTAGACTTAAGAGTCAAGAAAGCCTAGGCTCCTAAACCATCTCTTACAGTGACTAATCATGTTGTTCTGGGTCAATAACTCTGGGTCTCAGTCTCCTCATCTATAAAATGGAGTTAATAACAATGGCAATGCTTACCACACAGGGTTGTTGGGAGGCTTAAATAGGAAAATGCATTTAAAAACTTTGCTGTCCTTAACATCTCACATAAGTGTGTCATCTTCATCATTATCATCATAATTTTTACCGGTGCATTCAGTTTGACAGAGGGGAAGGAACACTTGCTCAGGAGTCAGAGGAACTGAATTCAAAACCTGGCTCTGATGCATACTAGCAGAGTGACTTTAGACCACTACTAAAGGTCCCTGGGTTTCAGTTTCCACATTTGCAAAATTAGGGGCCAGAAGGTGATCTAATGACCTCTAAGATTCCTTTTAGCTCTAACTTTATGAGTCAAAATTGAGTGAAGAATTTCTTATTTCCATTAGAGGCCTCAAGATACATGAGTATGTATGAGTTTGCGTGGGGATGGGGAAAGTATGAGAGTGTTTTAGACTTGAAATCTCACAAGCTGGAGTTTCCCCATGAGAGCATTCTTTGGGAGCAAAGTCCTGTGTCCCAGGTGGGCAGAATCCTACTGACTGGTCCTGCCTCATCTGGATATCTGACAGGGAACTCTCCTCAGTAGGCCCTTTACTTGCTCCTGCCTGAAATGTTGCATCCTGTGAGAGCTGCTGTGGCCCAGAATACAAAGAAGCAGATTCAAAGAAGAATAAAGAGATCCTTTAGTGACGACAGTTAGTGTAAAAATGCCTTTAGGGTTATAAGTGTAAAATTGGACCCTTTCAGGAAAACCACAAACATGCTCCAGGCAGAAATTCTCCAGTTGGGTGTAAAAAAAACAGCACTCTTTGGGTACACTCCTAGTCATGAACTAACAGGTGTCAGGAAATGAAGAAGCCAGTAGCATTTCTAGGCTAACATCCCATTGTTGAATTTCAGAGCCATTGATTTCTCTTTGGGAAAAAAAAATACACTGCTGTATTACTATTGGTTTGTAATAAAACAAAGCTTGACCTGCAAGTTAATAAAGAAAGCATGTTTACTAATTAGGCTTTATTCTCCTCGTCCCATGTTAATTGCAAAATATCCATCTATCTCACTTATGAATATGGTAATTCATGTCAGAGTGGCACAAGTTTTGAGCAAGCCATACTCTGTCACTTTAATTAGATCAAAAGTGGGTCCATCTCCATTTTACAAGATGGGCTCTACTTTTTAATCATTAAAATAAGTTCATCTCCTAAAAGGTATCTTCTTTTGACAGTTGGCAAACACTAATTAACAGACATAACTGTATTAATTGCATTATACCCCTGCATTCTTATCAGCTGGCTGGGGTTGCTTACTTGCTAATGCAAACAGTTGCTGCTTTGGTAAAGTCAACTTACAAAAAAATCGTCTTTCTAATGCTAACTAGCAATCAATGCATATAAGATTTCTAATATTTCTGTAGGGAATTCTGCATAATAGATGGAGGCTGTCTTTTGAGGTATGCCCGGCCATTTAGTATAATTATTCCTTAGAGCTGCACCTATCATATTATCAGCTCTGCTGAGGATAAAGAACACAATTTATTTGTTTAAGAACAAAGAATGATAATCATATCCTTTAGGAATCATGAAACAACGAGAGGCTAAATGGAGATGTGTGACCCACTAGAAAACTTGAAATTCAGAACAATTATAAATTGCTTTCCTTTTAAAAAAAAATTCTTAAAAACCTTTTAAGAGAGCAGTCAATGTCTTGGAAAGATTTTGTACTGCTGGCTCCAGAGACTGTCAGGATCTTTTCATCACAAAATCATGGGTAGCAGGAGTGACAATTCTCCCACACGGGCCCTTCCAAGTGCTTTCCCCTCAATCCTGCCTCCAAAGGCCCACCTCAGGCAGTGAGAGGATAAATGCTCATTTAATGCATTGCCTCCTTCCTGAATCGACAAGAAAGGATGTCAATTTGTGTTAATTGTAAGGGTATATTTGTGAGTGGGGAATTTTTTTTTCTTTTGCTTAGCTCTGTACTGAAATCAGTAACTCCTTTCACATAGCTGACTGAACATCATTAAAAGGATCCACAGTGCCTTCTAACTGATGGCCTTCAGGTGAAATGCCTGGGACTTATCCTTTGAAACATGTGGCCATCCCACAACCAGAATATTTTTTAAAAGTTTTATTATTACACTAAAGGTGAATGGGTTTTTACCCATAAAAACAGAACATTTAAGACAATAATAATGAGCCTTAAGAATGAAAAAACCAGTCAAGTGAAAATCAGAATTGTGTAGAGGCTCTGAGGAAAAGCTGGGATGGGCTAAAGTTCTGCATAAAAGTTATACCCAGGGGAGGCTATTAGGGCCCAATTTCGAATCCTCTAATAAATCTACACATAGTCAAAAAAAAACCCTCCAGTGCCCTGAGAGCAGTTCTGCAGATTTTCTAGTCATTAAATAGTCTCCCCTCTGCATGCCCAGTTTGCTTCTCTGAAAGTTTTTATCAGAGGCCAGAAGCTATAAAAGAACCCAGAACAGATAGGGGAGCACAACTAACATCAATAAAAAGTACCCTTGAACTTCATAAATTTTCAGGACCACACACCCACAGACACACACACACACACACACACACACACACACACACACACACACACACACACATACAATTCCAAAAGGAATAATAGGATTAAAGGATGATTATATCAAAGATGCAAATATTTTTATGTAAACTCATCATCTACTATTATGGCAATTGGGGGGAAAATCCCCTAATTCTTTAGCTTCCCTTCCTACTTTCCCCAACCCCCAAAGTTTTACAATGAAAAAAGAAGGTAAGGATGAATGGGTAGAGTAGACCGCGAAGGCAAACACCATGGGACTAAGGGAGGAGAAAAATACTCAATGGAATGAGAAACTGAAGCGTCCCCAATGTGGATGTTTCATTGTCACCTCTACTTTCCTTGTTAGTTGTTAGAATATACACCAATAAGTCCTCTTGATGATTCTAAGAGGGGTTATCTCAAGAGACCGAAGAGTGAATGCTGCGTTTGTGTAGGCACTTTGCAAGTTTCTAGTGCCAAGCCCATTGCCTTTGATGGGACAGAATATGGCTAGAATGTATGGGATTCTCATTATTCAGGTTAGCATGGAAGAGAGCCATTTGTTTCTAAATCAGCTATTAAAATAGTAACATGGTTATGTATTTTAGGAAGCCGTGACTTCTGGAGGCACGGAACATGAAGAATAAGAAGGTTCTCATGTAATCTACAGTAAATCTTAAAATAAGTTTGTTTTTTTTCCCCCAAGCTGTGGAAAAGCACCAGAATTTACTCTGCAGCTGTAATATTTGCATGTGAAAAGTTTTTGTCATTCAACTTTTTTTTTCCTACAGACTTTTCCAAGACAGAAATTTCTCTTTTGCCAATAGTTATCCTGGCCAAAATAGTAACATATGTCCACTGGAGAAGAGATTTGGTATTACATTTTAATCCTAAATTGCTTAATGGCTAGATTATATACCTTTCTCCCCCTTTTTTGGTGAAAAATGAATGTTGTAGGATATAGATACTGTCCATGCTTTTATAATGTAGGGAATGCTACTGACACTAATATTAAATAAAATCTCATAAATAGATTGTCTCTTACTTTCATCAAGAGGATCCTAGATTCAGAGACTGAAGGGTCCTCACTGGTGGTCTCTTATTTTACAGACCATAAAACTGAGTCCTAGGCAGGTTAAGTGAATTGTCTAACATCACAAAGCTAACGTGTAACTCATGTTACTATGACTTAAAGTTCCAAGATCTCTTTCTATTGTACCATATTCCATTTCTTAGGAATTATGTCAATTGAGAAACGTTCTTCATATTCTCAAGAAATTTCTCAAAGACTTCACAAAGCCACTTTTAGTGTGTGGGTCATGAATAATCGAAGACAAATGAGTTTTCAGTATCTCCAGGAAAAAGACTCTGAGCCCTCAGTTCTCTGGTCAAAGCAATTCTCTATACTCTTACCCATAGAAATTGGCATTGTATTGGTTTATGTTCTACAGAGATGTTGCACACTTATGCGTTCTATGCAGCCTAGATTGAGTACCATCTTTTTTTTCTTTTTTCTTTTTTTCTTTTCTGGAGGGAGGAAGACAAGGCAATTGGGATTAAGTGACTTGCCTAAGGTCATACGGGTACTAAATGTTAAGTGTCTAAGTCAGGATTTGAACTCCAGTCCCCCTGACTCCGGGGCCTGTGCTCTATTCATTGTGCCACCTAGCGGCCCTTGATCATTTTTTTAAAAAATAACCATTGTACTTAGTTTTGTCTATGGCCCTAAGGTCATAATGATAGGCAAGATATTTTTCTCAATTTCTCTTTCTTTTGTCCATCAGCTCACTGTAATAAAAGAGATCAGCAGTTCATGGTAGAGCAATCCAGAGCACATTCAGGCCCCCTGCTCAGTGCCTCCACAGGAGCCTGACTTTTCTACAAGTTGGAGATATCTACTGAACAACCTCTTTATCCTCTTTACACGGATATATATACGTATTCACCCAGCTGAAAGAAATCCCATGAAGTGCCAGAGACATTGATATATATATATATATATCATATATATATATATGATATATATATATATATATATATATATATATATATCAGAGAGTAGGAGAAGGCTTAGATGGTGGCATAAGAAATATAACTAATTACCACCCCTCGTGCTATCATCATTGCCCAAATTCTTTGATAAGTGTTGTACTTAAAGAATTCTAGTAGTTTGTAGTTCAATTCATGGAAGACCCTTTTCCCAGGGATTCACAACACAATCACAGATATAGGAGGAACACTGCCCTCATCTTTTCTGCTCTGTCACAGGGTGGATTCATTTGGTTTTCTTGCTCTCCCTTCTACAAATGTAGTAAATTCTTCATTATGCATGCTAGTGTAGAAATGGTGGCCCAGAAGTCAGAGGCCATGAGCAACCTCAGAGAAGGAGAAAGTCTAGTGTTCTTGCCAGGATTATTGGCAACAATTGCCTCCTTCTTTCTTTATACACAGATTGCTTTGCTCTCTTGGTTGTTGAAGTACCCTGCATCTCAGTGATATGACACAGGGTATCACTGAAAACTAGAAGTCCTGTCTCCAGCATCCCAAGACCAAGAAGTCCCATTCCCAGAATCTCTGTTCATTGGCTCTATTGGCTCACCCAATGGTAAAGGAATGTGAAGATCTTCCGCGCCCCTTAATAATGGGCATCACTTGAAGCCCAACAAGAGAAGCTTGCTTAGGGGTGGCTTGTTTTTCAGGAAGGCCCAACTTTTTGCTACTTTGTAATTAGGTAGTGTGTCACAAAGGTAGTAATGCCCTGTGACCCTGAAGAAGACTGCATTTACTCTGAGGTGAAGTTTTGCTCTGGGGGCTCCCTTATGGGAAGAGCTGTGTGATTTGGCCAGATGAGGCTCTGGGTAGCCATTGATCTTTGAAAAGCCAGATATTGGTGCTTCTCTCTCGGGTAAATAATTATGTATGTATTTAATGTCAGACAGCTAGAAGTCCTGTCTATTGGTCTATTGAATTGTGTTTTTTTCTCTGTCAGTATTTTTTGATCTGCTTGTAATTTCTGTTTATATTTTCTGAAGGTTAGGGTGCTGACTTTTTCCCCTGAACTAAGTGAATGATATATATGTTTGATTAAAGTAAGTTTTTTTAAGTTGCTTTCCTTTAGAAAAGTAGATCAAAGAACCTTTGCTAGCAGTCATCCTGGGTATGCTAGGGTGCTTGCTGCTACAATCACCCAGCTGAAAGAAATCCCATGAAGTGCCAGAGACATTGATAGAGGGGACTTCTGAGATCTTCTGAGAGTCTTATTTGGGGTCTACGAAACTTTATTTTATTTTATTTTATTTTATTTTTTTAAATCTTAATTTATTTTCTTGGTTATATCATTCATTTCCACAAGGTTTTGAGTTACAAATTTTCTCCCCTTTTTGTCCCTACCCCCAGCCCAGAACATTGATCCCACTGTAAGACCCCTCCCACAATCTGTTC
>CM053593.1:260430305-260464419 GCA_028646575.1 Pseudocheirus occidentalis
TCTCTTGAAGGATGTTTCACTCTTTATTCATGATACAAAGATAGTCTCTTAATCCTGTGGTCCATTAGTAATCAATCCTATACTTGTAGGAGTTATGAGGGAAAGAGGGTAGATTATGCTCCCATTACCTCTCCATTCAAACAGCTAAAAGGAATCAGCTGTCACACACAGATCAGTGTTTAATGTATTTTGATGGTGTCCAAATTAGTGATTGCATTAACATTAATAATAATGATGATGTTGGTGATTGCAGTAATGGTAATGATAATAATGATGATGGCAATGGGGATGAATGAAATTGCAAAGTATTATATAATATAAGGCATGATCATAATTATAGAAACCACTGGGGAAAAAACAGTCCTTTTTTCCCCTAGATTTTATGCTCTTATATGAACCAAGCGATATTGTTCATCTTAGCTTCTGATCACAATGATAGACAGTGCTGTCTCAATTAAAAGGTTATAGCACAACTGGAGGAAAAATTACTTAGGAAGATCAGGAAATCAGGTATCTGTTCAGTAGCCCTTTAATGCTCCTCTGCCCAGATCTGAGAAGCAGGGAGCTGAGACTTAGGGCCCTGTGTCTTCTAAAAAGGCCCCAAAGAGCACCTGAAATAGAAACTTGACCCCCTGTTCCCAGAAGTCCACACTCCAATTTATCATCCATAGTATTCTTGGAAAAAATCTTTTAAATTCACAGTTCTTGCCGTATAACTCATCTTCCCCAAATCTTTAGTGATTCCTTATTGTATGCAGAGGTCAAAGTCCTTTGACTTCAGTGTCCAAGGTCCTGAACAACACAGTATTAATTTGTCTTTTACTTCACATAGTAGGGCTCTCTTCCACACATTCTGTGCCTAAGCCGAGTTGTTTAACATTTTACCCCCTGAATATGCACTGCTCTTATGTCTCTCAGGTTGTTCTCTAGGCCTAGAATACTCTCTTTCCATCCTAATTTTGGGGTGCGTGGTCTACCTAGTACTTTAAAGCCCAATTCATATGCCAACTTTTAAAGAAAGGATCATTACCCCATTTTGCCAATCCAGAAGTTCTTAGTTTGAGGATCTATAAATCTGTTTTTAAATGAATATTTGGATAACTATATTTCAATATGATTTATTTCCTTTGTAATCTTATGTATTGAAAAACATCATGATGAGAAGGGGCCCATAGGTTTTGCCAAAATGACAAAGTGACCCATGGAAAAAAATTGTAATTTATAATGCCCACTCCCCACTCCTCCTACACATAACAATTACAGAGTTCTGTTGTTGTTCAGTTGTGTCTTACTCTTCATGACCCCATTTCAAGTTTTCTTGGCAAAGATATAGAGTGGTTTGCTATATCCTTCTGTGGTTCATTTTTACAGAGAAAGAAACTGAGGCAAACAAGGTTAAGTGACTTTCCCAGAGTCACACAGCTACTAAGGGTTTGAGGATAGATTTGAACTCAGAAAGATGAGTTCTGATTCTAGGCTTGGCAATTTACTGTGCCCCCTAAGTCTCTGATTCATTCATCATTTAATAGAGCATGTATGTGTGTGTGTGTATAAATATATGTATATGTATGTATGTATTTGATGTCTTACCTTGTTATTAGACTGTAAGTATTCTGAGGGCAAAAGCTGTATGTCACTAACAAATACCCTTGTTTCTGTGTCACAATTGTATTCTAGAGTACTTTACAATTTACAAAGTATTGCCCCTTCTGTTTTCTAATTTGATTCTCAGCTATTTGCTTCAGTTAGGTAATCAAACATTATCCTCATCCTATAAACAAGAAAATGAGCTTCCAAGGATCTTGAGTGCCTTGATTAAAGTCACATAGCAATTTGGTGGTAGAACTGAACTAGAACTTCTGATTTCTAGACCAGTATTTGGTTGTGCCAAAGTTGGATTAAATCTGCTAACCACTCTGGGGCAAAAGTCCACATTGTGGTAATACACTGACTTCTTTAAGTTAAGGAACTAGTTAGCTTACATTTATAGATGGCATTTTGCAGTTCACAAAGCAATCTCCTCACAACAACTCTAGAAGGTATTTGAGATAAGAATTATAAGCATTTTCAACTGCATTTGCAAAAACAAAATGTTACAAAAAACTTTACAGGGATAGTTGCCAACCACCTAATAGTCAAACTACATTAGAGCGAGGTTTTTTCATAGCATTAATTAGGTCATTACAAAATGATGCCGATCAAAGCAAAGCTAGGCAAGGTGTTTTTATTTTCCTCCTTTAACAGATGAGTAAACTGAGGCTCAGAGAGGTTGTGATGTGCCCAATGTTACAGAGCTAGTAAGAGTCAGAGTTAGGACCATTAAAAATGAAAGGCTTCTGTCTCTAAGCCCAGGCCTCTTTGCATTGTATGTTACGAATGAAAGAGCCAGAGAGTATTGTAGTTACCTAGGTTGTATGTATGCCTTTGCAAGGTGCCTAATTTATATGGAGAGTCAAGTGTTCCCTGGTGAGAATTTAGCTGGTAATCTCACAAAACCCATGATAGCCCTCGTGCAACATGCTGGGTGCTAGTAGACCCTCAATGAATATTTGTTTGTTGATTGATTAGTTGATAATATGATATGTCACCTTCTTTATTCCCTCATGAGAGATTCATAGGTTTTGGCTCAGAAGTCAAGTTCTGACTCTGTATTGTCATTTTTATCTTCATTTTACAGCTCAGGAAACTGAGGAATTAATGCCTAACCAAAGAGGAATGACTTAGCTAAAATCTTTCAGCTAAAGAGCAACAGGGATTAGAATAGTTCAATAAACTCTAGGCTACTGAATTCTCAGTCAAGCCAACTGAAATACACTGCCTCTTTAATTGTCAGGCTCCTGCCTTCTCACATTCCATTCGGAGACAGCTCATAGCTAAGGATAAAGGGCTTCTCATTACACAAGCAATGAGTCAGTTTGGGGAAATAACAATGCTTTCATTAAGTAGTACTGGGTGTCCATATCCAGGCTTAAACTTCAGACTCCTCTCAGAAACTTCCCTCTCTCTTATTTCATCCTCCTAAACTAGCTCATCCTGAGCAGTCTACATCTGTAGTACCTCTCATATTCATACATTCCTTTCTGATCTCCACATGTCTGACATAATTCAGGTTCTTATTGTATCTGGTCTAAATTTTTGTAATGGTCTCAAAATGATCACCCTGCCTTATGTCTGTTATCTCTCAGAATCTCAGCATCACACATCTAGAAGGAACCTCAAAGGCTAGCTTGCCAATATGTACTTGAGTGGCTTCTACAAATTTTCAACAAATGATTGTTTTGCTATAAGACATCTAGTAATGGAAAACCTACTCATTCTTGAAGCAACCCATCGCACTTTTGGACACTTGGTTTTATATCAAAATAAAACTGACATATTAGAGATTTTCTTTCATTGTCCCTTTTTCTGTCTTTTGAGGCCATGCAGAGAAACATCTAAACAAACCCTCTTCCATGTAATAATCTTTTAAGTAGCTGAAGGCAACAATAATGATCTGACATCTCCCCTTCCTATATTTTCTTTTTTAAGGTAAACACCCATAGTTACTTCAATTAAACCCCATATGGAATGTTCTCCAGGACATGAACTATTCTAATCACCTTCTTCTGGATACATCTGTTTACCAATGTCTTATAAAATGTGGCACCAAGAACCTAACATAATACTCCAATTATGATCTGATCAGGACAAAATTTCATAGAATTATCATCTCTCTCTGAACATGATGTAAATTCTTAATTATAGGCTTATACATTGGGAGCTAGAAGTATCTTGACAGGTCATTTAATCTAATTCACTCATTTTTAATGGCAGTGAGGTGCTTCTGTGGATAGAGAACTAGACCTAGAGTTAGGAAGATCTGAGTTAAAATCTAGCTTCAGACATGTACTATCTGTGTGACCTTGGACATGTCACTTAACCTCTGTCAGCTTCAGTTTCCTCATCTGAAAAACGAGGGTAATAGTAACACTTTCCTCTCATAATTATTGTTAGGATAAAGTGAGATGTTTGTAAATCAATTTGCAAACCTAAGAGTACTGTATAAATGCTGGTTATTATTGTTTTTGTCATTATTCTATATGGAAATGAAGGAAACGAAGCAAGGAGAGTTTAAGGAGCTTTCCCATTTTCACACAGAGATTAAGTGGTAAAGTCAGGATTTTAATTAATGTAACCTAAGATCATATAACATTTTTTCGTTTGCAGTCCACTAAAACCCAAAGTTTTTCCCCCCACATTGTCTTTTGTCTAGGCATAATACCCTTCTTCCCACTCCCTATCTTTTGTAGTTGATTTTTAAAATCTAAGTGTGTTGGACTTTTATATCTATCCCTGTTCAATTCCACTTCAATTCAACTTACATTTCTAACTCATTAAAATAATTTTGGATCCTAAGACCAGGAAGCTATTGATATCCTTCAGCTTTATGCAATCTAAAACATATAAGTGTTCCAAAGATATCTTAAACTAAACATATCTAAAAGTGAACTCATCTTTACCCCTAAACCCTCTACTCTTCCAAATTTCCCTATTTATGTTGAAAGCACCACTGTCTTTCTAGTGTCACAGTTTGTAATCTCAGTGTTGTTCTCAAGTCCTGCATCTTTCCTATTATATATTAGATATTCACATATATAATCAGTTATAAATCTCACCATTTCTACCTTTCCAATCTCTCTTGCATCTGACTATCTCTCTCTACTCACACAGTTACTATCTCAGTTCAGGCTCTTGTCTAGATGATTACAACAATTTTCTTATTGGTTTCTGTCCTTTCCCTTCCCTTTCCCTCTTTTTCCTTCTTTCTTCACTTTCTCCCTTGTCAGTCTTACTCATTCTCAGGGCTTTAATGGTAACATTCATACATATCTAAATGGGTAACTTTAGAACATGTATTTCCTGACCTGAGATCTTCACTGAGCTTTTTGGAAATCTTTCATTTCCAATTTCCTATTGGGTGTCTTCACTTGAATGTCGCAATGATACCTCAGCTGTAGATGTCCAAAACTAAACTCATTATCTTTTCCCCAATGGCTGCCTTTCCTTCTAAGTTCTCAATTGATGATCATGACACCACCATTCTTCCAAACACTAAAGTTCGGAAACTTAGTTATCTTTCATTCTTCTCTGTTCCTCATTCTCCATATTCAATCACCAATTCCTGTTGATTCTGTCTCCATACTATCTATTGAATGCATATTCTTTTTTTCCATTTCTACTGCAATTGTTTTTAACTCGTCTGTATTCTCTCTAACCTAGACTATTGCAATAGGTTCCTACCTATTCTCCCTGTCTCTAGTCTTTACCACTACCTAATTCTACCAAAGTAAACTTACATAGATATGATCACATCACACCTCTTCTCAAAAAACTTCTCATTGCTTGTCAGGTAAAATACAAACAATTTCTTGGGTTAGGTTAAAACCCCTTGAAGAGTTGAGGCTCAGAAGGCAAGAAGGGACTAGTTTTGAGAGGGAGTAGAGCGAGAGACTGAATGGTAATGGCTGAAGGGGATGGTGTATTTGAGTGAGATATAAGTCAATGATCGACTATCACAAGGAAGGTATGATGCATCCTGCTTTTCCCTTCTCTGATTGGTTGTGAGTCATGCTATAACTCCCTTGGGTTCATGCCACAGCTTATACTTTGGAGACCACTCTTCTATACATACTGGAAGCCTTATCATCCACTGACCTTGTCTTCCTCTCTCTCTCTACCTTCTACTTATTTGCATAATGTGTCTTCTAGTCTGAGAAAGGACTTCTACATGTCTGCTTGGTGAAATCTTTTTCTTTCTTCAAAGAGAAAAGTGCAGCTATCTACATGAAACCTAAGATTCCTCTAGCTAGAAGTTATTCCCCTTTCTTCAGATCTTTTATTAAATCCTGTTTAACCTCTCTTACACAGTTTGTTGTATTGTAACATGTTACAGTTATTTTCATGTATGTCCCATCTCCCCTCCTGGCATATAAACTCTATAAAGGCAAATATGATGTCCTCTTTCATCTTTGATTCCCCAAAACTTAGCACGGTGCTTTACACATAGTAAATGGTCAATAAGTATTCCTTGAATTTATTTGTTGTGTTCTTATTCCAAATTTCTTTTTTCAATCATGCAGATTGTAGTCACTAGATCAAAAAGTGGTAAATCAAAATAGAACAAAACAAAACAGGATGTTCTAGACCTAATAGCAACCAGATATAAATAAATCCTTGAATAACCAGATGGCACCAATCCAAGGAGTTTGCAGAAACTGTTAGCCATTGATTAAAATAATTAGGACTCTAGATTGAAAAGGTGGGGGCTCTGAGAGGATGTGATTGAAGTCTACAAAATCATTTAGACAAGATAGATGCTAAAAAAAGAACAGAAACTTCTGATATAATTTGTATTCAAATATAACTTGAATTTCTATAACACTTTGTAGATTACAATATTCTTTCCTCAATCTTGTGAAGTACGGAGTACATGATGTTTTACAGAAGGGTAACCTTAATCTCAGAGAGGTGAATTGATTTGTCCAAGGTCACACAGACAGTATAATGTCAGTACTCAAACCTGGCTCTCCTGACACCAAACCCCATGCTTTTCTCACTATACCAGATTGCATCTGATATTTCTTAATAGAAGTTTATTGACTTTAGTTGAGTGATATTCTTTGCCCCTGGTGAGCAGGCAACTGAATTGATTCTTAGTCCCTTCGTTCCTTAGAAGCCCAGGAAGCTTGCCCTATGTACTATAATTTATCCATGGGTTGACTTCAATATGTAAAGTCCTTTGCCCTTCATTCATTCAAATAGAAACCATTGGTTTTAGAGTCAGAAGACCTGGGTCTATTATTTGGTTCTTCTACTTACTAGCTGTATCACCTTGGGAAAAAATATTTACTTCTCTGAGACTTTGGTTCCCCTCAGCTGCAAAAATGCAAACAATATTTCCCCACCAAGGGCATTCTCTTAATCTCTTAATCCAAGTCAAAAACTCCTGGTGTGGAAAATTCCCTCCACTGACATACATTAGCATTTTGTAATCTTAGCTTCCTTGGGACCCCAAGAGGTTAAATGGCTTGTTGATGGTCAAATAGCAGATTGCTATCCAAGGCAGGATTTGAGTTCAAGTCTTCCTGATTCTAAAGCCAGGAATACTATCTTTATAAAGATAGACAAACAGATCAACCATTTGTTAAACACTTACTGTGTATCAACTACTGTGCTAAGAAGACAATTTCAATAACCTCAAGAAAGTTACATTCAAACGGGGAAAACAACAATGGAGGGCAGAGGGCAAAGTTGTAGGTAGGATTGTGGAGGTTTCTGGAGAGTGAGTAGTCAATGATGATAATGATGATGATGATTGTGATGATAACAAATTATCTGTTTTTATTAAAAATCTATATACTACTTTAAAGTTGGCATACAAGTGCTTTGTATATACTCCTTTGATTTCTTGTAATACCTGAGCTACCTCACTAGGATGTTAAAAGGGAAGTGCTCTCTATAAATTAAAGAGTTATCATTATTCAACTGAAAAACATTTTAAAAGCAATTATCATACACTAGCACTGTGAGAGTTACAAAGATGAAAAGGTTCATTGGATTCCTGCCTTCAAGGAGTTTGCAATCTAGCAAGAGAAGCAGGCACATGCTTCCAGCTCTTTTTGTTTTCACTTTTCCTATTGGTCTAATACTAAAGCTGTTTCCCCTTGAGAAATAAGAACCATAGTCCCCACAACTAGGCATAGAAAATCCGAGGGACTGTTCTTCTTTTCATACACCTGTCTTCTCCAATTCTAGCTTCTTTTTGTACATAAAAACAGTTTGTTCTTGCACGGCTACATGCCTTTATTTCTGATGTCAAGTGTCTTTGAGGTTATGCATCTGAATGTGGCCTCCTTGCTGGTCTTGTTTTCTTCATTTCAAAGATTCTTATTTTATTATGAACTTAATCTTCAACAAAAAGAAGTATGTCAATATAAAAGGCACAAAAAGAGAAAGAAAGGCATATTAAACCATAAACTTCTGCTGGGTGCAGTTTTTTTTAAGTATTTACTAAATTTAACAAGACAACAAGAAAAATTCAGTTTGCATTCTCTTTTAACTTTTTGTTTTCTACCATATATTTTTTATGTTCTAGAACGATAGTTTTAATAGTTGGTCACAGCAATTTTTCATCATCTTGCCCATGTGGAAGCCTCAAGGAGAATGATCCTCATTCATCACTGTGCCTCATGATATTTCAGTTGCTGCCACCTCTGATGGCATTTATGCTGCCAAACAGTTGGGTACAGCTGGATAATACTGACATCAATTGGTCTTATTATGAAATGAGGAGCATGGTGTATTCAGAACATTGAACTTGGATTTAGGTAACCTGATTTTTGTGGTTGCTATTGTTGCTTGTTTTTAGTCCTAGCTGTCACTGCATATAGCCGCATGACTTTGGGCAAATCACTTGCCTGTCTAGGCATTACTTTCCACATCTATAAAGTCTAGGCATCAAATCAGATGGCTGCTCAAGTAAGTTTTGGCTCCATCATTCTATGGACTAGATACTAGAATACACTTTGCACAAGTAATTCATCAGGGTGTCTTCCCCTTAAATCTCCACGGTCTTGAACTGAAGACTGCAGGCAGCTTGTGGATGTAGCAGATAGAGTCCTGGGCATGTAATCAGGAAGACTCATCTTCCTGAGTTCAAATTCAGCCTCAGACGCTTACTAGCGTTATTATCCCCTGGCAAGTGACTTAACCCTACTTGCCTTATCCCCTTATCTGTAAAATGAGCTGGAGAAAGAAAGGGCAAATCACTGCAGTATCTTTGCCAAGAAAACCCTAAAAATGGGATCTTGAAAAGTAGAAAGTAACTGAAATGACTCAACAACAAAACTTGAAGAATGATTGAGCTTCCTTCACTTTCTCTAATTTTAACTTATCTGCTACCCTAACGTTCCTTTTCTTTAGGACTCCTGGGTACCTCTTTTATATTTTGGGGTTTTTTTGAGTGTTACTTCAATTAGTACATAGTGAGTTTCTCTACTTTAACCCTTCCTACCTGAAAATTGAAATAATATTTCTTCTTTCTGGTCTGGGAAGGAGAACTCTTCCTCCTTATTATTAGATATATTGAGTTTTCATGGTGCAGATCACATCCCTGAATCACTGCAACTATATGCAACTAAAGACTGTAGTAATTAGTTAACCTAAGTTCAGTTATTCATTAAACATTTATTTGTTAAGCCCCAATTGTTTGTCAGGCATTGTGTTAAATGCTGGGGTTACAAAAAGATACAAAGGACAGTACTTGCTTTCAAGGACCTTATAATCTAATAATAATAATAATAATAATAATAATAATAATAATAATAATAATTTGTGGGGGGAAGAGATCTTTTGTTCTTGTCCTCAGTATTATCAAGAAACTTCATTTTTAGAAAACAAAAGCATATTTGCATAAAGAATTTAAGAGTAGTAGTTTTGGAGTCTAGGTTTCAGCACCAGTTTTGCTGTTGACTACCTGTTTTATCTCAGGCAAATGACTTATACTTTCTGTTTCTTGGTTTCTTCATCTGTACTATGAGGAAGTTGCATGAGATGGACTCTAAAGTTTCTTCCAGCTCTAAATCCTTTGATTCTTATAACATTTAAAAACTACTTGGTTAGTAACTAAGTTAGTAATTTAACTTAACTAGTTAGTTAAGAAAGGTGTTATCATTATATGCAGATAAAGAAAGGTAGGCAGGGAGAGCTCAAAAGGTGAAATGAAAGAATGACAAATAAGTAGAAAAACCAGTTATAAAACTTAGGGCTATTGGGTGGAGAGGAGAGGAATGGGGCCTGCTAACTGTCTTCAAACAACTGAACCTGGAATCAGGATGAGATTTATAAGCTTCAACTTAGGCTAGTGACTAGATACGAAGAAGAATTTTATGACAATTAGAAGTGCCCAAAGGTGAGTGAGGCTGCCAGTGAAGGAGTGAGTTTCCCATTTCTGAACGCCTTTAAGTAGAGATTGAATAACCACTTGCTTGTTAGGAATGCCATTAAATACATGCCCACAAAGGGTGTAATGCCCACTAAAATCCTTTCTAACGCAAACAATCTATGATGGTGGGGTTTCTTATTCATAGTTCAGTGCATTCACTACCCAGGGGCATGTTCACACTTCTACCTTATTAATGTACGTGTAACAAAATCATTTAGAGTTGGAAGAGAACTTAAAGGTATCCAGTCCAACCTCCTCATTTTACAGGTCAAGAAACTGAAACAAAGAGCACGAAGTGACTTGTCCAGGGTCAATAGAGTGGTAAACAGTGTGATAGATTTAAACCAACATCATTTGATTCTGAATCCATTGTTCTTTCTACCATGAACTTTACTTCCAAAAATGAATTCACATTTCTTATTCAAAGAAAAGTTTTTTTTAATTTTAGTTAATGAGTTCTCATTTGCATTTAGTTTCAAAAAATGGCAAGCCCCATCTCATACATAGTGTCTCTATTCTTGATGAGAATATTATCACAGATTTTGAATGGAAAGGGTGCTTAGGTGGCATCCTGTATAACTCCTCAATTTTACAATTAATGGCTATAGATGGTAAATGACTTGCCCAAGATCATGAGAGTAATAGCTTGCATTTACATAATGCTTTAACGTTTGCAAAGTGCTTTCCAAATATTATCCTATTTTACTCACAACAACCCTGGGAGGAAGGTGTTGTTATTATCTCCATTTATGGATGAAGAAACTGAAGCAAACAGAGGTTAAAGGATTTGTTCAAGGTTACACAGTTAGTCAGTGTCAGAGGCAGGATTTGAACTTAAGTCCAAGGTTCTACCGACTACTCTCCCTATCCAGGACTAGTAGGCAAAAAGCAGAATAACCAGGTCCTCTTTTTTTTTTTTTTTTGCTTTTTGGAAGGCAAGACAATTTGAGGTTAAGTGACTTGCCCAAGGTCACACAGCTAGTAAGTGTTAATTGTCTAAGTTCGGACTTGAACTCATTTCCTCCTGACTACAGGGCCAGTGCCCTATTCATTGTACCACCTAGCTGCCCCAATAACCAGGTCCTCTTAAAAATCCAAGACTTTCAATTAAATCACATTACCACCCTATGAGAAGTCTCCTCTATTTACAAGTGAGAAAACTGAACCCTGGGAGGGAGAGTGAACAGCTCAAGTCACCCAGATAGTAGGAGGCAGAGCCCAGATTCAAACCTTGACCTTTCAGACTCTGTCTTCAATGTTCTTCTCGCGATTGCACCATGTATTAAAAGACAATTTTCATGTTCTTACAGCTCCACAAAGTACTGGTGGATTAGACTAAGGAAAACTTTCTGTTCAATAGTACAAGACAGAAGGAACTAAGTAACTATCACCAAAGCACCACTAGTTAAGATACAGCAGATTTATGAGCTCTAGTTTCTACCTTAGGCCTGTCATATTTTTTCACCTTTATGTTAGTTAATTGCGGAGTAACATAAATTAACTTTGGAACACAGCAAAAATGGGAACTTTATTTATGAATTTCTTGAATTTCTTTACCTCAAGCCAAACAACTAAATTGCTACTTAGCATAAATTATTTATTGGCCCTGGCTCAATAGCATCCACCACCAGCCCCTGGAGGTATGGGAGATATAAAAGATTTAAAGCATCTGTGCGACAGTATTGGTGCAGCCGTGGAGCGATGTTTCTTTCCAGAAGGGTCCACTTTATTTTGTTGTAAATAAATAGAGCCTGGATTTCCAGAGAGGGCAAGCTAGCTTCCAGCAAGATGGGGGTGTTTTGCATATGTTAATTACACAACCCTTTTATGACAGATAGACACACATTGTTTGCACAGATATTTCTCAGAAGACCCATAGACCAAAATGGATCTTTTCATTTCCTGGCAGGGTATCATTTCACTCATTTGATCTTACTTCATAATCCCAAGTTTCTCGAGCAGACCCAACAAACTAGTGAATCACAAAAGCGTAATACAACCCTATCATTAATAAAATTGGGCTCCTTTCCAGTCTGATTTCTAGTGTATCCAAAGACTCCATGCCTGCCAAAGTCACCAGGGACACCACCAATCTACTCCTTGCTCAAATAAAAGGATGTATTTCCATCTTGCTTTTTTTCATTTTTCTTTTAAAAGTTTGGGGTTAGTAACTTAAAACAAGACTTTCTTTCTAGGACATAGAACTTACCTAGATTACCTCTTGTCTCTTTGGACAAACTTTGGCAGGTCACTGGGCTATGGTCCTATCTATGATTCTTTATCTTTTTTTTTGCATATAACAGTACTCCACGTTGTCTTCCACTCTTATAGGTTGGGTTGCTATCTTTAGATAGGTGATAGAATTTGTAGTGAGTCCTTGATCATTCTTCCTTTCCTCACTTGCAAAATGAGATTGAACTAGATGACTTGAGGTTTGTTCCAACTCTAAATCCTCCAAATTCAGCCTGTCCTTATGCTTTCCTCCATCATACAGACTTGCTCAATATTTGTATATGCTGCTTCTGTAACACTAGCCCTGCTTCCAATCCTCCTTTCCTAAACTACAACTTAGAGTATCCTTGAAATACCCTTCCTATTCCAGATTATGAATTCTCCCTTCCTGTTTGGAGGCATACCTTGAAATTCTATCTTCTCAGCAAATCTTCTGAGTAGGAATGTTTTGTTCTTTGGTTTTATATCCTAGAACCTACAACAATGCCTGGCACATACTCAAGATGACTAAAGCTTCTTGGATGGATTAAGTGCATATCAGCTTCTCTCAGTTGAAGTATGCCATTTCTATGGCTTCCCTTCATTCTCGTACCATGTGGCATAATACTCTCTGCCTTTGTGGTCTCTTTGACTTTGTTCTGTCTATGCTTATTGTACAGTAGAGGAGTGGTGTGTGTGTGTGTGTGTGTGTGTGTGTGTGTGTGCATGTGTGTGTGTGAGAAAAAGAGAGAGAAATAGAAAATGTGTGTATTATGTGTATGCGTACTTTTGTGTGTATTTTGGGGAGATGCTAATAGTCAGCTGAACCCCTTTAAGCACAGAGCATGCAGGATGTAAGACAGCTCCCCATCTTTGATTAAACTCAGAGGGGGCTCCTCTATGTATTTATTATTCTCTCCTTCTTATTCCCCCTCTTTCAAATCCAGGGAGACTAATGCCCCAAATGAGCACTGGGGGAAAGTGGTCATATTGGTTTTTTAATAACAGAACTATATTTTTGTATATTATAATAGATAATCTGAATGTGTCATATATATCTTACATAAAACATAAAGAGTTGCATGAGTCAGTCTTACATGCATTTAAAAAGCTCATTTTAATATTTAATGTTGCTTAACAGTCACCTAAATCTCAGAAGGTGAGTATGGAAAACTATACACAAAACCAGAGTTGAAAAAAAATGTATGCAGAAAAAAATTTGGAGTCCTTTTCCTTATCAGTCTGACCTCCAGAGCACAAGACTATCCAAAGTCATTTCTGTTTTTATAGCTTAGTGAAGCAACTTGGAAATGGATGTAAAAAAAGTCCAAGGAATATCTTCTCTCTGATGACATTGAACTACATTTTTCATTTCATCACCTTCATATACTTTTCTTTTTGGCTTTATGTAATCATGTATTTTGGGGGAATGCGAAGAAGCTTCAATTTTAATCATAGCTGCCATCACTGAACTCATCATTCGTTTCTTAACGAACTCCTGGTCTATCGAAGGTAGACCAGTTTGTGGATAGCATTGAGAGACTGTTATCAATACCAGGTAGTGTGGGGAATAACTTCCAGTCAAACCTTATATATTCTATTGTAATGTCCATAGTACTCATATATATTACTCATTTTCATAATCCTCTCTTTTTGAGTACCATGCATAGAACTGCTTTTTGCTGAGATTGGATGATGTAGCTCATTTAAACAAAAAATAAAGCATTGGCACCTCATTTTATGTTGTTCATCATCCTTCAAAGTACTTCTACATTTCTCTGCATAATTGGGCTTCGAGGATACTGTGTCATTAGGGATTTTGGTCCAGCTTTTCTAATTTAAAAGGGTACTTTTGCCCCTGGAGAAAAAGCCTAAGACTTTCCTAGGATGCATGGAGAAAAGGAAAGGAGGGAGAAGTGGCATAGTGCTTCTGGAAACCACTGATAACTTTTGCTGTCTGAACTTTTTGCTCTATGTTATAAAGGGTTACAGCTCTAGGAGATCTCCAGGGATACCAAAGAGCCTGCTGAATTCTGCAAGCAAATCTCCGGTATGGAACTAACCTCATATTGTCCTGTTTTAGAATCTTATTTTTTCCTTGCTCATAATCATTGAAAAATGTGTTTTTAGCTCATCATTGGCCTTTTGTTAAAAAAAATAGAAATGTGATAAAACTCAGGGGAAATAAGTAAATAGTTCTTTTGGTGTGTAAAAATTCACTCATTTCTGCTTTAAAGACAATTTAAATTTAAATCTTCCCAATCTAGGTGGTTCAAAAATTTAAGAACTTTGCCATTTTGAAATTTGCATGTGTCCAGTTCATGATGAGAAAAATTCCTTGGGCAATTTAGTGAAATATAGGTATTAAAAAGAAAGTTAAGAAAAATGGAAAATTGCTTTTGAAAATCTATAATATTTCCCTTCGTTCTCCACTGATCTTACTTTTTTCCTTACTATTTTGATTTGAAATCAGTGCATGAGAGTTATGCGGTCAGGTCTTTGGAGTCAGAAAAACAGTAGGTCTTATGAATGGTTCTTTTTTAATTTCCCCACAAGGCAGACTTCCATAGTGGCGCTCAACAGTTTGTTTTTTAAATCTCATACCTATCAGTAATTCTTTTTTGACACTCCCTCTAGTACACATATATTTATTTGTAAATTGTATACATGTACCACTGTACTAATATTTATGTGAATTAAAAATTTACGCAAAGGTAACCATTTTTAAAACATGAGTTAAAGATGAAATAATATTTGATCTTAGAGAAAGTAGGGGCCAGTTATAATCCATTGAATAGGGGAGCAGCATAGTCATACTGATGATTTAAGAAAATCATTTTGGCAATTTATATGGACTACAGATTGGAGTATCAAAAGAGTTGGGTCAAGGAGGACAGGTAGGTTGTTGTTGAAATAGAATAAGTGAGAAGAGATGAGGAAATGGAAGAAAGTAATGTTTGTGTTGGTGGTGAGGAGGAGCAGAGAGAGTCAAGGTAGAAATGATAAGATTTGGTAAGTGACTGCGTTTGCAGGGTGAAGAAAAATAGGATTGGGAGCTATCCATTGAAGTTGTACCAAAGAAGACACTGAATGTGACAGCCTGGGTGACTAGAAGAAAGGTGATGCCTTTGACAAAGATAGAGAAATCCAGATGAAGGGTGGGCTTGTGGGGAAAGATAATAAAGACTGGCAATGCAGGAACTCATCTGTGGTTGTTCATCTTGTGTGACTCACTCCATCTCACCTACACTTTAAAAGGGGAGAGGGATAACAGGATTCTTACTCAATGGTCTCTGGTCTGGATCTGGACTCCATCCTAGAAGGTGCATCTGTAGCCAGAGATGATCTGGAGACAAGGAATAGGTATATATGGGAAGGCTGGGCTTCAGAGCAACTACTACAATAATTGTCCCAAAGAACAGTTAGTTCTTTCACCTCTCTATAACCTCTGCCTTAATGTACCAACTCCTAAGGCAGGAGTGGGACAGTTGGTAACTTGTACATTGGAGGGAAGAGGTGGGATGGGGAGAGAGTCTGATAAGAAAAGCATAGGTAAGATCCCAATTTTGTCTTATGTAAGAAGGCAAGATAAGAACCATTTTCTCCACCCTCTGAAACATTGGTCCATGAACCCCTTGAAGTCATGCTACTGTCCTTCATAGAACCCTGGTGTCTGCTTAGTCTTTACAAAAATTAACAAACAAGCCAAAGAAACTTATATACTAAGGAAAATGATGGGAACTTGAATGTGTTAGAAAAACCTCAATCATTAAAATGTTCAATTTTAGATGAACTTTCCTAAATATCTGAGACATGAAGAGTAATTCCTTTTTGTGTGCTGAGGCCTAAACATTCATTTCCCTAGTGTGGGCAGGTAAATTGAGGTATAGGTCAGAGAGGAGAATTGAAGTATCTAAGGCCAGAGGCACCATCCCCCATATCCCAGGGCTAGAGGTAATTACAAAAAAATAAGCTGCTACAAATAAAAAATGAACAAAGGAGAAAGAATCCAGCACCTAGAGTTTAAAAGGAGACTGAAGCAATGCATGCTATCATTCTTTTCAATGTTTGGCTTTTGTTTCTCTTTTCTCACTGTTCACTCCATTGGCTATAACATCTATACAAGCAGACTATTTATTGTACAATGTGAAAGAGTTTGCATATCCTATACATGATTGTATGCCACCACAGGGGGGTGGAGGGTGGGGTTGAAGGGAAGAAAAATCGGAAACTCAAGTGACTCTGGAACTGAATCTTGTAAACTAAAAGTAAACAAACAAGAAAAAAAGAATCCATCACCTAGGGAGTTTACTATGGGAATAGAGAAGACCAGGGTTTATCTTCAGAGGAAGATACTAAAGCAAAAAAACCCAAAAAACAAAAAACCCTCTTCTAACCAAAAGAGTACCATCAAATGGTCACCTTCCCAAAAAGAATTCATAAAAGAACTTTAAAAATCAAACAATCCAAGAAAAGCAAGATTTATGAGCAGAAAGTCAACCAATTGGAAAAGAAGATCCAGAGTTTTAAGGAAGAAAATGACTCCTTAAAAATCAGAATTGGGCAAGGGGAAACCAGTGAAAACATATGAGACAAAAATATCCCCCAATAAAACAAAATATAAAGAATGAAAAAATAAAAGATAATGTGAAACATCTCATAAGAAAAACAACTGATATGGAGAAGAGATCAATAAGAGAAAACACAAGAATAATCAGGCTACCTAAAAGCTGTGTTTAAAAAAAAAGAATCATAATACAGTAAGACAAGAAATAATTAAAGAAAATTGTCCTGAATCATTAGAACAATAGGGTAAAATAGAAAAACTCCACTGATCACCACTTGAAAGAGATCCTATGAGGAAAATTCGCAAAATTTCAAAACCCCGAGCTCAAGGATAAGGATAAAATATTACAAGCAAAAAGGAAAAAAAAAGTTAAATTTGGTGGTGTCACAAATAGAATCACACAAGACCTAGCAGTGGCAACACTAAAATATCATAGGACTTGGGAAATTATATATCAAAGAGCAACAGAACTGTGGTCCTGGACAAAAATATCATACCCAGAAAAGCTAAGCATAATCCTGCATGAAAAAAATGGATACTTAACGAATTGAGAGACTTTAAGGATTTTGTTAAAAAAAAAAACAACAACAAAAGCAAAAGAACCCCTGAACTTAATAGAAGATTTGACATGCAACAGCCAAGATGCATATAAGATACATATCAAATACCAACTAGCAGCAATGATGGAGTGTTTCCTTTTTTTTATGAGGAAATGTAAAAGGTATGTCTAAATTTGTTATTATTAATTAGGTAGTTCATAATAAAGCTTGGGATAGATGTGCATGTCAAATGATTTTAAATAGTGAAACTGTTTAGGAATAGCTAAAAAGAGTAATAATACAAATTAAGCGTGACAGGAAGAACCAGCAAACAGGAATTAGATGGGGGAGAAAGGTTAATAGTTTTGGAATGCAACTTTCATTGGGAATGGATTCAAGAGGGAAAAATACATACATGCATGCATGCATACGTATGTATGTATAAAAGTCTTCTAAATTCAAAAAGAAATAAAATGCCACATGGATAGGGAAAGGGGAGAGGAAAAGGAAGGGATCTTTAGAGGGGAGGGTGAAGGAATAGGATAAAGGAGGTATAGAAGGGCATTTAGATTAATGGGAATAGGAGGATAAGGGAGGGATCCTGGGGGGGTGGGGGATAGGTTAAGTAATAAAGGGGCAAGTTAGCAGGTAGAAAGAAGTAAAGTAGAGGAGTCAGGAGGTATAGGAAATAAGATATACATACAAACATAAAATAAATATTAGGAGTAGAATTTGTTAGGGAAAAAGGAAGAAGAGTCATAATCATAATCTTGGATAAAGTTAAGGTCAAAATAGATTTTATAAAAGAAAATATGGAAATTGTACTATGTGTCGGTCATATTCATCAATGTTGTTTTGGACTATTTAAAACAATTGGATTTTCTAAGGTCTGAATATTGCTGTGGTGTAGGAAATGACGAGTTGGTAGACTTGGAAAAATATGGAAAGACTTGAACTTATGAAGAGGTTATCCACCCTCAGAGAAACTGAGGACTAATATGTATATTATAGTATTACTTAGATTCTTATGAAAGTATATCTATATATGAGCATAATTATAGACATCTAAATAGATGTATGTATAAGAAAGTATATGTATAGATGGGTATATGTATGTATGTATATCTAGATTTATATCTTTGTGTGTATATGTTTATGTATGTATGTATGTGTGTATCTGTGCTTAATTGTAGCCTATGGGGTAGGGAAAGAGAAAAAATAACAAAGTAAAAAGTGCATAGCCAAGAACAAAAGAAAGGAAGTGAAGAAAAGATGGATAGCTCTCAACACAATGCACAGTATTTACTATACAGACTTTCTGGAAAAGGAAATTTATTGCTGCATATGTTGAATCCTCTCTTACATTCTGCTGTGTATGTGGCAATGCTTTTTTTCTTATTTCGTATTATTTTAGCTTTAGTATTTCTTTTTTTATTTTCTTATTTCACATTTAAGTTTAAAATAAAATATAAATGAAAAAAGAAAATAAGTGAGATTGAGGATGACAGAAGAGGGCAATCTCTTAGATGATATGGGGGTAGAATTGGGATCACCTGAACAAGAACCTGAGGAGCAAGGCCACTTCATTACATGAAAATAGATGGAAAGAGGAAGCTTTGGCAGAAGGTATTTGAATGATAGGAGATGATGAAGGGGGAGTTCACAGACTATAGCATATGTAATATTTTGTTTTTGTTGTAAATAATATAATAATATTTTTCTATATTTTCAATAAAATATTAGGCAAGATTTTTAGCTAAAAAAATAGAGGTAGGGGAACCATGGTAGGCTTGAGGAGGGAAGGAAAGATTTGGAAAAGGTGGCATGGGTAAGTGATTTGATAAATGAGGTATACTAGAACTACATAGTAAAGACCTCATTGAAGTAATATATTGTTACTGTTCATCCTTTGTTTTCAAAGAGGATCAATGGCATCATTGGGCATATCTTGACTTGCATGTGACCTGGATTTAAGTGAGGCAGAGTTGCTAAAATTTGTCAGCCTCACTCTCTTCCAGAATCATAGAAGACAAGTGGCAAAACCAAAGTCAATTATCCAGGAAGCATTAAATGACTCTGGCACCTTGGATGTTTGACCAAGCTCTAAGTGCTCCACACTTACTTCAGCTGCCTTGATGGCCGTTGGAACAAATTGTTTTTATCTGACTAGTTTTCCAGGGGAAGTCTTCACATGCTTGGGTTAGATATTTTTTTCTAACATACTTTGAGGCCTGTCAGTTACACTCCATCTAGTTTAGTCCATCTGCCAAGACAGTTTTACCGGGGGTGGAGAGGGTGACTGCACATGCTACAGCTTCTTGGAACCAAAAATGAGAGCTGGGTAAGTAGTGGACACCAAAGGCAGATGAACAGCCCTGAAAAGGGCCCAGCAAGCCCTCACATCAGAGGTAGACCTCCTGAACACTCCGAACATAAATTTGGCGTAGATCCTTTCAGAATAGTTGCATGTTTTTCTCCATTCAGTAGCTCCTGTGTAGGAGAAAGGTAAAAAATGATGGGAGTGATCCAAGCCTGAGACTTGGCTGGGCATAATCAGCAATTTGATAAGGAATGTAGGGATTCAAGAGAGGAAGACAGCATAGAATTTGTTCTCCAAGGGGTTAAGTTTGGGGAAAGAGGAGAGAGTGATTTATGTAGTGGAGATTGCCTAGAAGAGAATTGAGGAGTCAAGGGATTGGTGGTCAAGGTGTGGACAAAGAGTAGGGTTTTGTAAGGGAAAGCAGAAGAAGAGATGAAGAGTTGATAGATTATAGTTAGATAAGGAGATTTCAAATTTCTTTAACATAGAGATGGTACATGTGTGAGTGATTTCAAGGGTCAAGGGTATGACCATCTTTGTGTGTGACTGAGGTAGGGTTGAGGGGTATGTCATATGAACTAAGTATGGCAAAAAACTGAGTGATAAAAATATTTTAGAAGTACTCAATATGTATGTTGCAGTCACCTAGTTTGAGGGCAGGAATTTGGGAGTAGAGAAGAACTGTGAGCTAGGTATTGAACTCATTGAGGCAAAACCTGAGAGTCTCTAGACAAAAGTTACCAGGATTTTGATTGGGTGGTAGATATGATTAGTATGAATCTCAAAGGAAGATGTTACTGAGTGATGGAAGTAGGGGGAGAATGTGGAAGTGGCAATAAGGAACAAGGAGTATTCCGATTCCTCTATGTTGACCTAATAAGAATGAGTGAAAGTAGAGCCAGTACTATAATAAGTGGACAGGGAGACTGTGTCCTTGGGGGGAGCCTGATTTCAGTAAGAAATAGTAGATGGAAAGAGCGAGAGAGGAAATAAAAATTAAGATGAAGGGAAGTTTGTGGCCTGTGGAACAGGCATTCCAGAGGGCACAGTGAAAGGGCTGGCTGGTGTTTTGTTTGAAATTTTGGGGTGCAAAGGTTGAGGGGGATGAGAATGAGTAGCTGTAAGGAATTGGGTCTGCATGATGATCTACAGGTGTTCAGAGTCACTGGGATGTGAAGGGTATGACCTAGTATGAGAATGCTCATCACTGAATGGAGGAAGTGCCACTCTTCTTCTCAGCAAAGGCTGGAGATAGCATTGGAGGCAAGTGCAATAGTCACATAGGAGGTCCTCCTTCACAAGTTCTCTTCCCTCTAAAGGCTGGAGATTAGAGGAAAAGGGAACAGTGGCAGATGGAATGTGAGCCTGTACCACAAAAGTAAGAAGTCCCATTCCCCAACAACTTTCCTCTTCCATTTCCCTCAAAGGATAGGCAACAGTAAGAAATAGAAGGCCTGAAGTCAGAATATTGGTTGCATTCTTTTACACTTGAGTTCTTCTACAACCAAACAGGGAGACTGGGCTTACAGTAGGAGGTAAAGTTTGCCTTGTTGTAGTACAGATGGAAGTCACTGTTTTAGGATAGGCTGTGAGGTCTGGTCCCTCGGAACCTTCCCTTAGGAGACATGATGGGTTTAGTAGGAGATGGAACCACAAGCTCCTCACATACTTTCTGATGTATTCTCACCTGAGGAGGTTGGCCCTGAGAACACAACAGGAAGCAGTGGGTTCTCAGTGCAGAGGGAAAGTCCTTTCAGGCAGACAAAAGATGTCTTATCTGGCCCCTTGCAGCCTTTCCTCAGGGGACATGGTACATCCAGAAGGAATTGGAAAATGCAAAGAGCTCTTGAGCATAGTCCAGAGCACAATGGATTTTTAGATAAAAGCATATAAAGCATGCTTGTTAAACAGAACTGGGAGAGATAGTTAAGATAGAATCATGGGATCAAAGACTTGGACCTGAAAGAGACCTCAAATGACATCAAGATAAAGCCTTTCATTTTATATATGAGAAAACTGGGGGGTCAGAGATAATAAGTCACTTCCCTAAACTAAAACCCCACAATCTGCAGGAAGCCTCCTCCATTTCTTAATTCTAGCACCTCCCTCTGCAGATTATTTTCAGTTAATTTTATAAATAGCTTGTTTGAACAAAGATGTTTGCATTTTGATTTTCCTATTAGATTGTGATCTACAATCTACAGGCACAGTCTTTTACCTCTCTTTGTATCACCAGCACTTAGCACATTGCCTAGAAAATTGTGTTTAGTCCTTTTCCGTGATGTCCTACTCTTTGTGAACCCATTTCGGGTTTTATTGGCAGAGATACTAGAGCAGTTTCCCATTTTCTTATTCAGCTCATTTTGTAGATGAGGAACTGAGACAAACTGGGCCACACAGTAATAAGTGTCTGAGGTCAGATTTGAATTCAGGAAGATGAATCTTCCTGATTCCAGAGCTGGCACTCTATTCAGTGTAGAAACTTAATAAATGTTTGTTGATTGAGTTACCAACTGGTAAGTAAGCTTTTTAATCCATGTAACCAGAACACTTGATAAATAGGAAAATTTGAGACAAAAGTGAATGAATTAATTTCACAAAGTAACTTGAAGAAAGCACAAGCTGAGATTTAAGAACAGATGAGTTCCTTGGATGCAAGAATGTGTCTGCATAGTAGGGAGATGCTCAGTTAAAAAAAAATCATTGGAGCTTTTCTTCTGTGGAACCTTTGAATTCAGCAGTAAATGGATTGTTGCCCAAATGTAGACAATAGAAATGGAATTCCTTCCCCATTTGCTTCTTTACAGTCAGTGTGGGAAATGAATTGTTCTTTCTGGGTGGGAGGACTATACTAAGAGTAAGAAAGGAGGAGGAAAATGAATGTGGGAAGGATAGGAGGGGGAATATTCTAGTTAATAGAGGACTTTCCCTAGGAAATTTAAATGTATTTTTGTGTATCCAGAATTCACCATTTGGCCAACATGGATCCAATTTATTTATACAAACACTTGACAGAAAACATTCATTTTTACCTGCTTGCCTCTATTTGTAATTTTTCTTTAATCACGTTGAGGATGAATTTCTCTAATTGTTGAATAATCACCTTTTGTTGTGTTTCATTTGTACCACCAGTAATGTGACTTTCGATAGGACAGGCAGTTTAAGTACTGTCCCTGATTTACTGTAATTGGCTAAAAGCAGAATATCTGATTGGTTTTAGACTTGCCTTGTTGATCATTTTATCTCTCAAAATGTTGTGGTGGCAAAGAGGAGATCTAACACTATGGACTTACTTTTTGATTAGCAAGGAAGGAGTGGTTCATGAAGTAGAAGAGAAAAGAACTTTTCAAAATAGATTCTAGCATTATGTTAGATCTCATGATTATCAAGAAAGGAAATGCTGGAAATAGATGCACCCTCTAGACCAGGAGTTCTTAATCTTGAGGCCATGAACTAGATTTTAAATAATGTACATTTTGACAACTGTTTTTTTATTATTGATTTCATTTTTAATTCAAAATGTTTCATCTGAGAAAGGAGCTATTGAATTCAACAATCTGCCAAAAAATTTAAGAAATCTTATGAATCTAGACTATGAGAGACAGATTTTGAAAAGTTCAAAAAGAGATTGATAAGATCCCATAGACAGGGATTCTAAATGATGGTTTAAATAATGATGGGAAGGAATAAACATCAATACTCCGACTCTAAAATCATAATAGATCCTGATTAATATAAAAAGAGACAGTTAAAGAAAGCAATGGGACTATACTGGAAACTATTGAATAAAATAAGATTTATTCTGTGGGGGTATATAAACAAGAAAATAAGAAAAATACAAAAAACTGGCACTGAATAGTAAGAATGTATTTTGACTCACCAAAAATAGACTAAGGACAAGTAAAGGACCAAATTTAGAGTAAGAAAATGAATAAGGAACAAAGCCAAGATGGTAGCAAGAAGCCAGGAAGTAGTCTGAGTTCTCCCCAGTTTCCCTCAGAAACAACACTAAATCAAGCCTCTAAAAAGACTTCTGGAGAAACAGAATTCACAAAAAGAAAAAGAGAGAGAGAGAGAGAGAGAGAGAGAGAGAGAGAGAGAGAGAGAGAGAGAGAGAGAGAGAAACAATTTTCCATCCCAAGATAACTTAGAAAAACTTCTTCAAAGGTCTGTCTCCCTTGAGTAAAAGGGGAGCACAGACCAGTGCAAGCAATGTCTGGGCAAGCCAGTAGGAGGCTCTTAGTCAAAGCAAAGATCACCACCCAAAGCCTCAAGCTGTGAAGCTGCTAGCCCCAGTGCAGCAGGAAAACTGCCAGCCCTGGAATCCAAAGCACAACAGCTGCAATTAGGCCAGGCCACCCCAACACAGGGGGCAAACCAACAGCCCAAGAGGCCCCAGCTCAGAAAGCTAGTGACCAGGTCTCCAGTGTAGTTCTCTTTATACTGCAGAAGCAGAGCTAAACTTTAAAAAATAAGCAAAACCCCAAAAAGAGCGCTGACCATATAAAGCTGCTATAACAACAGTGATGATCCAAACATAAACTCAGAAAAGGACAACAATGTTGAAATGTCTATATGTGAAACATTAAAAGAGAACATTAATCGCTCTCCAGCACCAAAAGTCCTCTTGGAAAGGCTCAAAAAAGATTTTAGAAATCAAGTAAGAGAAGTAGAAGAAAAATTGGTAAGAGAAATGAGAGTTATGCAAGAGAATTATGAGAAAAGGATCAACAACTTGGAAAACGGAAGTACAAAAACTGACTAAAGGAAACAATTCCTTAAAAAAAAGAAGTGGTAAAATAATGTCTTAAAATAATGTGTTAAACATTAGAATTGGGCAAATGGAAGCTAATGATTCAATGAGACATCAAGAATCAGTCAAACAAAATCAAAAGAATGGGGAAAATGGAAGAAAATGTAAAATACCTCATCGGAAAAACCAACAACCCAGAAAATAGATGCAGGAGAGATAACTTAAGACTTATTGGACTACCTGAAAGCCATCCTTTAAAAAAAAAGAGCCTAGACATCATCTTTCAAGAAATTATCAAGGAAAACTGGGCTAACATTCTAGAACCAGAGGGTAAAATAATCATTAAAAGAATCCACCAATCACCTCCTGAAAGATATCTGAAAATGAAAACTCCAAGGAATATTGTAGCCAAATTCCAGAATTATCAGGTCAAGGAGAAAATTCTACAAGCAGCCAGAAAGAAACAACTCAAATATCAAGGAGCCACAGTCAGGATTACACAAGACTTGACAGCTTCCACATTAAAGGATTAGGAGCTTGCAATATGATATGCTGGAAGGCAAAAAAGCTTGGATTAAAACCAAAATCAACTACCCAGCAAAACTGAGCATAATCTTCCAGGGTAAAGAAGAGTATTCAATGAAATAGGGGACTTTCAAACTTTTCTGATGAAGAGACTAGAGCTGAATAGAAAATCTGACTTTCAAATACAAAATGCAAAAGAAGCATAAAAATATAAATAGGAAAGAAAACAAGCAAACACACATGGTATTAAATTCCCTATATGGGGAGATGATACTTGTAACTCTTGAGAACTGTATCTCTATTTGGGCAGTTAGAAAGAGAATACTTAGAAGATGTGGGAATAAGTTGACTTTCATATGATGATTAAAAATAATTAGAGGGGAAAAAAAGGATTGTACTGGTAAAATTCCATTTAAAATATCTGTAGACAGTATAAAATATTCGGGAGTCTACTTTCCAAGACAAATCCAGGAACTATATGAACACAATTACAAAACACTTTTCATACAAATAAAGGTAGATCTAAACAATCAGACAAATATCAATGGCTCGTCGGTAGACTGAGCTAATATAATAAAAATGACAATTCTACCAAAATTAATTTATTTATTCAGTGCTATGCCAATCAAACTACAAAAAATATGTTATAGAGCTAGAAAAAACAATAACAAAATTCATCTGGAAGAACAAAAAGGTAAAAAATATCAAGGAAATTAATGAAAAAAATGCAAAGGAAGGTGGCCTAGTTGTACCAGATTTAAAACTAAATCTTAAAGCAGCATTCATAAAAACAATTTGATGCTGGCTAAGAAATAGAGTGGTAGATCAATAGAATAAATTAGGTACAAAAGCCATAGTGCTAAATGATTAATCTATCGTTTGACAAACCCAAAGACTCCAACTTCTTTAAGAACCCATTATTAACAACAACTGCTAGGAAAACTGGAAAATAGTATGGCAGAAACTAGGCATAGATCAACATCTCATACTATATACTAAAATAAGGTAAAAAGGGGTACATGATTATGTACCTTTATGTGTACATAAAGGGTGATACCATAAGCAAATTAGGAGAACAAGGAGTAGTTTGCCAGCTAGATCCATGGAGAGGGGAACAATTTATGACCAAATAAGAAAGGGAAGATTATTAAGTGCAAGATGGATAATTTTGATTTCATTAACAAGTTTTTGTACAAGCAAAACCAACACAACAAGATTAGGAGGAAAGCAGAAGGTTGGAAGACAATTTTTAAAGCAAGTGTTTCACTGACACAGGTCTCATTTCTCAAATACATAAAGAATTGAGTCAAATTTATAAAAATACAAGTCATTCTTGAATTGATAAATTCAAATAATATAAACAGGCAGTTTTCAGAGGAAGAAATTAAAGCTATCTGTAGTCATATGAAAAATTATCTAAATCACTATTGATTAGAAAGAAATGCAAATTAAAACATCTCTGAGGTACCACCTCATACTTATTAGATTGGTTAATATGACAGAAAAGGAAAATGATAAATGTTGGAGGAGATGTGGGAAAATTGGGACACTGATGCATTGTTGGTGGAGTTGTGAACAGATCCAACTGTTCTGGAGAGCCATTTGGAACAACACCTAAAGGACAATCAAAATGTGCATACCCTGTGATCCAGTAATATGACTACTAGGTCTGTATCCCAAAAAGATTGTAAAAAAGGGGAAAGTACTTATATGTGCAAAATAATTTGTATCAGCTTTTTTTTGTGGTGGCAAAGAATTGGACATTGAGGGAATGACCATCAATTGGGGAATGACTGAACAAACTGTGGCATATGAATGTAATGGAATACTGTTGTTCCATAAGAAATGATGAGCAGGCAGACTGCAGAAAAAACTTGGAAAAATTGCATGAACTAATGCCAAGTGAAGTGAGAAGAACCAAGAAAACATTGTACACAATACAGCAACATTGTGCAGTGATCTACTGTGATTGACTTAACTCTTCTCAGCAATACAATGATCTAAGACAATTCCAAAAGATTTATGATGGAAAATGCCATCCATATCCAGAGGAAAAAAACTATGGCATCTAAATGCAGATAGAAGTTTACTATCTTCACATTTTTTTGTCTTTTGGGTTTTTCATGGCTTTTTTACTTTTGATTTCTTTTTTACAACATGATTAATGTGTAAATACGCTTATATGATTGCGCATGTATGACCTGTATCAGATTGTTTGCTATCTTGGGGAGAGAGGGTGGGTGAAAGGGAGTGAGAGGAAGGAAGAAAAAATTTGAAACTCGAAATCTTATTAAAAATGAATGTTGACCAAAAAAATGAATGTTGAAAACTATCTTTATATGTAATTGAAAAAATACTATTTACCAAATAAAAGAGAGAAAATGAGCAAGGAAAGGATAGGAATGAAAACAGGTAGCATAATGTTAATAGATAGATTAAGAGATTCCAGGTTCTCAGTCAAGGACCTGGATGAATTAAAAAGAAAGGCTATACTAAAATGCAATAGACAGCCTTGGGAGCTGGTGAACTCCTCCTCATTGGAGTTCTTCAGGCAAAGTCTTTATGACTGTTTCTTGAGTTTCTACTAAGTCATTTAACCTCCATTTGTCTCAGTTTTCTCTTCTGTAAAATGGGATAGTAGTGGCACCTATCTCCCAGCATGGTTGTGAGGATCAGATTAAATAATAATTGTAAAAACACTTTGCAGAGTGCTTAGGACAGAGTCAGCACCATAAATGTGATCTTTAAACTAAATAAAAAAATAAAATTAGTTCTGGTCTTATTGAGAAGCAAGAAAAACTCAAGTTCTAGAGCAACAGTTCTCAATCTGTGGGTCTGCAACCCCTTTGGCGGTAGAACAACCCTTTCACAGGGGTCACCTAAGACCATCGGAAAACACATATTTCCGATGGTCTTAGGAACTGAGACACCACTCCTCTATCCATCTCCAGACAGGTCTGCCCACATGCAGATATGCCCACGTATGAGTATTAAAGGGTTGTGGCATTAGGAAGGTTAAAACCACTGCTCTAGAGGAATACCTCTGTGCTCAAATGAGTCTAACTCTCTAGAACCAGGGGAATAATATCCAGGTTTTTGAAAAGGATTGCTGCTGTGATTAGGGAAATCCCTCTCTAACCTTCGGGGTATCATAGAAAATAAGAAACCTTTTAGAACCTTGGAAATGGATATATGCCTCAATTTCCATAAAGAGGGAAAAGGTGGAGTCCAGAAACTACTGATCTGTGAAGTTGAGGTTGATCCCCAACCAAATTCTTAAATGGATTATTATTTTTACTATCACTTTTTTTTAAAGATTATTGTCATGTAGAAAAGAACAGTGGTCACTAGGAACCTATTAGAATTCACCATCCTTAGGAATCAATAGTAATGAATTTAGGAGGGATATCATTAAAACTAAAGCAAATCAAGCTAACTTTACTTTCTTTTTCAATGTCATGAGATTACTGTAAGAATACTGGAAAAATAATTTCATTAAGGCGTATTTAACATATGTGTGTGTGGTACTGGAAGTGGTAGGAATAAGAAACTATTTGTACAGATAACTAGAGGAAAATGGAGAATAAGATGGGTGCAAAGGAGAAGTTCAGGAAAAGACTGAAAAATTCAAGGAGTGACAAGACACTTGCAGCCTTCATCTGTGGATGGGAGTTGGTGGTGTTAAGGAAGCCTTATGGAGGAAGAGGCACCTGGGGCAAATCCAGAAGGCAGGGAGGGATTTCAGCAAATAGAAACGGGAGTGAGCAAGGTGTCCATTCCTGTCATGGGGGAGAGCGTGAACAAAGAACAGGGGCTGGTTTGACTGGAACATTGAATATATGAAGAAAATGGTGTAAAACAAAGGATGTAGTGAAATTGTGCATGATCTTGAGTCCTAGGATCAAGAATTTATCCTTATTTGGTAGGAGAAAACCAATGAATAATTTTGAATAGTGGAGTGACATCGTATAAATTGACAGTGACTTAAAAGTATAACATTATGCATAATAGTTAATAATAAATAATGCATAATAGTTAATAATGAGAATAACAGCATACTAGTTCTAACAACTATTACATTCTCTTGGGGAGACCAACATTTAAATCTCATCAGAATATAAAGCAGTTTGGGGGAAGCATTAAGTACTTATAACAACACCCCACCTTGTTACTGAACTGTCCAAAGAAATATTGGTCATCATCATATTAATGTTCATCTTCTTTGATTTAGAAATTGCCTTGGTTCCCTAGAGCTGTTGAATTCCCAAACCTCTTGAACTTGAAGGCTATCTCCATGCCTAGATATGTTTCTCCTTAAGGCTGATGTTTAATCATCTACTTAATACAGGAAATATAATGCAGAAAAGACATAGGAACTAGTTAAGTTCCCCCACTCTAGCTGCCCCAAGGGCATGGGAAATGATCAGCTCTTCCTTACACCTCATTGGAAGTTCTGGAATTACATTAGCAAAAGAGTGATCTAGAACCTTTGCTTCCTGTAAAGGGCTCACTAAGTCATCAGATCTTCTGGTGTAGAAGCCAATTAGAAGATCCATTCATCATTTCAAGTTACCCAAATTGAAGAAACTTAATAGCATAATTAAGGTAGACCAACATAAACTCTGGGCAGGAATAATTTTTTTTTCCAAATTTTGTCTTTGTATCCCTAGAGAGTAGCACCTCCCATATGATAGGTGCCTCATAAATACTTGTTAGATTGTTGGCTTAGTAAAGGAGCACAATCTGAAACAGCACTGAAATAAATGTTAAAAAGTGAGGTGTACACTCTTTTAGCTTTCTGAGAATCATCTTTTTATTTCTGTTTCTCTTCATTAGCCCCTTCTCTGCCCTTCCCCAAATCCCTTTGTTCTATGCAGACATGGGTTCATTCACCTGACGGCAACACTACACAGCCTATGGCTTTGCAAATGTCCGAGGGAGGAAGCAGCTGCTTTGATGAGTCTGACTCAGTGCCAACAAATCTTGCAAAGAAAAATAGTGAGAATGAAGCTCTGAAAACCTTCAGTCTTTCCATTATGCAGCTGTGACAGTGACAACAAATTTGCAAAGGCTTAGTTTTCTGGATGGCCCACAAGGCTCTGTCCCAGGCCAGTACCTGTAATCACACACTTCTGCCATCCCTGCCTTGTGTTTCTTGGGAAAGTTTAATCTTTACAATAGCATCAGGTCTTGCTGCCATGAAACACTAGATAAGTCAGATGTCAATGAATCCTAATTCTGACAACCCTTAATATTAAACACTCTGACAGTGTTCTCTGGATGAAGACTCTGTTATGTTAAATTAAGCAGCCAGTTGGTCTCATAGAGATAGTGTAAAGCACAATGGATCCCTTTCACAATAGCTCTAAGAACTACAGGTCAACTCTGACTTTTGTTGGGAAAATAACGTTAGGAGAACATTTGTAAAGGGCCTATCATTGCCTGGATAAGTTGATACTGAAACTGGTAATCAGTGAAATTGGTGGCATCCTGTTGCTTTTTGAATAGGAAAGAGTGAATGATACAATGAGAGAGTCCATCTCAATTTATCCTATGTTGTGTTTCAGGCCTTTCAAGCAAGAAACTCTCTTAGTCATACCTTAGGTGCAATTTTTAAGGAAAGTCATTGATATAGTATATGATAAAAATAATTATATGAGATTTGATTACCTGATTTTTCTTTCATTCACACACTCACACACACACACACACACACACACACACACACACATAAAACAAAGAATCTTCCTGGATAAACAAAAGAAAAAAAATTCTCTAAGTGGCTTACTATATCCTATTCCAGGATCTGCTATTTTTCAGTTTCGTGACCTTGTTCAAGTCACTTGACACCCATCTCCTCACATCACCCTGAAACTCAGTTTCCTCACTTATAAAACTAGAAGGTTTTTTGGGGGGTTGGGAATCCTTAACTTGTGGTTTATGAACTTAATTATTTTTGATAGCTGTATATAAATATAATAGGTCTCCTTTGTAATCCTAAGATT
The DNA here is from genome assembly GCA_028646575.1 of Pseudocheirus occidentalis. Taxonomy (NCBI): domain Eukaryota; kingdom Metazoa; phylum Chordata; class Mammalia; order Diprotodontia; family Pseudocheiridae; genus Pseudocheirus; species Pseudocheirus occidentalis. The sequence continues at coordinate 260,461,208 of CM053593.1, forward strand.
TTTCTATTCTATATACTTAAACATATTTTTCATAGGCTGCCTCAGACTGCCAAAGGGGTCCATGACAGGAAACTTTAAGCACCCTCGATCTAAAGGAATCTACATATGACCTGGTATGTAAAAGCTGCTAGAATAGAGCATTACATACACCAAGGTTAGTGTTTTAATCTTAGATCTTCCATGGGAGAAAAAGTGCATTTTTAAAACTCTACACTTCCATATGTGTGTGGTTACACAAATACTTGATCACAAAAATATTTTAGGCAACTGCTAACTTGAGACACTTCCAGCTGAGAATGATGTGGCATTTGTATTCTTCATTGCCTTCCCTTTCACTATTTCTCATGCCTCATACCTACGTCATCTTTTGAAAAACAAGCATTTCTTCAGGTAGGCTTGGGAATTCAGCACAGACCGCGATGCTGCAAATTAATCCTCTTCTCTGCCCCCCTCCCCAAACTCCACAAACCATTATTGTCTGTATTCTACTGAGTAAAGGCCAGCATCAGCCATTAATTTTCCTCTAGAATTCCCACTGATTTCAAAAGGGAGTGCCATTCCCAAATTAATGGCAAAGTGTGGCCCCATGGGGTCATAGGTTTGCAAGATGCAGTTCAACAGAGTCATGAATCAGGCAATCCTTGAATATGGGAGTGAATGACAGGGAAAAGATTTTAACCCTCTGTCTGCTAAAGTTATAGTCAATGATGCCCTGAGGCATCAGACATCTATTTTTCTGCCTGGGATCTTTTTTTTTCCTCCCTACAAGTTTCTTTTCTGAATTTAGTATTGCATTATTATGTTTCTCTAAGGACAAGCTGTACGTACTGTTGAATTGCTATGAATATCACTATGTGAGTGCTGATTAGACTCACATTTCTTTACTGCCAGGAGTCAGCCATCCTAGACTGTTTGGGGACTCAGCAACCCTGGACTGACTTTCATCTCTGCCACAGTTTGTTTATCTGTGAAATGGGGTGAATAACACTTGTATTCAAACACACTTATCATTGTTTTTCAAGCTTTTTGGAAGTCCACATCCTTATATTAGCTTTGAACTTAGAAGATGGAAGAAAATTACGTGTGTGTATGTATATATGTGTGTGTATACACATATATGTATGTATGTATATATGTATAAATAAATGTTGTCTAGCTTGATGCCAGAACCTTTGCCTAAAATTGATCACCTCCACTACTACTGGCAAAGCACTTTGCCTATATTGATTATAATATGGCTCAAGAAGGTATCATCAGACCTTGGGAAGATAAATCACGGGACCAGGAGAATCATATGGTATTATGAACTTCATTTCTATTTCTATTCTAGATGCAGGTAGGTGGCACAGTGCTGGCCCTGGAGTCAGGAAACATGAGTTCAAATCCAGTGTTAGATACTTACTAGCTATATGACCTTGGGCAAGACACTCAGCTGCAGACTTGCTCAGTTTCCTCAGCTATAAAATGAGTATCATGACAAATACTTTGTAGGCCTGTAGGACCTATTGAGATAATATTTGTAAAAAATTTAGTGCAGTTCCTGACACTCATTAGGCACTAATAAATGTTGTTCCTTTCCCTTATCCTGTAGCTAGCAAAACTTGTTTGCTAAGGTTTAAGGAGAGGCCAAGGACATTGTTTTTCCTGCAATTCTTTCCTGCAACTCTTAGAGTATTTTCCTCTTTTTTTTCTTAGCACAACTTCTTTTCTATGGGTAGAATATGAATTAGGGTATTGAAATTATCCCATCTGTCACTAACTAGCTGTATGACCTTGGACAAGCCATTTCCTTCTCAGGGTACTTGTTTCCTCATCTGTAAAATGAGAGATTTGATTCAGTAATCTTTAAGGTCCTGTCCAGCTCTGAAAATCTTTGACCCTCTTAAAGGTCAAGGATAAGGCTTGAGAAAAAGTCATCAAATTTGTTCATTTAGAGGTCACTGGTAACTTCAGAGAAATACATTTCATTTGAATGATGAAGTCCAAAGCTAGCTTGCAAAGAAAGGAGGTGTATTTCATTATAACAAGGATTTAGGGAGAGGTTTTCTGTTTTGTTTTGTTTGAAGAAATGGTGAAGAATCGGGCATGTTAACAGGTAAGGAACCCTTCAAAAGGTAAAAATAAAAGATTAGAGAGACAGACAGGAGATACAAGTGGGGTCAATCTATTGAAGAAAATGAGAGAGGATTTTGTCAAAGGTAAATGTGGAGGTATTGACTTTGATTAAGAAAGGGACCCCCTAATTGTCATAGACTGAAATGAAAGAGAAGATAGTGGAGGATGATGTTAGAGGGATATGAAGGAAGAAGGAGTGAAAAGAGAACTCTTTGTGACTGGCTTCAATTGTTTCAGTGAAGTATGAGGTGAGGTCTGTAACTGAGACAGTGGGAGGAGGGGAACACTGAAAGCTCGAAGAGAAAAGAAAAGGTTTGGAACAGATGGGTGTGATAGAGAATAAATTAGGGAGGAGTACAAGGATTTCCTTGCTGTAATGAGAGCTCGGCAGAGATCAGAAAACCTATTTATATAGCCCTTTTAGATTTGCAAAATGCTTTACAAATATTATCTCATGTAACCTCACAACAATCCTGTGAGTACGTACCATGATTTCCCCCACTTTATAGATGAAGAAACTGAGCCAGAGAGAAATTATATGATTTGTTCAGGGTCACACAGCTAATAAGAGTCTGAGGCAATATTCCAAGTTAAGTCTTTCTGACTCCAAGGTCAAAACTCTATTCACTTAGTCAGCTAGCTATGGAGTCAGTAAACACGGTTCCATGACTTCCTCCAGCTCCCATTTAGCAGCACAGGGTTAACCATGAAGGAGGTGAATTTTGGGAGTAATTCATTAAGTAGCACAGTCACAGAATGGTTCTGAATTTCATCTTTCAGTTGAAGTGATCATCTGTGTCTTCTCTTTTTTTTTAAATTTTAATTTATTTTCTTTGTTACAGCATTCATTTCCACAAGGTTTTGAGTTACAAATTTTCTCCCTTTCTTGCCTCTAACCCCCAGCCCCAAACTTTGATCCCACCGTAAAGCCCCTCCCACAATCTGTTCCCTTTTATGTCCTCCTCCAACGCCCCTCTAGCTTTCTAGTAGGGCAGGGAGGGTTTCCCTGCCCCCGTCCCTGTAAGTATTGTTTCCCAGTTGCATTTGATTGTATAGCTTTAAATTCTAGATTCTTGCAATTCCTCCCCTGTAACCCA
>CM053593.1:260464919-260492800 GCA_028646575.1 Pseudocheirus occidentalis
TAGGGGTGAGGAACCTGTGGCCTCAAGGCTACATGTGGCCTTCAAGTTCCTTGGGTGCAGCCTTTTGACTGAATCTAAGTTTTATGAACAAATACTTTTATTAAGGGGATTTGTTCTGTGAAGTCTAGCTTCAGTAAAAGGCCCCACTGGGGGACCTAGAGGACCATATGTGAGCTTAAGGCTATGAGCTTCCCACCCACAGTAGGATATATTACCAGCCAGAAAATTCATGTAATTAGCCATCAGCAAGGTTGCTATCAGCTCCTATCAGTCACTCATTCAATGACTATTAGTAACTGATACCACAGGGAAAATAGTTCTTTAGTAAGTAAGTAACAATGAAGATGAAAGAGAAGCCTACATAACTCTTTTACAAGAATGGCTAGTTTGGAGTTTTTGTTGTTTATTTAAAACTTTGTGAAGATGCAGTTGATAAATACCAAAGAATGTCATTTCCTTTTCCATCCCCTCAAAGTATATTTAAAGCTAATATATTTTTTAATTGGTCAAACTGGAGTTTTTGCCTTCCAAACACAAACTTCTTTCCGAGTTTTTTTTAATACTCTTTGCATTAGTATTTGTCCAAAGGCAAATTCTAGACTAAAGCTACCCAGAAATGACCCAAACAGCATTGCATAGTTGAATGAAATCATTTTTAGTCATCACTCTAAGCTCACAGGAAACTCTAGCTCTACAAAATCAGTTGGCATCACTAATAAACTGTAAGTTCCATGAAGACAGGACTATATCTTCTCTAAGTTTGTAATATTGCCCCTAGTACAGTTCTATCAGAAAGTTAATACTGATAGATATATAAGTGAATGAATATTTGAAATTTCTTAATGAAAAGTAAAGACATTGCTTCCAACAGAGCTTACACAGAGATTCACAGAGAGAATGTGATCTCCTCAATAATTTTCACCACTTTTCTGTATATGAGGTATTTGTCATCTGCATTATTAACAAAATATAACTGTTATGGATAAACAGGTAGGTCTCAAAGTCAGGAAGGCTACAAGGTTCCAAATCCTGATACTTACTGCTCTGTGGCCCTGAGAAAATCACATAATCTTTATGTATCTCAGAAAATTCCAAGGATTCACATTGGTGAATGGAACTCCTATACCTGGAGTTCCCTATGAAATTTCACTCATCTCTAAGTCCAAAGAGTAAAATGTGAGCTTTTTGAGGGTACCAAGGGTATTTTTGCTTTTCATTGTATCTCCAATGGTTGGCATAGTGCCTGGAATTTAGAGGGGTTTTTTAAAATAAATACTTGTTAACTGACATATTATTAACAGTAATAGAACATCCCTAATTTGTATGGTTCTTTGCTAGCAGCAAAATGTTTTCACTAATCTATTAGTTTGACCATTTGATTCTCAAAATAAATGGGCTGAATCATGTTGCTTAAGTATTGCTTAGTTACTTCATTTATCAATTTCTCAGTTGACTTTTATGAAAGTTGTGGCCAGTGAAAAGAACACCACACTTGTTGTCAGGAGTCCTCTATTCTGGTCCTAACTCTCCCCTTTACTCTTCATGTAAGACAATTTTGATCAAGACATGTTGGTCAGCATCAGGGTAAAAAGTATGGTTATTGTATTATAGTGATATACTAAACATCCCTATTTAAATGTCATGACTCCATGTGTTGTACTCACCTGCATAATGTCAGAGATCCTTAATGACCCTTTAAAATGTTTTAATGCAACTTTTTTTTTGCTTTTTGGAGGGCAATTGGGGTTACATGACTTGCCCAAAGGCATATGGCCAGTAAGTGTGTCAAGTGTCTGAGGATGGATTTGAACTCAGGTCCTCCTTACTCTAACGACGGTACTCTATTCACTGCATCACCTCACCGCCTCTAATGCAACTTTTCTAAGCTATATTCACTAAATTCCCACTGCTCCACTTTAGTGGTTGCCCGTCCTACAGCACTCCTGTGCACATCTTCTATTAGTTCCACATAGATAACCCCAGGTTCATCTCTAAGAAACCTTCATTCTTCTCCAGGAAGAAGGCAACATTCCTTACTGAGTATATGATGAAGAAAGTAGAGAGAATTTTTTTAAAGGGGTCAAACCATTGTTTGATGACTAGAAGGAAGGGAGATAGAGCCTGTTTCTATCACGAAGTTCAGGACCTGAGTAGCTGAGTAAGACTGACAATTCATTTTGCCACTAAAGGTTCTCTAAGACAAGACAGCTGGCAACAGAGACATATGGCCTCTCTCTTTGCTGAGCTCTATTTATTAAGGGGAAAAACCACTGCTTATCTGACCTCTGAGAAGGAGAGGACACAAAGCAAGCCATAGTCAAGATTTTGTAAGGTTTCTCAGTGGTCTTCTACCACATTCTTTTTTTAATTACCTTTTTCAATGTTTAAAAAAACAACAAAGGTTGCTCATAATTATATACATTTTGTTTGGTACAAACTGCTGTGCAAACACTAAGTGCATTGGTAGCAAGAATTATTTTTCCTTTTGCCCTTGGCCAGAGACTACTACAGTGCTTTGCACACCAGGAACAATGGATAGAGATGGAAATAGGGAACTCATTCATAGGTGAAGGAACTTTCCCTAACAATGCAGTTCAGTAATTTTGATATAACTTCTAGTTTTAAGAGAGTTTTCTAGAGTACCAAGATATTAAGTGACCAGGCCTCAAAGAATCAGCATGTCAGGATTTGAACTCAGATCTTTTTGACTTCACAGCTATCTCTGCATCCAGTACACCACACGAACTTCTGAAACTTACATACAACTGTTTAATAAATGGAGGTTCCATTAAAATGAACAATTAAACAACCATCTCAAGAAGTCACTGAAAAGTTAAACAAAGTCATTTATTCTTTCAGCTTAGTAATTAAGCAATATCATTGACAAAGGAATTTTACCAATTTTTTGGTGTCTTTTAGTGCTGTATTCACTCACATGTTTTAGTCATTAGTTAAATGGTTCTTTGGATTGCACTTCCTTCAACTTCCACTACTTTGTAGCTTTCTCTTTTTTCTTTGAATTTTGGCTATACAATATTTTTCTACTAACTTCTTATGAAACAACTTACTCTGTAATTCCCCAGTTATTAGATGCATTTTCATGCTTTAAAAATGTTTCTAGAAAACCTTTTGTCATACACATAATGCCACTAAGAAAATTTTTATTCCATATTATCTGTGAAACAAAAAAAAATGCAATTTGGAAAAAAAAGCCAAAAAGCTGGAAGCATAATTTGTGTCCAATGATTACATATGCATATATACATAAAATATTTCATGAATATATATGTGAATAAAAGATAGAATCTTGAAAATAAGTGCAAAATATTAGCAATCATCTAAAGATTATTCAAAATTACTAATAATGAAAAAATTCAAATTCTAACACAGTTATTGCCAAACATCTAATTGGAAAAATACTGTGATAGGAAAATTAAATGTTAAAATAATTAGAGAAAGACAAATATATATGTCTGTCTGTGTGTGTGCATGTGTGTGTATACATGTATGTATTCACTGCTATTGGAGCAATAAATTGTTTTAGTCATTCTGAAAAATAAATTTAAATAATATCTATACTTTAAACCAGCAGTCCCACTATTAATTTTGTAACCTTGGGGAAAGGGAAGAGACGACAGAAAGAGATTTCTCTTGTATAATAACAATTGCCAGTTAGAGTTGTTATGTATACTTCTCTGGTTATTGATGATTTTGAAAGCTTTTTAGATGGCTAATGTTAATATGCATTTCTTTTGAAAACTGTGCATCTACTCTGAACACTTTTTTGTAAGGAGAATTATGTCGATATTTATATTTGGTAATTCTCTATAGATTTTGGATGTCAGATAGTGGATTTTAAAATCAAAGACTATTTTTTTCTTTAGTGCATCTTTTCTTCTCATTTCAGCTGCATTGATTTTTATTAAAATTTGTTATTATGTAATTTAAATGATCTATTCCATTAATTATAATCTCCTCCATACTCTGCTTAGTAGTGAATTCTTTCCTTATCCATGATTTTGAAAGTTAATAGCCTTCTATTCCCCTTTTTTATTTTACATCATGACTGTATATATTTAGCTATTTATTTACAATGTATTGTGGCATATGATTCCCTGCTCTGATGTCTCACCAAGAAATTGAGTCCCTGCTATTGTCAAGTCCCCTTCCCCATTAAAAATTTGTTCTCCTTAGCAAATTGGGTAGAATGTATTTTGGATCCATTGTTCCAACGTAGAACAGTTCTAGTAAGTCCCAAGGAGGCTTAAGCATTACACTTTGTCATCTCCTCTTCCACTAAGGTCTTCCCCCTTTCTCTGAACTCACACTAGCAGATCTATTTAATCTTATAAAATTCCTCTGATTTCTACATCGGCGGACATATAGATTTTTTCCAGAGACTCCTAAAATACATAAGGAATCTAATTGTAGCGCCAGACAAAATCTCCAAGTGTCCTTATGGCAAAGTAAGAACCTTCTGGTGTGTCATTTAGAGAGGTTAGGCATCATGAGCTTTCAAACATTGAAATAGTCATCAACAGTCCAACAACTATAGACCATACAAGACTTTGCTGGCAGTTATAGCAGCCAAGTGTGCTTAGGTACCCCTAAGTTTGGAGAATCAGGGAGTCTTTGGAATGGCTTTAACTTCTTACTTCATCTATTTTTGCTTCTCTTCTCATACCTGACCCCAGAATTATTGCTCCATTCTAAGGACTAGAATTTAACTTCTTCCTTTCCTCCTCCAATCTTTATTCTTTTCTTTTGCTCTCGTAAGAGTTAAGCTATTTCTCACTATGACTATATCCCAAATCTCTGAATCTTTGGGCTAATATATGAAAATGAAAAAGAAAGAGAGGAAGAAAAAAAGGAAAGAAAGGAGGAGAGAAGAGAAGAAAAAAGTACACCTACAAAGCCAGACCCATGCTCTTTGGTCTCCACTAAATGAGGAATTTACTTCTTTGTAACTGAAAGAGTTCATATTTAGAGAGACTTTCTGTGTTGATAATGAGAGATTAATCAGTAATCTGAAAAGAGCCATTCAGTAGGCTATAAATCTACCTTATTAACCTATCATTTAGTTTACACTTGTAAATCAAGTATATTGTGAGAAATCTTACTAGTACCCTTGCTGAAATGCAGATATTAAATAATTTGTCAATATAATAACCAAATCCAAAAATAAAATAAGGTTAATTTGTCATATTTTATTCTTTTTGAACCAATTTTGGTTTCTGGTGATTTCTAACCCTTCATAAGTGTTTATAAACCATTTGTTTAGTAATTTTTATTCAGGATTTTTTCCAGGGATTAATGTATAGCTAACTTATAGTTTGTATTTTCTGAAATTAGAACATCCTAACTTGACAAATCAGAGAAATATTCATCTTTATGTATTATGACAATATCTCTCAACAGATTCTGTAATTTTTGAAAGATTACTAACAATATTCTGGGAATTATAGCTGCAAAGTCTTTCAGTATCATTGGTATAACTTATCTGACTTTGAAATTTGAAAGCAGTAAGGCACTTGAAATAAGCAATATAGCATTGCTTTCAGCTCACAGAGGTTGGTCTTCTGTTCATAAATTTATATGAAATTCTACTGAATATTGTTTACAAATAGTCTTCTTACAAAGTATGATAATTATGCTCTTAAAAACTGCATGACATTCATGTCTAGGACTCAGGAGTTCCTAAGCTGTTGCCCCATGATCACTTCTTGGTCTTTAGCAAGTGGCTGGACCTATGTGTGTCCCAGGTACTTAATCTGTAAATGAGTTTCCTAATACCTGTTCCATAATTCTTCATAGGGAAACTGTGAGGTTAATCTGATTGAAAGCACTTTGAAAATAAATGGTACTCTATATCCATATGGTGTTATTACTATTATTATGTCAAAATTTAAAATCTCGAAGCCAAAATTCACATATGTTTCTAAAAAACTTGGTATCTTATTGTTGAAACATGTGATGGCAATTAGTATTAAAAATAGAAAGTGTCAGAATTTTAAGAAGTTGTTGTATGTTGCTCTGGTACCAGAGCATTCATTTTTAACAGAGATTTGAGTATAATCTCATTGTATCCTACATGGATGTAATTATTAAGTAATAATACAGATATAAGCTCACTGTAGCATAATTATATAGTTGTAGCAGCATTCAACTGTGCAAACATATAGATGCAGAGAAGAATCTTCTTCATAATTACACTTGCCATTAAATGATAACATCCAATTGGTATCTAATCTTCAGGGTACAAATAAGCGTGTAATACTGCTGATACATTCTAATTACATGGCTGTTTGTACCCTATAAGAGTAATATGATGAACTACAAGCAGTGTTGCAAATTCCAATGAAGAATTTTATTTAGTCTCTAATGAAAGATGGCAGGTGCTTCTTATTGCTCAATACACTTTTTATTTCTACTTTCACTAACAGTGATTTTAATATTTTCTTCATTCCAAATGTCAAAATGTGTATTTCATTTTCATTATTATTAGTACTACTATTCATTGTTGTTATCTAACAGAAATTGAGAAATTTTCCCATACAAGATGTTGCACAAATTTATTTCATTAAGAAAGCCAAGTTAAAGCTATGTGCAGGATTTGCTGTTGCTGTTGTTGATTGATCATGTTCAATTATTCATGACCCCATTTTGGGTTTTCTTGGCAAAGATACTTGAGTGATTTGCCATTTCCTTCTCTAGCTCATTTTACAGATGAGAAAACTGAGGCAGAAAGGATTAAGTGACTTTCCCAGGATCACACAGATAGTAAGTTTCTGAGGCCAGATTTGAACTTAGGGAGATGAGTCTGCCTGAATTCAGGCCCCACACTCTATCCACTGAACCACCTAGCTGCTCTCTGTTTAAGATTACTTAATTAAAAAAAATAAAGACTCTATTTCCCTTATCTCTACCCTTAGGGGAAAGTGTGTATATTTCTCATATTTTCACTTATACTTCTTTGTCACTATCTACATAGATTCTTTATCTGATAGATATTAGCATTTTCTTCTCTGGTGCAGACAGCAACTCATCCATACCATCTCAGGTTCTACAGTTCTTTCCCTGAGAAACATGTTAAAGGCCTTCCTCTATGTCTTTCTTGAATTTCATGGGTTTGAAGACAGCACAAGCACTGACCTGGTTATTCCTCAATACTCAGATAATACAATGTACTATGCACTCCATTTTCTTCTATTTAGATGTTTATATCTCCATCTGAAAATATGTGTTTAAGATCCACTTCTGATGCATTAAAATTTGTAGCATCTAATGCTATGTATGTTAGTATATAAAATCTTGAATGAATGGCCTATAATAACCTTCCTTTGTCTCCTATGGAATAGGAAAGGGTAGCTTCTCACCATTCTGTAGGCACAAAATGGTTGTGTCACACACACACAATCTGTACCCCAAAAGCCAGGCAAGTTTGAAATTCATACCAACATCCATGTGTTACTGACCACAAGATTACATCAGATTTTTTTTCCATCAAGTTAACCAGTTGTGTAATGCCATGCTTAACAGGAGTTGGGAAACCCCCACATCAAGTTATATAAAACTGAAATGAATCCTCTATTAGTTTTTGCATGGACCTTATAGGATAGGTCTGTCATTTTGATTTTAAGCTGTCCATTCAGGTATTTTGTGTACTCTATCATATGACACTACTACAAGATGGTTCATTGCTCACCTATGAGCCTAGAAATAGACTTTCTCTCTGCATTTCCTTTCAAAATGATAAATTCTCAAGTTAATATCAAGCACCTTTTGCCATTAACCTTACAAAACCAAAGTCTTTCTCTAAAATAAAACAACTATGTCTGCTCAGCTCTGTATTTTGTGAAGTCCCTCAAAAATCCTAGGATCCTCAGGGATATATTCATTCTAATTTCTTTGACTTACTGAAATGTGTACTGAATTCCTCTAGCATCTTTCAATATTTTTCCTCTTGAATAAATCAAAAAATACACTTGGCTATTTTAAAGATTAATTATTCTAGGAGAATAAGGACAAACTTTTAAATAACCCTTAATCAAAGTCTTATAGTACTTTTTAACTATATGAAAACTAGAAAGCACAGTATTTTAAAGAAAAAGCATTTGACTATATCAGTGCATCTATCCAGTAGAGTATGATAGGAAACAAGCACTTCTTTAAAATGCCTATGAACATTTATGCAGTTATTGACATTCTTAAGTGAGTTGCCTGAAGTCACATAAGTAGTAAGTTGCAAAAGAGAGATTTGAACACTTGAACTGAAGTCCAAATTCAATGTTCTTTCCCCTATATTCCCTCATTATCTTCCTTTGAAAACCTAAAAGTGTCATATAAATATCATTTATATGACATCTGTCAAATATAGAGGTATATGCTTTCTCTTTCCCAGTCAGACATGCTTCCTTACTTAGAAACATACATGTACTAATTCTCAATTCAGTGCCTTTGATTTTGCTAGCAGCTCATCACAAACGATTCCTGCTCTACCCCTCCCTCCAAAAAATTAGCCAATGCCAACCATCCATTAAAGTCCACTTCAAGTCCCATACATCTATTTCAACCCACTCTGATCACTTCTGTATTTGAACTCTTAGAATGTTTGTAGTCCATATTATGCAAATAGATTTATAATCATGGATTGTCTCGTATTGGCATCTAGGTGTTTCCTGTTTGTTGCCCATACCTTCTCATTTACATTGAAGACAGCAAATATTTCTAATAAAATCATTAATAACCAATTCAAATTAATCATTAATATTGACTGATATATTGAAGGTATCTGTAGATCTGGTAAATACATCAAAATGTTTTATATATTCAATATTGAAATACTTTATGATTACTATTTCATTATAGTACTATTAATTTCTCCAATATCTTGTCGATATTAAAGGATAATAAAGATGAGGAAAGCTGAATGTGGAGCCCGTCATTCTGATAGACTTTTTTAATCCTGTGTTCCTCAAACATCCAAGAAGATGATGTGTTCTCTTTATCACAGAAACATGAGGAAAAGGAAAAGACTTTAGACGCAATCAAGTCATCAGAATATTCAGTCTTTGAAGAATGTTTTATCCTTTGTGTTTATTATCTCTTTTGCTTGGCTCTCTATCATTTAAGTTCTAGTCAAGACACAGTAAGTCACAACAGGGCAGTCAAATTTTAACAGCACCTCTTTTCCTGAATGGAAAGAATTACCAATTGGCAACAAAAGGAAACAAAATTAAATTGAAGAAAATGGTTGACTCCTTTAGGGTTTGAAAAAGCAAAGCCCTAGTAAAATACAGTGACTTTCTCTCTATTTTTGAGACATTTGCAAAGCATATTTAAGAACAGGCAACCTGGGAATAAAAATCCATTTTCCATATTTCATTTCTGAATTAAAATACTGTACAAACATATGTGTGTCACACACTTAAGTCAGACTGGGGCTATTGACCATTTTGTAACCTCAACAAACTTAAGAAATGTTATTTCTTTGCCCCTGCCCAACTCTTGGGAATTAAAATTGTAGTAGACTATGCATTTCCTAACTGCAGTATTTACTGATCCAAATTTTGGTCTAGGTTGTATTTGTCTCTTCTTTCCCTCTCCCATTTATCATCATTTTCTGCTTGTATATCTGTCCATTTGTCTTTCTTCCCTTTAATTTCTGTTCTGTGGTCCCCAGATAGAAAATGAAATATTAGGTTTGTCAAGCGTATATCATTGTTTAAATGCCTGGAGATGATGGGTTAAACAGACCAATCAATGAAACAAACCTCCAGTGCATTGCAGTGACGGCAACTGATGTTCCCTTTGGCTCTTTAAGGCCTAACAAGTCAATAACCTATTAATATCATACTCTGCCAGGGTCAGCTCTAAACAAGACACACATGTCTTTTTAGGACACGCTATACAGTTCACGGGCAAATTAGAAAGAAGCTTGTTTATTGGTTGTGAACTAAGATTTAGAAATTAGTCTTTAAGAAAGCAAAAATGGAGATGAAAAAATAATTGTATGTCACAGTTTACACACATATAATGATTAATATAAAATATCACTGTACAGTCTAAACTCAAACTATTATTTAACAAATGAAGATGTTGTTGAAACTCATTTCACAGCATGTATAAAAACAGAACGAATCCTTACCCTCAAGGAGCTTGCATTCCAAAGCTATGAGGTTAATAAAAAGAGCACACATACTTTGGAATCAGAGAGCTTGGGTTCAAATCTTTCAGTTCATCTGGATATGGTCAAGTCATTTAATCTTCCTGGAATGCACTTTTTTTTAATCTGTAAAATGAAGGAATTGGTCTAGATCAGAGGTGTCAAACTGACCGTCCTCACCACAAATGGCCTGTAAAACTTTCTAATGAGACCTGAACCAGATTAAAACATAATTGGAAAATATTTGACAAAATACATAAAAATACAACATAGATAATGTTCATTTGGTTTTTTCCAAGCCAATTTGTGGCAACAGGGATTTGTTTCTATTTGACTTTGATACCATTGGTCTACATGCCCTTGGGGTAGAGTGGGGGGGCACGGTGACAGCCAGGTCTATCATACATTCATTCTAGGATATTTTTAGGTTTCCTAGTTAACATTTTAAACATTCTGAATATCAGCATAAAATGTTATTAAAAACATTGTTTATTACACATAAATGAAGTGTTTTATATAAATCCATAAAAATATAAGTATTCCTTACATTTGTATAATGTCTTACTTATACACACATCCGCATATTTAGGATGAGAGAATATTGAGTTTCCAAAATTTTTATTTAAGTCTTTGGATTTAAAATTTGTATCCAATCTCACAGAATTTCTTATTTTGGAACGTTGGAAGAATGTGATTTCTTCTTTGGAGGTTCTTAGAGAGCTGAGAAATATTTTGAGAATGTCTCACAGGTAGTTTGGTCATAAGCAGACCTGAATCGTGTCCTAACTACACAGGGGATAGGAACTGATGAATTAAATTTCCTGTAAAATACCTTGGTTTAAAAAATAATGATCCAACTCCTCCTGGTTGATGAAACTATTCCCTTGGTACTAGATAGGTCAAACTGGCCTATTTCATGACCAGAAAAAAATGCTTCTTAGTATGTTTGAAGCACCTAAGAATTTAAAGCATATGTGTAGAATTTCAAGGTTACTCAGCATCTCCAGGAATTGTACTGATTTCACCTGAGAGGAAAGAATTGCTGAGATAGCCCAAGAGTTAACCCTCCTCTCTCCAACATTGTCAGAGCTGTGGGCAAAACTATTTGATTTCCACTCACTTCACAATCTGTGGGTGCTGTAATTTTCAGGATGTAAGCTCTGCCACTGAGCAAGGGGTTAGCTGAAGAGGGAAAACCTGTTATTCAGGATTATTTAGTTATCATATTGGGTCTTATTCCTGTTGGATTTCATGACATTCCCTTGGTAGTAAAGACTCGGGAGGTGTTCCTTAAATCCCAAGCTTTTTTATCTACTTAGGATCTAGCACTGGAAAGGACTTTGGGAGCCATCTAACCCTATCCTCTCATTTTACAGATATGAAAACTAACTCCCAGTAGACACGAAGCTATTTGTACAAAATCACAGAGACGATAAACATCGAGGATGGATCTGACCTTGAGTCCCCTCACTCTAGGTCTTCCCCCTTCCCAGGGGTAGGGGTAAAGTGAGTGATTTCTTCTTGCTCTGTGGGAAACCAACAATCTTCATGTCAAGCTCTTCTTAGAGTATCACGATGATTCCTGCCTGAATCCATATAAAAACTAATATGGCGAGCTAGGAAGGTCGCTGCATAGATACATACCAAACTTTCCACTAAATAAATTGGGTTGCAAAAGTATAGTTACTTAATAACTATTGAATAAATGAATACAAGAACTCTGGATTTAGGATTTTAAAGTCTTATCTAGAACTGTGTGTGTGTGTGTGTGTGTGTGTGAGAGAGAGAGAGCGAGAGAGAGAGAGAGAGAGAGAGAGAGAGAGAGAGAGAGAGAGAGAGAGAGAGAGAGAGAGAGAGAGAGAGAGATTAAAACAAGAGTGCTAGCTCTGGGTTAGCCAATTTAAGAAGTGCCTTTCCTCTCTTAGGCCACTAGGGTTCCACTTACTGAACTAGAGAAAAATTAATGACACCCTGGTGGCCTAATTAAATTTAGAATGAATGTACTTTTTAGGAAATAGTTTCCTTACCCATCAGTATCTGACCCAGTGGGAAATGAACTTGACAAAATGTATTTGAAATTTCAATCAATCCCCAAACTATTGTAAAATAATTCAGTATGACATTTGACAAACCATGAGTGTGAGACATATGTTATCATAGATATGTGTGCCTATATAGATATATAAATGTGCATACATATACACATACTCTGTGTACCATATATGAGAATGAAATCACTGATGATGGCAGACACTGGTGCATACAAAACCATACAGGTTACAATTTGTCTTTTACTTGTAGCAGCAGCTAGAGTATCCAAAAGAAATGGCACTACTCAATAATAAAACTGACGTTTGTGGATTGCTTTAAAATTCATAAAACACCTTATATATATTACATATATTACATACTATATTTACATATATGTATATATATAAATATATATATATGAAATCTTATTTGAAACCCACAATGATCCAATGAGGCATTTATTGTTATTTCCATTTTACAAATGAAGAAACTGAAATTTATAAAGGATAAATAACTTGCTCAAGGTCACGTCATAAGTGACAGAGTCCAGATTTGAGCCCAAGTCTCTTTTGATACCAAAACCTACAGTCTTGACATTAAAACTGACTATAGTTCCTCTCTAATGGTCAGAGGCATATGCAAAGTAGTGTCCCTGAATCTCCATGTTTTTGCTGGTGTGGGCATTTCCTCTGTTAATGCCTATACTAACTATTCCATATCTTACTATGTGATTTTAGAGAGTTGTTGTGGTTAAAAAAATTTCATCATCCTGGAGTAGGAGGTAATGAGTCTCTTCAAATGTAAATGAGTAGGCAGTGATTTATAGACATATAGTCTATCTCTGACCATGTACTGGAAACCTGTCCAGCAGAATAGGACCTTATAGATCTGGGAATTAACTCTTTTTGGTCATGTTTTCATCAGTATAGTGAAGCTTATTACTTCCTTCTAAGAAAGAATATTTTAAACACACAAAGTAATATATGTCAGATTACTAAGGAAGCTAATTATTTTGAAGCATAGTTATCAAAATATTACATTAAGCTCATAGACATCATGGTAAGCATCCTTATACAGGAGCTTGCTCTCTCCTACAAAATACTTTATTTTTAATTAATATAAATTGTTTATTTGTTTTCTTGTTTACATCATTCATTTTCATGAGTACAATATATTTTAAAAACTCAGTCACCTCCATGTCATCATCAGACACTGGAGTAGAGTTTGAGCAGAGGGATTATCCACCATGAATAGGAAAATAATGTCCTTTTTTCATCAGAGAATAAAAGAAATCCCAAACCAGTTCACCAGTATTCAAACAGCTGAAACCCCCCTAGAACACTTATGTTACATGTTAAAAGAAGAAGAAAATGCTAACTACCTGATCCTCCAGAAAATGTTTAAGGATAAATTTAGACTTCAGATTCACAGCACATATTTGTAAACTTGGTCATAAGCTTCCCCAAGTTGCCCATTTAAATTGGCTTCTTCAAGAAATGTGCAGCATGTAAATTGAAAGGAGAATGCTTCTCACCAAATGCAGGAATCAGTTTCATAAAAACTGGCTCATGACCTCAATGATCCTCTGCAACTGAAGAATCCTCCACGAATAGCATGTGTGAAGTGTGACAACAGCAGATTTCCTTCCCTTTCTCTCACCCTCTAAATATTTCCAAGATTTTTCTTTGTCGAGCCTTGCCTACGCATCTATTTTTGCTCTTGCCTTTGTACCAGGATAAACAGGACCTATCTCAAAAGTACAAAGGTTAAAAACTTAGAATCATAGAATACTAGAATTGGAAGGTATTTTAGAGCTCATCTAGTCAAACTTCATCATTATACAGAAGGGGAAACAGAGGCAAAAGAGGTAAAAGGTCACAAGGTCACAAAAATCCCAAGGTCACAAAATTAGTGGCAGAACCTGAACTAAAAGTCAGGTCTTTTGATTCTTAAACCAAGTCTTTACATATCACCATACCAATTTTTAGAGTTTCTTTTCAAATGAACTAGTTTCCATTTTTCTCAATGTGAGGCACATGAAATTATTATAAACCTCTTTCAGGAGTTTATAGAATTCATATTGAGTGATAGGAAGTCCATTCTTCATAGGATCAGAGATAAACATTATCATCTCAAATAAGATACTGAAAAGGAGTGCAGAGAGTAAAGGACTTTGATGCAGGCAGGATGGTTGGAAATTAAAAAGGAATTGTCAAGGTGGTTAAGGGGCTGCTGCCAAAGATTTAAAACATCTTTTGCTATGAATTACCAGGGTTTCAAAATCAATGTTTAAAAATAGTTTGTTGCCAAGGAAAATTCCATCATTTAATTTTTTTCACTGCCTTGGGAAAGGGTTTATTTTTTAAAACAATATATGAAAGTCATATACAAAGGCTACATCAGAAACCAAGACAAGAGTATTCTGATTTTCTCTCTAATTGTGGAGACTGAAAAGTTAATATTTTCCCCAAAGTCAGGTGTTCAATATTTGCTCCCATGTTCTCATTTTCTTGTTTAGATGGTTGAATCTTTGGATTGTGTCTGTTGGTATGAAATGGCTTATTAGAAGGCATAGACAGAGTTCATGTGATCTGCAAGAGGTTGTTATTCATACTTGATTTTTGAAGAGGACCAAGGACATCTCAGGGTGATATCTTGTGGATGAATTGGATTTGAGTGAGAAAGCATTGCAAGAAGTTGTCAGCCTCACACTACTTTCCAGAGTCATAAAAGTCCAGTGTCAAGACCAAAGTTAAGATGACTGAAGATAGCCCAAGATGCAGTGGATGACATTGGCATCCTCAATGTCTGACCAAGCTCTAAACACTCCACAGTGCTTGTTTCAGCTGCCTTTGTAGCCACTGCTGCAAACTCTTCTCATCTGCCCATTCCACCAAGAGAATGCTTCACATGTTTTAGGTAGATATCCTCCTAACTCACTAATGGATTTGAGTCCAGTCAGTTATCCTCAACCTGGTTTAGGCCCTCTGATGAGATGGGTGGTGGGGGTGTCAGGGAGGACTAGCACCCTGGATGTAAGGGCTTGTTGAGCCCTTTTCAGGGTTGCTTATGCACATTTGCTTTCCACCTGGCACTTTACTCTCACCTACTGCATGTGCAAGAGCCACACCCTGGTTAGTAGGTGTGACTTTATTAAACACATTCTGACATATTCATTTATTTAGACCAGACCTGAAACTTCTTTCATGCCAATGAGGGAACCACCTCTATAAATTCAAATTGGCATCTTCTCTGAAGGTGATAGTCTTAGAGAGTTGTTTGAGGGAACTAAGTTTCCTTTAAACAAGGTGGCAGAATAGGGTCAAGTATAAAATTCTCCATTTGGCATCCAAAGAAATTAATAACCTGGTCCCATCTTCCCTTTCCTTCACTTCATTCATCCCCCACATACTCTTTGATTCAATGACACTGGATTCCTGGATCTTCCTCAAATAAGATGTTCCATCTCTAGGCTGTGAATATTTTTACTGGCTTTTCCCTCTGCCTGGAATTCTGCCCCCTCCTCATCTCTCTCTCCTGGATTGCCTGGTTTCCTTCAAGTTTCAGCTAAAATCATACCTTTTTAAGGAATTATTTCCTGATCCCCATTACTACTAGTGTCTTATCTATGTTGATTATCTCCAGTTTATCCAATCTGTATCTTATATGTACATAATCTGCTTTCCTGTTGTCTCCCCATTGGACTAAAAACTCCTTGAGATCAGAGATTTTTTTTTGGTTTTTGTTTGTTATGTTTTTGTTTCATTTTATTTTGCTTCCCTTGTGTCCCCAGCACTTAGCATAGTATCTAGTCCAAAGAACTTAGTAAGTGCTTGTTACCTGGTGAACTGGCATAGCATGTTAAAGCCTAGACCAGACCTTAGGTCATCTGATTTCTAGTGTGATGCTCTTTCCATTATATCAGAAAGCATTCGTGTTGTTTTCTAATGTGAGCATTTTGAAAGATTCTACCAGGAACAGCATTAGTGCTGAGTAAAAACCAAAATCTAATCAGCAAGAAAGTTGCTATGGTTTTCTCTCCTCGTAATCCCATACAAAGGTCATTTGGGAAGATTTCTCATCACTTTTAAGAAGAAAATTTACTTTATATTTCCTAATATTCTAAAACATCATGGCATAGTGGATAGAAAGTTGGCCTTGAAACCAGGAAGATTTGAGTTCAAGTCCTCCCTCTGACACTATTAGATGTGTGTACCTGGCAAGTCAACTAGGCATCTCAGTGACCTAGGCACCTCTCTAAGCTTGTCAGTCACAAAGTACCAGCCTACATTTGTAGCAGACATTATCTATGACCTTAAAACAATAGGTCCACTTCACATTTTGCAATCCCTATTTTTAAAATGTACTATCTAGGTCTTTTTTTTTCCTTCTCAAACACAATACTACTCCAAACTCTGCCTCCCATTTTTTTCTTCGGTGAATTAAAATCCCTTTTATAGCCCCTGCAAGGAGCCTAATCCACTTCTGGAGAATTCTTGAACTAACAGCAACCACTCATTGCCATCTCTGCTGAATTAACACCTTGCAATTTATAGGGTACAAGCAATACAACTAATGTCTCTAACCATATATACTAGTCTGTGTGAGATATCAAAAATGTTAGACTAGCAATCCATCAACTCTGTGTGTGCTAACAAGGAAAAACGGTACCTCCGTGACAAAAAAGTAAACCAATTAGATGTCACCTACTAAAGCGGGTTAGTGGCTAATATATTGTCCCAGGCAGTAAGCTAGCCAACCTACATCAGCCAATTCATAGTTATTAAGCCAAAAGCTTTCACAACTTCTTTGAAATTCTTTTTTCAAAATTCACACAAACGAGACATTGGTCTGATCTAAGCTTCACGTAATCTCCCTAGTAAGTATCATCTCTTGATAGAGATGTTAGCCAGGCAGTGAAAAAAACACCAAGAAACCACTGTTGAGGACTGCTACTTTCAAAGTACTCTGCTACATTTGTGAGAACGTGAAAGGGTAAAACAACAACAACAACAACAACAAAAACCCTCCCTAAACGGTCTTAGAAACAAACAAAAAAATTAGGGAGACAAAACAAGTATAGAAAAAGGTAGATAAAAATCTGTGGTGGAGATTGTAGGCTAAGTGGAAAAAGAATAAAAAACTCATAATAAAGGAGTTCAGAAAAAGAGTTGACAACCTCAGCCAAAGCAGACTGGGCAGTTTGGAAAAACAATAAGAGAGAAGGGAGAACGCAGAGGCCCAGAAGCTGGAACAACTGTGGCAGATGCATTTGATTGGTGCTGTCCACCTGTGGAATCAAAGACTTCAAGATGCTCTGAGTCAGAAGAGATTCCAGAGGCCTCATATGGGATTTCAACCCACAGTTTAAGAAACACTGAAGTGGTCAAAAGTGGAAAAAGTCTAAGCCCTGACTCATCCAACCTGTAAACAAAAATTCTCTCTACAACATCCTCAGCAAGTGGTCATCCAGTGTTCCCTTGAAGACTCCTGGTTATTGGCAATTAATTACCTGTTGAGATAGTTCATTTCATTCCTAGATTGTTCATATTGTCAGGAAGTAGCTTGTAACAGTAGACTGGTTGTTTTAGAGGGCAGAGTCTCCCTTTCATACGAAGGGTCACTGGCTCTGGGCTCACTCAAAAGAGAAGTGTGGAGATAAGTCTCATTGTCTCTAATTATCTCTGACTTTTTATGGCCCTACTCTGGAGCCCTGGGATAAATCACTTAAAGCTTAGATACGATTTATGTTTAGGGTTTCACCAAAAGGGAATAGAAACATATCCAATGTGTTGTGTGGATGAGATATAGGGCCCCTATTTATTTCTTCCATGCAGGTTCTCAACCTCTTAAACTAATGAAATTGCCTTCAAGGGTGATAATGAATATTTCAAGATTGCTTCTTCAGCAAAAGAAACACAAAGTGGAAGAAGTAGTGAAGGCTCACTCCTCTAGTCTCAGGCTTGCCCAGGCAGAATGTGCACTTGATGTCAGGTGTAAATAGATGCTATAGGGGAGGGATGGAGGGGAAAGTCCAAGAGAGAACCTCACTGGGCCCCAGACACTTAACAGAGAGAAAGGGGGGAGGGGAGGGAAGAAAGAAGGAAAGAAGGAGGAGAGAAAAAGATTGTTTTTGTCTCTCACTTTGAAACTACTAAGTGGGCAGCCCTTCTTGCTTCAATGTCCAGATTTCTTTTGACACCCCATTGCCATCATCCAAAGGCAAGCCCAAATATATTTCAATGCTGACATAGAGCAAACTAGTAGCCCCATGACGTGAGACAGAGCTCAGCTCAATGCCCCAGAGCATATACAGGTGGTGGGTGATTAACTTTATTATATATGAAGCATAAATTTCTCTTCCTGCACCTTCCACGAACTGTTCCTATCTCTGGAGGCTAAGCAGAACAAATCTAATACTTCTTCAGAATGAAGGGCTCTTTAAATACATGAAGTCCTTTATCACCTTTTTTCTATTTTAAATGTCTAGATTCCTTTGACCCATCCTTTCTGAAGTATAATGGAGAAGCAATGAATTTGGATCCAGACTGCCTAAGTGTTAACATCATATATATATATATATATATATATATATATATATATGTGGACAAATTGCGTTCCCAGAGCAAGGCTAGAGTTATTCTTAAGGGGCTATGGGTGATTTTCTAATGCTAAAACTCAGGAACCCCCACTTGTATAGTCATCCTTTCATGATTGTCAGTCAGATTTAATTCATTTTTTTTAGAAATGGAAATTGACTACAATGATATAGTAAGAATAGTTGGTTAAAAAAAAATTTCCCCCCAGAAGTCTGTGATACAATCTCCCAAGTACATAACAGAGCTCAAGGGAAAGTGGACTCAAGCTTGTCCAGGGTCATACAACTAATAAATGTCTGAAACCAGATGTCAGAAACTCTTGACTCCAAGGCCAGGACTCAACACGTTATGACACCTACCTCTTTAGAGAGTGGTAAGAGCACCATAATATATGGGTCAGTTGACATATCTTTTGGATAAGTAGAAACTCAATTGTATTTACTTTATTATGCGAAAAGTCATAAGGTCATAGAGTTAGAAGAGACCTCAGAGGGCATCCAATCCAACCCTTTCATTTTAAAGGAGAAAAACCAGAGGCGGAGGTACACTGTCACGTGTGTAAGACTCCACTGCTAATAGACATCAGGGCTGAGACTTAACTCTTTTAACTCAAAAGTCAATGTTCCTTTTATTGCTGCATGTGAAAGACACCAGGGCAGTACTTGGAGTCAAGGAGACCTCAGTTCAATTTTTACCTTTGACATAGACTAATTGTGTTCCCCTAGGAAAATCATTAACTTCTAAGCACCTAGGGCAACTCTCTAAGACTATAGTTATAGGTTGATGATCTGCTTCCATAAAAAGAATTTTTACCCTAGGGATTCCCAACACTGCTGAAATCACAGACCCAGAGTTTAAAAATGTGTAAGATATTGGTGGGGGAGGAGGGTGCAAAAGACAAATGGCTAAATATTGGGAAAAGGCAAGGAACAAAAAAAGCCAGAGAGGATTTTCATCCAAGGCCTTTCCCTCCAAGGCCAGCACTTTTTCAACTACATCTTGTAAGTTCCCAATAAAATCTTGAAAAGTTTAAGTTGGAACTTCCAATAAAATAGAATGGAATATTTTGATACTAGTGAAGTGTGTGCTGGCTCCTTCTCACAGACAGCTACCTTTCCCCATGACAGGGATAACCAGAAGCTTGTAAATCACAACCAGTAGGGTCTGGAAGAATTTCTATTCTAGCTTTTCTCTGCCAATTATCTGTCCACTGACAAAGATTTTTTTCCCCTTAAAGAGGCAAAGTGATGTGACATTTTAAGAAGCTAAAGAAGTAGCAGACAAGTGGGGAATAAACTGCCAGGTGCCCGGTTCCCTCATACTTGTTCATTCTTGGCATGAAGTGCCTTTCTGTAACTAGGTTTTGCTGCCCAAGTCTCTCTCTTGAAGGAATCCTGATTCCCGAGTGTTATTTTATGATGCCTCAAGGCACAACCCCCAATACACACACATAACAATGTCTACTTTGTTGCCTTACAAAGTGGAATAAGGAAGTTTAAAAAAAATCTTGAGGTAAAATTTTAGAATCAAAAAGTAGTGAAGTTGGAAAATTTTTTTGCAACCTCCATGCTGTTCTCCACAGTTCTGAGACCCAAAGGGGAAACTACTGTGCCCCCCAAGAAAGAGACTTCAGCTGCTAGTGTCTTCAGAGAAATGAAAGTGACTTTCAGACAGGCATTGAAGCCTGTGAATAAGAGTTTACTCGGTAATTAATCATAATCAAGCAGAATGGAATCTTCCTTTACCCAATTTTTATTTCATTCTTTTGTGCAGGGTCACCTTGCCCCATCTCAAAAAACCTCCTTGGCCCCTTCCTTTCCCCAGCCAGCAAGCTAATGCGGGTCACAGCTATTTGCAAAGCCTTTTAGAAGTCGGTGCCTTTACAAAATCGGATTGTTCGGTTCACATGACCCATCCATTATGTTGATACTCTGCTCTGCTCTCCTCAGTCACCCACCCCATTCTTTCTCTTACCCTCTTTTTGCTCCCCCTTTTTTATTTCCTCTTTCTGTCTCTCTTCTTTTTTCTACTGAACTCTCCCTCTCTGTCTCTCTCTGTTCTCTCTGTCTGCCTGCGTCTGTCTCCCTGTCTCTCTATGTCTCTCTCTGTGTCTCTGTGTGTGTGTCTTTCTGTCTCTGTGTCTCTCTGTCTGTCTCTCTTGGTCTCTGTGTATTTCTCTCTGTCTCTGTCTGTCTCTCTGTCTCTGCCCCCCCATCACTCTGTCTCTCTGTCTCTGTTTCTCTCTCTCAATCTCTCTGTCTCTGTCCGTCTCTGTCTCTGTCTCTCTTCTTTCTCTCTCTTATTGTGCCTCATTCCTTTCTTTCTGTTCTAAGTCTGTGTGCTGTCTTTTCTCTGTCATTGATTTCTTCCAACATATGCCAGCCCCAGGTGATGAGTATTGGGTTGACAACATAACTTTAGGGCTTCACTGCAAGAATTCTTGATCATATAGAGTTATATTCCCAGAAAAGGTGGTACAAGTTGAAACAATGTAAGCTGAATTTCATTTTTCCGTAGAAATAAGAAATAATGATGTAATAGGGGTCCACATCCCTGACCAAGGGTTTAATGCCTAACTTTTTATAGAAATCACAGAAATGATCCTATAAATCACACTTAATCATCTGTAAATAAAACAGTTGTACAGTCTATGGCATAAAACATTCTCAAGTCTATATAAATTGACTAAACAGGAAATTGTAGCAGAGATAAATTCTGACACCCAAGGCAAATAACACAAAATATGTCCTGGGACCAACAACATGAAAGATATCCAAAAATCAGCTATGTAATACAAATTTATTTGGTGGGAAAGAATTTAGACATTGGGGCACAAATCCCAGTGTGAAATAAGGGGAAAAGGGACCCCAGGATTCTATGAGGTGGCTTCTGGGAAGTCTATTGCCAGAAGTGATAGCAGAGAAAGGTCAGTCTGGGAAAGAGCTCAACCTGGGTGTTGCAGTGTTAGCTTCTGTTTTAAATTAATTATTATTTTTTTTTTGCTAGCTAGATGTTAAGCTCACTTTCCAATTCCTAAAGAAGTATAAGTGCTGTCAGTACTCTCTAAATTCTAGTTCCATGGGATAAATTTTTGATTGCTTCACATTTCTTACGACTCTGTAATATAGTAATCATGCACTGAAAAAATGATCGAATTACATTTAATTTAGAGATCCTGTGTACAGTGCCATACAGAGTGAAGATGGAGAAGATGGAAGGGACTGTGGGGTCTGTGAAGAAACAGCTAGAGGATTTGAGGGAATGAAGCTCTCTATAGCCAAGAGGCAGAGAAACCTCAAAAGGAAGACTTCTGAGTCTGAGATAGAGGGACCTTGGAAGAGGGACTTTGTCCTAAACTAAGCAGCTATAAAAATCCCTAAACATTCTCCTAGGAGAGAGTGTGAGTAGAGGAGATCATATTTAAATGGAGAGGCATAGGGTCAACAGAGAAGCAACTATTAGCTAAGATTTAGAGGCATCAACAGAGAGAAAAAGGGAGTTAGTTCTACACCACGAGTCTGAAATACAGAGCTTTAAGTACTAATGTGTAGGGTTTTGGTTTCAAGCTCTAGTCCCTTTCCTGCCTACTGTTATTCCCAAAGAGAATGCCTAGTACTATGTACTCAGAATGCAGATGACAGCCATAAATGCTATAAGGTACAATAGGAATAGTATGTTGACAAGGTGCTGTAAGTGAGAATCATTGCAAATAGTCTAGTCCTAAATTGATGACTGCCTGGTTGGTGCCCTATTCGCTCCAAAAAATTAGTACAGTTCCTATGTACGCCCTGCTTATATGCAACCATTAGGTCTGAAAGCAGGAAATGTCTAATTCAATTCAACAAGTATATGACAGATGCCTACTTTATACACAGAAGAGTGGACAGGTCAGATGAACTGCACAATCCAATTTTGCAAAGGGTCAGGTTTCACAAGACGTTGAGCAATGTGAAAAAAAAAGAAATGAAGATAGTCTCCAATGTTTTATGGCCTCCATTTTTTATAATCAGTGAATTTATTCAGGAATCCATTCATTTAATAGGTATTATGAGTCTGCTGTGCTCCAGACACTATGCTAAGTATTGGGGATACAAAGAGGCAAGCAAAGCATCCCCTGCTTTCAGGAAATTTACATTCCATCTAGAAGGAAAAAATATAGGCAGATATCAATGAAAAATGTATGTCAAGTAAACACAAGGAAATTTCCTGGGAGTTAATCACAAGGCAAATTGTCACTAAAATGTTGTGGGGTTAATCTGCCTAACTTCCTAAAGAAGGTCTTTCCTAAGCTGAAGCAATGAAACTTCTAGGGAGAAGATAGGAGACAACATGTATCAGGTAACTCAAACCACCACCATTACCTTGACTGCCATTTCCCTTCAGACCCTGATGGAGACAGAACAAGACCATGAAAACAAAAGAATAGTAATGCCCCCAAAACCATCAAACCTGCTTCCCCAAAGAACAATCCCCACAGTCATCATTGAGGAAAAAATCACTGTGGAGAAGGGCCCTACCTTCCTACATCTGCTCACCATCACCAGTAGGCAAATAGGCACTAGATACCCAGCAGTAATGATCTAGACCACTCACCAGTCTAGTCTCCCACAACTACCTCCATAACCATTATCCAGGGAAGCAACTCCTGTGGAGAAAGGGCCAGCCATCCCCACCAATCAGCAAGCAACTTCTACCCACAGGGCAGGTAAGCCAGCCTAACTGAAGCAGCAAGGGACCTGGAGGGAGAAGCAAGAGGCAGTATATGTCAAACAAGTCAAACCATGACAACTTCCTTCATCAGCCTCTCCCCTCAGACTGATGAAAACAGCCCAGAACATTGTACCCAAGGACCTTGAGAAGAGACATACATCTAGCCCACTGCCGATAGTGACCGTCCTGGGAAACAACTCTTGGAGAGACACATTCTAGTGTCTATGGCTTCTGCAGGTGCTACAGCCATAGTTCCTGAAGACTCAGAGGAGGAAAACAAATTATAGTCACCAAAGTCCTATCTGACACCCCTGTCAGATCAACATTGGAAAATGATTCTATCAGCAGAAATGACATTGAAGACAAAGTACCATGGGCCCTTTGCATCTCATCAGGAGCTAAAACCTTCCATAAGTTGTGTCTCACTCATTAAAAGGTGATCACTTAAGAACAGAGACTGCCATATTTTTTTCTCATCATAGTCTCAATGTTAAGCCCACATTAATTTAATTTTTTTCTCTTCATTCACTGTTGATACACGACTACTAATGTGCTCTCTCCTTCATGAAATTATTTTGTAGTTCATTCCCCTGTCTCTCTTTCATATATATATATGTATATATGTATATATATGTACACACATATATACACATACATGTATGTTTGTACATACATATATACACACATATGTGTTATATAGTGTTGTATCTTCTTATATAAAGTAGGGTTTCTCAAATTCTAGAGCAGCAGAACCCAAAGGAAAACAGAGGGAAATATTTTTCCAGCCCAAGACAAATTACAAAATAGGCAAGAAAGTTCTGTTGCACCCAAGTGAAAGAGGAACTCAGTCTAGTGCAGGCTGCACCAGTGTAGACTGGGCCCCAGCAATCCAGGATCAGGCCTCAGGGGAACTGTATCAGTGGCAGTCATGGTGGTTTCTAGGCCTCTCAGTCCACAGATGGTAAGGGATTTACACAATGGATCAGGAAGAGATTTACAGGGGTGCCTTTGCTGTCATAAGGGGCAGTACTCTGGTGCATTGCCCATACTTGGATCTGGGTCATAATCCTGCGACTTAGTCCCTGTGTGAGGAGGAACACTAGCACAAGAAAGCTCATGTCCACAGGGGAGCAGGGACACGAATCACAGTTCCAGAGTCAAAAACAATGCTTGTAGTTGCTCACAATCCTGTGCACAGTACAGGAAAGGAGTAAATACACCTTTCCATAGATCATACCATCTTGGAAGACCCAAAAGCTTACAGGTCTCCAGAAATACCTCTAAAAACAGCTGCACAAAAACTAAAGCTTGGACACTGGGGAAGCATACCACCATTTTAGCACAGAATTAAGTCAAGAAATAGGTCAGAAAATTAGCAAACAGCAGAAAAAAATGTGACCATAGAAAATTACTATAGGGACAAGGAAAATCAAAACATGCTCAGAAGACAACAAAGTCAAAGCTCCTACACCCAAAGCACCCAAGAAAAATATAAATTGATCTCAGGACATGAAAGAGCTGTACAAGGATTTAAAAATCAAGTAAGAGAAGCAGAGGAAAAATGGGAAGAGAAATGAGAGTAATACAAAAAAATTACGAAAAAAAGAGTCAACACAGTACAGGAGACACAAAAAAAATTGCTAAAGAAAATAACACCTTAAAAACAGAATAGACCAAATGGTAAAAGAGACACAAAAATCAAATGAAGAGAAGAATGTCTTGAAAAGCAGAATTGACCAGATAGAAAAAAGATACACAAAAATTCATGAAGAGAAGAACTCCTAAAACAGTTGAACTGTCCAAATGGAAAAGGAAAGATAAAAGTTCACTGAAAAAAATAATTCCTTCAAAATTAGAATTGGGTAAGTGTAAGATAAGGACTTTATGAGACATTAAGAAACAACCAAACAAAATTAAAAGAGTGAAAAAATAGAGGAAAATGTGAAATATCTTATTGGAAAAATGACCTGGAAAAATAGATCCAGGAAAGAGAATTTAAGAATTATTGGACTACCTGAAAGTCATGATAGAAACAGAGCTTAGCCATCGACTTTCATGAAATTATCAAGGAAAACTCCCCTGATACTCTACAACCAGGAGTAAAATAGAAATGGGAAGAATTGACTGATCACCTCCTGAAAGAGATCCCAAAATGAGAACTCCTAGGAATATTATGGCAAAATTTAAGACCTCCAAGATCAAGGAAAAAATACTGCAGGCAGCCAAAAAGAAACAAGATTGTGGAGCCACAATCTGGATAACACAAGATTTAGAAGCTTCCACATTAAAGGATCAGAGGGTTTTGAATATTATATTCTGGAGGGCAAAAGAGCTAGGATTACAACCCCTAGACAGGGGCAGCTAAGTGGCACAATGAACACAGCACCAACTCTGGAGTCAAGAGGATGTGAGTTCAAATCTGACCTTAGACACAACACATACTAGCCATGTGATCTTGGTTAAGTCACTTAATCCCCATTTCCCTGCCTTCCCCCTTCCCCACTCCTGCCCAAAAAAAGCAAAAAAAAAAAAGAATCAGCTACATAGCAAAACTGTTTATACTCTTTCAGATGAAAAAATGGGTATTCAATGAAATAAAGGATTTTCAAGCATTCCTGATGAAAAGATCTGAATTGAATAGAAAATTTGACTTTTAAAAAAAGCATAACATGGTCAATAGGAGAGAGAATCATAAGGGATTTGAGAAGGTTGAACTGTTTACATTCTACGTGGGAAAATTATATTTATAACTCCTAGGAACTTCCACCTTGTTAGGGCAGTTAGAGGGACTACACATAGGTAGAAAGCAGAGGTTTGAATTGAATGTGATGGCATGATTATCTAAAAATAAATAAGGCATGAGAAAGAATGCACTGGGAGAAGAGGAAAGGGAAAGGCTGAGTGGGATTAATTATCTAACATAAAAACATAAAAGACATCTGAAGGAGATTTTACAGTGGAGGGGGAAATGCGGGAAGTAGGGAGGGGATCACATGAACCTTACTCTCAATGGAATTGGCTCAAAGAGGGAATAATATACACATGTAAGTGTAGAAATCTATCTCACCATACAGCAAAGTAGAATAGGGGAGGGGGCTGATAGAAGTGAGGCACTTTGGTGGAAGTAAAAGTCAGAAGCAAAACATATTTGAGAATGGACAGAATAAAATGAGTGGGGGGAGAGAGTGTATAGGATAAATGGGGGAAATAGGAGGGAGGGAAATACATAGCTGGTAATTATAACTTTGAAACAATTTACAGTGAGTTTCTTTGATAAAGACTTCATTTCTAAAACATATATAAAACTGAATCAAATTTATAGAAATAAGAGCCATTCCTCATTTGAAAAATGGTCAAAGGATATGAACAGGCATTTTTCAGACAAAGTAATCAATCTATCTATAGTCATATAAAAATGCTCTAAATCACTACTGATGAGAGAAGTGCAAATTAAAACAACTCTGAGCTACTACCTCACACCTGTCATATTGGCTAATGTGACATAAAAGGAAAATGACAGATGTTGGATGGGATGTGGGAATATTAAGACACTAATGCACTATTGGTGAAGTTATATACTGATTCAATCATTCTGGAAAGCAATTTGGAACTATGCTCAAAGGGCTATAAAACCATGCATGCCTTTTGATCCAGCAATACCTCTACTAAGTCTGTATCTCAAAGAGATAAAACACAAAAACAAACACACACACGAAAAATAGGAAAAGCACCTATATGCACAAAAGTATTTATAGCAGCTCTTTTGGTGGTAGCAAAGAATTGGACAAATAGGGGATGTCCATCAATTGGGGAATGGCTGACCAAGCTGGTATATATGATTTTGCTGAAATACTATTTTGCTTAAAGAAATGATGAGCATGATTCTCTCAGAAAACATGGAAAGACTTACATGAACTGATGCAAAGTGAAATGAGGAGAACATTGTAGCAATATTGTATAAAGATCTACTATGAATAACTTGGCTGTTCTCAGTGATACAATGACCCGAGATAATTCTTCAGGACTTTCAATGAAAAATGCAATCTATCCCCAGAGAAAGAACTGGTAGAGCCTGAATGCAGATAAAAGATACATTTTCTTTCCTCTATTTTTCATTGTGGTTTTTTTTGTCTGTGTTTTCTTTCACAGGATAATCTGCATGAAAATGTGTTTTGCAAGACTACACATGTATAACCTATGTCAAATTGCTTGTCTTCTAAATGAGGTGGAGAGGAGGTGGAGGAAGAACATTTAAATCATTTTTACATGCAATTGGGAAAAATTAAATATAAAATAAGATTTAAAATTTAAAAATAAAGTCTACTGAGACAAAAATAATAAAGTAAGGTTTCTGAGGGCAAGGACTATTTTTTTTT
>CM053593.1:260493300-260512607 GCA_028646575.1 Pseudocheirus occidentalis
GAAAACCAGCTGATTCTTCTTTTGTTCCTTTTTCTAAATATTGTGTCTTTTTGAAATAAGATATAATATAGAGACTTTCCTTGTTCTGAAGATTGTATATAATATTGTGAACTGTTGAAACTGTGAACATTGTACTGAATGAAGATTTGTAATGGAATAAACAGAGTGTTCACTAATACTGTGTAATCCGAATCTTAAAAGCTCCTCACAGTAGCATTCTCTCCGAAATCTACTGCTGATTGGTGATACAGCAGATAATAAACATTCTAATTTAATTTAATTAAACATGGTAAGTAGACAGTGCAAACCAGCAAATGAGTAGGGTAAGGTAGTAAGAAGCATAGGGAGACAGATTTGTAGAGCATAGCTAAGCATACCTTAATAGTATCTCTGGAAAATTTGATATTTGTGTCTCGTTTTGGTTTTCTTTTTTGCTTTTTCTTTTTTTTTTTTTTTTTTGCTTTTTTGGAGGTGGGAAGGCAGGGAAATTGGGGCTAAGTGACTTGCCCAAGGTCACATGACTAGTAAGTGTTAACTGTCTGAGGCCAAATTTGAACTCAGGTCCTCCTGACTCCAGGGCCAGTGTTCTATTCACTGCACCACCTAGCCGTGTCTTTGTTTTCATTTTTAATTAAAATTTGTTCAGTTTCAAAAATCTTTCAAGATTTATTGTCTTTAGTTTGATGCATTAAAAATCATGCTTTATTTAATTGATTATTTAATAAATGTTTGCAAAAATAAAATTCCTTGAATATGTACTCAAATAAAATTATGGGCTCATAGATCTAGAGTTAGAAGGGACCTTTGAGGCCATCTAACTTCAAACCTCTCATTTTAAAAGATGAGGAATTAGAGCCAAGAGAGCTTAAGTGACTTGCCTAGGGTTACATACTTAGTAAGTATATGAATGAAAACCAAGGTTTTCCTGATTCTAAGAATGGAACAACACCACAGCCTTCAGTAAACTGTCCATGTCTGTGGTAAGAAATAAATTATAGATACTTAGGAGACAACATCAAATAAAGAGAGGCCATTTGTAAAGTAGTGAAAACCAGGGACTTTTTGTAGAAGACACAGACCCTACCTCCCTACCTTCAAGCAGCTCCCAATTTCATTATGATATTGCCTATCAGTATATTGTTTCTTCTCTTTAGACCTGAAATGTCCTTTAATAAATCATGTATTTTCTTTGTAGCTTTGCCACTTTAACACTAAGGGGACACTAATATTATCTCTTGAAATACTGTGTGACTTGAGTTCCAAAGATTAATATTATAAACTGGAATATTTCTTAGAAGGATACTTACATGTTTCTGAAATAATAATGATCTTTTTATATCCCCCACACACACCTTATTAATACTGGTGTTGTCACTCTCTTTCTCATTCCATATGACATAGAAATAAATTATACAGATTTCTGAAATGAAGATTACCACCAAGGAACTGTTGATATCATGATGGTATTTGAGGAGACTATTATGTTAGATTTCACCACCTGCTTTTCATGTATGGAATGCAAGAAGGATAAGGAATCTTAAAAGAATTTTTTTTAACTGCTCCTAAGTATGTGGGACAACCTCAGCCAATTAGAGGCTATTCATTAAGGCCAAAATGTGTTGCCTGGGTAGCAGATTAATTATGGCACAGACTTCTTTAGGTTTCATGACATGGCTTATTCGCTGGCAAATGTATTACATTTGACAGTCTGTAGCCTATTAAGTGTATTCATTAGAAAGAAATTACTGTAATTTCTAAAGTCTTGATGATTAAATGTTGCAAAATTCACCAAAATTCCAATGAAATCCATAGTTTCCTTATGTAGCTGAAACACAAGGTTTCATTCAAAATTCAACAACCAGAAGTCATTTAGAAAGACCTTGCATCGATAGAGTTAATCTGTAATGTTTTGAATGAGATATCTGTCCCACAGCTACTGAATTATCACCAAGTAGTAACAACCACTCTTATAAGTCTTCTAAATCGACTTTATGCTTCTTAACCTGTGCTCCCCAAATGACAAAAGTTAGAAGTGATAGAATAGGATAGGTAGGAGAATAAGATAGTCTTTGCTTCACTGTCCCTTCCCTGATTTTTTTCTTTCTCCCTTTTTCTTTTGTATGTAATGTTTTCAAACTGGTCTAGGCCACTAGTAATACTAATCACTAAGACTCATCTTCCTGAGTTCAAATCTGGCCTTAAACACTAGCTGTGTGACCCTGGGCAAGTCACTAAACCCTATTTTCCTCAGTTGTCTCATCTATAAAACGAGCCGGAGTAGGAAATGGCAAACCACTCTAGTATCTTTGCCAAGAAAACCCCAAATGGAGTTACAAAGAATCAGACACAAATAAAATGACTGAACAGTAACAGATATTTATATTGAGTTTTAAGGTTTGCAAAATGCTCTAAATGTCTTATCCAATTCGAACCTAAAAACAGGGTTAGTAATCTGAGGTCAAAAGAGGTTACAGACTTGTGAAGTTTCACATAGCTAGTATCTAAGTGTCTGGGACCTCAGGCCTTTCTGATTCTAAGTCCAGTACTCCCTCCCCTGCATCAAGCTGCCTCTCAGGAATAGGCAATATGAGCTATAAATTATAGTAATCAGTTATTCAATATATCTTTATTGAATATTGATTACATGAATTGAGTCATTCTAGGGACTAGAAAAAACAAAGAAGCATTAACACGATATTCACCCTTAAGATGCTAACAGTCTAATTTGAGAGATAAACCATAGTGTATCAGCAAGCACCCTAGCATACCCAGGGTGACTGCTAGCATAGGTTCTTAGATCTGCTTTTCTAAAGAAAAGCAACTCAAAATGGGTTAATGTAATGATACTGAGGCTTGAAGATCTTCCATTCCCCTTTAACTTACTGATGTAGCAGGAAGGGGTGGAGCAAGAGAATGCTGGAACCAAGCTAGCGTCCATGCTGGTGACTGGAAGCAGAGGCAGCAGCAGCGGCAGTGGCAGTGGCAGTGGCAGTGGCAGTGGCAGCAGCATGAACTCCTTTTTCTTTGAGCCAGCCAGAATCTCTGCTAAGGACTCTTGCTGAGGACTGCCAGGGACGAGAACTGCAGAGGGGCCGGAGCTGCTGGGAGCAAGTTGCCTGGACACAGAGCAGTTGCCATGAGTGAGGAGAAGAGGATCTCTGCTTGAGGTCGACTATCCTGTTTTGAAGGCTTGAGAATGTGGATATTTACTACTTTAACTACATGTGCAAACTTCATAACTACTGTGTTGGCTTTGACTTTCTGGTTTTGGGACTCAGTCTTCTGGTATTTGAATAAATGCTCTGGCTATATTTCTCATGTAGAGAGCCTGTTACATTTTGTGATTAATAACCATCTCAGCATACTTATAGTTACTGTAGGCATTGAGAATACTGCATTGCTGATACAATTAACAATCTTACTTTAATCAATCAAACATATATCATTTACCTGGTTCAAGGGAAAAAGTCAGCACCCTGAACTTCAGAGAATGCAAACAGAATACAAACAGAAGTTACAAGCAGACAAAGAAACAGATCAACAGATGGGCTTCCAACCATCTGACCATTATATACATACCTAATCAGTTACCAGAGAGGGAAGCACCAACATCTGGGTTTTTCAAAGCCAGGGGGCTCAACAGCTTCCCAGAGTCTCATCTGGCCAAATCACACAACTCTTTCCAAAGTGAGCCCCAAAGCAAAACCTCACATCATGGTATATATAGCCTTCTCCTGGATCAGAGAATGTGATGGCCCATGCCTTACTACTTTGTGATTGGGCTATGGGTCAAGAGGGCCATCACATTCTCTGATCCAGTATCACTTAGAAAATAAGTGGTCCGAGTTAGAATTTGAACCCAGACTTGGTGTTTCTTACCATGATTCAATTACTGAAGAAGAATGTTGCTTGTCCTTCATTCTTGAAGAAGACTAATGACATCAAGAGGGTGATATTTTGACTCGCTAGATTTAAGTGAGGGAGAGAGCTGCACAAAGCCTCACTTTCTGCTCTAAAGTTATCTGTGTCTAGAGGCAAAAAACCAAACAAACCAAAAACAGTCAAAATAACTGGGTCTGGACCCTATTAAAGAAGGTGGAGTGGGGAAGGTAAATGCAGCTATTATATAAAAATGTAAATAACCACAAAATGAAATGACAGACTTGGACCCAAATGGCAGGAATAGAAATAGAGCTCAGGGGCCCCAACTACTTAGATGGTAGTGGGGGAGGGCATTTTCCCATCTAATTTTTGTTTGGGACAAAGTTAGATGGTACATTCACATAAACGCTCGACCCTACATAGATCTGCTTTATTTCCCATTTTAAAGCAGAAGCAAAATACATTTTAACTTCTGATTACTCTTCTTCCATTTCCTGTGAGAGTTTTTGGTGGTTTTTAATATAATTTTTATTTTACCAAGTTGAAAATGAGAATTCTTCCACCTGGCAATGGTCCAGTCTAATTTGGTTCTAATATTTGGGCCACACTACTATCTGCCATTAGTTGTTCTTGCTCCCTATTAAACAGGTTCTGGATATGATGCCCTTTTCTTAAAAAGTAAAATTAAATTAAATTAAAAACTAGACGCATGGTGTATAATGGCAGTGCTTCATTTTCATGTAAAATGCATAGTTTCAAGTATTCCCAACACTTACACCAGTTCCTTTCACACTGAAAATAGACATAGGGCCAATCTGAATGTAATCTTTTTTTTTTCCAGTTCACCAATCTTGCAGCTGACATTTTTGCAAACAATTAAGCATTCAAGAAAGTTTAACAAATGTGAAGCCAAATGGTGAGCCACTCCCTATTGATAATTTGTTCACTTTGCCCAACCAAGTATGAATTAAGTGCCTACTGTGCGCAGGGCACTAAACTAGGTGACTTATGATCTACAAATGACATCAATTTCCATAAACTATAGCAAAATAAAAATTTATGAAAAGTCTAAGTGTCTTTATTCAATTAGAGGAGCATCTATCCTAACCCAATGGGCTATCAAATTTATTAGTTTGTCTCAGATGGGAAAGAAAGAGTAGATGAGAAACAAAAAAAAATGTCCTTGGGAATATGAACAATTTTCTTACACAATTTTTATCCTTTAGAAAATGTCCTATTCTTATTCTAAAAGAATGTGTAAAAACAAAGAAAGATTCTTCAACAGTTTTTTGTTTTGTTTTGTTTTTTTTAATGTAAATGACCAAATGGACGTGTTTAAAATAAGGAGTTTGATTCTCCCTTTTGGCTCAGAAGGATGCATCAGACCCACTTTCAAAAGAACAGCATAGACACATCCACAACCTGTTATAACAGGATGGCAGAGGACATCGCCATCTATACTTCCGGAACACAGACCTGCTCACCTTGGCGAGCTGTTTGCGGGTGGCGGCTGGTTCCCGGCCCTTCAGTTTGCTGGCTTCCCACATGGCGGCCGAGATGCATTTACGTTCACCCACTATGCGGTTTTCGGCCGCGGTTTTTGTCAGCTGGAATCTCTGGACGGCAGCGGCTAATGAGGTCAAAGAACACTTTAGTCAGTTTGGTACTGTAGGAAGATGTTTCCTGCCATTTGGAAGAGAAACAGGCTTTCATAAAGGTTGTTGCTGGATTGGATTTTCATCAGAAGAACTTCAAAGAACATTACAGCAAGAAAATCATTTCATTAATGGAGTCAAAGTCCATGTTCAGAGCCAAAGATATAGATAAGGTAACAGAAATATTGCACCCCGTTACAACTCAGTCCTGCATTAGGTCAAGTATTTCTAGTAGGCTGGGTACACAGCCATAACCTATATCTACACTGGATCAAGCATTGTGAGTTGTATAAGGAACTCAAGAAACAC
Source organism: Pseudocheirus occidentalis (assembly GCA_028646575.1). Classification (NCBI taxonomy): domain Eukaryota; kingdom Metazoa; phylum Chordata; class Mammalia; order Diprotodontia; family Pseudocheiridae; genus Pseudocheirus; species Pseudocheirus occidentalis. Next base: position 260,499,147 of record CM053593.1, read on the forward strand.
ATAAATGACTTCCACATATTTCTGAATTCTCTCCTGAGTTCTAGTCCCACATTTCCTGTGGTTCTGTGGTCATCACTAACTGGTTATTCCTCTTTAGCCTCTGATTCAACATGTATAAAATTAAATTTGTATCCTTCTCCCAAAACTATCTTCCCTGCTGGACTTTGCAATTTATTTCAAGGATACCATCCTTTCACAAGTGACTCAAAGACAAAATTGTTAATCACATTTGATTACTTCTTTATCTGTTGAAATTTCTGTAATAATAATATCTCTTTCCTTCATTTCTATTTCCATAGCCACTGCCTTAATTCAGGCCACCGTCACATCATACAATAACTAACTCCTAATTAATGTCTCTGGCTCTAAACTCTACTCTCCCCAATCCATTCTAAAAACCACTGCCTGATTGACCCCCTATGGAAGATTAATGGGAAAAGATAGGCAAAAATCACACAGAACGAGATGGCATGGACAGGTTGCAATCTATATCATTGAAGGGAGTACCCACATTGATAAGATCAATTATCCACAGAAGAACAGAAGTAAGTACTTAAGAGTAGGGTCTTACCATAGCTCCTAATGTCCCTGGTATCTAACAATGTATACATTATGACATCAGTGTGTATTGGTCATGATAGCGATGATGGCTTTAAAAAACTATCTCCCAAGATATATGGTGAGTATAGATCAGAGGTATTATACTTGTTCCCAAGCACAGCCTGAAGAAAATTAAAATGAAATTGGAAAATATTTAAGAAAACAAGTATAAACACAATGCAAAATAGATTGTGTTAATTTGTGGTTTTCTGAGTCAATTTGATACCCACAGAGATTTGTTTCTGTTGCAGTTTGATCCCACTTATCCTAGATGACATTAAAGATATTACTATCCAAAAAAGGTCATAGATTAAACTTAACAGGTGGACAACCCAAGTGGTACCTTGGTACCCACAAAAGTGGAAAGAGAATTGAAGTCAAAGGACCTAGTTCAATCCTATTTCTGACACTTACCACCTTTGTTACTTTAGATGACTCATTTAATCTCCCCTGGTCTCAACTTTCTCATCTATAAAATGAGAGAACTGTGTTAGATGGCCTATGAGGCCCTTTCCAACTTCAAATTTCTGATCTTATGATCCTACAAAATAGTAAGAGAAATGTCTCCTGGACGTTGGATGAGTTTTCTATGAAAGATTTTATGAGAGGCCATGGGCAAGAATCACACAGGAGACAAAAGCTAGAGGGGTCACAATCAGTGGAAGGAATACCAACTGCCAGGAGATGACATACCCACTAAAGGATAAAATTATCCCATGGTGAAAAGTTAGGATTGTGAAAAAGTCCCAAATATTGTGCTTCAAAATTACTGAATCTGTTAAAATTAGCAGAGGAAATACATACATTCAGAAAGAGGGAGAGGGGGAGACAAAGAGAGAGAGAGAGAGAGAGAGAGAGAGAGAGAGAAACAGAGAGAGAGAGACAGAGTGGCAGAGGATATTTTGTCATTCAGTGCTCCTTTACTCCCTCTATCACACATAATATGCAATCTTGAATAATATACTCAAGATCATAATCCTGGTACTAACATTGCTTCTATCCATGTTCATGAGTAGAATAAATTCATGAATAATTTATTTTTGACTTCACTTTTCCTTAGTTTGTCCATTTGTCATATATGTGTATGTGTATGTGCATGTGTGTATAATGAAGTTTTCTTCCTCCAAAAGAGGTATAGATAACTATGTTTAAGAAGTGCTGAAACAGTGAAAATCCTAAGTTAAAACTCTCATTGTTATAATCAGGAAGATATTGCTAGGGCTGGAAATTTGTTTGTCTGTTTCCTATTTTTTTCCTATTTATTTTGACCCTAAGTTTACAAAACTGCTAAATCTGGAATTTTGGTAGGTTTTAAGCTAAATCCAAATCACTATATTTTCCTTAAGTATCCTATACACATTATCAATAAAAAAGCCTTTATAGACTATTATTCCCGTCAATACATAGAGATTTTACTTTTCCAAATCAGTCTTTAAGTTCTGCACATAACAATTTATTTGTTTTTCACAGAACACTTACAGGGATCTAATGGCATTAGATAACCAACATTCAATAGGTGGGTTGGTACTTGATGGCTCTGGTCTCAGAAGTATTCAATGAGTGTAATGGCGAATGCTTTTTAAAATTGTAATTGCTAGAATGGCTGTGGGTATAAGTTGCTCTGCACAAAAGGGTGACAAATAATGATGAAAGACATCAGAGTGCTCTCATGTATAGCTTGGACCAGAAGGAGAAAAGAGATTATTGCAGCTGAACTGTTCACATGGAATTCTCCGGACCTTCCTTCAGCCTACAATCTACCCTCTTTCCCCATATCTTCTCTCCTCTGCAATAGAATTCTTACAAAACCCTGTACACACACAATATCTATTGGTTCCATCAACAATGACCTTTAGAATTTTCAAGGACATAAGATCTCTTTTGTGAGGGGTAAACATGTTTGTTCTCAAACAGTTAAAGAACCAAATTATTGTTAGTTCTATCATTTCCTTCCTTTATGAACCATCAGCTCCCAAATAGTTCTTTCTTGGGAAAAGAGAAGAAGCACAAGTTTCTAGTTAAAAAGGACCAATGCTGACGTTGGTCTTTTCAGCGTCTGATATTTCTATTATCCTTTTAATTAACATTTTAATCCTTTAAAAATCATTTAATCCTGAGGAAGTATGTTAATGTGCCAAAATCACTGCTAAGAAAAGTGTCAAAGAAAATAATAGCAGAAAATTAATGATTTCATGATCTATCGGGTTTTCAAAGTGTTCTATTGTTTTAAAAGCCCTCCATTACTCATTACAGGGAGAAAGAATCTTTAAGGGAAAATGGAACGTGTGTCCCAAATTACTGAACATTTATTCATTTGATAAAGTCCAGGTTGTGTGTGTGTGTGTGTGTGTGTGTGTGTGTGTGTGTGTGTGTGTGTCCCTGTCTGAAACACTTGCTAATTGGCTGGCTAAGTATCTTTTGTGTTAAGCAGCCCTGGGAGTAAAACTAGGTGTCCTCCTACTCCTGCTGTGGCCGCTCCTCCTTCCCCCTTCTGTTTTTGTGAATACTCTGCAGCCTCAAAGGCCTTTCTCCATGTATATCTGCATTCCATGCCCTTTGAAAACCCAGGTCTCAGCTTTAGGGGCTCACTATTCATTGATCTTCGTGGTAAGACTAGAGGCACTGATGCCAGTGGCTGTAACTGCTAGGTCTTGGCTCAGAGAATCTTTGGCAGTCCTCTCATTTAAGCAGTTAGAAGAATCCTATGAAAGGCTGTAACTCATAATAGGATAAATAACTGTGTGCATAATTGTGCAAACACTTCAGCAAGAGGAAGCTGGCTATTCCATGCTCTGTTTTTTAGACCTTTCAAAATAGACACACACACACACACACACAGTTCTTTCATTCTCAATCAAGCTGTTACTTTATGACAAGCATTTGGATTATTACAGGGTGAGTCTTGAACTCAGAAAGTAGAGCTTTGCAGTTACAATATGCCATTGGTTGTTAGAGAATGAGGAGTCAATTCGTTGATGGGTGAAAATAGACATAACTGTTTTGAACCTCTTCACTGGAACTGTACTGAATAACACCAATGGTAGCACTTCGACTTTTAAAAGAGAATTCTGTAATTAGGCTTTGGATACACATGTTAATAAGTGATCTGGCTGACTCATAAGCAAGCGGCTACATCTTCCCACAAAAGAGCCCCCATCATTTCCTTCAGGGAATCATGCATTGAGAAATGTTTCCCTTCATTAAATTCTACTCATTCTGTTAGCTTTTATCATCTTCAAAATCTGGGGGAGAAAAGAGTTCTGTGGAATAACACAAGCAAACTCTCCCCTCTCCCTCTCAAAACCTAAAAACTGAGAATTGGCAAAAGAGTATGGATTTTTTCAACTATTTTCTTTAACCTAAAAATGCCCTTTGTTGTGACAATATGGCTTTCGAATGAGGGGTCCTGAGTACAGGCAGTGGGGAAGGACTCTGCTGTGTATAAATGAAGCCCCAAGTGGCAGGTTGAATGGGGTTTGATGTCTGTGGGGCTGCAAGAAAAAGCAGGGGGGGTGTCTCTGTAAGGAATGATAGGAGAGCCCCAAGGTTTGTGACAGCATTTTCCCACTCCAACTTCCTAGCCTCTTATCGTGCAGAAGAAGGGAAGAAAGCACAAAGTAGGAGATATTTACTCCAAACTCAGTTTGCAAAGCTTAATTTTCCAAGTGTTGGGGACTGTTGTCAGAATTTCCCATTCTCCACTGTGGATTATTTTTTTTTCATCTCATACATCCACAATCCCAGCTATGAGATGTTTGAGAGTTGGTTAGCTGAGTGTTTAAAAATATATATGTATGTATATATACATACATGTACACTTATAAATGTGTGTATATATGTATATAGAAACAGTAACAGGAAAAAAGTTAAAAAATATTTAAAGTTCTTTTTTTTTTAGTTTGACTTGGTTGTCATTATCTAAAAATGAAATTGGCCTTAGAAATACCCAGTCTGAAGTCTCATTTTTTGAGAGAATAGTTTGGTTTTTAAATTAGAGTTTTAATCATTCTGAAACTTAATCATACTCAATAGCTATGCTAATAAAACAATCACTGTTTGAGAACTGGAACAATCCTGGGAAAGGTTTTTTTGTTTGTTTGTTTGTTTGCCTGATCAGGTTTTGTTTCCCTTTCTAAATTTTATTCTATAGCTTCTGATATCCTTTTGCTAAACTTTTCCTCAAAAGTAAACTCATATTTTGTTCTAGCCTTAATTTCCCTACTAAACAACTAAATTCAGCAGGCAGAGAGAGGAGGGGGGGCAGAATTCTGTCCTGGAACAGGTTTTGGGGGGCACCCCTACCCAGCCTCGCGTTTTATTCTTGTGCTCCCTGTACAGTGGGGGGAAAAAAACTGAGGAGTCTGAATGCTCAAAGAACTGTCCTTTGTGCTGCTATCTCTCCCGATGTGTTCCAGTAAAGAAGACAGGCACTGAGACCAAACACAAAAATCAAAATGGATTTTACTACGCCGCCAGTAAACAGCATGGCACAAAAGTCCATTGTGCTATGAGATAACTGCAAAGATGAATGGAATTGGCTGTCATTGAGGTGATTGTTGGGCCGTCACCATTGGCTCACAGACTCGGCCTGAATTCCTTTATGGTTCATCAGGGCCTGTTGGTACCACAGAAAGTGTCGTGATCCTTTTTTTCACTAGGGCCAGATGGTGTCCTTTTGGAGGCCTTACTAATGCCCAGTTTTCCACATGTAAAACTCCTGGGAAAATGACCTAACTCACAGCTGCTTAGTGAGGCTTGAGCAGATCTTTAGAAAGACTCCTGTCAGGAACAAGGAGATTGTACCACTCTCTGGGGGAAGGGGGGGAGGCTGTTGCCAGAAATGTATCAATTACAAACTATTTTTAAACTTCGGTAATAATTTGAATGGTGATATCCACAATATAAGTTTTAATAGTCAGGCGCTGAAAGGCTAACTCACAAAAGCAGTTAATTGCCAGGGATGATTATTCTTCTCCGAGCAGAAGTTTTACCTTCATTGAGAGCAGATGGCGTGAATGAGAACAGAGAATGTGGTCCAGAAGGGTCGGGAAAGGACAAAAAGTGAAAGATTCCCTAGATAGCTTGCAAGAAGCCTGGGGAGAGGGGAGGGACCCTTGTGTTAAAAGCAGCTAGAGAAAGTGGAAACTTTTGATGTATAGGGGTTGTGTTTACCAATGAATTGAATGATTCCCAGAGGACGGTCTACTGCAGGTGTGATTTTTTTCCAGAGCAAGATGCCTTTTATAATAACTGAGCTATACTGAGAAGGCATCAAAGTTGCTATAGGGGCCAATTAGATCTATGCTGAAAGCTACTGTATGATTTTCCTGCTACCCCCATAAGGCATTAGCAATAATTAGCTTTAGACAACTGTTAATAACCTTGAAGAATAATTTGTCTATTTATGCATATCTATATATGTGTCTGGGAACATATATGGATATACTTTACATCTTGATGCCCCCATTTTAAAAGCTCTGTTTCTAACGATTAAAGCATTCATTAGTATCTTACTAAATGGCCAGGGCAAAAAGAAAAACTGTATCTCATTTGTTTAATTCTTTGGCGCTTTGGAGAGAGAGCCTAAAAAGTCAGCATTCTCAAGAGAGCAAGTTTGTTATTTTTCTGTTGGAGAATTTAGACAGAAAAAATAAAAAGAATCCCTTTGTAGCCAGGCTAAGTGTTGGACTTGTTTTATTTTCTCTCACTGTATAAAATAACTTTTAAACATTCCCATAAAACTCACACAATCTTATTTGGGGGAGGGGAGTTGAAATTCAAATAATTAGCAAATTAGTCAAATATCTCTCCTACCCCATCCACCAGTTATTTATATTTAAAAAGATGATTGAAAGCAAACAAGTTCTATTAAGGAATAATCTCAATTTTCTCATCTCTCAAGCATTTTTCGTTGAGTTAATAGCCAGGAGGAAAGGAAGAAAGATGCTCTTAGAAGCAGTTTCTTCCCATCTCTGTGAAAAGGAACATTCTAATGTTTCTTTTTTTCCCCTTTTTTGTCAGAGGATTAAACAAAATCAGTCCAGGTGCTCGACTATAATCACTGCCCTACACCCTCAATGTAGTACAGATGAGTTTTACTTCAGTTTTGACTTAGAAATTATTGATTGTATTGTTTGTCTGACATTTCACAGTGCATTGCCTCACTTACATAAATGTTCTCTGTTTATGCTATGATGGGAACTGTCATAAAGTGAGGTAACATTCCATAAAATCCCAAAGGGAAAACACATTTAGAGGCACTGCAACTTACTCTGGAAGGGTAGTCTTGTGGCTGCTCTTAACTGAGTTTATTTCATTCATCCTGAAAATACACCTTTCACTAGAGGACCCCTATTTTTAAATTTAAAATTCCGTGTTGTTGTGTATGGCTTGGGGGGGGTGGAGAAGTGGAAAGATCTTTTTTTGCCTTCAGAAAAATGGTAATAATCAATAATCTCCACATCATCTTGTTGATTAGACTTTACTTTCTTATTAAACCTAATAAGAAAGGTCAGAAGAAACTGCCTGTAACCATGATTTCTGAATCATACTCACTTCTCTTTCTGTTTCAAAACTATTTCCTTTTTGTTGGACTAGGGTGCTAGCAATAAACACCAATACAGGTCCCAACCAAGCACATAGGATCCCTGTCTTACAACTGAAGGGGAACTATAGAGACAGATATAAGCCAGCATTTCCCCTGCTGAGGCAGTTACACACAGCCAGGCTTTTTGCAAGAACTAGTCTCTGTCTCCTTCTTTTCATACATTTTGTAGGGGCACAAAGAAATCCTTCCCTCCCTTGGCCACAAAGCCCTGCAGCCCTGGACCTCCTTTATCAACTGCTCTTTTCTTTCTCAAGCTGCTATATATTTTATTTACATATGTATTCATACATTTGTCAAAGTTGCTGAAGGGGCTCAGAAGATCTTAAAGCCAGACACACATCCACAGAGGAACAGGAGCTAGCTGTTTTAGTTGCCATTGTCCTGGGATGTGCTCGAAAGTGACTCTAACATGGCTTTTCTTCCCTTTAATTGTGGCTGCTCCTGCTCCTTAGATGGACTGGGGAACCTGGATTGCTTACTTTACCTTTACAGTCTGAAGGCCAATTTCATGTTCAGTGGTTATGTGCTTAGGTGGTGCTTGGAAAGCTCCTTGAGAGCAGGAGACTGTGTGTTCACCTTCATACATGCAGGACTTAGCATGATGCCTTTTACATATAGGAGGTGCTTAATAAATGTCTGTTGAATGCTATGTGGGAGTGTTGCCATTTTTTAAAAAGCTCCCTGAATTAGAAGATAGTTAGATTGATTCCCACAAGGATCTTCAAAGAAAAAGATAAAATAAAATTGCTCTACTGAGCCACACATTTTTGAGGTCTCTGGAGGATTTTATTTGAGAATCAAAAGATGAGATGAGAGGAAGAAATAAGGGAAGGGAGGGGAGAGGAGGGGAGGGGAAGGGAAGGGGAAGAGAGGGGAAGAGAGGGGAAGAGAGGGGAGTGGAGGGAAGGGAAGGGAAGGCAAAGGAGGGGAGGGAAGGAAAGGGAAGGAAGGAGAGGGGAGGGGAGGGGAGAGGAGAGAAGGGAGAAGAGGGGAGGGAAGGGGAGGGAGGGGAGGGAAGGGAGGGAGGGGAGGGAAAAGAATGCATTTTACTGTTGATGTTGATAGTAGTAGAGATTGATTTCAACAGTATAGTGTGAATTGCTGGTGGAACCCCGCCCACCCCATTAATTCAGATTGTCAACTTATCAGTAATGTATGGTTTTAGAGGGTTGCCTAGAGTCACTAAGATGAGTGATTTGTCCAACACAGCTAGGATATATCAGTGAAAGGACTTGAACACCTGTCTTCCTGATTCCAAGGTCAACCTTCTATCCACAATCCCCTGCATTATTACTGCTCTTAAATGTTTCTCTCTGGAAGCAATCATTCAGTCTACATGAAAATATCTGATATTTAATTGATACAAAGTCCTTTCCAGCTCTTAATCCATTATTCTTTTGAAGACTATAAAGGACTTTATATCCATTATCTCATTTGTTCCATGCAACAGCCCTGTGAGGCAGATGGTTTGTTTTTTTTTAATTGAGATCTGTAAAGTCTTGCCTGAAAAATGACTAAACAAACAAAAAGAAAAATCTCTGGTATAGGGAACCACCAGGAATGAATCTCCTTCTACCAATGTAGATCTACTCACAACCTTCTACAATTTAGTCTCAAAGAATTGCCCAGGACATTGAGAGTTTAAATGATTTGCCCAAGGTCATGCAATATGTTTCAGTGAAGACTTGAACTTTTTTACTCTGAGGCCAGCTCTCTATCCAAAAACTAATGACTCTGTGAGATGTCATATAAATATTACCTCCAATTTGCAGATGAAGAAACTGAGGCTTATTGAGGTGAAGTATGAGATCCAAGATAACACAGCTAGGAAATGTGTTAGATTTTAAACTGGGACCTTTGAACACATCCCCGAACTGTTTCAGGGAAACTGCTTCACTTAGAGAGTGATAACATTCAAGTTTAGTAGGGGCAATATAAAGTTAGGAGCTGAAAAACAAACTTCTTGATTTTTGTAACTCACATCCTCTGCAAAATTCAGTTTCCTAGTTGAAAGCATCCATGCTGTTCCTGAAACCAAAGACTATTTTCTAACATTGAGAAAAATCCCTTTGGCCATTTGTTATTTGTGAGAATGTGTAAAACATACATTTCCCACTCTTTTAAAGTTGTGAATTTTTAAAAATCAATTTTTAAAAACTATTTTTGCCCACAGGCAGTATTCTCAGTATTTTCCCAACTAAAAACATGGTTACTGCCCTGTAGGCTTTCTATACTCTGTGTATATCCATAAAAAATATATGTATCTGTGTATATACACATGTGTGCCTACACATATATAGTATGTATGTAAACATGTGTATGTATGCATGCATATTTTCAAGTGCTATATAGATATATAGAAGGTCAATCATTATTATCTACTTGCCTATACTGCACTACCTACCTATAGTGCACTATACAGAGTAAATGTTCCCTGAATAATTGTTTTCTGAATAAATGTAGGTAATGCAGAATTTAGGACTTAATGAAGAGATGAAACATGGGCTGTGAACCTATTGTGATATATACGTATGTATGTATGTATACATGTATATGTATACATCTATGCATATTTGTCACAATAATATAAGCATGTCATTATCATTAAGTATGCAGGTTACATATGCACATAAATGTGTATTTTGTATATATACATTGTATATGTACATATTGTATATATACATATTGTACATGTGTATATATGATATATGAATGCAATTTGCATATATGTGAGTAGGCAGCAAGGGGGTATAGTGGTTAAAAGTGCTGCACTTGAGATAAGGATGACCTGAATTCAAATATTGCCTCAGATATTTACTTACTGTATGACCCTGAGCAGGTCACTTAACCTTTCAGAGCTTCAGGTTCATTTTCTGAGAAATGGAGATAAAAATGCTACCTACTTTACAGGGCTGTTTTGAGCATAAAGACAAGTGATCTTTTCAGTACTTTTCAAACTTTAATATGCTAGCTAAATTAATATTAGTAATTAATTATTATTTAATTTTTAAATTACTAATAATATTAATTGTTAATATTAATATTTTATTTAATAGTAATTATTAGTATTTAGTTATTTAATAGTGATTAATAATTATTATTATTATTATTGTATATATCTCACATTAGGTCTATAGCAAATACTTTATTATATCATTGCAGCACAAAGCATAAGAAAGGTGTAAAGAATTGGATTATGAGCCCAGAGTTATAAAAATAAGTAGATAAACAGGGCAACAGGGTAGTGCAGCAGATAGAGTACTGGGTCTGGATTCAGGAAGATCTTAGTTCTAATCTGACTTTAGCCAGTTGCTGAATGTGTGACCCTGGGCAAGTCACTAAACCTCTGTTTGCTTCAGTGTTCTCATCTGTAAAAAGGGGATAATGATAGCTCCTGCCACCCAGGTTGTTGTGAGGATAAAATGAGATAATAATTATAAAGAATTCAGAAGAGTGTCTGGCACATAGTCCTATATGAATGTTAGCTATTCTTGTTATTATTCTATACAGATAAATACTCAATATGAGTATAAAGCATGTGTGAGTATGCAATGATGAATACACAATGACCTTTATAAGTACATATATACATATATAATTATTTTTTTACTTTTAATTTTTTTGATATTTTGTTTTTAAATAACATTTACAGATGACTGTCATTTATCAAAGGTCTCAAAATAAAACAGTTCAGTAAAACTAAGAACAGAGTGACCCCAAAGTCTGTATAATATTTCAATTCTATAGCACATCCTTCCTCCATCTCGCTATTTTTTTAATTAACAGAAGTTTATTTTCTCTCTATCCTGTCCCTCACTTCACTGGGGAAAAACAAAACACAAATTTCTTATAATGAATATGCATTAAACAAGCAAAACAAATTCCCTAATGAATGCACAAAAAAATCTATCTCCCAGTATATACCCAAAAGAGATCAAATAAAAGGGGAAAGTCCTTTATATATGAAAATATTTAGTTTTGTAGTGGCAAAATATTGGAACATAAATGGATGTCCAGCAATGGAAGAAATATTGAATGAACCATGGAATATGAATATTATGGAGTAATATTGTGTTGTGAGAAATAAGGAAATAGACGTTGTCCAAAAAGACATGCAAAGACTTATGTTAACTGAGACAAAATAAAGTGAGCAGAATCAAAAAGAATAGTTTATACCAGTGACATAATAAAAATCATCATTTGAGCACTTTTCTAAACTAATGAAAAACGATATCATCAGAACCAGAACTATTTATACAATAACAATAATGTGGTAAAAAAAACCATTTTGAAAGCTGATTAATATTAAAATTTTATACATATTTTTGTATTTTATACATGATGCATTATAATCACATTTTTATAAAATTTAAATTTTATAATTTGTATAATTATAATGATATTAATGTGATTAATGCAATGCCCATTCATGATTCAAGAGGATCAATGATAAAATATATCCATGACAGAGAGGTGATAGACATTCAGAGAGAGTTGTGATAGCCAAATATTTTATCATTTTCTTATGTCCAAACTCTTGATTTCCTTTGCTTATTCAACAAACAGTTACTGAAGGAGAAGGATATTGTAAATAGAATAATATTAAGTAAGTTAATAGGTAACCATAAAATTTTAAATGATAATAATTTATTTTCATCTAACACTTCATGTTTTCAAAGTGCTTTACAAATGTCATTTGTTCCTTATAACAACTCTATGAATGCTATGTAATCCTCATTTTACAAATGAAGAAGCTCCAGATTCAGAAGAATTATAAATATCAGTCTAAAGAATCTATATTTAACTAATATTGATATAAGTTCATGGGATGATCTAAGTATTGGTTTAAAAAAATGAAACATTCAAATGGAAAGTTCAGAAAGGCAATAACTATAGAGTAGTTTTTTCTCAACTTCCTAAACATATTTCAAGAAATCTCTGTTGTTGTTGTTTTACCTGTCTTTGTTGACCCCTTGGAAATCACTGAGTGTCAGAAGGGTAAAGTCCTATGTGTCCAGCTTCTATAACTGGACTCCAACCTCTCTTTCCAACTTCCTTACATATATTACCTTTGCTACTCACCACACTTGACATGCTGCCTCTCCTCTGTGGGCATTGCCACAGACTATTCTTCTATACCTGGAATGTGTTTGATACTACCCCCCCCCGCCCCCCCCATGGCCCTTTTGGAAAAAAGACACTTGTTTTCCTTCACACTTCAGCTGAAGTCTCCATCTCCTCCAGGTATCTCCTTTGTTGATTATGCTAGCTAAAAGTGATCTCTCCTTAAATTTTCCTAGAGCATTTTGCCCCCATCATATTCTCTACTTTGTATTATAATTCTCTAAGTGCATGTGATACCCTCCCTTCCCATGTATCATTACATCAACTTGTTGCAGGAAGAGCATGTCATCTTTTATCCTTGTATCACCAGCACCAACCTCAGTACCCTACCCAAGGTAGACAATTGATAAATGATTTTTGAATTGGAAATCTCACCTTTATAAAGTTGAAGACCCAGAAATCATTCAATAAGATGATCTATTTGAGGATGTCTGTATAGCCACACTGTAACTGTCCATTTTTAAAAAAATGTTATTTATTTCAAACATTCACTCTTTTAAAATTTTGGATTCTCTCTCTCTTTTATGTCCCTCTCCCACCCATTGAGAAGGCAAGAAATGTGATCTCAATTATACATGTGAAATCACACAAAACATATTTCCATATTAACCATGTTGCTAAAAAAGGCAAGAAAAACAAATTGAGAAAAATATGCTTCAATCTGTATTTAGACTTTTACCACTTCTCATTCTGGAGGTAGTATTTTTCATTGAGTCCTTTAAAATTGTCTTGTATCATTGTATTGATCAGAATAGATAAGACATTTACTCTTGATTATTGCACACTATTGCTGTTACTATGTACAATGGTCTCTTAGTTCTGCTCACTTCACTTTGTATCAGTTCATGTAAGTCTTCCCTGTTTTTTCTAAAACTATCTTGTTTGTTTGTTATTTCTTATAGTACAATAGTACTCCCTCATAATCATATACCATAACTTGTTTAGCCATTCCCCAATTGATGAACATCCCCTAAAATTTCAGTTCTTTGCTACCACAAAAAGAGCTGCTATAAATATTTTTGCAGATATAAGTCCTTTTTCTTTTTGTTTGATCCCTTTGGAATACTAGTAATGGTATTGTTTGGTCAAAGGATATGCACAGATTGTCTAGTTTTTAAAAGAAAATACTT
>CM053593.1:260513107-260541032 GCA_028646575.1 Pseudocheirus occidentalis
GGTACAGTAGATACCCTGGTGACCCTTCACTCCAAAGAGCTTTCTATATTGGTACCAGACTTTGTTTCAAGACATTATTGGCTATAGCTCACTGCAGCTCAGAACTCTGGAGCTCAAGAGATGCACCAGTCTCAGCATACCCAGTATCATGGATTACAGGGGTTGGCCATCATAGCTTGAAGGCTTGTGACTTAACTTTCAAAGAACTCATGATGATTTGTCTGGAATATATCACAAATTTAATGAATCCAATTAAGTGATCTTAGTTTGTCAGAAATGTAAGAATATCCCTAAGAAGTATCTTCTTATACCTTGAGTCATGAGTTCTTTACCTCTACTGAAGGTAAAAAATTTTTAAATCACATTCTCTCAGTATCTAAGCCACTCTATGACCTACATTTGGCAGATTAGAAATTTGGGTTAACTTCCAGTTTCAATAGAGTTAATTTTATTTAATTACAACTTAGAATATTGTATCCTCTGATGATATGAAATCATAGGTGATTAAAGGATATTTTACTTAGAGACATAATTTCTTAGAACAAACCTAAATCAATCATTCTCTACATGTCAGACCAAGGTCAAATCCCTTAACTTTTCTAAGTATTAAGTCTTCCATTTGAAAAATGAAGATTGTAAAACTGATACTTTGTACTCCACAGAGTTGTTGAAAATATCAAGATTATGTATTAAAATGTTTCATAATCAATAAGTGATATATGCAGCTAGATGCCAATCAGTAAATATACTAACGTTCCTGAAGTGGTTGCACATATTTGAATTCACACTACATAAAGTTATAATTACAAAATTACCATATAAAACATAGTGATTAATTCTAACCCAATGGAAATATGTAGGCAAAGTTTAAATAATCTGGCTTGTTCATGGAATTGATTATTTACACTAATTGGGATCTAACTGTAAAGAGAGACTGAAAGAGTTAATTCACCTTGTTTTTTAGTCATTTTACTCCTGTCTGAAGCTTCATGACCCTATTTAGAGTTTTCTTGGCAAAGATAATGAAATAACTTGCCATTCCCTTTTTCTGCTCATTTTGCAGATAAGAAAACTGAGGCAAACAGGTTAAGTGACTTGCTCAGGGTCATACAGTTATTAAGTATCTGAAGCCATATTTGAACTCAGGCCTTCCTGATTGTTGCCACAGTGTTCTATCTACTGTGCGACTTAGTTGCCCTGCACTTTACAAATGTTAAAATTCAAGCTCTTAGAAATTCAAATAGAAAAGTATTATGCCTCTATTTCCTATTCTTTCTTACTTAAATGTAAGTAAATGGTAGATGAATGAGTTATCAAATCCATGGAAAATTTAATTTCTGAAATATATATATGCAAATATATACATATATAATCTCATAATTTAATATTTGTATATTTTAGTGGATCATTTCATTTCCCTTTTTTTCTTTTTGGAGGGAGGAGCAAGGGCAATTGGGGTTAAGTGACTTGCCCAAGGTCACATGGCTAGTAAGTGTTAAGTGTCTGAGGCATTTCCCTTAAATGATGTTTAAAAAATATTAATGATGAGCATGATGTGGAAAATAAAGAGCCCTAGACTCAGAGTTAGGGAGTCTGGGGTTCAAGTCTAACCTCTAACAAATACATAATGAAACTGACCTTGAGCAATGGCTTTCCCTCTCAGTACCCTAGACAACTCTCTAGGGCTAGAAGTTGCAAAGCAATTGGTGATCTGTGCTGTTGAAGATTTCTTACATCAGTGAAATCACAGCTTCATACCAAAAAAAAAGGCTTTGTAGTTGTCTTAGTAATCTTAGTGGGCCCAACATACTTAATAACCAAATATTTATTAAATAAGTAAAGTGAAATATAATGGGGAAAATGTTGATTTTGAAACCAAAGACTTGCTTTCAACACATGCTAGCCATCAGACTTGTGTGTGGTTAAATTCTTTGGGCTTTAACATCCTCATCTGCAAAATGGGAGTAACTTAACTCATAATACTTACAGTCTGGGAGAGTTGTGAACAAAGTGCTTTTTGTGAATTTTAAAACACCATGTAAATGTGAACTCATTACAGGTAGAGTGTACAATTCCCAGTAACAAATAATGCTATTTCATATCAACTAATGTTTGTAAAGGGGTAGCTATGTGACACTAGGTAGTTAGTGGATAGAAAGCTGGGACTAGAGTCAGGAAGACCTGAGTTCAAATCCAGCCTCAGACACTTGCTGGCTATGCTACCCTAGGTAAGTCATTTAACCCTGTTTGCCTTAGTTCCCTCATGTGTAAAATGAGCTGGAGAAGGAAATGGCAAACTACTCCAGTATCTTTGCCATGAAAACCCTAAACAATGTCATGAAGAGTCAGGCAAGACTGAAAACAACTAAACAAATGTTTGTAAAGCACTTTAAAATTGTTAGGTAAAAGGAGAGTCTTGATAACATGTAATACTACTCGTCTTGTCATCCATCCATACAGAAAGTGTGCATTGATTCAGTCATCCATTCATTCAGTAGATTTCCGCTGGGTATCTCTTCTCAATAGTCACATACCTTAAACCCTGCTACTTGTATGAGGCACTATGTTAGGAGCAACAAAGTCCAACAAACAATTAGTCTTTCATTACCTTTTGTGATTTGTTTGTTTGCTTTTAATTCAATTCTTCAGATTTTGAACATCGAACACTTAATTTGCAGGGTTATTTAAG
Source organism: Pseudocheirus occidentalis (assembly GCA_028646575.1). Classification (NCBI taxonomy): domain Eukaryota; kingdom Metazoa; phylum Chordata; class Mammalia; order Diprotodontia; family Pseudocheiridae; genus Pseudocheirus; species Pseudocheirus occidentalis. The sequence goes on from CM053593.1 coordinate 260,515,797, forward strand.
GAGAAAAAGAAGAGGGAAAAACAGAATTCCAACCACCCTGAAGCTCAAAGCTTTTGGCATCTTTAATAGACCAGGCTTTATCTCAACCACATCCTTCACAAAAGACTTCCTTCTTCAAGTGCCCTTCACTGACTTGGCCTTATAAACTTAGAAGAAAATGTTCCCCTGGGTGTGGGAAAAATATACTTGTTTAAACTGTTCTAACTTTGTCATCCTGAAACAGTTTGCTTTGAATTGACATAATGTTTACTTCAGACTGATAACCCTGTATAATTCTTAGCCTAATCTATTTGGGGGTTATTAGAATACCTTAAGAAATATCTCCATTTTTGAACAATGAAAAGGGAAAGGAATTTGTCATGCTACATTCTGCCTACCTTAGATGTCCTATTACTTGGAATTGGGTCAGCAAACCTTACTCAATATTTTCCCACTGGAAAATGCTTTTGCCTTTATAGGAATTCAAAAGCAGAACATTCTTCTCCCCCCCTAAGACACTCTGGGAAAGTTGCTTTCAACAGAAAGGGAAGGGTCATAGCTTATGCTTCAACTTGAACCCTAGCACTTCTTACTAGAGGTGACATGCATACCCAAATGTACATCTCATCAATCAGGTTCTCAGGATAATAGTCGAAAGGAGAAGCAAAAAGCTACTAAAGAGATGGAAAATGTCTGGGAAAAGAATTGAAGTTGTAGAGTCTGAAAAGGAAAATCCTAGAAGGCCCAGGATGGGTTGTGACAAGGAAAATGGGGACTCATTGTTCATTCCCAGAGAACAAAAGCAAAGGGGGTTGGAGAGAAATGGACTTAAGCTGAGAGAAGAAAGAAAGAGTTGCAAGGAAAGACTTCTGGAATTCTTTGTGATGGAATTGTAAAACAAGATATCATAGATGATTGTAGAAAATAGGATTTGCCACCACCACCTTTGAGTTATTTAGGTACTCATCTGTGTTACGGCAATGAACTGTGCTGTATAACCTCTTTTTGATTAATTGTTTTAAACAATCTGGGCTTCTATTTTCACCTAATGAATTTACCTCCTGATGGATATATCAGTGACAAATGTTTCTTCTCTAGAATTTAACATTTAAATGTACTGATGTTATTCATATTATGTATGCACCACCACTCTCTACATCTTTTGCTTTGCACAGAGCTAGATGCCATATGACAACAAAACATTGGAGTTCACTAGATGAGATGTTGTTACCTGTCTTGATTCAGTAGAATGCAAGCTCCTTGAGGGGAAGAATTATTTCTCTTCTTTTACTTTATATCTTCAACCTCTATCCCAACACTTTGCACATAACTGGCAATTGACAAATGATTGTTGAGTTTGTCTGGTCTACTTCTTTTTCCCAAACATTATACTGTTAGAGATAGTATGCTGAGCAGATAACAAAATTCAGTTCTCTATAGACAATTGAAAATCTCTTTTTGAATACTAAATTTCCTTGCTTCCTGGAGTGGTACTTAAGACTAGATTGAGAAGCATGTGACAGGGAACAGCATGTACTCCCTCTCCATAAAAGAAGTTTAGACAGATGAAGGTGGAAGGCAATCTTGATGAAGAAAAAGAAAGTGTAAGAGAATCTGAATAAAAGAAAGACAACTTTAGCCCCTTTGGTTTGGTGGTAATGATGGAATTTATGGGCTAATAGTATGTATATACATATATATGTTAATAACATGTATATGTGCATACAAATAGAGAGTTATATGTGTATACACACACATACACACACACACATATATATACATAGATGTATAATATTTTTAAAGTAGCAGTTGACCAAAGTCTTCTCTTTCACTGTCTACTTAAGTCAGTGCACTGCCCAGATACTGGCACTCCTCCCTCCCCTTTCCTTTGACACTTTGAAAAGGGAGAAATCATATCAGTTTACTATGAATGGTTCCAATAAGACATGACCTTCTGGTTTAGAACTAGTCAAAAAAATTTTCTATACATCAATAAGCTCTACTATTAGGCATCTTACAAGGCACTGAGGATACAAGGACAAAAATGAAGCAATTTCTGCCTTCAAAGAGCTTATATTCTTTTGGGAAAAAATGCTATATGTACAACACACCCATACCCACACACCCACCTACCATATGCATATATATTTGTATATACACAAATGTAAAAACAAATGTGTATATGTATACATATACCTATCCTATACATACATACATACATACATACATACATATAAAATCAAGCAGGCCCTGTCCTGAGAGGATACTTATGGTTTAGAATATTCTTTGGTGTTTCATCAGTTCCTCAGCAACATAAAGATGTCATTTTGGGCAAGCTATACAATTGGCATTTATTAAGCACCTGATATTTGTTCAAGACTGCTAAATTTGTGCTCCTTATAATTATACTACACAACACATACGTGTATATATACACATTTACATCTAAATACATACACACAAAAAGTGTGTATGTAGTGTATACATGTGTTTATACATATATATGCATGTGTACATATGCATGTATGTATCTATATATATATTCTATAATCTCACGTGCATCTTTCTATGTATAAATGTTCAGAGCTCTCCACTGGCATTAACGACTAATTTTTTTTTTTGCTGATTTGAAAGAGCTTTCTAGAGGGCCAAAATTATAATGTAATACAAGTCTCCAGGCTCCTTGTTCCCAGCTCTAATAGAGCTGCATGAATTCTATTGGGAGCAAAGTGGGGAGGAGGTAGGGGACCAAGGGAATGGTAAGGAGCACAAATTTAGCAGTCCTGACCAAATACCAGTTGCTTAATAAATTTCAGTGGTATGGCTTATCCAAACTGGCACCTCTCTGCTGCTGATGAGAAATAGATCAGACACCAATGAATATTTTAAACCATAAGTTCCTTCTGAGAGCAAGGACTGTGCTTGCCTGATTTTTTCCCAGCATCTCAACACACATGTATGATCAAGATATTTCAGTGATGAAACCCACACTGAGTGACTACTTTATAATCTTGATGTCAAAGGACAAGATCAATAATAGCTCATATTTACATAGTGATACATTGAAACCAAAGCACTTTACAAACATTGTTTCATTGATCCTCACAATAGATCTGTTAGGCATGTGATGAGAATATTATAACCACCATCTTACATGAAAGGAACCTGATGCTCTGTGAGCTTCCGAGCCATAATTGTGATCACCCCATAAATGGCAGTTTCAGGGTCTGAATTTTCATCCTATGATTCCAAGTGCAGTCCTTGCTACTTCATCTTACAGTCCATTCTCTATCAGCCTTTTATTCTTGCCAATGATAATAATGATCACCAGGGGTACGTAGGTAAGCATTTAACAACCAACTCTCCAAGGGGGAAAAAACTGTATGCCTGCTACACTTGTAAGCTTAATTGGCATTTTGAATATTTTCTCCATCATTTTCTTACATCTAGAAAATCAAAAAAATTGAGTCCAGATTTGTAGCATTTGCTTATTTCTGAGGTGTAGACATTTACACTGAAAATTTAACAATCTGCTCTTGTGAGCCAGTTCAAGCTGATTCTAGTGCACTCTTGACTGATAACCAGCTTCTATATAGCACCTTAATTTTCTTCTCCCAGAAATCCTATTAAGTGGGTATTTTTTTCAGTTGTTACATTTTTTTGGAGAGGGAAAGGCAAGGCAATCAGTTAAGAGGGAATTAGGTACTATTATCCCCATTTTACCAATGAGCAAACTGAGGCAAGTTAAGTGACTTTCTCAAGGTCACCTAGCTAATAAATATGTTGTGTCTGAGGTCAAATTTGAAATCAGGTACTCCTGACACTAGGGCCTGTGCTCTATTCACTACACCACCTAGTTGCCCCAATTGTTACTTTTTAAGAAGCGCAATGTGAGAAGTAGCATGAGATAGTGGATAAGGAGTCAATTTCAGAAGTAGGGTGACCTGGGTTCTAGTCCCAGCACTCTCACATACACTGACTCTGTGACTCTGGGCAAGTAACTCACCCTCAGAAAACTGCTTGAGGAAGTTATGCAAGAATGTAATTTGCAAAAAAAAAAAAAGGTGAGGAAGCAATCTGCATTGGTAGAAGACTTTTTCTATCCCAGTGAAGCCACAGGTAGGTCTGGTTCCCATCCCTAATTTGATCCACAATACTTTGAAATCCTTAGAATAGTGAGATGTTTTATAATAGGTCTTTTGATTGATACTTCTAGAATCTGTGGTTTCAGAGATATACACTCCTCCCTCATCAATGCATAAAATAACCCTCCTGCAGCCTAGGAGATGGTTTATGACCAAAAACATCATGACCCTGCACTGCAGTTATAACCTAAGGATGAGTCTCTCTAAACTTAGGCCAGTCCTTAGACTACAGGTATATCATTTGTAAGTGAGTCCCTGCTCTAAAGCAAGGGCATCTTAATGTTTTTGTGTGTCATAGACCCTTTTCACAGTGTGGGAAAACTTGAGGGACTAGAATAATGTTTTAAATGCATAAAATAAGATAAATAGAATTACAAAGACGCTAATCATACTGATTGGTAGCTGGGTCTCTCAGTGGATTGAATACTGGGCCTGGACTCAGAAAGACCTCAGTTCAAATTCAGTTTCAGACACTTACTAGTTGTATGTCCTAGCAGAGTCATTTTGCCCCAGTTTGCTCATCTGTAAAATGGGGATAAGACTAGTGCTTAATTCCCAGGGTTTTTGTAAGGATCAAGTAAGGTAATAATTATAAAGTGCTTAGTAGAGTACCTGGTACATAGTAATCATTATATTGATGTTAGGTACATATCATTAAAAAGAAATTTCATGGACCTCAGGTAAAGATGCCTATTCAAAACATTTCCAGTTTGGCAGAACCTGTCATAATATAATCTCTACTGGCATAGCTTTCAAGTGCCAAAACTATAAAAGAGCATGGGACTTTAGAGGATGAACTGGTCTCTAGTTAAAATAAAAACACAGGGGATGCCTGGGTGATGCAGTTAGTAGAGCACTGGCCCTGGAGTCAGGAGGACCTGAGTTCAAATCAGAACTCAGATGCTTAACACTAGCCGTGTGACCTTGGACAAGTCATTTAACCCCAATTGCCCTGCCTCCCTCCCCCCCAAAACAAAACAAAACCCAAACAAAAATGCAGCACTCAAATCTTGGGTTCTAAGAGAATCTCAAGAAGTTCCTTTTTCTTCTGGGCTCAAGTAGAACTACCACTAATAAAATAAGATGCAACCTCTCTTCTTCTTAAAGATTGCAAGTTATGGAAATTTGTTCTACTTTTTTTTTTGCCTTTTTTTAGAGGGCAGTTGGGGTTAAGTGATTTGCCCAAGGTCACAGGGCTAGGTTTGTTTTTTTAAGTGTCTGAGGCCAAATTTGAACTCAGGTCCTCCTGACTCCAGGGCTGGTGTTCTATTCACTGCACCACCTAGCCGCCCCATTTGTTCTACTTTCTCCATAGTCAATCATTCAATAAACATTCATTAAGCACCTACTATGCATCAGGCACTGTGCTAAGAGATGGGGATACAAAATAAGGGGAAAAGACAGTTCCCTCAGAGGCCTCGAAGAATTTACAGTCTAGTGGGGAAAACAACATGGAAACACATATTTACAAAGCAAGTTATATATGGTATAAATACAAAACAATAAAAATAGAGAAAGCACCAGAATTGAGAGGGGTTAAAGAAGGCTTCCTATAGAAGATATGATTTTAGTTGGGACTTAAAGGAAGGTGGGAGTGTTGGTAGATGGAGAGAAGAGAGAACCTTCCAAGCATAGAAAAAAGCCAGAGAAGATGCCTAGAGCCAAGAGATGGAGTATTTTGTTCATCAAATGGCCAGAACAGTGGAAATGGATCAAAGAATGTGTCAGGGAGTAAGATATAAGGAGATGGAAAGGGAGGAAGAGCCTAGGCTATGAAGGGCTTTGGATGCCAAAAAGAGGATTTTGTTTTTGGTCCTGGAGGCAATGGGAAGTCACTGAAATTTAAAGGGGTGTAGATTAGAGGGGTGACAGAATCAAATGTGTATTTTAGGAAAATCATTTTAGGGGCTAAAGGGAAAATTAATTGGAGCAAGGAGAGACTTGAGGCAGGCAAATCTACCCAGCAGGCTATTGCATCCATTTAAGGTATATTACTATTGAAAACAGGTACCCAGCAGAAATCTATCGAATGAATGGATGCTTTCTGTGTGTGTACTGCACTTGAAATGATAAGGGCTTGCACTAGAGTGACAACAGTGTCAGAAGAGAGAAGACGTATATGAGAGATACTGAAATTTAAAAATCAGCAGGCATTGGCAATATATTGAAAATGGAAGAGAGAGGGAGATTGTGAAGATTCCAGGATAAGAGACTTGGAGGATAGTGTTACCTTCTTTAGTAAGAAGAAAGTTAGGAGAAAAGATTTAGGAGAAATGATAATGAGTCATTCTCAGTTTAGTATGATATTAAAAAAAATATGAAGAGCTTCAGTCTCCCATGATGTACTGTTCTAGGTGATCCCCTAGAACTGTGAATTCATGGACTGACATCTGTATTTCTGAATCCCATCCTTAAGTGAAGGGTGAACTTAGATAAACGATTAAAAAACACCTTGAGTATATTTGGTAAAGTTGTCCTATTGAATCTCAAGAAGTGTTGTCTGTTCCTTTTTATGATTAAATAACCCCCCTCTTCTCTTTTGATAACCTGATTTTGGGCACCTTGTCTAAATGCCATGCACTCTCTTGAGTGTATCAGGGTAAATAGTTTGATTTGAAATTTCATGCCATACTTACATGTCGCTCACATCCTCCTGTTGAACTAAATTGCTATTTTTCCCTCATTTCCTGGATAGATTGCATTCAGTCTATGGGTAAACACAGAGTGGCTGCCCCCTCTTCCCAAGCTTTATAATGAGAAGATGCCATCTGATCAGGTGCATGTACTCTGCTGTCATTTGCAGCCTGACCTGTGGGTCAGGGGTGATTGGAGCAAGCTCAGGGATGCATACAAATCACATCCTCGTGTCTGTCTGTTTTGTTGACTGGTTCTCCTCAGGGTCATGGCTAACTTAAGTAGCAGCCTGAAGGATAAAGTGTGCCCTGTCTGAGCTGTAAAACTTTGACTTTGGACCAATTGTATCTGACATACAGCAGCATGAGGTTTGGTTTAGCCTTTGGATTCAGGACAAATCACTGGCTATCAATAGCTGATAGTGACATGTAGTTTACTGAATGTCTCCTTTCTCTGACAGGTATACATGGGGAAGAGAAGAAACGAATGTGTTTTTAAGTTTGGAAGGTTTGCTTCAAATTTCATGTCATAAACACTTTTTTAAGAAGTAAGCCCAGCTGCTAAATAACAGGTAAAAAGGAAAAATGTTCAGTGACTGGTTCATATTCCATTCAATTCAAGCTTTTATTTAACATCTGCCACATTCCAGCACTGTGCTAAGGACTTAGCATACAAACGCAAAACTAAACCATACCTACCCTCAAGGAACTGACATTTTACTGAAGAAAAGCATGGACAAAGGCAAGTAAATAAAAAATAAATACAGAGAAATTCAGGTGAGCACTTACAGCAAAAACGCCCCTTCCTACAAGAAGGTTTTCTTGAGCTCAAGAAATCAAGAAAACCTTGTAGGAAGGGACGTTTTTGCTAAGCCTTATAGGGAGCTGGGGTTTCAAAGATGCTGAGGTCAGGAGGGAGAGCATTCCAGGTATGAAGAACAGACTGCACAAACAAAACCTTGGAGATGGGAAAGGGAATGTCATGTATGGGGAAGAGCAAATAGGGCTATTTAGCTGGAACACAGGGTATCTGAGGGGAGAGTACTACATAATCATCTTGGAAAGATAAATTGGAACCAGATTGTAAGGGGCTTTAAACTACAAACAAAGAAGTTCCTCTAACAAAAAAAAAATTGCCGACACTTTTTATGCAGGTTGGAGTCTGGGGGAACAGTAGTGGAAATTGATAAGATCTGTGCTTTAAGAAATGAAAAGGGATATTATTATTGTTGTTATTTTTAGAATTACCTAGTGTTATATAGGACTTTCAAGTCCACAAGTCACTTTATATATTTGATCATTTGATAACTTTATACATCCAATAATTCAACAGGAGCATGAGTCATTCAGAAAAAGAATGATTTGCATGTTTCCACATGATGAGGATATAGCTATTAAATTAATGTAAAACATGTGAAAAGGGTGACATCAAGGGTCCTCTCTGTGGATTATCTGTGATATCCCATCATTCAATTATCCTTGTTAACCCTGCAACCCATTCCCCAGGATATCATTTGTTCTGATGATCCTTTGATGATCCTTTCTAATCATGGTAGTGACAAGTTAAGTTTTAGAAGCTGATCTTATATCTGAGATCTCACAAACATAACATTTCTTAGATGTTGCTGAAGAAAAAAGCACTTACATAAAAAGGCACCAACTAGGTGCCAAGTGCTTTGCTAAGTGCTGAGAATACAAAGGCAGAAAAAAAGTACTCCTCATGAAGTAAATAGTCTAATAGAGGAGGCAATATATACAGTCTCAGGGGGGAGACAACATGTGTATACATATAGATATACATGTATAATATATATCATATATGATAAATATACCATATATAAATATATAAATAAATATATCATATATGTGATAAATAACATCTATACATATATAGTGTGTATGTATATATGTATATCTACATATTATCTAGATAGTATATGCATATGTGTATACTATATTATAATATAGTATTATGTATATGTATGTATGTATATTATATATACATATATTCTAATTTATGTATGTATGTATATTCAGCTAGGTGGCTCAGCAGATAGAGTTCCAGGCCTGGAATCAGGAAGACTTTTTTGTCCTGAGTTCAAATCCAACTTCAGATACTTATTAGCTGTGTGATCCTGTGTAGCAACAACCACAGTGGCATATCCAGGATGGATGCCAGCACAGGTTCTTAGATCTGTTTACTAGGAAAGATAGCTGTTCAAGGGGTCAACAATCTTTTAAATTACATATACTAGTTCAGGGAAAAAGGCAGCACCCCAAACTTCAGAGAAAATACAAGCGGAGAAATAAAGACCAACAGACAGGGCTCTGATTGCCCAAATCTACTATATACTTTACATTCCTAGATCAAGAAAGTCTTTATATCTGAGCAGTAGGGGAACTCTGAACATGTGGACACCCAGAATCTCAACCAGAGAATCACAAAATCCTTCTCATAAGGGAGTCCCCAAAGCAAAATGCTCAATAAGAGTATATATATATATTTATATATATATATATATATGTATATACACTTCTCAGAGTCAGAAGACATCACAACCCTTGTGACTCAGTGCCTAAATAGAACTTAGCAAAAGGTGTGAAGACCTTCCTACAAGCAAGCCTCCCCTAAGCAAGCTTCCCTTGATGGGCTCCACATGAGGCTTATTAATAGGTGGGGAAGATCTTAAATTCTAATAACATTACACCCTGGGCAAGTCAGTTAACCCTGGCTGCTTCAATTTCTTCAGCTGAAAAATAAGCTCAAAAGGAAATGCCAAACCGCTCCAGTATCTTTACCAAGAAAACCCCAAATGGGGTCACAAAGAGTCAGATATGACTTAAATGATTGAACAATAACAACATGTTTTTCCTCCCCACATAAGGTCAAGCCTTCTTGTGCCAAATGTAGAAGGTCTTCTTGGGGCAGTTAGATGGTTCAGATAATACAGTGCCAGGACTACAGTCAAGAAGATTCATCTTCCTAAGTTTAAATCTGGCCTCAGACATTTACTAGCTGTGTGACCTTGGGCTCATAACAACCCAGTTTGCCTCAGTTTTCTCATCTGTAAAATGAGCCAGAGAAAGAAACGACAAACCACTCCATTGTTTGCCAAGAAAATCCCAACAGGGGTAATGAGAAGTCTCCCATGACCAAAATGACTGAACACCAACAACGCATAATGAATAGAGAGTAGATGGAAAGTAACCTTAGAAGAGAAGGTCCCAGCAGCGGGGAAGACTAAGAAGGAGGGCCTGCAGAAGGAGGTGTTTGAGCTCAATCTTGAAGGCAGCCCAGGATGCTTTCAAACAAACTAGGTACTTTGGAGTCTGACATCTATTTGCCAATGCTCTGTGTCTCCTAGTTTTCAAATGCTTACCTTTTAAGTGAACTGTTCTAAATCTGTCCTTGTGTGATACTATTGTAACTTTAAAAAAAAGTAGTGTACTGCATGTAAGGATAGACTTTATAACAAATGAAAGGCTGTTTATGAGATGAAATACTTGGGTAGTTTCTATTAACAACAGGCCTGTTGAAAATGATGTCTTTTGTCAAATTTTTATCCCTGCCGTTTTATCAGCTCCAGTAGCACAGCACTACTAAAAAGAACTTTTGCCAAGTTGTCTGAATGATAATGAGGAATGTTTCATTCCTTCATAATGATATTGTCAAAGGAGAGAGGGAGAGAGAGAGAAACAGAGAGAGACAGAGATAGAGAGATGGAGAGACAGAGATGGAGAGATAGAGATGGAGAGAGACAGAAAGAAAGAGACAGAGAAAGAATGAACCAAGGCAGCACTCTGGTATGGAAAGATCTGACATGCTGGTTTCAAAAGCTACTTACTACATGATACTTCTCAACTTACATACTTAAAGGATCTAATACTCAGTTCCACTCAGATGGAAGGACATTTTGACAAAAATATGCCTAGAAAGTGCTTAGGAAAAATTGCTTTTATTGTGTGGTCATGGAAAGAGTGGTAGATTTGGTGTCAGGAGACCTGGGTTCCAGTCCTGACTCTGACGTTCATTAGATTCTCTAGCGGCAAAGTAAGGCAGCTAGGGGCTCAGTGGATAGAATACCAAGCCTGGAGTCAGGGAGACTCCTTCCTGAATTCAAATCTGGTCTCAGACACTTATGCTCTGTGTGACCCTAAGCAAATGACTAGGCAAGTTTGCCTCAGTTCCTGTAATAGTAACGAAATCTGAAGTTCCTTTTGTATTGCTAAGCTGAGAGGTACTTAGCACTGAGTTTCAAATTAAGCCTTTGTTAAAGAAACAGAAAGTATGAACTCCTGTTGTTGATGTGACAGGAAGGGGCTGAAAATTGAGGAGCAATACTATATATAAGGAAAAGCCCCAGAGAGGGAGAGTCAGAACTTCTTGGGATAAGCTTCATGGAGGCAGAAGCAGCTGCTGCTGGGGAGGCTGGAAAGGAAGGGCCCAGGCTGTAGAGAATGATTTTGATTTTGGGAACTTGGGCGAAGTGATTTTGATTCTGAAAACCAGCTGGACCTTCTGCTGGGGATCTACCAGCTTCTCCTGGGAGCTTGCTGAAGACTTCCAAGGGCCAGCTGGAGCTGCCAAAGACTGAGGAAGCATGACTGTGATGTCAGTACTTTGCATAATAAACCTGTTTGTGGTTTTGTTGAGCCTTGACTGCCTGGGAACAGAGACTGTGAAGGATTTGAGGTGGACTGGACTCTGTGAGCTTCAGTGTGGAACAGGAACTGCACAGAGAAGTTGTCTGCCATTGAACTCAGGTGATAATCTGAATCCAGGTAGGAGCTGGGACCATGGAAAGGGACCCAGGGAATCTGAGAGCCTACCCTGAGTCAAGAAGAAAAGACCTCTCTGTGAATACTGAATAGTGATTGACTCTGATGTGAGGTATTGCTTTGGGACTCACTTTGGGAAGAGTTGTGTGATTTGGCCAAATGAGAGATTCTGGGCAGCTGTTGAGCCCCCCACTTCCACCCTCCCAATACCCCCCTCCATCCCCCACCCCACTTTGAAAACCCAGATATTGGTGCTTCCCTCTCTGATAACTAGATAGGTAGGGATGTAATAGTCAGACAGCTGGAAGTCCTGTCTGCTGAATTGCGTAATTTATTTGTGATTGTGCTTTGTGATTGAATTAAGGACTCTGTGATTGACTAAATGAATATACTATCCAGGGGTATAGTACTTTGACTTTTATATTTTGTGTCCTGTAAAGATGATTGAATTGATTGAATGACTGAGTTACTATGTGATTGATTGACTAAATGACTGTACTTTGTTCAAAACCATGTGATCACTCTGGTGAAAACTACGTGGCCATTTTAGTGATAAGTTGCTGTGAATGCTGTATTTTGATTTTCTGTGATAAGTCATAACATTTTGAATGCTGTACCTTGATTTTCTGTGAATGTTTTGTTCTGATTTGTTATTGAATAAATAGAGTGTTCACTATACTGTGTAATCAGAACCTTGAAATGCTGTTCACAGTAGCATCCTTCTGTAAAGCTGCTCATGCTTGGCTTTACAATTCCTCATCTGTAAAATGAACTGGAAAAAGAAATGGCACAGAACTCCAATATCTTTTCTAAGAAAAACCCAAATGGGCTCACAAAGAATTGGAAACAACTGAAAAACAACTGAAAGAAATGAAGTGTCTGGAATCAGGAAAGCCTGAGTTCAAGTCTGACCTCAGACAGTTACTAGATATGTCACTCCAGTAAAATCACTTAACCTCTTTTTACCTCAGTTTCCTCATCTGTCAAATGGGGGTAATAATAGCACCTGCCTCTCAGGGTTGTCATGAGAGTTAAATGAGATAATATTTATAAAGCATTTAGCATAGTGCCTCATACATAGCAGACACTTAATAAATGTTTATTTCCTTCCTTCCTTTTATTTTCACTTTACCTCTGTGAACCTGATTTTCATTATCTATAAGGTGGATATACTGATACTTGAACTATCCACCTCACAGAGTTGGTGAAAATTTTGTGGAATTGCATCATTATGTAAATGTATCATTATTATATGGTTATTATTATTAGTAGTAGTAGTAATTATTAGTTATTATTAGTAATATTAACAATAATGATTATTAATAACAATTTGTAGGTAGGAGAAAAAACTTTAAAAGAGATGAATTAAGGGTTGTATCAGTTGGAAGAAGCTAGTAGTTATCAAATATTCTCTATTCTGGGAATTATATGAAATTTATTCTTACAATCACATACACACCTATAAGACAGGTAAGTTTCAAGTGGAGGAAGTATGGGACCTGCAGGCAGAAAGAGCTCAATTTAAATCTGACCTCAGAAATTTACTCCCTTTATGACCTTGGACAAGTCACTTAACTATGCCTAAATTTCCTGATCTTCAAAATGGAGATAATAATAGCACCAACCTTTCAGGGCTATTTTAAGGTTTAGTGAGGTATTTATTTTAAAACCTTTAAAGCATTACATAAATATTAGCTATTATTAGATATTGTTGTTGTGTTGTTGTTCACTCATTTCAGCCATGTCTGACTCTTTGTGACCCCATTTTTTTATTTTCTTGGAAAAAAATTACTGGAGTGGTTTGCCATTTCCTTCTCCAGCTTATGATGAGGAAACTGAAGCCAGTGGGGTTAAGTGAGTTGCCCAGACAGCTAGTAAATGTCTGAGACTCAATCAATGTGAACTCAGGTCTTCCTGATTCTGGACTCAGCACTCTATCCACTGCAATAACTAGCTATCCTATTCATTAACTATTATTATTATTAATCATCTTGACCTTTTCAGAGCACATTGTCCTTCACAGCAAAGAATACTACTATGGGATGATAGAAAAAAAAATTAGAAATGTCATATTCAAAAATTTAATAAATTATCAATGTCTTATAAGAAAGGAAAATGACAATTATTTATTATATATACTACATATTAAATATTTAGGTGCTGAGGAAGATACAAAGTTTAGATAAGATACAATCTCTCCTTTCAAGGAAGTTGGGTTATGGGTGATGAGAAATCCATATACATACCTTTGATACACATAGTTACAATTTTAAAAAGCGAGAAGTGAAATTATTTTGATACTGGAAAGGAACATAATATCTTCATAGAGATTTAATTTGAGCTGGGTTTTAAAAGATGGGTAGGAATTAAAAATGTGGGAGATAAACATTCCAGACAAAAGGATCCGAGGTAAGCAAAGACATGAAGATGGGAAAGCATAAGGAATGTTGGGGGGTAAGGTTGAAAGGGGAAGAGAGTAGTTCAGTTTGGCCTAAACTTGGAGTAAATAAAGAGAAATAATATAAGATAATCTAAAATATGGCACCATATTTTAGCAAAGAGGAAAATCATGAATGTTGAATGATAGAGGCTGGCTACCAATGGACAACTGAATGACATGATAAGCTCTTTTCCCAGAAAAAAACCAAAGCCTTACAGTAGTTGGGTGATTTATGATTTAACCTGTATCTAGAAATAAAACATAAATGGTGGCAACTATGGCCTTGATGAAAAGTCAGAATGTCTATAGCCTCTCATGAATGAGAAGCAGGAAAGTGTAAGGACAAGATGCCACATTCATTGTTAGATTCTGTTAACATATCAACTATTTTTGCTTGATAATTTTTCTGCTGAGCAACAAAAGGTTCTTTCTAGAGGGTGTGTGAAAATGAAATAACTGTAATATAAAAACAAAAGGCATCAATAAAATGTATGTTAAAGCATTTTAAAATGTTCATGGTGCAAGTGAAAATCTAGTCTGAATTGTCTAGTGATAATTACCAGGTGTAAGACTATGAGAAACAAAGAAGATGGGGTGGCTCAGCTCATCCAGAGAAATGTAAATAGTTTACTGCTGCACATCTATCTCTAATAAGAATTGATGTGGTATGTCATTTGTAATTTAATCAGCAACATTACATCTTGATAATCAATGAGGATCACTAAAATATTCTCTATAAAGTTGGATTATACCACACACAAAAATATGCACTGAATATAAGTAGAATTTCAGCAATGCTGTAAGATGCTAAAAAGAAGGGAATGCACGTTAAGGTGATGGTACTCATGGCTAATTCTGGCATGTCTTTCTTGTCCAGAGACCAAATCTGCTTCAGGGAGTAGTCCCTGGAATATCTGAATACACAAGACTATTATTCTTGATTTTTACTCTCTCTGCTTCTATTGGTATGTGTCAATTTTAATACCCTAGAAAATTATTTGTCAGATAACATACCTTCTGTCTAAAAATGTCATAAGCTATAGTTCAAGGGAAAGGATATTGAACTTGGAGTCCTCAGTTCAAATTTGAGTTTTTCTTATTGCCTATGTGACTTTGGACAGGTCACTTAATCATTCTAAGCCTCTGTTTCCTTATCTATAAAGTTCCTTCCAGCTTTAGATCCTCAATCCTAAAAATAGTGGTGGCTTTTTTCCCATGAAATAAACTCAAATCAGCAAACATTAATTAAATATCTACCATTGTCAAGATAATATAAAGATGTGGCCCCTTCTAGTGAGAAACTGATGATCAACTCCCTCTAAATACATAAATTCACAAAAAGTGGACAATCAGCATATAAACACATATATATGCTTGAGCACAACACACCCAGAATGGATATTTGAGCCCTTATGAAGGTCTGAAGAGTTAATTATTTTCTTCATTGCTTTATTGTTATACAAAGCTTACATTTCCACTATATAAAATTAGACTGCAATATATGTGGCATTAAATACTCAGTATAAAAGGGGTCAGTAGTTTATAATCTACATGTGATGCAGCTTTATATGCAAATGAATAAACAAGAAGTTAAACAAAATATTCTTTCTTAGATCAAGTGGGGAATTAAATGATTATAAGAAGTAAGTGCACAATGAAGGAGAAATCATCTTATGTCTTTTAACTTGGGCGATTTTTTGCTGACTCAGGAGGAGTTCTGCATGCAGAGAGAAAGTTGGCTAGAGCCTTGGGCTCTCACACTGACAGTGAGTATTTCTGTGGTGGAAAGATAATCGCTGATTCTTGAAAACGCATCACAGGTAAAGCCATTTAAATGTTAGGACCATTACCATTGAGTTAAAATAAGTCATTATTAAATCATTTACAAAGTCACTGAGGAACACGCAGTACTAATGTATCAGCTTCTTTTCAATGGGATGTCAAAATGGCAGCATCATCTTATGCTCCATGTTGCCTCCTGGGGTAGTGCAACATTCTCCAATAGTCAGACAATATGTGATCATCAGATCAAGTCACAGTTCCCATAGACATGTTCCCATAAACATAGCTATGTGACAAAGAGTAATGTTAAAAGGCTATTCAAAATCTGTTTCCTTGTACTCTCTTCATCATTTCAAAATAGACACATTTAATCACATTTTTTTAATATAAGGAGTGGTCTTGAGTTATGTTTCCCCAAGTTGCTATATGTATTTCATAGTTTAAAGTTAACTTTGCAAGTCTGTCTTTCAAGTGTTGTCTATCTTCCCCTTTTAAGAATCTTCTTTGGTTCATCCAGGGAGAGAATACTTACTTAGTCCAGAGGCTAGTATTGGGTGTTCTGATTACATATTCAACACAAAAAAAATGCATTTGTTTCCATTTTACCTCAGTACTAGCGGTGTTTGCTTGAAATTTTGCTCAAAATAAATCTATTTGTCCTTCTTTCAAACATCTTCTTTTGAGCAAACTAAGGCAGATAGCAGGAGTGTTTTGCTCAAGGTCAAATAGCTAGTATGTATTTGAAGCAAGATTTGTATCCAGATTCCATTGGTTCTCCCTCCAGTGTCTTATCCTTTAAGCTATGATGAGAATTATATTAGCACAAAGAGTTTCTACATACATTAAAATATAGGTCTTTTAAAATCATTATTTTAGTTGCTGTTGAGTTTATTTCAATCATTTCTGATTCTGTTACAACATCTGAGTTTTCTTGACAAAGATACTTAAGTGGTTTTCCATTTCCTTCTCCAGCTCATTTTACTAAGGCAAACAGGAGTAAATGACTTGTGCACAGTCATACAGAAAGTGAATGTCTGAGTCACATTTGAACTCAGGTCTTCCTGACTTCAGACTTGGTGCTCTATCCACTGCACCACTGATATTACACTACTTGAATATGAATTTATATTTTGAAAGACTATGTTAGTGCTATATATGGCAAAGTCCAACTTCTTCATAACTACCAGCATCATAGTTGAAGGAAAGAATTAGTTTTTCAAGGTAAAATCATTAATTTGAACTGTAAGGGCTATTTGTCTGGCTTTTGAGGCTATTTGAATAGAATATCTTCATCTTCTTGACATTATCCCATGTCTTAAGCTTCAATGACTATTAAATAAACACACATTTCAGCCATCAGAACCTAAGTTCAGTTATTAATGGATGAATCAGCAATTATTAAAGTTAATTTTCATGATTTCAAATCTTTAAAAACAGATCAATTGTATTCTAATATATGATACATTAATAAGTGCCTGTATTTATATGGTGCATTAATGTTCATAAAGTACTTTGAACATTGTTTGTTCATTTAAGTATCACAGAAACTGTGTGAGGAAAACAATACAGAAAGAATTTATGGTTGTGATGAAGTAATCTTAAAGGAGTTATGGAAGTAGCAGAAAGTTGCACGTGTGTAAATGTTGTCCTATTGTTAGAGGATTGGAAACAATGCTATATGAAAGTTCTTTGAAGGAATCAGGGATGTGTGGCCTGAAGAAAAGAAGGCAGAAGAGGCTCATGAAAGCCAAGTTCAAGTATTTTAAGGGCTGTCATCTAGAAGAAGGACAGGATCTACCTGAAATATTTTTGTTATTATTCAATTGTGTCACTCATGTCTGACACTTTGTGACCCCATTTGGGGTTTTCTTGGCAAAGATACTGAAGTGGTGTGTCATTTCTTTCTCCAACATTTATGAGGCAACTGAAGCAAACAGGGTTAAGTGACTTTCCCAGGGTCACACAGCTAGTAAGTGTCTGAGGCAAGATTTAAACCAAGGAAGATATCTTCATGACTCCAGTCTATGATGCTATCCACTGCACTATATTGTTCCCTAGCAAAAGTAAGTGCTTAATAAATACTTGTTGATTTATTGATTCTGCTTGGTCCCATAGAATAGAACCAAAAGTAATAATAGAATTTTCCTAAAAAATTATTTTTCATTTTTAGGTGTGGAGAAATTACCAAACATTGAGGGCTGTCCAAGTGTGAGATGGAGTGCATTGGGTAGTTTCCACATTTCTGGAGATTTTGATTTCCTATAGAAAGATAGTTGACCATTTTTCAGTAATGTAGAAAAGATTTGTGTTCAGATATAAGTTGTTCTTTCATACACATTCTAACTCTGATATTCTGTGATTCTGAGGTGCCAGTTTCCAAAATGTGGAGAAGACATGGATTATTAAAATGAAAACTGATAAGTTTTATGTCAATCTACTTGGCAAAACTGAATGCTAAACAGATGGCTTGTTAATATACTTAGAAAGTAAAGTATCAAATTCCAATTATTATGTAAACTGCTTGAAAAATATGAGGGATCCTACAAAATTTATTCTTTGATACAAATATGGTATTCATAACTAAACCAGAAAGAATAAAAGAACAAACCATGAGCCAATATATAATGCAAAAATTTTATTAACAAAGAGACTACATATCACAAAAATTATATTTAACCAAGTTAAAATTGCATCAACAATGCAGTGTTGATTCAATACTAAGAAGATATTCAATATGAACTGTATCAGTAGACTATTTTTTTTTACTTTTTTTGGTGGGGAGGGGAGAGGGCAGAGCAATTGAGGTTAAGTGACTTGTCCGAGGCCACATGGCTAGTGAGTGTTAAGTGTCTGAGGTCGGATTTGAAATCAGGTCAGAGCCAGTGCTCTATTCACTGTGCCACCTAGCTACCCCAAGTAGACTATATTAATAACTAGAATAATAAAAGTAACATGATTATTTCATTAAATGTAGAAAAACTTTAGACAAAATCCAACACCCATATATGTGTTAAAAAAAATAAAACTAGAAAACAGGAATAAATAGACATTTCCTTAATACGTTAAGTAGTGACTAAATAAAACTAAGAGCCAGTACTATATGTAATGGAAATAAACTGAAGGTGTTTCTGATAATATCAGGGGTAAAGCAAGGATGTTCTTTATCAAAACTGGTATTTGATGTAAGGCTAGAAATTCTAGCTATAGAAATAAAATAACAAAAGCAATTAGGGGAATAAGCAAAGGAAAAGAGGAAACAAAATGATCACATATTGAGATAACGTGATAGTTTATTTAGAGAACCTGAGTCAACTAAAAAATTAATGGAAACTATTTTAACCAACTTTAGGAATATCAAAGAAATTCACATAAATCATAAGCATTTCTGTATATTACCAACAAAACCAGAAGAAAGAAATATGAAGAGAAATTCCATTTTTAAAAGCCAGGAAATGTATAAAATACTAGGGAGTCTATTTATCAAGAAACTCACAGGAACTATATGAATCCAACTACAAAAAAAACTTTAGGGAAATAAAGGCAGATGTAAATAATTGGGAAAAAATTGATTGCTTAGGTAGACTAGGCCAAAATAAAAACCATGATAATCTCTGATTTACTTATTCATTACCATGCTAATCAAACTACCAAAGAATTACCGTATAAAGTTAAAAGAGAGCATAATGAAATAAGAGATCAAAGAATCTCAAGAGAAATATTTTTTTAAAGCAGGAAAGGGGCCTAACAGCATCAGATATCAAATTGTACTACCAAGCAATAATTATCATACTAACTTAATAAAACTGACCAAAAAGGAAAATGGCTAACATTGTAGGACTTAGGGGAAAACATGCACATCAATGGTCAAACTATGTATTGGGCTAGTTGTTATAGAAAGCAATTTTGAAATATGCCAAAAAAAGTCATTAAGGTGTGCATATCCTTTGACCTAGTGATACCAGTACTAGGTCTCTACCCCAAAGATATCAATAGATTAAAAAATTCAGGAAGGAAGGAAGGAAGGAAAGAAGGAAGGAAGGAAGGAAAGAAGAGGGAGGGAAGGAGGGAAGAAAGAAAGAAAGAAAGGAAGGAAGCCATACATGTGAACATATTTACGTCAGGTTGTTTTGTAGTGGCAAAAACTGGAAACTATAGGGGCACTTATTAGCAAATGTCAGAACAAATTGTAGTTTATGCATGAATATTATTGTGCTTTAAAATGATAAAAGGAATGGTTTAAGAGAAACAGAAGACTTGTATAAAATAATGCAGAGTAAAATGAGTAGAATCTTGATAGCAATTTATAAAATAAAAACTATAATAAAGTTGAACAGCTTTGGAAAACCTGAAACTCTGATCAACCCAATTAATAACCATGATCTCAGAGAACAGAAAATGAAGAATGCCCCTCATTTCTTAAGATATAGGTGAAGGGCTCAACACACAGAATGAAACATATATATTTTAGACACAACCAAAGCAGTAACTTATTTTGTGTAACTATGCATATTTTACATGGGTTTCATTTTTGTCTTACTAGGGAATGATAGGGAGATAAAATAGATAATAAATTTTTTAAATTAATTTAATTTTTGAAAGAACTTGAAGTAGCAATCACAGGGAACCAGCAGAGGTTCATTAGTAGGAGGTTTTAATGTAGTGGCAAAAGCTTTGATGAAGTATCATGAAACCAGAGACCTAGGCCCAACTCTTCTTTTAATAAGAATATTGTCTCATATAATTAACTTTACAGCCCATTCCCCACAGAATTTCCTGTATTCATCTTTAACATTAGGGGAGATAAGTTAAATGATCTTTAATTTCCCTTCCAGCTCTCAAATTCTATTTTATGATTCCAAGATTCCAACTCATAGTGAAATAATTTCATTTCACATTTTTAAATACAGCTACTAGATTGATAGGATTATTGTAGAAAAAGAGCTTTGTAAATATGGTAGAAGGGAAAGAAGACCACTGAAGCACATTGACAAAGCAGAATCTGTAGACCGTAAGATAACTATTATGACAAGGAATATAGTAACTGCAGCACTTTTAGATTTTGGCAAAACATTTGATGAAAATTTTCAAGCTATTCTTTTGAAAAAGAAAGGAAAATTAGGGCTAGACAATCAAACAGTTCAATGGCATTTGGATGATTTGAATGGCTGGGCAAAAGTGGTAATAATGAATGGTTCAATGTCAACTTAGAATGAAGTCTTCATTGATATGTCCCAGAGACTTGTTCCTGGCTCTTCTTGCCACTTACCAGGGTCATAGTTGGAATGCTTACCATATGTGCAGATGAAATATAATCAGCAAAATGCTTTAAATGAAGGTTTGGCTTTTTTTTTATTGATTTCCATATGAGAAAGTGATAGAGAATAATAAAAATAATAAATAAGTGAACAAATGAACAAATGAATTAATGAATGAATGAATGAATGACATTTATATTGTTCTTACTATGAGTCAGACACTGTGATAAGTGCTTAAGAACTATTTTCTCATCTGATCCTCATAACAATTCTGGGAGGGAGGTGCAAATTGGTGTTTAAGAGTCTTGTCCAGGGTCCCACAACTAACAAGTATTTGAGGATGGATTTAAATATAAGTCTTCCTGACTCTGGGCCTGGACCTCCAACCACTGAGTCATCTAGCTGCCTCTAAGAGAAAATGATAATAATGAAGATTAGACTTTAAAGTATTTTGCTTAAAGAGATCCATTTGATAAACATTTACCAGAGAACCCTTACTGTAAGGATGATTATTCTAAATAAAAATTATTAGAAAATGCTAGTAGCAGGTCTTGCCTCTTCTTTTCTGTTCCAATTCTTCTTAGAAAAAAGAATTTTAATAAACGAATGTACAAATTCATTCATTAAAAATTTTTAAAGGCTAAGTCCACAGAGTCAACAGTTACATGGATATGAAGTCAGAATTTGATACAAGAGCACAAGATGTGAAAATTCCAACACAAATTTAAGTTTTCTTTATCCTTTTCCCTAGCTTTTAATTCTTTAGCCATTACAAAATTTTCTTTACCACTATTTCAAATGTAAGGGAAAGAACATTAGGTTTGGAATCAGAAGATGTGGGTTTAAATTCAAGTTCTTCTGCCACCTATTAACTCTATGATTTTGAGACAAGTCACACTCTAACCATGTTGGACCTCAGTTTCTTATCTGTAAAATGATGTGATTAGACTAGATTACTTTTAAGATATTTTGTAGCTCTAAATTTATGAGTCTAATCTGGGGACAAAATCATTTTTTTTTATAGCTGATCAGAGGAATTTCAGTTAACCCCATTAAGACTGTTTCCTTAATTGTAAATACAGGAAATAATATTTAATCTACCTACATCCTACCATTGATGTGAAAAATAAATGAAATAATGCACATATAGTTCTTTGTAAACCTTAAAGCAATGCTATGTAAATGTCATCAACTATTATCATTATGATAGTAAACGCTATTCTGTTCTTACTATTTTCTATTCCTATTTCTGCCTTTAGGCTTTCTCTCCAGATGACTATCCACTGCCAAAGTCACAGACAGCTTGCTTTGTCGTCCTTTCTTAAGTTATCATGGAACACCAAAAAGAAACCACTGATGAAATGGATGCTCTTGATCAATTCCTAGTGTCATTTATCTATCTCATTTCTGTCCTAGTCATCACTCCTTCACTCCTTAATTATAGTTTACCTTTTCTTATGTTTGAATGCTGATCCTATGAGCAAAAAACTGCACTTCATTTTATGCTCTATACATTACCTTGCACAAAATATAAATCCTCTGAAACTTAATACATATGAGAATAATACTCATCCTCTCCCAATGGTATGACCTTAGTTTTTCCATGGTCAAATTTTATAGTCAGTGGTTGCCTACTCCAGCCTCCTGGATGATAAAAGAATTTCTGCAATATCCCTGACCATTGAAGCCTGTATTCAAACACTCAGACTAATGCAAAGTTTGACTCTTCAAGAGACAATATATTCTATCCTTGGACAGCTCTAATTGATGGAGAATTCTCGCTTATATTGAATCAAAATCTGTCTCCCTATAATTTCCAATCATTAGTCTTAGTCTTATCCTTTGGAATCACATAGAATAAGCCTAATTGCCTTCTTAAATGATGGTCTTGTAATAATAAAATGTATAATAAGCTACTTGAAGTCAGCTATTTTCCCTCCTACTCCCTGCCATATTTTCTCTTTTCTCAGCTAAACATTCCCAGTTCTTTCTACTGTTCCTTGGGTGACTTAGTTTTAAGACCTTTTATCATCCTGATTTTCTTCCCTTTGTCATGCATTGGTTAGTTAACCAAGAAGAAAAGTCTTAGTGCCATGGGTCTCCCAGGCTCTCCTTTTTTTTCCCTTTTGTTCTTTACAAAGCTTCCTTATTAGCCACATAGATAATGATGAACTTATCTTGGCAATCAATGCATTGACACCTTTACATTATCTAATCACATTCTTTTTTGTTATGGTGCCTTATGAATCTGAAACTTCTATATTGATATTATTAAGAACAACCTCTGTCCACTCTACAAAGTATGATTATCCATTAGTCTTCTCTGGAATGTCTTTAACTGAGATCCAACAAGTTTTCCTTCTAACAGAGAGATTAGAGGAGATTTTGGAGGTTTTGTTTGTTTTTATTAACTACAGCTGTTTAAGAATAGAAGACTTTTGCCCTTTCCTCCAAGATGGCACTGAAGTTGAAGAAGGAAGCCCTTGTCCTCTCCCAAGACAGAAGCCACATCAAAGGCCTTGAAGGCCAAGAAGGAAGTGCTAAAGGGTGTCCATAGCCACAAAAAGAAGATCTGAACATCCCCTGCCTTCTGGTGACCCAAGACACTAAGACTTTGAAGGCAGTCAAATACCTTCAGAGAAACAAACTTGATCGCTATGCCATCATTAAGTTTCCCTTGACCACTGAGTCTACTATGAAGAAGACTGAGGACAACAACACCCTAGTCTTCATTGTGGACATCAAGGCCAACAAGCATCAGATCAAGCAGGCCGTAAAGAAGCTATATGACATTGATGTAGCCAACATCAACAAATCAATCTGGCCTTCTGGAGAGAAGAAGGTCTACAACTGACTTGCTCCAGGCTATGATGCTTTAGATGTCGCCAACAAAATTGGAATCATCTAACTTGTGTCCAACTGTTCCACTCCACCTACAATAAAAAGTTTTCCAGTTTAAAAAAATAGAATAGAAGGCTTTTTACAAAACTTAAAGGCTCCTTCAGATAATTTTAATTATCCTATACTGAAATAGAGTAATGATTACATTCATATGGAAGTTCCTTCCAGTGACTCAGATTACAGCTCATCCCCACCTGCCCATTCTCTGATACTCTTGCCTATGACTATACATATATCTGTCTAAAAGAGTATGGTTGGGTTAGAAGGGATGCCCATATGAAACATTGAATGATTCCTGGCTTTTACTAATCACATTCTTTTTTGTAGAGTAAAGTAGAGGAGAGGAGAGGAGAGGAGAGGAGAGGAGAGGAGAGGAGAGGAGAGGAGAGGAGAGGAGAGGAGAGGAGAGGAGAGGAGAGGAGAGGGGAGGAGAGGAGAGGAGAGGAGAGGAGAGGAGAGGAGAGGAGAGGAGAGGAGAGGAGAGGACCTCTTTCCATTAATCCTTATGAAATTAAAGGAATTAGAAGCAAGCACAGCAATAGTATTGCACACATCTAGACAGAGCATGCCTACCAGAAGCAGTTAATGATCATTCAGGACAAGAGGTAGGCCCTGCTCAGGAACATGAAAAAGGAATTCTAGCAGAGTAAGAACATTGGGCTCAACTTCAAGAGACCCAGAGAAGCCACTGGGCACTTAGATTGGTGAGGAATTTCCCTTCACAGGAAATATATCTTCCATTCAAGGTAGGATTGTGTCTGATATGGTGAACAAAGTAAAGATATAGATGACTGTCATCTGCCATGATGACTTACACTATATCTACAACTGGATGATTGGAAAATACTAAATATAATACATGTTCATACACATACAAAAATACTGCACCTGTCACCCTGCTTCTGAGCTGTCCACATTGGGAACTTTGAGATTGTGGGTGTTAGTTTCTTAGCAAACAGTGAGCCCCAAAGTACTGAAAATCACTAAGGAAAACAAGACTAAAAATCAGTTCCAAAAGTTCTGAGCTCCTCCCCAAAGTAGGTGGGCAGTGACCCCTCAAAGGTTCTAGCCACCGTGTCCCATTCAGCTGTCTTGCCAATAAGAGGATCTTCCCCACCACCATCCTCTAAAAAATAAAGTGGACTCTGCCTGCTTTCTTATCATCTCTCACTTTTACCATGATGCTAATACAGTCCTGTAATGGTAATTAATTTGTTTGATCAGATGTTAAGTAGATCCTAGTAACCTAGTGTTAAGTATAGAACTCTGTCCATTGGTGAAAAGGTGTGAATTCCCCTGTGACTTGGAAGAATGCTATTGGC
>CM053593.1:260541532-260585449 GCA_028646575.1 Pseudocheirus occidentalis
GTGAACTGTTGAAACTGTGAACATTGTACTGAATGAAGATTTGTAATGGAATAAACAGAGTGTTCACTAATACTGTGTAATCCGAATCTTAAAAGCTCCTCACAGTAGCATTCTCTCAGGAATCTACTGCTGATTGGCTTTACAAGTCCATCTTCTCCTCCTGTCATACAGTTTCTTGGTGAAATATTTCATTCCTATTCTTCTTTGCAACATATAACCAAAGAAAAACTCCAGAGAAGAGCATTTTCTATTGTTTTAAGGAAATTTCTAAAGGGTAAAATGTGCAAAAGTCCTGGACTGCCTCTAATCTTACTCCATCTACATTAAGGAAGAATGGTTGTCAAAATGTCAAACAATTTGCTGGAGAGATTCCCCAATCAGCTATTTCTTCTTAGGCATACTTTACATTTCCAGACTGAACTTTCATTTGGTAAGGAGTGCGACAGGCTAAAGTGATTTCACATACAATCACAGAGCAAGTTAGTTTTGATTCCTCCATTGAGCTGCCCAGGACCCTGCAGGAGCTGTCCAAACCCAAGAAAATTGCCTGACCACTTCTGGATGCTGCAAAGATCTGAAAAGAAACAGGAACCTGACTTTTAGCAGCATACTTTCTAAGAAAGAAACAAATGTAAAATGAACTTGAATGAATATAACTAGGCTTATTAGAGGAAGGATAATCATGATTATCTCTATTATCATTATTATAGCAGCTCACATTTATACCTTTTTCTAAGATCTACAAGTATTTCCCTTGGACAAGTGACTAGATCTTTCTAATCCTCAGTTTCTTCAATAGTGAAGCAGGATTAACAGTATGTATACTACCTATATAAAGAGGTTATTATGAGTGTCAAATGAATAATATATATATATATATATATATATAAAGGGTTTTGCAAACTTGGAGAAAGTTATAAACATCAGTTATTAGTAGTAGTGATAGTATTGTTTGACTCAAACCTGTGATTTGATTGTGAAGGGAATTTCTTGTAAGTTAGAATCTTCAAAAGTGGTTCAGGGTACGAAGAGAGTAAAAGACTTGCCCATGATTGTTGTTCCTAAATTCATAGATTCAGACCTCTAAGGGGCCTTAGAGAACATCTTTTTCAATTCCTTTAATTTTATGGAGGAGGAACTGAGGTCTAGAAAGGGGAAATTATTTCCATGGGATTATATAGTTAAGATTCTAAGGAAAGATTTGAACTGAGATCCTCCTTACTCCAAGTCCAGAACTCTCTTCACTGCATCTTTTTATTATTGTTGATATAAAATAAGATTGAATCTCTAACATATGAAAAGAAATGTTACCAAAAACAAGGTATAAATTCTTAAAAGGAAAAAAACCCCAACTTCTTATTATGTTACACTTTCAATTTTGCTTAGGAGTCTTTTACACACATTGCCTTTAAGATTACACTTCTAGGGGTAGCTAGGTGGCTACTGTAGCAAATAAAGCACTGGCCCTGAGTTCAAATCCGGATTCAGACACTTAACACTTACTAGCTGTGTGATCTTGGGCAAGTCACTTAACCCCAATTGCCCTATCTTCCCCCTCCAAAAAGGAAAAAATAGACCCCCCACCAAAAAAAAAACATTCTCCTTCTGTTCCAGTCTTGACTCTGTATGGACTTCATTTTCCTCATCTAGAAAATGAAAAGGTAAGACTGGATGATCTCTTTTCTTGCCTCTTCTGGTGCCTAATGTTCTAGAGAATCATCATTGTGAAGAATGGGATGCTTTAAATGCAAGTTCAAATTTAATTTTTAACATAAAGGATTCTTTTTGAAAATGTTTGCCTTTTTGACAGAAGAAATCTAAAAAGTAAAAAATCTAAACCTTTTAAACAGAATTTTCTCAGGAAATTTTTTGTTGTTTTCTTCAGTTACACATGACAGAATTCATTATCTTAAACAATATTTTAATAGTAAACTATTCCTCATCTTAACCATCCAATCAGTTACCAAATCCTGCCAATGCAACATCCACCCCAGCTTTTGCCTCCTATACCTTTTCTCCACTTATAGAGTTGACACCTTGTTTCAGGCCATCTTTCCCTCTGGCTAAATTATTGCAACTGCCTACTATGGTCTTTCTGACTATCTCTCACTCTATTCTATTGATCCTCCAAAGTGATTTTCCTAAAATGTAGGTCTGACCATGTCATCTTCCCATTCATAAGTTCCAGTAGTTTTCTGTGAATAAAGTATAAATCCCAGAATAAAGTATAAATCCTTCTCTTTGGCTATTAAGCCTATCTTTTTATACTCATGTATTACTCCCCTTCCCAAGCCATATTAGCTCTCTCTTTGTTGTCACACAGCACTCCATTGCCCATCTCCATTTCTTTACAATAGTCATCTCTCATGCCTGGAATGCACCGCCTTTCAAGTCTATCTCCTAGAACAGTGGTTCTCAACCTTCCTAGTGCCACGTCTTTTTAATACAGTTCCTCATGTTGTGCTGACCCCCAACCATAAAATTATTTTTGTTGCTACTTCATAACTGTACTTTTGCTGCTGTTATGAATCATAATGTAAATATCTGATATTCAGGATGTATTTAAATTGTACATAACCCACAAGCTGATCTAGAATCATTAGTTTCTTTCAAGAAGTGGTTCAAGTGCCAACTTCTTTCTACATGAAGCCTTTCCTTATTCTTTCAATTGCTAGTGCTCTCTCTTTCAAATTATCATTAGTCAACGACTTCATATTTATTGGTATTTATTGTCTTTATGTTTAGTCTATATATACATACAGATACCTCCATCTCCCTTACTAGAATCTAAACTCCTTGAAGGTAAGGATTGCTTTGTTTATTGTATTTGTGTTCCTGATACCCAGCACAGTTCCTGGTATATAGGAGATGCTTCATAAGTGCTTGTTTATTGTCTAATTGATTGCCACTTCTCAATGGAAAACATTTAAACACATGTTAATTACTATGTTCTAAAGTATCTCCAAGGGTTCAGCTTTAATTTTTCATGTCTCTGGGATACTGCTTACGGCCTTAAATACAGTAATGATTAGATGTGCATTGATTCAATTCAATTCAGACATAATTTATTAAAAGCCTACTCTATGCAAGGTACTGTGGATACAAAAGACAGAAATCACAATGTTCCTGTCCTTAAGGAGTTTGTTTTTTACGGGGAGATATAGTATGTGCACCGATAAGTAAATAAAATGTCATTTTAGAAAGGGAGGGGCATCAACAACTTGGTAGAGTAGGGAAATGCTTCATGGAGGAAATGAAAAGTGAATTGTATCTGAAAGGAAGGTATACATTCCGAGATGGAAAGGTGAAAAGAGACTAAATTACAGAAATGAAGAATGGTAGAGGTGTGGGCAATGGCACATCAAATGTGGAGAACAGCTAGTCCAGTTTGATTGGAGTGTTAAATATGTGAGGAAGTATTGAGACATAAGACTGTAAAGGCAGGCTAAAACCACTGCTGAGAGATTTAAGTTCTCAGCTGAAGAACTTGTATCTTAGAAGCAGCAGGGAGCCAGCCATCTAAGGTTTTCTTTGGTTGTTTGCTTACTTGTTTGTTTTTGTAACAAGGAAGTGATGGTGCAGGATGAGGAACTTAGTAATATTGCTTTGGTATCTGAGTGGATAATAAGTTGGAGAGGGGAGAATCTAAAAATATTGCAATAGTCCAAACAAGAGTTGATGAAAGCTTAAAATAGAGTGGGGGTTGGTGGGAAATAAGAGAAGAGGCCAGATGCAAGAGATAAAATGGAAAAAAAACTGACTAGACTTAGCAACTGATGGAATATGGGGAGTGAGGGGGAGACTACTATGATTCCCAAATCCCTAACATGGATGGTGATGCTCTTTGTAAAAAAAAAAACAGAAGTTTGAATTGACAAGTTAATGAATTTTTAAAGTAATTATTAAGTACCTACTGTATGCAAAGTACTGTACTAAGCACTTGGGATACAAATAGAAAACTGACAGTCTGTGACTTCACAGAACTCATATTCTAAAGGGGGAAACACCACATGTAGAAGATTTCAGTTGCAAGTCACTTGGAAAGGTCTCACATCTTTAGGATACCATGGAAAAGCAGATGGGTAATATTACTTCTTCAATGCCATTTCTACTGATAAAATCATCAGTCTCTGATATTAAGTCATTTGATTGTGCCAAGGATTTTGGAAACAAGAACTTTCTTTTTTGGGTCTTCAGTAGCTGTGGTTGTAGTCTATGCTAGAGCAATTGCCAGACTGCATTTCCACAGAAGTTGTTTCCTGCAATGATGTCTTAGGGAGCTAGACTAGAAACATTATTATTTCAAGGTACTAGGATTCAGGGTCCTCGACTGTCTCCATCAGGGTATGAAGAATGTGGTGCTTAAGATGATAGTGGTGGTTTGACTTTGGTCCATGATGCCTATTGTCTCTTCCTGAGGATGCCTTCCTGTCTAAGCTCAACTGGTTTGAAGAACAAACAAGTTGGGAGGAAGATGGTGAGTTCCATTTTGGACTTTTGAAATATCAATAAGATATCTAAGTAAAAATATTGACAGGCAATTTGTAGTGAGAATATAAATTTCTAGGGAGTTTGAGGGTAGATATGGAGATTTAGAAATCATCTTTGCAGAGCTAATATCTGAGCCCATGGGATCAGATGAAATAACCAAAAGGAATCCAGCTTTGAGAATTGGGAATATGCAGATCATGGTAGGACAAGAGACCAAAGTAGTCAAATATGAAGAACACTGGCTTGTTGAGTTGCTTAACTAGTGGTTTGAGAATATGAAGAGAAGAAAAAGGAGCCGAACAGGTTGATATAGTGGAAGAACAAGACAAGATTAGTGGATTGGAAGCTGTGGTTAAAAATGAAGGATAAATGTAGGACAATGACGCATAGGACAAGATAGAAAGAATAGAATATGATCCTCAGAGGATCATATTCTCTAGAGGAATTTCAAAGTTCAATATAATGGAGATAGAATATTTTGGTTTGATGGTGAGACTCTAATTTGTTTATTCCAACTTTTAATTAGATACCATATCTGTTTCATCCTTCCCTAAATAGATTTGTTTTTTTTATAAATTATTAGAATTGTGATTTCAAATACCAAATATTTAATCTTTTAATTTTGAGTTTTCTTGGAAACCTATAAATTGTCATTTTATCTTCAGTGGTTATGCTCAGATTATGATATTGCAGATAAGTAAGCAGCAATATTCCAACAATTATTACAGCGTTGGATTTATAGGGAACTGGTGGCCATCTTGAAGGAAAAATAAGTTCCAAGGATTCAACTATTGTCCCTGGGAATACCCATGATGATGAAACTATAGATCCTTCAAAATCTCAAAACAACATAAGCAAACAAAGTTTTTCAATAAAAATGCCTTTTAAATTCCTGAAATTAATGAAGAAACTAGACTAAGATTTGCCTTAGATCCACATATATCAAATGTTTGCAATAATTAAAATACATTACAAGTCTGATTTCTTTTTTTTTAGACAATTTAGATAAAGCATCAGTAAGCACATGTTTTCGTCTGAAAAAAAAGGTTTACTTTTATATCCATTATTTATTTGCTTACACCCTGCAATATATACACATGCAAACACCAGCTCCCACATTGAGTTAACAATGAGAATGGGTTCTTTTGTATACCGGATTAGCTTCCTAGCTCTTTAAACCAAGCTGTAAATTTGGATGTCTTTGTTCCTTTTCCTTTTTGGTTCAGCAAACTTGGACTGGACAAGTTGTGTTTGCCTGAGTGGCCTTCCCCACCCCCTTTGAAGGCTGCAGGATTGATTCCTTATGCTCCAAGCCAGAGGTAATGTCAGTGACCAGTGCTCTATTCATTGAGTCAGTCAGCCATCCTTTCAGTCTTTGGGTTTTTTTCCTGCCACTAATCTGTGGACCTCACAGAATTCTCAAGTCAAATGAAATGTGGACAGGGTTCCTAACAAGAGCAATCTAGGAAACAGCTAAGCTTGTGTACAGCCTGTTGGGTGACAGCTGAGAAGCATGATGATCTTAAAGGCTTCTTCCACTGTAAAAATAAAAAAAATAATCACAATTGCATTAAAAACACAAATGAAACAACTTTGTAAGTTTTCTCTAATGTCACAAACATGTAATTGCTCTTATACCACAAATATTTTCTAGTGCTTAATATACTTGGTGTGAATCTTTGATGACTGGTGGCTTTTTTTCCTTCTTTTTTTGCTGAAGGGGACAAGAAGCTTATACACATACATACCAACACTTCAAAGAATTGCCTCTATTAATTTTTTTAACTTAAGCTCCAGAGTGTTAAATTGCTCAATTTAAGCTCTGAATACATTTCATTAGATCGTCTTACAGCATTATTTTTTTCCAATGGAAAGTCATGAAATTTTGTAGATTTATTCCCTATATGATACTACAAGCAGAAACAGAGAACTTACATGTTCTCCTTGAGATACAGAGGATTCCAAAGATGACAGTGTTTGACCTTCCTTCTCCATTCTGCCCCCCCACTCCAAGATAAAGTTATGTTTCAACAAAACACCATGTTAATCTGTATTAAAGGGTCACATAGCCTTTCTTAGCTCCTTCCCACTTATCCAATCTCCAAATTCACCTATTTTCCATACAAGGTATTTACACTGTTGAAATCATGCTCTAGAAGGGAAAAAAAATGTATACCGTGAAACCATGATTTAGGTATTAATTATATTCCTGTTTGGCTTATATTCCTTACTAGGAATTAAATTTTTTTAGGGTAGGAGATCTAATTTAACTAATATCTATTCACAACACTGTGGAAGAAATAACAACAATGGTAATAATAATAATAGCTTTTATATAGTATTTTAAGGTGCACAAAGAACTCTGTATTTTGTTCCATTTTTATCCTCACAACAACCCTGGAAGAACACTAGATAGATAGATAGATAGATAGATAGATAGATAGATAGATAGATAGATAGATAGATAGACAGATAGATACATGGGCACATAGACAGGTAGATAGATGATAGATGATAGATAGACAGATAGATAGATAGATAGATAGACAGATAGGTGATAAATAGACATATACAGAAAGAGCTTGCATATATATAATATTATATATAGGAAACATAGTAACTACATGAAGTTATAAAGCTTATAACCTTTTTGGATAGACAACCTTTTTGGTAGACATGAAACAGATGATATTAGGGTACAAAAAAGACAATAGCACCAATCAATCAATATTCATTCATTAAGAATCTACTATCTGCCAGGCACTGTGTTGGTACTGGAGATATAAACAGAAAGAACAAAATAATCCCTGCACAAAAGGATTGCTTTTTTTTTAAATAATGTATTGTCTAAAATTAAATACTACAATCTGCAGAATTATTTGACCCTGGGCAAATTACTTAACCTCTCAGTGCCCCCAAGCAACTCCTTAGAGAAATTGCAGGGCTCGCAATAATCTGAACTCATGAACATTCCTCACCAGGAATTTCTGCCCATGAATTACTAGTCTAGCCAAAAAAAAGGAAAAATCTGCAAAAGAAAATGAAACAAATTAAAACAACAATCAGAAGTCAAATTGGAAAGATCTTGTTTCTGATTTAAAAGCAAGCATCAAAGTTGTTTCTAAGCTGCCAAAGGAGCAATTTATTGATAGAATCTCCACCATCTTTACTCATGGACAAAGTGCCTGGGGTGTTCCAACACCTGGCCTGCCCTGCCCTGCCCCCCTATGTCTCCAGAAAAAAAGGTATCCATTGAACGATATTTCCTCCCCATAGAATCTCTTTGTTGTTGTAGTGAGCAGGAGAGAACAACAGTGGGGATTCCTGAGCCTATATAAAGGACTGTCACAGCAGGATGTCTCATCAGAAGGCTGGTTGGAGACTTTCCCCATTCAATACGTCAATAGCCCCAATGGTTTTGCCTTCTTGGACAGTCTTCCCACTGCTTAAATTCAGGTAAATGCTGTTAATTTGTCTGTTTCTCTGCTAAGAAGTGGTCAACTTGACTAGTTAACATTTTAAATGACTCTGAAGAGTTGATGTGCTTTACAAGTTTATGTCACAGAAGGAAATGACTCTTTTCTCCTTTGATAAAGTGCACGAAGAATCTTGAGACATGAAAAGCCCTCCCACTAGGGGAACTTCTACTAAAGATGTCTAATGATGCTGTACACAGCTAGCCTCAAATCACAGAAATCAAAGAACAAAGGACTCAGTTGCAGCTTTGTATATAATAAACATTTGCCCAAAGTTGATGACCTATATGGCAGACCAGTCTAAATGGGAATTGGTCCAAAATATTTTATTCAGATGAAATGCAGTCTGTGAAGTACTATGTATTGAATAATTTCGAACCCAACACCAGAAAACATGACTCCTTTAACCTGAGAGGAAGCTGGCCTTTGAAATACCTGAGGATATTTGCCATTATTTGATTTTGTGTCTCCTAAGCTTTTTACTTTGCAGTTAGAAGACATTTCAGTTCTCCAGAAGTCGTCCCATCAAGAGAAAAAGAAAGACTTAGCCACACATATTTCAAATTGTTCAGGATGCTATTCCTTAGAGCAGAAGTGTCAAATACCTGTCTACTTTATAGTTGATAACACCCCCAAATGCTGCTGGAACAAGATTGAAATGTAATTGGAAAATACTTACCAAAATAAATAAAAATACAATGGAACATAAATAATGATAATAAGTGGTTTTCAAATCAATGTGCAGCCCATAGGCTGTTTAAATGTACTATTTAAATCACCTCCATTTAATTAATAATAATAATAGGAAAATAATAATATGTAATTTTCATGTAGCACTTACTAAGTGTTAGTCACTGTACTAAGAGCTTTACAATTATTACCCCATTTCTATTGGTTTGACACCACTACCATACAATACATAGGATCAGTCGGGTCAGTATATCTTCAAGTACCAATCTGTCTATAAGGGCCAGGTTCTAGAATGTGTAGCACACGAAAGGTGCCATATGAGTGAGAAACACAACTGGACAGCCAGGAGGAACCAAGTGCTAAGAGTGGGCTGAAAAAATCTATTTCATGCCAAATGATGGAAGAACACTGGTATAAAAATGAGACTAACAGAGGCAGCAAAGCAGAAAAAGTTTCTTTCTCTTATATCACTGGGGCCAGTTAGCATGAGGCACTTCAGGGTAATATTATTATAACATTTTTTACTGTAGGAATTACAATTGAAATTTGCTATGTATGAGGATAACTAAAATTCGATCATTTCACACTCTCCAGTCCATGCCTGAGGATATTTGGGGGGTAAATAGATTGCTTGGAAACAGCCAGTGACTACAGCTAAAATTACATCTTACCAAGTGAGCTGAATGGCTTTTTAATTACCAGGCTGATGTCCACATGCTGTCACCACCATCTAATACTGAGACTGTATTGATTTGATTTTTAACTTTGATGCACCAAGGGAGAAAAATGCAGAATAGCTATGTATGTGTGTGTGTGCACACATGCACACATGCCTATGTGTTATCTGCAAATTTCTTCTTCCCAAGCAACAGAACAATATAATTTTCAATTCTGAAGGTATATTCTTTCTTTTTTTTAAGGTTGAGTTCTAAATCATTGAAACCTGTATCTTCTATAAATTCTTATAATTGTTTACAAGTATTTTGAGATGAGACTGATATTACTGCTCTACCCAGAACTCTCATGACAATAATATCTGAATCTCCATAGTCTACAGCAAAAATTAACCTTTTAAATGAAGAAACATTTCTGGGCTGAGTGTGAGGCCTACAGGGGTCACAACTACCAGTTAGAAACACTGTATATTATAAAGATGGGAAAAGGTGCCACCCTCTTCATCTGGTCCAGAGTAAATTAAAATCCTGTAGCAGTTTAAACAAAAGTTGCCATTCAATTTTCTTCTACACTAAAGGTAATTTTGTCTGCAGATTACCAGCATTAAAAATACTGGCCATTTTTCTCCTACAATTTGTCCCATTACTTCTGTATATCTTCTTGCCAGGGGTTTCTTGAAATTGTTTCTGGTGTTCACTTTACTGGGCTTCATTTCCATCTGGGGTCATCCAGGATTCTGTGGTTGGCTTGGCAAAGCAAAGCACAGAAAGGGAGACACCTAATTAAGAACTCCCAAGCCTAGGTAACTTGGGTCAAAGAGGGGTTTGGGTGTCTATTATCCAGGTAATTGGTTCCTTTCTTCACTTTACATTATCAACATAATTCTGGCCTTTAAGAATTTGTTAATTAGTATTAGCCTTAGATATCTTAGCTCAGGCCTATATAATTTATTTGTATAATCCTAACTATTTTGTAAATTGCAGAATAGTTGTCAATACACATTGGTAGATAGTGAACTCTCTGTACCAGGTCTAGGTAATTCTATTTTCTGAAAGGTCATATGGCATAGCACAGTGGTTCTCAACCTTCCTAATGCCACCAACCTTTAATACTCATATCTGGGCGTATCTGCATGTGGGCATACCTGCCTGGAGACAGATAAAGGAGCAGTGTCTCAGTTTCTAAGATCATCGGAAATATGTTTTTTCCGATGATCTTAGGTGACCCCTGTGAAAGAGTCATTTGATCCCCAAAGGGGTCGCAACCCACAGGTTGAGAACCACTGGATACAGCAGATACAGGGCCTGTCTTGGATTCAGGAAAACCTGGGTGTAAATCTTTCAAGTAACAGATGCTACCTATGCAATCATGTACAAATAAATCACTTCACCTCTCAATGTCTCCAACTCATTCTCTAAAATGATTAGGTACAAACAAATTGCCCATCTTCTTAAGGGAAGGAAATTTCCAAGCCAGAAGCTGCCCACACCAATCAAATCTCCAACCGAAATCAAAGGTAAATATTCCATTCAAAATTGTTATTTTTATGGATATCTTGTTTTTTGCATCACCTTCATTTCCACATATGTCACATCTTTTCCTCCCGTATAAAAAGCAACACTTTGTTGTTGTTGTTTTAAGGACATAATGCTAGAATATTTTAATTCATGACTTCACGTGATGATAAAACACATCATTCTAAACTAACCAATTATGTGCTTGTTTACCTGAGCTTTACAGAGGGTTTCTCCCTTGACTACCTCTACGAACATTACTCCAGGATAGGGGGGCACCTACAATGGGCAGAATAGTCATGGTTTTATGCTAATGCCACTGACCTTTATGCAGCATTTGATATTTTATAAAACACTTTACTCACAACAAAGTTTTGATACAGATAGTACAAGCATTACCATCTGCATTTGATAGATGAGAACAGTGAAGTGAATAACCTACCCTAACCCTTCCCTGCAAAGTTATTTGAGTTGGAAACATAACCTAGACAGTGGTTCTCAATCTTACTAATACCGCGACCTTTTAATACAGTTCCTCATGTTGCGGTGACCCCCAACCATAAAATTATTTTCGTTGCTACTTCATAACCGTAATTTTGCTACTGTTATGAATCGTAATGTAAATATCTGATATGCAGGATATATTTTCATTGTTACAAATTGAACATAACTCACATGTTGAGAATTGCTGACCTAGGACTTCCACTACCTACTTGAACTCTCTTTCTACTATAATTTGATCCCTGGTCACTGAGTGTTTTTATTTGGTTGGGGTAAAGGAGGGGAGAGGAAGGGGGTGGGTTGCTACATGTTTAACAGTCAACCAGTTCACTGAAAAAAAATACTCTGGATATACTTTTAAATTCAATCCACATTCCTAACTATTAATAAGTATATAATTACATAACATATAATTATATAGTGATAATAATGATCAATCTATATTTTCTCCATCACTTTCTTAGACAATCAAGAAAACTATAAACCAAGCCTTAATTTGTAGCCTTTGTCAAAGCCTGAGATATAAGGCTCATACTGAAATATTAACAATTAACTCTGATGGTTCCAACACAGTTTTGGAGGGGAACATTAAAAAAGATATGATTTCACTGTATAGGAAATTCAAGGACTATAAGTGAAGAAATGCCCTCTACCAATGTATTTTATCACTTGCGCTTTAAGTTAGAGTCTTATAAAGTTGCCTGGATGATAGACAGGTTAAGTAACTTGTCCAGTGTTAGACAATGAATACATTTCAGAGATGAGACTTGAACCTAGGTTTTCCTGACTTAATGACTGGTTCTTTGTCCACTAAGCAATGCTGCTGCTCCACTGGTTGTTCTGAATCAGCTGTTCTATCAGTTTATCTACAACTCCTGAGAGGAAATGCTTACTAGCAGGAAAGATCTTGGAGCTGGATGTGAGGAACTCTGAACATTAGGTACTATCTCTGAGACTAACGTGTGCCTTTTATCCTACTTCATGCTGCTTTTCACAATAATGGTGAGAACTAAGTGTCAGAATGATGCCTGATGGCAGGCTACCAGATTAAACATTCGCAAGCATGCCTCAACTGGCTCTCTGCAATCATCAGGAAAAACACACCACGATTAAGCACATATGGAATTAATTCTTATAGTCCTTAAACTATTTATGTAAAACAATTCAAAAGATACTAAGAAAAGGCAAATTTTACTCTAATAAAAATCTGAAAAATTAAAGAATTTGCACTATGGACTAATTGAAACTAGGTTACATATAGTCTGATTATCATACTGCTGGGAAACAAGAAAAGCCATCGTACTAGGATATTTATAGGATTGAATTATGACTCACTTTCCCAGTATTTCATTGATGTCATAGTGTAGTATAAAAGTCTGTTATCACTGCTTTGGCAGTGGTGTGTGTGTGTGTGTGTGTGTGTGTGCATGTGTTTAAGAAAATATTACTACTCTAAAAGAGATTAAAGAAAAAGGAAAATGACCTATATGTGCATAACTGGGTTTTTTTTGTGATAGCCAAAGACCTGAAATTGAGGGGATGTCCATCAACTGAGGCATGGCTTAACAAGTTATGCTACATTATTATGATGGAATTCTACTGTGCTATAAGAAGTGATTAAGGGTATGGTTTCAGAAAAACCTGAGAAGATCTGTATTAGCTGATGTAAAGTGAAGTAAGCAGAACTAGGACATTATATACAGTAACAGCAATGTTATAACAATAATCAACAGTAAAAGACTTTGTATCTCCAGTCAACACAATGATCCACAACAATTCCAAAGGACACATAATGGCAAAATGTTACCCATCTCCAAAAAGAGAACTGATGGATTCCGAGTGAAGATTGAAGCATTTTTCTTCCATTTTTTGCAACATAGCTAATATGAAAATGTTTTGCATAACTTCAAATATATGGAGATATTTCTTGCTTTCTTAAAGAGTGGGGCAGGAGGAAGAAGGGGCATAATTTGAAGCTGAAAATAAAAAAAATTAAATATATTTTGTCTCACATTACTTCTTCTTTGTGCACTTCCATTCCAATCCAAGTGTTCTGTGACAGCCCATCTCCCGCCTCTATGCCTTTGCATAATTGGTCTCCCTTGTCTTGGCTGCCCTGAAAAGCTCAGTACCACCTCCAGTGCAAGGCTTATCCTTGTCTTTCCAATTGTAAGTGTTCTTCCCCACTTGAAATCACTTTGTGGCATTGTATACACTTTGTATTTACTTACCTGTCTACTTGCACCTTGTAAATTCCTCACAATATAAGAATGCAAGTTCCATGAGAGCAAGGATGATTTCATTTTCGTCTTTGTAGTCTCTGAACCTAACATAGTGCTTTGAACACAGTGGATTGATCAACAAGCATTTTATTTAGAATGTACTTGTTGGAGAAATGACGATAAAATGAAATAGGCACTGCTCTCAAGGAGCTTACAATCTTTCAGAGGAAAGAATATGTGCACCTATAAGTATATACAGAATAAATATACAATGAATGTAAGGCAAAATAAAGAAAAGGAGGTGTTGATACTAGCTCTTGAAGGAAGTAAAGGATTGTAGCACATGGAAGGGAGGTGGGGGTGCATTTCATATATGAGGGATGGCCAGCTCAAAGGCCCAGAGAAAAGTTATGGAGTGGCTTTGTGTGAGGAACAGATAGAAGGCCAGTTTGACTAAACTATACAATAAGGGAAGCGGAATATTGTATAATGAGACTGGAAAGTTAGGTTGGGACCTTCCTTTAGGGATTTGTAAGCCAAACAGAGGAGTTAATATTTAATTCTAAAGGAAATGGGCTGCCACTCAAGCTCACTAAAAATCACTTTGGCAGCTCTTTGGGAGGGTAGATTAGAGTGGGGAAAACTTGAATCAGAAATGTAAATTACAGAACCATTGCAATCATCTAGGTGTATAGCACTGTATATTAAGTTAATGATAAATTGAGTGGAATTTTTACTTTACTGTTTTTTCCTGAAATCTTGGTCTTATATCCATTCATTTTTTCATTTCTTTTATTCTCATTGCCACTCAACAAAATAAGCAATGGATTTCTTCTAAAGGAAATGGAGATCTTCAAGCAGAGATTGGTTAACCATGTGTCTGGGATGTTATAGACTATAGTCTTGCTCAAACATAAGTTATGGCCTTGTCAGTCCTTCCTATCCCTGTGATTTGTGCCACTTTCTGAAAACCTAGGTGATATATATATATATATATATGTATATGTATATGTATATCTGTCTATCTATCTATATCTATCTATCTATATCTATATCTATATCTATATCTATATCTATATCTATATATATGTTATTGTGTACTGGTTCCAATGGCTGCAGAGATACTAGACTCTCAAGACACTCACTACCATATCAAGTACATTATGTTACCTTGGGAATGAAGGGCAGCTCTATAAAACCACATTCCAATGTGCAGCCAAAGAACCTCCAAAGGTACATCTTTTACCCTGGACAACCTCAAAAATTCTCTGTTGACCTGAAATGCTTCCAAGTCATGTAAGATTCTACTGCTTTGAGCCAAAAGCCATTGCAAGAGCAGACACAGTGTTATCATTATAATGTGACAGAGTTAGAGTGAATTTCTATACAAGGAAACATTTAGCATTTTGAATGCAATTTCATAAGGTAATAACAAAATAAAATAAATCACTGAGGTAATATATCACCATATTGATTTAATGGTAGTATCTAAAATAACTTTGCACACATTTGTCATCAGCCAGTGATATATAACACCACCATCACCCAAAACCTAGAAGTTACAAACATACCTGAGTCAGGTAATAATTTTGTCTTCCTTCAGGTCTCATTTCATCTTCATAAAGTATTCACTGATTCCCCTAGTTGTTAATGTTATCTCCCTCCTAAGATTGTCTTGCATTGTATTTACATCTCCATATACATATTGTATCCTCCAATAGAAGGTAAAACCCTTGAGGAAGATAAGGTTATTCCATGAATGTCAGTCATATGGCATCACCTAAAAGACCATTGCTGTTTAAAAAAAAAGTTAGAATTCTGTTTCCTGAAGAAGTTTGGGTAGTCATTGAGATCTCTGCATGACATTTTAAACGTAATCTCTCCCCACTACAGACCTTCTATTCAATTCTGGGTATCTATTTCAACCTATCCAGAATACAAGTATTGCTAGACCAGGTTTATGGGTTAGTCCATCTAAATGCAATTCTATTAGATTCTGATTAGACAAATACTATCAATTCTGATTAGACAAAGCTCTTTTATATGGTGTTCTATATCATTTTGAGGCTCTGCCATGAATGTGGGCTTGTTGTGATCAGCATATCATCTGAAAATAAGAGCATACAGAATGCCCCAATGTCTTCCATTTAAATTCTGTGCTGGACATCCTCCATGATAATAACAAACTCTTTTGGTGAGTACACATCATCTTGTTTTATGCCTCAAATCATATTAATTGTCAGAGAATCTTCAAAATTATCTTATAGTTTTGCTTATCAACGAATCTTATATGAACTTGAAATATATATATATGGAATTCACCTAGTTGGATAGAGTTTTTAAGATGACCTTTTCCTCTACGAAAACACATTTTTATAGTCAAAAATAATCACAATAAGTTTTTTTTTCTATTCTTTGAATTCTTTGATCAATTATGTTAAAGAGACAGTCTGCTACAGAATACTGCTCACAAAAAGCTACCATATTTCTCATATTTCCATCAAGGATAATCTTGATACAAATGTAAATTGATGACATAAAGATTTTATGGAGATGAAAATAGCTTATAGGTGAACAGTTATTGTTCTCCATCACTATTTTTTTGGTTAGCAACAAAATCTAATATTTTTAAATAATTGCTTAGCTTCCCTTCTTTCAGATATCATAAAACCATCCCTCTACACCCATAAAATTTTATCACTTCCTCAGAATACTTGAGATCTGGTCCAGGCTGCTCTTACCATCTTTGGTACCATTTCTACTTCTTAATATAGCACCTCTGAGACTCTGGTGCTACTGTTATTGATAAAGTAGTGTACAATAGGAATCTTGTATCTTTTTCATTTTTTATCTTCTTTGTTGTCCTAATTTTATCCTTAAATTCTCTTGAATGATATGATTTATCTACCTGAATAATACGATTTATCTACCTCTTAGAGAAAGATCTCTAGACTTGAATTTTAATAAAAATGTTCCTTAATATTTTCTGAGGTGCTATGGTTCACAGTTTTCCAAACATACATGTATTGCAAATTGATGTTGCTCTTGGTTATCATGTCTCTCCAGCTGATGAGATCAAATATTTGCTAGATAAGTCAATTTCCAGATTAGTTTAGCTTCTTCATTATGATGATTTCTTCATATCAGTTTAACTTTTACAGAGAAGTGATAGTCAAGATCAATGTCTTTTCCTGTTTTCCGTTTTCTAGTATTGATGCATTGTTTGAATAGGTCAGGTTGAAACTACTGAAATTGTAGGCCATGTCATCTTTTTATCATTAGCTTTTCCTTTAATCTGATGTTGATTTTGCCCTTTGTTCTTGGAGCTGATGATTCAAATATGACTTCCTATCAGTAACCACTCACCTTCCATTGATTATGACAGTCAATTTTATTTTTTGCACTGTTTTTCTGAATGTGCTGTGTTTATTGCCCTACAATCTTCTTTTGAAATAAAATATTCATGATATACATTTGTGAGGCTTCTGGATAGTCCACAAGTCTTTCATCTCCTTTGTTTCTTCATATTGAATCATATTTTCAAATATTTTCCACTCTGTGCCTTCCCTCATACATTCCCTAAATCTCTTACTAGATCTAGTGTAACTTTAGTCCCTAGTAGCCAAAGGAAAAAAGGGAATTATAAACCACTCAGTAAGATACGCTCTTTAATTTGTTCTCCTACTAGTAATAAATGTTTTGTGCTTAAACAGCCCATGTTCTCTTAGCAACCCACACTCTTTTCTACTTCTCCTTGTAACTAGCAACATTCTTTTTTTTAAACATATCTGTCCTGGACAGGGGTGCAAGTTATAGCCTTGGCACAGAGAGTTTTTCTCTGTGTAAAAGTAAATAGCCTGTACCAGAAGCTTTTTTTAATCTTCAATATCGTGAGCTAAATACCTGACCAATATAACCATGCTGGACAAAAGATATACCAAAACAATATTAGTTCACATGTCTATAATACTTTATGATATACAAAATGCTTACCTTACAATGTTCCTGTGAGGTAGAGAGTATGGGCAGTCAACAAATAGTTAAACATTTATTCAGCACTTACTATGTGCCAGGCTCTGAGCTAAACACTAAGGGATTATTTCCCCCAATTTACAGGTAAGAAAAGAGAAACTCAGAGTCTTACCCAGAATCGTAGTTAATAAATGCCAGACCTGAGATTTGGGAGCAAAAAGAGAGAATTTACTATATACTAGTCACTTTTTAAGCCCTGAAGATACCAAAAAAATAAGAAGGTACCCTATTCTCAATGAGTTAACTCTCTCATGGCAGAACTGAAGAATAGAATGGAAAGAATATTCACCCAGTCAACCTTACTCTCACTGAATTTGGCTTAAAGAGGGAATAACATACACATTCGATTGGGTATCTTACTCTACAGAAAAGCAGGGGAAAGGGGATATGAGGGGGGTGTTAGAAGGGAGGGCAGATTGGGGGAAAGGGTAGTTAGAAGCAAACACTTTTGAAAAGGGACAGAGTCAAAGGAGAAAATAGAATAACTGGGGGGCAGGATAGAACGGAGGGAAATATAGTTAGTCTTTCACAATAAAACTACTATGGAAATGTTTTGCTTAACTACACACATATAACCTATACTGAATGGCTTGTCTTCCTGGGGGAGCAGGGGGGGGCCATGAGGAGGGAAGAAGGGAAAGACTCTGGAAGTCAAAAAACAAATGTTAATGCATGTTACATGCAACTGGAAAATAAGATATAAAGGCACTGGAGTCTAAAGATCCATCTTGCCCTACTAGAAAGTTAGTGGGGGAAATGGGGGAGGATATAAGAGAGAACAGACTGGGGAAAGGGGTATTCAGTAGGCTCACTAATATGGGGTGGGGAATAGGGAAGAGATAGGGAGAAAAAATTTGCAACTCAAAATCTTGTGGAAATGAATGCTGAAAACTAAAAAGAAATAAATAAAAAGAAAAAAAAGAACTTTCACCCAAACCAACCAATATGGAGGTAGACCAGACTGGATGATAAGTTGAAAGGAGTAGCACAATTCAAGTTTTTCATGAGATGATGGTCCCAATGTTCTTTACACCATAGAACACAACCTGGATGAAGGAATCATGGTAAAGAAGTCAATGCCCCCTGAAGGTAGACTAAATCAGTCACTATATGTCATGAGGTTTTGCATTGAAGAACATGTGTGTCCTCATAGATTTGGAGTCTCAAGGAGGAAGGAATATTAAAGAACTCCACTTTCCTGGGTCTCAGAGATCAAAAGCCAAGTGCTTGTGATACACATGGATATCACAAGAGGATTCAGACTATGCTTAGTGCTGGGGAAACAAATATGAAGAAAGAAAAACAACCCCTACCTTTAAGGAGCTACCTAATGGGAGAAGAAAACATGCAAATAGAAGGTAAAAACAGCCAGATGGGAAACAACATGGTGTTCTGACTA
Organism: Pseudocheirus occidentalis; assembly: GCA_028646575.1. Lineage (NCBI taxonomy): Eukaryota > Metazoa > Chordata > Mammalia > Diprotodontia > Pseudocheiridae > Pseudocheirus > Pseudocheirus occidentalis. Next base: position 260,560,533 of record CM053593.1, read on the forward strand.
GGGCTTTCAAATGGAGGCTTTGGAGTTCATGACCCCACCTTTTGATCAAAAAGGCAGTGTGGATGGAGTACCAAGATTGATAGGTTTTGCAAAAAGGCTTTTCCCAGTAATAAGCTTCCTGGAGCATGGTGGAAAGATCAGATAACTCCCAAAGTAGTATGGCCAGATTAGAAATGAGGTCTGACTTCCTACATCATCATTCAACCAAAATTGCTCTCTCCAAAGTTACTAATAATTACTTAGTTGCCAAATCTATGAATTCTCATGCTTCTTGACCTCTCTGTAGCCTTTGACATTATCAATCACCAACTTCTCATCAGTACTCTTTTCTCTAGGTTTTCTTGACTGCTCTCTCCTGGTTCTCCTCCTACCTATGTACCTACCTACCTACCTACCTGACCCAATCTTTTAAATTTCTTTTGCTGAATATGCATCCAAGTCATGCCTACTAGCCATGGATTTCCCACAGGGTTGCAACTTAGGTCATTTTCTTTTGTCCCTCTATACTATTTCATTTGGTAGAGTATATGGGGTATCCAGGGATGACTAGCATCACTACTGTCAGGGCTTGCAGAATCCTTTTCAGGGATATTCATCCACCTTTCGTGTTTACCTTCACCTGTATCTCTAAGAAGTTGTAGCATGCTCAGTGGCCACACTATTTTGACAGATGAGTTAAGCCAGATTGAGGGTAGCTGGCAGTCCTCAAACCTGTTGGTGAGTTAGGGTGATATCTACCCCAATTATGTGAAGATTTCCCCTGGCAGCATGGGCATATGAGACCACTTAGAGCTTGTTCCAACATTGGAAACATCAACATCATCCAATGCATCCTGGGCCATCACCTGTTGTCCTGACTTTTGTCTTGACATATGACTTCAATGACTCCGCCTCTCTTAAATCCAAGTGAAAGACACCACCCCCATGGTATAAGCGGTCCTCTTTGAAAAGGAAATGCAGACAAAATTTTCAGTTGGAGATCTCATCAGCTTTCTTGTATTCAATTAGCATCTTTGCTGATTATTCTCAAATCCACTTATCCAGTCCAAATCTTTCTGCTGGTCTCTAGTCTTGTATCTCCAACTATTGTTAGACATTCCCAATATCCAGTCTATTGCCAAGGTCGGCTAATTTTACCTTTGTAATATTTCTCACATATATGTCCCTTTTCTCCCCTAACACTGCCACCACCCTTCTGCTTCTCTCATCACCTCACACCTTCGACTATTTTAATAGCTTTCCAGTCGTTCTACCTCTCTTAAGTCTCTGCCCAGTCCAGTCTATTGACTATTTCCAAATTATCTAGCATATAGCTTGTCTGTACATAGTGGCTTATATATTGCCTTCCCCATTAGACTGTGAACCCCTTGAGACAGGGACTATCTTTTACCTTTCTTTATGTCTCCAGTGTTCTACACAGTGCCTGGCGTATCATCGGCATTTAATAAATGTTTATTGACTGAAAGACCCCGATCATTTTGCCTTCTCTACTCCTATTTCAATGCTGCTGAATGCCACTAGAGAAACCACACAACTGTTCTGACTGGGTTCACTACTAATCCACTTTTCTTAAACTCAACTAAGACCTCACTGATAAATGAAAATGCTTTTTTTTTAAATCTATCCTATTTCCACCTCCTCTCTCATTAAGCTCCCTACAACTTCCATCACTGGGCCTGTTTTGGCAGATGATCCTGCCTTCTATTTTACTGAGAAAATCTAAGGCAGTCATCTCCCTTACTATGTCTCCCAACAATCCCCCAACATGACTGATACAGAGATGAGCACAATGCAGGTGCCCCAAACGTACTTGTTGATCAACTGATTCCCATCCTGTTTCCAAGTCCCAGGTTTCTATCCCATGCATGTTTTCCCACTAATTTCAAAAAGAGTTTCATGTACAGAGTGATGAAGAAGTTAAGAATCAGGCCAGTTATTTCCCATTTCTTATGCACATAAATTAAAGTAGCTGACTACTATACGAATACAGTTCTGGCATTTTTCAAATTGCCAACCAAATGAATGCTTAAGATGCATATATCTGCCTGTAGGCTCCAAAGGGTTAATGAACAATGAGGGATTTGTATAGCTCATTAATTGTTATATTGCATCCTTTTATCTAAATTGTTAGTGGCCTGCTTAGTCAATTGAAACATATTACTTTGATATTAAAGCTGCAATCAAAATCTTTATTCTTGTGCATGTTCTACTCAAGAATACAAATCCTTCCGAACAGGGCAGTGAGAATTATCTTGGAGAGTTTTACAACTCAATAAGCCATATGCTCAGGAACAGACAACAAATTCAGCCCAGTGTCTTACACCAAAAGCTTTAACTCTGTGTCTAAATATACTCGTCAGGGAGGTATAAGTTGAAAATTGAACTTGTATGCTAGCCAGAAGAACTGTTTTTTTTTTAATTCAGGATTGAGTCTAGTGCCAAGTGCCTTTGTCGGGGTGGGAAAACGGGGCAAAGTGTGGAAGAGGATTTGGGAAAGTGGTGACAACAACCAAGTTATTATCAGTCAAGGTCAAGTTGCATTTTAGAACATGATGCTTTTTTAGCTTTGTTTGTTTTTAATCCCAAACAGAGAACTAATCAAAAGTAATCTAATTTTTTTTAAACTAAAGAAAAACTGATGTCTGGATGGCAGTATAAAAGACAATTTTCTGTTCTATATCTTTAAAGAGAGATCATTAGACTTTCCGAGAACATCTAGTTAAGCAATGGAATTTGTCTTTAGTCCACTCACATTTAAAAATATTGCCCCTTATGAATTATCCTCACCTTCTCCTCCTGCTTTCCACATCATGAACCTCAGAAAGCATATACTCATATCCACAGAAAACCAACTTACCAGAGCTATTTATCAACCAACCTTACCATTCCACAGTGAATTCAGCTTTTTTGTTAACCTCCTGTTAATAGCCAATAAGTAAATGATTGATGAAATATCAATCAATCTGATTTGCTCATTCAATTGACCAAAAAACAATATGGACCATGCAACCATCTATTTGATCATTAATAAATAATCTCTGCATCCGCCTATAGAAATCAGCTTCCACGATAACAAACCAAAAGAGACTGGGTATGAGCAGCAAAGGATTTTATATCTCATATTAGACATGCTGCCTGATTTTCATAAGGCTTACCTTTATTTCTTTTAGGTCCTAGGAAATAAAGCAGGCTGACTTTGCAGGTGAAGGGACAGCTACCTAAACAATCAGAATGAGTTCCAAAGAGAGCTTGGAGAATAGTGGGATAATTTAAAATTGAATTTCAAGACAAAGAAAAAAAAAGTTAGAGAAGGAATTGAAGGACGTAAAGGGGAGAGGGAAGAAAAAGCCCTTTTAAAGCAGAGAAAATAGCTTCTCTGGAGCATTTGGGGGTATCCCTAAAGAAAGCAGAATAATAGCAAAGGAACATTAGGGATTAGGGACCTAGAATAGCAAGGGGCAATGATTAAATACCAAATAAAGATTTCGATAGAGGCAAAACCAATGCAGGGAATTCTAACATCATTTCTGAGGCAAATCACACTCTCCTTCTTTATGCATTTTTATTTGTAAGTACGAGATCAAAATGGTGCCAAGATTTCTGACCTTGGATGAGGTGGTGAAAAGAAGTCTGCTCAGGGGAGTGCTAATCCATCCAGTCCAGTCCATTCCCTCATAAATGTATACACACTGCAGATGAGAACAACCACAAAGAACATACATTTTGGCCCCTGTGGGCCAGAGAAAGAGCTGATGTTGCTGTCACAAACATTTTTTCCAGGTTTGGGTGCCCCCTCCCAACATGTACAAATACTGTTGATGTATGGCTAACACACATATTTGCTTTATTTTACATGTTTCTTGAGAGCATCAATAATAAGTAAAATACTGGTACAGGAAAGAAAAATGTGTTTTGTCAACAAATATTCAGAAATAGTTTCTATGGTCCAATCTTGTGGATAGCAGATATTGTTTTAAAACATACACCCTCCAACAGTAGCTTAAGAAGTCAGTAGGAGCCCAGCTTTGACATAACCTATGCCTTTCTGAAATTAGTCCATAAATAAAAAGGTAATGACATTTTTAACCATATATGCTAACTAGGGTATCTAGTAATGATGACATGATACCGGGAACACAAGAGTATCATCTACTTCTTATGATTCAAGTTAGGGTCGGTGACATTGATATAACTTGGAAGAGTATAAGATAGAGGGAATATTTCATAGTAAATAGACCCGGGATGAATCCCCTTGGAATAGTAAAGGTACAAATTGCTTTAGTTTTCATTTCCATAGCGCTAAATTTGTATCTCATGTGAGGGCCTGTAATTGATGACTGCTTACTTGTCGGGATGAAAGGGGATGAAAAAAATATATTCTGATTGTCAAGGTTGTTTGTGTTAGTAGCTAAAGGAGAAGACATCACCCTGAAGCCTTTGTAAACAGCATACAAACATTTTTCTTTTTAAGAAAAACAAGAAAGGGGTTGGGGGAAGAATTCTAAACCCAGCTACCCTGTATTATCTGGATGACATTTGGGAATATGGCTCACAGTATTTTTTTTTCGTGTGTGTGTGTGTGTGTGTGTGTGTGTGTGTGTGTTTTCCTGGAAGCCAGATTTGTATCAGCTAAGAACTAAACAAGCTCCAGTGTATCAGTCTTGGACTCAGACCTAGATTTTCACTAGAGCTGCATAAGATTTGGGAGTTTGTTGTTTTTTTAAGAAAACAAATACCTATGTTTTCTCTTGCTGTATTGAAATTCCCTTTTAAGCACCACACACATACACACACACACACACACAAAGTTGGATAGAGAGAGCATCCCTATGTGGCTATACTTAGTAAATATTTTAAAATACATAATAATTACTTCCATGTGTCAAATTCTTCTCTCTTCCTGAAACTCCCAAATGCCTCTCATTATCTCAGACGGTCCTATTTCTAAATTTCCCTTGATCTACTATAGATATTATTATGTCCTAGTTCTGAGTGTAATTCATTAACATTCTGTGTATTGAAGTATTAAATTATATAAGCAAGAGGAGGGTAGAATTGCTTGTAGTTAAGTAATGGAGCTATTGTTATAGAAAGTATTTCTTATCAATATTATTTTCACCTAAAAATCTGAAAACTCTTCAGCTATCCAGTCACCCTGTAACTTGGACTTGGATATAGTAAAAAAACATTGTCACCAAAGAAAGGAGTTTACTTCTGAAAATCATAGCCCACTCGATACTGATTTTTCTGTGCCAGGAACAGGATATTTGTATGAGTTATTTCTTACACAATTTCATTTCTAGCAGTAGATTTAACAACTTAGAAATATATAAGTTCATGCTTTGCACAAAAAAGAAAATGGAATAGGACACCCATTTTCATTCAAATGATGAAACATAAGTTCTTGCAAAAACTTTTGAATTTTATATAGTTAAATTACCCATTTTATCTTGTATGATAATAGCATTTGTTTAGCCGTGAACTTTGCCCCTTTCCACAGTGGTAAAAGGTAATTTCTTCTTCATTCCTCATATTTTTCAAATAATGGGACTTTAATATCTAGGTCATGTAACCATTTAAAGTTTATTTATTTAAAGTTAGACAATGGAATAAAACTAAATTTTGCCAGATTACTGCCCTGTTTTTCAGGGTTTTGACTAAAATAGAGTACTTCCTCCAAGAACTTGAGAGGTTTGAGGTTTATCTGACACCATGCTACTCTTCGTCTGCTTTTCTGTGTTATATATGCCTAATCTCTTCCTCCTTTCTAAAAAAAATCATTTTAGTAATTATTGCTTTCTAATGCATATCTCTATCTTTTTCTCAGGATGTACTGTCTAGATGGCACAGTGCATAGACTACTGGACTTGGAATCAAGGAGACCTAAGTTTAATACCTACCTTAAACACTTAACTAGCTGTGTGACCCTGGGCAAGTCACTTAACCTCTTTCAGCCTCAGTTTCCTCATGAGGATAGTAATAGCACCTACCTCACAGGTGTTGTTGTAAGAATCAGCTGAGAGAACATACAAAAAGCGTTTTTGCGAACCTCAAAGCAGTATATAAGTGTGAGCTATTATTACTACTAGCATGAGATACTTCATCAAAGTTTTGCTAAAATCAAAGTAAAAGACAGCTCTAGCATTTCCCAGATCTACCATATCAGTAATTCTGTCATTAAGGGAAATAAGACTAGTCTGGCTTGATTTTGTCTTAAAGAAACCAAGTTGGCTCTTCCTCATCACGACTTTATTTTCAAGACGTTCACTCTCCTGCCTAAGACACTTGCATCACTGTGTGACCCTGAGCAAAATCACTTAAACTCTCTATACCTCAATTTCTTCATCTATGGGGACAATAATAGTACCTCCTTCACAGAGTTATTGTGAGGATCAAATGAATTAATATACATCAAGCACTTTGAAAGCCTTAAAGTGCTATATAAATGCTGGCTATTTATTATATTATTATTAGCTGGTATCACTTGGAAGACTACACTCTATTCCTTTTCCTTTTGACTATCAAGCCACCCTTTCACAGTCCTGCAGTACTATTCTTGTCCTGTACAACCATTCAGTGACCACTGACAGTGGCTTGGCAATCACACCTGCCAGGTCTTTGAATACCTAAGGATTTATACAAGACTAGTTAATGGAACACATCAAGGGCAACGGGGTTCTCTCTTATTGTCACCTAGTTTGTCTCAAGCATCGACTCCCTATCAGCCAGGAAGGAAGGAAGGAAAGAAAAAAGGAAGGAAGGAAGGAAGGAGGGAGGGAGGGAGGGAGGGAGGAAGGAAGGGAGGAAGGAAGGGAGGGAGGGAGGGAGGGAGGAAGGGAGGAAAGAGACTGAGAATTTCTGAAAGCCCTGTCTTAAGTTTCAAGAACATTGTGTATATATGTGCACCTGCCAAATCCATATTTTCAGACTCTATTAAATGCTGGAATTTGGAGGGTAGAGGTGAAAATTTGGGGGTGGACAGACAGGATGTTTATTTGTTTTGATAATGAAACCCACAGTGTTTTCTATCTCTATTTTGTTTTGCTACAGAATCCTAAAGAAAAGTTGTGGGGCAAAGGTGGATTATGATACCTGTGAAGGATGGGATAGAAACAGGAATGATAGATGATGTGGGTTTGTGTGGGACAGTGGGAATTAACACTCCCAGGGCTCCTGGGTTCCTCTGTCAGTTGGTGGCAGTTAGTCAGCAATAGTTACTGGTGGTGAGGAGGAATGTAGACCCCCTTCTCCACAATGATTTTCCCCCCAGTCGTGGTTGTTTTGGCTGGACTAGAAGAAGGTCTGGTGGTTTGGGAGGCACTGCTATTCCTGAGCCTCTTGCGTTCAGGGTCCTGGAATATCATCTTCTAATGGTGGAATTTCAGGTACTGTGATGGGCAAGTGAAAAGGATGCATTTTGAATGAGAGTCATCTTGCTAGAGTCTCTTTCAAAATTCCCACTTTGGCAACCATGCAGTACACCCACATTGTCCATGTTTACAAGTATGTTCAGCTTAATTCCTTACTGTTTCTTGCCCTTTTTTTGGTGAGGCAATCAGGTCTTGCCTTGTTTTCAATGGAGAGCAGCTGTTCTCTACCCACCCATCCCCATACCTTCATATATTAAAACACTATTGTATCCTCCCTTCAGTCACCAATTAGTGTACTCTAAGCCTTCCTTTAACAAACTTCTTGGGGCTGCTAGATGGCACAGTGAATAGAGCACCAGCCCTGGAGTCAGGAAGAGCTGAGTTCAAATCCAGCCTCAGACACTTGATACACTTACTAGCTATGTGACTTTGGGCAAGTCACTTAACCCCAATTACTCTCCAAGAAGCAGATAGATAGATGATAGATAGATAGATAGATAAACTTTTGGACTTTTTTCAAGTACCAATAACACTCATAAACTAACATAGTTGAAACTCATAACCTAGATTATAGGAGATTTTTCTAAGTATTTTAAACTAAATATTTTAAATCTTCCGTATGGTCTGGTAAGGATCTTGGTATTAAAACACATTATTATAATGTTCAATAACAAATAAACTAAAATGTTCTTCATTAATAATAACTAATCCCATGCAAAGAACTCAATAAACTACAAAGCACTATATAAATATTGTCTATTAGTAGTCATAATGATAGTATTAGAGATGAAAAATAGCTTCTTCTAAGTGGCCTTATATCATCATTGTTGTCATCAAACATTTAGTATCATAGATTTGGAGCCAGAAGGGACTACAGAGGTAATTTTGTCCACCTCTTTTCACCTTGTTTATGAAGAAACAGATCAGAAGAGAAAAATGGCTTAGGCCACTCATGTTGGTAGAGACCTTGATTTGACACCAGGTCCTCTGACACTATATCCAGTGTTTTCTCTGCTGCAACATGCTGTATTTACTGTGTGCAGGGCAGGGTCCTAATCCCTTGGGTACCACACAGAGGCATGATTCCCACTTTCTGCCCTCTAGGCACTTGTTATACATTTGGAGACATATGCATAAAGAGTAAGACATGGTAGAACATGGTAGCAAGAGTTGTAGGAACTATTTGATGCCCTATGATTTCCCTTCTGGATTTCAGTATTGAATGATCTTTATAAAACTTCTTTAATTCTCCTACCACCTTGTAAACGGGTTTCATGTTATTTTGCCCCATTTAATTCAAGTGAGAATTGGTGGGAAAGACTCCAGAAACTGCGGGGGGAGGAGGGAATGATTGTCAGTAAAGAACCTCGTAATTATTGCCCATGAATTTGTGGCAACTTCCCCAATTTTCTAAGCCATGTGGCTTCCCAAAGGGTTGAGAATTGGGAAGAACCTTTCTGAAACACAAGGGGAAATCAGATGTCTATCTTTAATGTTATTACAAATTTGGCATTATGTACTCTTCAGGCCTCCAGATGATCTTTCTGCTTTGTAATAAAAGGTCAGAGAGTATTTTTTATTGCCGAGCTAATGCAGAATTCAACAAATGGACACTTTGTGAACTGTCAAAACATCACAAGCCACAGTTGCCTCTTATTTACATGTATTTGTCTGTTATCCTTTGCTTACTTTCCAAGGCCCCCACAGGAACTGTACCTGCCTCCAAACGTACAGCAGCTGGAGCTAACTGAGGCCAAAACTCCCATTTGTGAATCCCTGGCCTGTCAGGATCTAGCCTCTGGACAGCTGGGGAATCTGGCTCTGGTTTCAATAAATCTTCTGCTTTTCTATCCTTTGCTTTCTCACTCTACTGCTTTCTACAGTAAAGAAAAATTCTTTTTCCTCTAATGCTTACTGAGCTCCAGAAAGGATTAGTTTGAACCAAATGCTGTCAGACTCTTATTTCAGCTGATAATTGTTAACCAAAGGGGTCAAAAGAATATTAATATGAAGCCCGAAGAACAGCTCCATTTTTGTAGGGGCCAGAGTTATCCTAATAATCAGAACGGCAAAATGATATGCCCTTTATATTAAAGGCATATAGGGTCCTGGAATGAGTTATCTGAAACCTATTTCAACCTAATTTCTACAATTTGTTATCTACTTGAATGTAAAGGACACCTTACCCATTTCTGCAAAATAGGAAGGAGAAGTTGAACTGCATAGCAAAAACATACACATTTTATATACACCTACTAAAACAGTGTTTAAGTTCCCTCCCCCTTTTCCCAGGTCTATGGATTTGTGGTGAGCTCTATCTTGCCATCCTGTTTTGAAGGAATGAACAGAAAACCTCCAGAGTGCACTACCAGGTCCTCTTCTTGCCCTTGCTTTCTATGACCTTCATGTTGGAATTGGTCTGCAGTCCAAGAGTTGTCACCTTTCTTCCTTTCCCCAATGCCAGGCTAAGACTCATGGTTCTGTCTCTCCTCTGCATTGACCTGTTCTCATCCTCATTATCAATTTCACCAAAATATTTGGCCAGAGAGCTGCTATCCCACATAAACAGGTATCAGGCATGCTACACCTAAGACAAAACTATGTATTGCTTCACTATGCACCTAAAATGAGCCAACTACTTCTTTTACATTTAATACGGGATTTCCAGAGGAGATGGTGTAAAGATATCCTCTCTGTTGCTGACATTCATGGTTTTCTTCTGATACCTTTGTCGGAAGAGAGATACCATGTAGCAGTAGCTTAATATTCATTCATTCATTCAACAAACATTCAGTGATGTACCAGGTGCTATGCTAGGCATCACAGAACATAGTATCTGTCCTCAGAGAGGGCACTGCCACAAAGCATTTGGGACCAATCAAAGGGGACAAGACCAATCATACAGATTCAGAGGAATACCTGTGATGTGGTTTTCTCTTTATCCCTTTTCATTTACTGGGGAAAAGCTCCGCCTGTTAGACTAACTATTCATATAGATGAACCACAGATTAGAACTGCAAGAGACAGTACAGGTCATCCAGTTCAATGCTCTCATTTACAGATGAAGGAATTGAGACCTAGAGAGGTGAAGTGATTTGCCCAAAGTCACCAAAAAAATAATGGATTTGAGCCTAGGTCCCCTCTCTATAAATCCAGGTAGTTTTCCACTGTTTTGTGTGTTCCTAAAAGAGAAAGCGGTGCTTTTATTCAGTTTTCTCCTTCTTTAAGATAGACTTAAGCCGCATATGTTATACCAACCAACATTCTTACAGTCCTAAAATGATTCCTGAAATTAGCTCGTATCTCATACTAATGAGAGTTACCCCAAGTCACTTATTGAGCCTATTCTGTTTGCATATTCTTCTTAGCTCTGCTTTAAATTCATACCTTCAAGTTTCATGTTGTATGTTCTCTGAGGAGTTCCTTGACTTATTTGCAACTCTTCCTGGCATTTCTTTGTGTCCTGTCAGAGTGCCTACCCTACCCATGTCAATTACTACACTCCAGGTGCTGAAAGTAGTCAGACCAATGAGCCTAAAGTCAATTTGATAAGCTTTGTTTCTCCTCTCTATTACCTCACAGTTAGCCTTCCACAGGGGCTTATGTTGCTCAGATTCTCAGTGGAATCTTAGCTTTGTACCTCTTTTGTGGGAATGGAAAAGAGGAAGGGCAGGAAAATGAAGGGCTAATCCAATACAGACTCTGGAGCTGCTGGTGTTAAGTGGTTGCTCGTGTTCCAATCTGGACTGTTTGCTCAACTTCGCCATTAGTCCCATGGATAACAGTGACCAATAAGGCGTAAAAGCATATGTCCTGTAACGTTGCCTCTCCTTGTTATCCAGAGGACCCTGGAGAATCATGAAGAATAATGTAATTAGTGAGAATATGCCATCCTACCAAAAGGATAAGAAGAAAAAGATGTTTGCTTCTGCATATAAGTAACTCAAGTACAGCTCAATCCACCTGCCCAGTAGACCATTGATAACCCTTTCCCTCCACAATCAGAAGCAGTGAAGTTAAGAATCAGAGCTCATCAGAATGCAGAAAAATATAAAAGTGTGACTTAACCAATTTATCTGAGTAAATTCTGCATCTCTGCCAAGACATTCTCATTTGCGGCAGCTCAAAGGTTTCCATTAACATCCATCTGCTGTCGAAAGAAATAAATTTTGAGTTTTACAGTAAGAGTATATATCACTAGCAAACATTTCCCTAATAAAAAAATGGGGGGGAATCAAAACATTTTATTTGGTAGCATCTTAACAGTCCATATGGAGTTTTCCAAAATGAGTATTTCTTTTGCTGGAAAACATTTTCAAATGGAAGCATTTGTTTCAATCATTTTAGCAAAACAAATGTTTGCCTTAAAGGAGGTTAAGATGAGCCCAATCCAAAAAGTTTTATAATCTGGCTGCCATCCATGCCCTCCCTCAAGTTTTACTATTAGGCATACACATGCACATAGAATTACAGAAATATATATGGATATATATGTACATTTATATATACATATATACATGTGTATCAGTATATACATATGTATTACATACCTACGTGTGTGTGTGTGTGTGTGTGCATTTAGGTAGCACAGTGGATAGAGTTGTGGGCCTGCTATCAGGAAAGCTCATCTTCTTGGGTTCAAATCTAACTTCAGACACTTCCTAGCTGTGTGACCCTGGGCAAGTCACTTAACCCTCTTTGCCTTAGTTTACTTAACTATAAAATGAGCTGGAGAAGAAAAAGGCAAACTACTTCTTCAGGATCTTGGTCAAGAAAATCCCAAATGATGTCACAAAGAATCAGATATGACTGACAAAAACTACTGAACAACAACTGAAATATATTCATACATATGTGTGTGAGTATGTATATGTATACATATTATATGTTATGTGTACATATATAGATGACTGCCTAGTGGAAGTTCCTCAAATTTCATTTATGACTATATCAGCTCAGATTTTTTTCTGTTGCAAGAGACCCTAATGAAGAAATTTCTTCTCCTAATAAATAATAGCTATTATTCTTGAGATCTGGAGTCTTAAAGAACTGACTGTTGCACTGATGGGTTAAATAACTTCTTCTAGGTCCACCCAACCAACATGTATGAGAGGAGGCCCTTGAAAGCATGGCTCCAAACCAAATCTTCATCTATTAGATATCACCAACACTCTTTCTAAAGCACATGTCTAACTGGAAAAAAATTGCCCCTGCAAAATCCTTGATGAGATTTTGTCTCCATTCAGTAGTTGACTTGTTAGAGACTAAAGTAGAATCAGATATTTTTGCAAATGGTCAAAGCTCAAACTGTTATCTGGAGCAGTGTGGTAGACTGATTATTTAAGCTAGAAGGGTTATGATAGGTCCTTCAGTCCAGTTGCTTTATGGATGAGGAAAACAATTTTGCAGGCTCACAATATTAGTTTCCTATCAGAATATAACTCTGGTCTCATGACTTCCAGGAGCTCTTCTACCATGATGAGCTCCCTCTTGTTATTTTTTCGAAAAAATTTAAAGTCATAAGCTTGATTGTTTTTTCAAACAAAAGCAAATCTTTGATACTCCAAAACTGATTCTATCTATGAAACATAATTGCTAATATTCTCATTGTTGGTAGTAGTAATAAAGTAAAATAAGCACTAATCATACAGTCTCTTACTATTATATTAATAGCATGTTTCTGAGAACTAGCATTAAAGATATCACATCCTTATAATTTCCTCATTATACTCCCTAATTATTGATCAATCAATAAATACTTACTAAGCACTTCTCACATATACATAACTGTGCTGAGTGGTAGGTTACCAAAATAATTGATAATTATATAGTGCTTTAAAGTTTATCAAATATTTTACATCTAATTTGAGTCCTACAACACCCATATGGGTTATGTACTACAAGTATAATTATCAACATTATGCACATAGGGAAACTGAGACTCAGTAAGTTTCAGTGACTTGCCCAAGAACAAAGAGCAAGTATGAAAGGTGGGATGTGAAGCCAGCTATTCTGGATTCAGTCTAGCACCTACAATATAACCTCAGCCCTCACAGAACACACATACCAGCTGAAGAAAGAAAGCTAGCATAATAAAACCATGAGAATATGGTTTAACTATTAATGAAATAAGAGTTCAGAGAGATCCAAGAGTCTATGAATTGTCAAACATAACAACCACTATGCATTCATGGCAGTTCATGCAAAAATAAATGATAGCTACAGAAGGAAGCTAGAAACCATTGCTGGGGAATTCGAAACCCTAAATAAAGAACTGAAGACCTCAGGCAGTGCTTTCATCATCTTTGTCAATTAGAAAAATAGGGGCATCCAAAGAAATGGGGAGATTTGGAAATTTAAGAAAGAGACATTTGAAAAAGGAATTTTAATTTCTCTACCATGGCTTAAAACATAGGACATTGACTTCTTGACCAGAGATGAAGTGAAAGAGGAGATAACGAAGAATGTACTCCAAAATGGTGTATATAGTGTATATAGTGTATATAGTGTGAAACACATTCCCAGAATGACCAAAATAAAACAAGTGCTAAATGTTTAGAACACTGAAAAAAGGATTTTTGTTTTGCTTTGTTGGAGGCAGGAGGAGAATCAGAGATGGAACAGAATTTTTGCTTTGGGTGGTCAGGATTTTGATCATTGACAATAGTAAGAAGACTTTCCTATCTGACTCTTGCTTTTCTTCTCTTTTTTCTTCCCAAGAAACTGATATTTGAGTGGGCAAATAAAAATGGTTAGTAAGGAATATCAACCAGAGATTATGAGAAGATAATTTAGACAGCATCTAACTTCTATCAGAGTTCAAGTCACCAGACCTCACAAACCGCATCCCAGGAAGCTAAACAAAATGGTAGCTGCACATGGGTAATCCAACGCAGTGATCTTCAAATGATACTGAAGAATAGAAGAGGGTTTGTTGGATTGGGAAAACACAAAAGTCCTGAACTGAGAGAGAGACACAGAGAGAGAGAGAGACAGACAGACAGACAGACAGACATACAGACAGACATACAGACAGACATACAGACAGACACAGACACAGACACAGATACAGAGACACAGAGACACAGAGACAGAGACAGACACAGAGAGACAGAGAGACAGACAGAGAGACAGAGAGAGACAGAGAGACAGAGAGAAAAGAACAGAGTCTATATAATTTAGAACAATCAACTATAATTCTTCTATTCTTGTGAAAATTCTAGAACACATTATTAAAGGGATCACTTTTTAGCACTTAGAAAAGTATCACTAAAGATAATATAATTTTAACAAAATGAATCATAGTAGACTAACTTAATTTTTTTAACCTAGTAACTAGACAGGTATATCAAAGAAATGTTTTAGACCAACCTCATTTTTTAACCTGTAAGTAGAGAGGTATTTCAAAAAAATGTTGTATATCTGGTGCATCTAGATTTCATCAAATATTTATCGGTGTATTTCTTGCTATCATTGTGGACAAGATGAAGATAGGCTAAATAATAGGAAAGCTAAATAATAATAAAGGCTGGACTAACCATCATTAATCAGAGAATTACCACTTGAGAAAGGTCTTTAGTGGAGTACCCTAGGAATCAATGTTTGATTCTGTGCTATTAATATGTTTATTAATGACTTAGATAAAGGCACAGATGGCATGCTTATCAGATCTGCAAATGCCAAAAAATTTGAAATTATATTTTGACATTTTGAATGACAGAATTGTTATCCCAAAATGTCTCAACAGTCTTGAATCATATTCCACATCTAAGATGAATACATATATATGTATATGTGTTTGTATGTATGTATAAAACCTTACATGGATGGAAGAGGCTTGGGAAATATTTTAGTTTGTAGAAAAACATATGGATTAGTTAGTGACCTACAAGCTCACTGTTAGTCAAGTGTGACATGGCAACCCAAAATGCTTGCACATTAGGCTCAATTCAGAAAGGTACAGTACTTGGGATGATAGAACTGATGGTCCTGTTACACTCTACTCTGGTCAAGTCACATGCAGATATTGTGTTTAATTCTCAGGGTCACATTCTAGAAAGGTAATTAAATACTAGAAAGCATTCAAAGTCAAGCAACAGACTAATGATATTTCCTGAAATCATGCCACATTGGGATTGCTAGAAAAAAAAAACAGGACATATGTAGCATTGAGTAGAGTAGGTTGAATGGATAGGCGGTAAGGAGAAGAAGGGACATGTGATAGCAATCTTCAATATTTTAGCAGCATTTTCAGTGATAGAAATGCTCTTTGTGAATGGCTAAACAAATTATGGTACACAAATGTAATGGAATATTACCTTCTTGAAGAAGTGATGAATATAGAGAAGCATGGAAAGATCTGTATTAACTGATTCAGAGTAAACTAAGTAGAATCAAAAGATAACTTGTAACACGATATATAATCAAAGGTGAATGTCTCAAAATACAAACAAGCACAATTCAAAGAAAAGACATGAAAAGACATTCCTAACACACCTCTCTGAAGAACTGGGAAGCCCATAGGTGTCATACACTGCATATAATTTTAGACTTTTTTTCATGTGATCAGTTATACTGAATTTTTCTTCTTTTTTGTCATCAAAAAGCATTTGCTATGTAGGGTGGTTCTCTGCTAGAGGAAGGGGAAGGGATACTGAATTATGTTTTTTAAAAAGATATCAGTAAAAACCTTTTTTTAAAATCCATCAATAAACATTTATTAATCACTTAGACAATGTGCCGGACACTGTGCTAAGGGCTGAAGAGACTAAGAAAAGGCAAGTATTTTCTGCCTTACATCCTGCTCACATCCTCTAGAAAGTGCTTAAGCTAAAACTTGAAAGAATCCAAGGATTCTAAAGAAGCAAAGATGAGGGGGAAAAGGGGTGCTGCCCACACGATGAGGGACAGAACAAGTGGTAATTGAACAATCTTACTGATCCATCAGCAACGTTGTGATGTCAGGGAAAGAAATAAAGCCCCAGTAGAACACTTGGGTGGACTCCCTCTGGTAGCCTTAGAGACAGCTAAGTCTGGTAGCAAATAGAGAGCTGGGCCTAGAGTCAAGAAGATCTAAGTTCAAAATTAGTCTCAGATGCTTAACTGACTATGCATCCCTGAGCAAGTCACTTAATCTCTCTTTGCCTCAATGCCTGGCACATAGTAGACATTATATGAATATTTGTCCCCTTCCCTTCTGCCCCCCCCCTTTATTGGAAGACATAGACAAGAGTCACCTGGGATGGGCAGACATGGATGTTTTGATCTGCATTGTTGAGGATAACATCCAAATTTGCAAGCTCAGGAATCAGTTTGAATATTTGGAGAGTAAGGAAAAACTTCTAACAATTTGAGCTGTTTGGAGCGGCTACATGGTGCAGAGCACCAGCCCTGGAGTCAGGAGGACCTGAGTTCAAATCTGATCTCAGACACTTGACACAAAAACTAGCTGTGTGACTTTCGGCAAGTCACTTAACCCCAATTGCCCTCCAAAAAAAAACCAATTTGAGCTGTTCAAAAATATTGTTTCCCATGGCTAGTTTCCCATCTTCATTAGAGACTGGACAGCCACTTATAAGAAAGCAAGGTATAGTGCTGGATTTGGATGGCACGAGAAGGTCTGAGTTCAGATCTTAGTTTTGCCATTTGCTCTCCACATAATATTGGGAAAAATTACTTAACCTCTCTGGACCCCAGTTTCCTTACCTATAAAGGGAAGATGTTGGACTAGATTACCTCTAAAGTCCCTTTCGAACTATAAGATTCCATGATTCACTGTATTATTAAAGACATTTGGAAATACAATCAGTCTAAAGTATCACCACCATAATTCCTTATAAAAATTCAACCCAGAATTATAACAACATTTTTCTCAAAACTTACATTCTTCAAATGTTATTTATAGTGACATAGTAGATGGTGTTGAAAGTGTAGTCATGAAGGCCTGAGTTCAAATCTTGCTTCCATAACTTACTAACGAGGTGATCATGGGCTTTTTTTTTTTACTTTTGCTAAACCTCAGTTGCCTCATCCGTAAAGTGGGAATAATAATACTTTTAGGACATATCTCAAAGAAATGTTGTGAGTAACCTCCTTATTGCCTAAGAGAATGGCACTAGCACCCCCACCATGTTTTTCAGTTAGCTCTACTGCTCCAACATTCAAACTCATATGAACTTTTTCATCTTCTTTAGTAGATAATAACACATGAGCTTTAATTACCATGGTTGCCTTTTTTTTTCTTCTTATGATAAGTATTACACACTGAGATGCAGGAGTATACAACAAAGGATGTTGCTTGTGACTTTTGAGCACACATTGAAATGAACTCTGATAATACCTTTATTCACTTATAGGACTGTAGATTTCTGGCTAGTAAGTGTCTGAGACTGGATTTCACCTCAGATCTTCTCAACTCCAGGCCTACCACTACATCCACTGCACCACCCAGCTGCCCCTGAAAAGTAGAGGGATTAATTGAGTTGCCCTGGGTCACATAGATAATGGATTGTCTAAGGCAGCATTTGAACTCAGGTCTTCCTGGATTCACTCTATCCTTTTTACCACCTAGACAACTCAGAAGAGACTAACTGTCCTTCCATTTAAATGTAAGTCTTTTTGTGTCATTTATAGCAAGAATGTCAGTATGGTATGTATCAACTCATAACATTTTTAGACAAAAATCTCACTTTTAGAGTTCTAACAGTTAAACTAATTTTTATAAACTAGAAACTTATTTTTATCACTCCTTTCTCTTTTTTTCATCCCATCACTACAAAGACATTGGGGCAGGTAGAGGACGGGCTAGATAGGATTGAGGGCTATATTTGAATTTCTATTTCTTTCATATTTGACCAAAAATTACAAATGTGGCCAATATTTATTTTTTGGCATTTGGTCCTTCACTAGCAAGCAGTCTGTCACCAGGGCCATATTTAAAGCCTTTCTATTTTGGCAGAAATAGCCAGAGCCTAGAGTCTATTGGACTTCAACAAACCAGTCACTTCTATATCAGAATGAGGCATCAGAGTAAAATGTTCGTGATCCTGGTTGGCCGCTTTATTAGCCAATGCCTTATTTTCATTATTAAGACTTGACCTACCTTAAGGTCCTACCTTCAAAACTGAGACTAAATATTGGACCCCTCCCCTGCATTTATTACTTATCGCAAATTGAAATTATATATACAACCCACCATATGGGAGACTCCTTTCCTAAACAGAAGAAAAAAAATTGTACTAAGTATAGTTTATGGTAACCCTTTTTACTTGCCTGTTAAGCTAATGGTTTTCTTTGAAGCTGAGCAATTTATAATCACACATTTGCATACCAAAAGTTCAATAGTTTTTTTTCTTTCTTTGTTACTTTTGCAAGAAACTAAATGAGTTTTACTCCTTTCTTTTACCCTCTATGACAGGGGTTTCAAACCTGGGTTCTCCAAATTCGTTTTAAAAACTACTTTGACAACTGTATTTCAACACGATTATTTACATTTATGATCCTATATATTTTGTTTTAGGCATTTAAAACTGACTATTAACTTCAGTAGAATATCAAAGATGTCCATGACATAGAAAATGTTAAGAATCCATATTCTAAAATAAAAGTTGCTTTTTCTAGGACCATTCTCAGGATAATTATTAGTACCTGAATACAACAGATCCACTACCCTGAAAAAAAATGGCCACCTCTCAAGACTATATACTATTTGTCATGTTTCCCTATTTATTGCTCCTAAAGCTTCAAGAACAACTAGGATTTTGCTTATAAATCATGTCACAAGTGGAGCTTTTCCTCTATATTAGTATAGGAACCTTCTGGGGCTACTTTTCCAATTGCCAATGGAATTATCAGTCTGGGTCCACTGAGAGCAGCTAACTCCTGGGGATGACCCTCAGGAGCTGTGGATCTCACAGAAAACTCGATGGTGCAGTCAATATAACGCCAGACTTAAGAGTCAGAAAGATATTCAAGTCTTGACTCAGACACTCAGTAGCTGTGTGACCCAGGGCAAATCACTTCATGATGCTCAGCCTCAATTTCCTCATCTGTAAAATAGGAGCAATAACAGCTCCTACCCCAACAGAGTTCTTGTAAGGGTCATATGAGATAATACATGCAAAGCACTTTGCAAAACTTAAAGTGCTATATAAATGCTTGTTATTGTAACTGTCATCAGGCTCCAAAACCCAGTCTGTCCCTGCTGCTTGCTTCCCATTGATTATCAGACAGTAGTCTCAATTAGCTTTTAGAAAATGTATTTACTAACATAAATATATATATATATATACATACAGATAGACAGATATAGCTATAGATATAGAAAAATATAGATAGCGAGAGACAGAGATACAGATAGCAAGAAAAGTTGATACAACGCTTCTTTCTCAATCCAGTGTCACACACTTTCCCTTTGTACACAAAAGGTCCCTGGGGAAAACTGGTTCAAATTGTAAGCATAAAGGCAGTGGTGTACATATGTATAGGATGCACATGTGGCAGAGGGATAATTCACAACTCTTGGTCACTGGAAGTCCTTTTCTCTCTTAGTAGAGGCCTATGAAGTTCCCCTAAGTGTAACTCTTTGCTGGGTTCCAAGATTTATTAAATACCTTTCTAGAATACAAAACCAAGTCCTCTATTCTGTGGAGGCGTTACACTCATTGATGCTGCTTCCGTCACATAGGTATCTTTCCGAATCCAGAAGGAGTTTTGTCCTCAGAGGGTCTTTTTTGCAGTGTCTTCTGCTCCTAGATAGGAGTGTTTACATATTGCTATTGATTTGGTTTCTGTAATGATATTGTCAACAGAGAGAAGGGGGAAGAGAAAGAGAAAAAAGTCCTTAATTCCTAATTGACTCTGTTGGTTGATTGACTAATTAAATGAAGTTGTGGTAGAACTGTGTCCTTATGCTCTTCTACCAGGTGAATATTTATCATGCCCAGCAAATCCTGGATAGGTTATTAGTCATTTGAAAAGATGGAAACTTTACCTTTTTCCAGATTTGCCTTGTATGGGAGAGTCTCAGGAAAAAAAAAACTATTTGAAGCTACCCTAATCTGAAGTTTACAGTCTAATGCATGAGAGAAGGGGGTGGGGAGAGCACACAAGATGGAGCTAAAAAGCAAGGAAGGGCAGAAACTTGGGAGTATCCAGTGGGAGTGGGGAGCATCTTGTTCTACAGATGAACACAGGCTGAGCTGCAGAGGGAGAGTGGAGAGAGTTGAAAGTCCAATTTCTGTTTTTTATAAAAGAAAGCTTTGAAAGAAATGTAGTATTCTACCTTCCAGCAGTCAGAGAGGAGTAGAGAGGAGGCTGAGGGAGATAGCATCCAAGGCTTGAGTTAGCTGCACATGATGATGAGATTGGAAGTGATCAGCTTCCCTAGGAAGGGCATCTGTTTCCATGGAGTTGAAACCAGGCTCAGCTGCAGACGGAAAGTGGAGAAAAGGCATGGGGAAGAGCAGTTGGAGAAGGGATAAAGTTTTTGTTCTGGAACTTCCCTCAATCTTTGAAGACATGAATACAGTCTATATTTTGGATCCCAGTCCTGTGTTCTGATAGTTCTACACAGGCAACTAGGTGGTAGAGAGGGTAGAGTACCAGAACTGGAGTCACAAAGACCCAATTTCAATTCTGGCCTCAGACAGTTACTGGTTTAAGTCACTAAACTTCTGACTGCCTCAGTTTCTTCAACTGTAAATTGGGGCTAATATAGTACCTACATCCTAAGATTGCTGTGATGATGAAATGAAATACTTATAAAGTGCTTAACATAATTCTTGGTACATAGTAGGCATTTAATATGTGCCTTTTTTTCTTCTTTCCTCTTTCCTTCAATAGCCTGCCTCAATCTCTCTTTTCCCTACCATACACAGCCCTGCCCTCCTTCCAGTTTCACCTTTCAGCTTATTTTGTGTGTTGTTTCCTCTTTACTTTCAATGCTTTCAAGCTCAGCTCATTAAAATCTTGGTGGGACTAGGGGTATCACATCCCCATTCCTTCTTCTTAGTCTCTTTCCTCAAAGACCATGAGGGTCCTTTTTCAAAACTCCCAGGAGTGACTCAAGTCTACCTTCCAGTTCAAAGATTGTGATAATCCAAATCACTCTCAGAGTTGAAAGGAAAGGATTGAAAGGTTGTCTCTCTGAACTACAAATCCCAGAGCTCCAGTCAAACCCCTATTCTCATGGCTGCCAAAGACTTATGCAGTGAACATACCACATATGGTGGCACTTTCCTTGACATGTCAAAGGCTAGCAGGCCAGTTAACTACCATCCTTTCTATAATCTAACAGAATTTAGGCTTCCTATAAATTTAAAACTTCCTTTTGTAAATAAAATATGTATTAGTGAAAGATAGCTTAGATTCTAGCCTGAATATTTAGAGTAATTCCACAGGTCAAGTACTCCAGGCACATCCCCACTGACAGGAAACCAAGTCTCTATCAGTAAATGCAAATTCTCATATTTCCCTCAGAAAAAAGCCACCTTACATACTCAATTCCCCTAGATACCCTTACAAGATGTACCAGGTACAAACTTTGAGTATTGGATGATATTATACAACCCTTAAGAAGAGAAAAAAGAGATCTTTATTTTTTTGAGAACCTTTTTTAGTATTAAGACAGGAATTATTAGAATATGGGCTAGTTTGAACCAGAAACTATAATTCTTTTCTGTAGTCTTCATCTTAAAATATGTTGCTATTTATTAGAATAATGAAAATTGTTCTTCCCTCGTATTTCTTCTTCCCTCATCTCTGTCCTAAAAGCCAATGCTTTTGACTAGAAAAATAAGTAAACCAACTTTTGAGAAGGCAATAAGTTTGAAGCAGGAAAAAGTTATAGAAGAGTAATAAATGCAAAACTGAGACATGATAAAGCCAATCCCTCTCACTTTTAAGCAAATATGTATGCATGTGTATCTGTGAGTATATATGTGCATACACACTCTATATACACCTAGGTATATGTGTGCATACACACACATGCATGCACACATACAATCTGCAGTCCAGGTCTGCTTGTTAGTTAGAGGATGTGATTTTGAATTGAATGAGATCCAGCAGCCGTCCAAAGCTCATTTAAGAATCTGATATTTGAAAGAGACAGTCTAATGGGCATGTTAACTATCCATCCATCTAGATTCTCCAAGTTTTATCCCTACATTACGACCATCAGAAAGCAAAGTGCTCAGATCCCATTATATCAGTCTCTCACAAAAATGTCTTTATTTCTTGAATTATGATTTAGCATTATGCCCTCTGCCTTTATAGAGAGTCAATGCAAGAACTGGCTGGCTGGACAGAGTCTCCATCGTTTGTAAAGCTGTGTTTGAAGGTATTGCCCTCATTACCCCCTTAGTATCCTTTTAAACAAGGATTCATGTGACAAATTCCTGTTCACATTTAGTTCTGGGAAAGAATCTATCTCTACATATGAATTGGTGGGAGGCCAGAGGTATATGTAAGTGGAGAAGGGGGCAAGTGATGGGGAGTGGGGTGGATTACATTGTCAAAAGGAAAACTAATGCAACCACCATTTTCGCCTGCGCTTCCAGAAAACTTAGAACTAAATTTATTGGCCAAGTGTTCAGCTCCAGCCTCTGAAAGCACCTACTCCTTATGCTTCCTTCAGATGGACTCACTTCTGTTTTGTTTTTAAATCGCTTTTCTCTCACTGTGCTTTAATGTGTAAGCTGCCTGCCTCTAGTCATTTTGTAAGTAGGTGGAGAATAAATCTGAACAAATTCAACATGTGAAGCAGGGTCTATGAGTACTGCAGAAGAATAGAGCCACTTTGAAATAGGATTGTGGCTGCTATCCAACTGGCATGGACTTCAGGTAGTCCTACCTGCCCTATCACGTGTTGTACCCTATAGACTATTTGTGAGAAATATGTATGTGCATACACACATATATGCACTCATACACAAGTGTGTGCATGCATGCGTGTGTACACAAATACACATGCATGCATGTGTGTATGTTTGTGTCTTGTGTATATGTATATATGCATATGTGTATGTGTGTACACCAATATGCATGCATACATATATATGTGCACGTGTGTGTAAACACAATGAGCTATAGAGCCTTCAACTGTAGGTTTCTGTTCTGAAGAGAGGTTGCCTCATGCACAAAAATAACACCTTCCTTTGTCCATTTCAATAATTAGAATTCATTTGAATAAAAACACTTTTTCTTAGAATCTATAAGTATCCACTGGGAGACTTAAACCTATCAGTCATTAATACTTCACTGTCAATAATTTAGCAAAATCTCTTCTCAGTAGTTAAAATCAGCAAGCTCTAGGGAATAGGGCTTTGAACTGGGGAGTGCGTAACTAATTTTTGTAGTATGTAGTAGGGGGCATATTTCTGTGAATGACAGATTCAGGTGAGTTTCTATAGTAGGAGAATTTTGATGGCCAGAAGGAAGCATTAGACTCCTAAGAGGCAGGAAAGTGGGGTCACCTCCTAGTGAGAAAAGGGTGCAGAAAGGGAGGTGGGAGGTCAACAAAGGCAAACTTCATCTATTTTGCTATTCTGCCTAGGGCTCTGTTGGAGGTAATAGCCCATTGTACCACTGAAAATCCTCTCTTCAGTCAGCTTTCTGGAAGTTGCCAGTGACTGGTTGACAGGCTCAAAAATAGTGATATTGACACATTTTGGTGTTCAAGATTATAGAGGGCCGCTTAGCAAGCCTCTCATCTTATTTATACATGGAGTGCATTCCAGTGTAACCCACACTCCATTTTGCTATGCAGCTATGTGCTTTTGCTGTTTTTATTTAGCTAGAAATAATTCAGGGCACACTCCAGGGTATAACATCTGCAGCACAAGTATGTATGTGTTGTTTATTTTTATGAATCAAGCACTATGTTTACAGTTATTTGCTCTTAATTTGCAGCCTGAAATGAGAATGTGGAGTTTGGCACTATGTCTCTCTTTCAAAAATATCCAGTTGATTATAAGAACACATGAGCTACAAACTGGAGTACATCCCAGTAAAACTATGTGATATTTGTAGTTTGTATGAAAAAAGAATGAAGCAACTACTGTATTTTTAAAATTCATCAATGGAAAGGTCTCTACCTTGTCTCCTCTCTGTTAGAGAGAGGCTGAATCTTGCAGGATGTGGGGGTGGGGAGGTCTTGACTTAAACCAATAGCAAAATATGGATGGATTTTCCAGCAAAACTTACAAATGGACCACACTGATGTCCACACTGGAAAAAACATCCGTTTTATAACAATCTACATTTACATAGTTTTTTATTTAGTTTTTTATTTGTTTCCTTGTTTAAATTTTTCATTTTCATTATATTTTTTATTTACACATTTTCTCCCCTTCTTGCCCCTGCCCCAACCCTAAAACAACAATCCCACTGTAAAGCCACACCCCTGCTCTGCTCTCTTATTTTCTGGTAGGGCAGGGAGGGTCTCCCTATCCCAGCCCCTGTATATCTTAATTCCTAGTTGCAGGTATTGCAGAACTTTAAATTCTAGATTCTTTCGATTCCTCCCTTGTCCCTCACCCCCACTGG
>CM053593.1:260585949-260608086 GCA_028646575.1 Pseudocheirus occidentalis
CCATGCTTTGACTCTTTTTATCCATAAAAAAGGATTCTAGAGTTTTATTGGTGTTTTTATTTTGCTTCCTCTTCCTCATGTTGGCCAGTCAATTAATTGGTTGTTTTTTTTAGGTCTGTGAAACTCTGCTTCCAAGGGGGGAAGCTCTGTTCCAAATAGCTGGGGTTTTCCCAACTGCCAAAGCTATTAGGGGGGTGTTGCAAGACCCCCCAGCTTTGACTTGCTGAAAGTGCTCCCCAGGACCACCACCCAAGACCACGATCTGGATCCAGGCCACTCAACGCAAGAGCACTTTGCCCTGATCAATCAATTCAGCCCTGCTGCAGAGTCCGCAGGCCAGGGACTCTGAGGCAGCCTGGTGGGAGCCAAGGTTCCAGCAGTTCCCTTCCTCCACCACTTCCTTGCCCCGGGGGCAGATTGGCTGAACTGCTTTACCCCCCAATTAGTTTTCACAGTTTCACTTTCACTAACCCGTCTCTGAGGATTTGAAGATCCCTTAGGCAGGTGCTTTAGATTTTCTTTAAAGTAGACTCATGCTGTGGCTTGGGAGACTCAGCTCCTCCAGGCCGCCCCAGGGCCTAGCGTGGCCGCAGCTGTGGTTTTGGGTTGGCTGGGTCTCTGCTCGGGTGCACTGGGAGCTGCCCCTCTCCCATCCTGTTCCCCATGCCTTGGCAGATGTGGAGGTGCTGGAGGCTGTAGAACCGCTGCTGACTGACTGCGGGGCTCGGCTCCGGCTCCTACCCACCATCCCAGGACAGCCACTGTCTCGGCTTCAGGCTGTTCCAGTCTCCACTCCTGCGGCCTCGCTGAGCCCCTACTGCTGATCTGCCTTCAGCGAGAGGTGTGTTCTGTGTATTTTTGTGAGTTTGAGAGTCCTAGACTTTCTCTGGGCTCATATTTTATGGGTGTTTAGGGTGGAGGTGTGGGAGCTGTGGGACCTTGCTGCTTCTACGCCGCCATCTTGGCTCTGCCCTTACATAGTGTTTTTAAGTTTATAAAATGTGTTACATGCTTTGTCTTATTTGGGTCTCACAACACCCCTAATAAGATAAGCACAACAGAACTGATCTACAGATTTATCCTTATTTTACAGACAGAGAAACTAAATACTGACTTGCCCATGGAAACATCACTGATGTAAAATGCAGGATTTGAATATGGCTCTTCATAATTCCATATCTGTTGACTTCTCCATAAAGGAAAATTCAGGAAACAGTGATATACATACAGAGAAAATGTTGTGGATAAACTGAGAGGGAAGCTAGGTGGTGAAGTGGATAGAGTGTATGACCTGGAATCAGGAACACCAGCTTTGTGAGTTCAAATCCCGCCTCAGATACTTACTAGATGTGTGACCTTGGGCAAGTCATTTAAACTTCTTTACCTCAGTTTCCTCATCTGTAAAATGAGCATCTACATAGTGTTGTGGATAGAACACTGGGCTTAGAATCAGGAAGACTCATCTTCATGAATTTAAATGCAGTCTCAGTCAGTTACTAGATGTGTGACCCTACACAAGTCATTTAACCAAGTTTGCCTCAGTGTCCTTAACTGTAAAATGAGCTGGAGAAGAAAATGGCAAACCACTCCAGTACCTTTGCCAAGAAAATTACAAAATGGGGTTATAAAGACTAAACAACTAAACAGCAGCATGACTAAACAACAAAAACAAGCAATGAAATGAGCAGAACCCAGAGTGCAATGTATACAATAACAACACTAAAAAACAAACAACTTTGAAAGTTTTGAGAACTATGGTCAATACAATGATCATTCATAAATATTTGTATATGGTCATCAGGGAATTTGTTTTGCTTGACCATGCCTATTTGTTACAAGAAATGTCGTCTCCTCCTCCTCCTCCTCCTCCTCTTCCTCCTCCTCCTCCTCTCCTCCTCCTCCTCCTTCGTATTCTTCTTCTTCTTCTCTCCTCTCTTTTTCCTCTCTCTCTTCCTCTCTCTTTCTCACTCTCTCCTTTCCCCCCCCAATCTCTTTTCTTTCTCTCGGCTGGGGATAGGAGAGAGTGAAAATAGATTTGCTCCTTTCATTTTTTAGAGAGTTGGTAGGGTGTTACAGATGTAAAATATTGCATGTACTTTCAGAGGAGGTCTTTTATCTGTCTCATTTTGTTATAAGGGATATCTCAGGAAGTGGGAATAATCAAGTAATGCAAAATGTATCTATAAAACAGAAGGGTTTTTTTTAGTAGCCACTAATCCTTGAATAAAGGCAGTTAGGTGGCACCACAGTGCACAGTGCACTCCTGTCTGGAGTCAGGAGGACTCCTCTTTCTGAGCCCAAATTTTGCCTCTGACATAGACTAGCATTGATCCTGGGCAAGTCACTTAACCCCGTTTGCTTTAGTTTCCTCATCTGTAAAAACGGCTAGGGCAGGAAATGATAAACTGCTCCAGCATGTTTGCCAAGAAAACCCCAAATGGTGTAATGAAGAATCAGACAAGACTGAAACAAACAACTAAACAACAAACAACCCTTGGACAAATCACAAGTTTCCTCTTGTGATCCTAAATGAACACCATTCTAAAAGAAATTCTACCATACAATAGAACTCTCTTGATATAGCAGGACACCAATAATTTCCTCTTCCCTATCAATTTTACTCAGAGAAAAACCTTATTCCACACTTATAGACCACTTGTCTAACTCCAGCCAGTACATGCTATTTATTCATGAGAGGGATTAAGACAGAGTGTAGAAAAAAGTACAGGGAAAGTCAATAGAAAAAAAAAGAAAATAATTAAAACATCAAAGATGGGGTTTAAGTGAGTTCTGTTTTTTTAAGGGGATGTTTCTGGGGAGAAAATAGAAAACAAAAATTATGTATATTTTTTCAGAATCATTGAACTGTTTATGTTAAAGCAGTGTGGTATGTTGTGTTAGGGTATTATATACTGCAGTGTAATGGACAAAAATCCTGGATTTGGGAGCTAAAAGACAATTCAGACAATTTCCCTTACTCTCTGCTTTATCATGGGTAAGCAGGGCATGATGAGAAAAGTGTCCATTCTGAAACCAGTGAGCCTGGGCTTGAATCAGTGCTGTACCACTAACTAACTGGGTGACCTAGGGCTATTCCACCCCCCAGTCTTAGTTTCCTCATTTCTAAAATGAAGAAGTTGAACCACATCACAGTTCCTAAAATTCCCCTCAACTCTAAATCCTAGGATAAGATAAGCATCTATATATCTTGCTACCTGTTCTTTGTAGCTTTAAAAATGATTTCTAAAAAAGTATGCTGAAGAATGTTTCATTTGACATTTTCCTGACTTTATTTACTGAATTAGAATCAGTCAGTGCCTTTTTACCAGACATACATTTCTAAATGGATCTTAAAAGGGGGAAAAAACTGTTTGCACATTTATGCTTGAAAGGAAGGAAACAAAACAAGCATTTGAGAGGTTATTATGTGCCAAGCACTGTGCTAAGTTTTTTCTAAATACTATTTCATATGATCCTCATAGCAACCATGGGAGGTAGGTGATATTATTATCCTCATTTCACAATTGAGGAAACTGAGGCAAATAGCCATTAAGTAGACTTGCCCATTATCACACAACTAGTAAGAGTCCAGATTTGAACTCAGGTCTTCTAACTTCAGACTCACTGCTGCATAAGAGTATTTTCCACTTAGCAAGTAAAAAATAAGTTGAAATGGCACTTCATATTTGAGAGGACCAAATGAGGTGATGTTTACAAAAGTCTTTTATAAACTGTGAAGACCTACATAACCATAAGGCACTATTGGGGAGGTAACTAATTGGCACCATGGATACAGTGTTGTACTTAATCAAGAAGAACCAAGATACTTACTAGTTGGGTGACCCTGGGCAAGTCACTTAACCACTTAACCACTGCATGTAAGGGGGCAGCTAGGTGGCACAGTTGGAGCGGCTAGGTGATGCAATGAATAGAGCACTGGTCCTGGAGTCAGGAGGACCTAAGTTTAAATCCGGCCTCGGACACTTGACACACTAACTAGCCGTGTGACTTTGGGCAAGTCACTTACCCCAATTGCCCTCCAAAAAGCCAAAAAAAAACTAGCATGTAACTCTCAGGGAGGTGGTGAGGACCAAATGGGATAATATATTCAAAGAGCCTTGCAAACATCAAATCACTATATAAATGCTGCTGCTGCTGCTGTCATTGTTTTCAGTTGTATCTGACTCTGTGACCCCATTTGGGGATTTCCTGGCAAAGATATTAGAGTGGTTTGCTATTTCCTTCTCCAGCTCATTTTACAGATGGGGAAACTGAGGCAAGCCGGGTTACATGATTTGCCCAAAGTCATACAACTGTCTTAGGCTATGTCTTGGGCTGGATTTGAACTCAAGAAGATGAGTCTTCCCAATTCTAGTCCCCACACCCTATCAACGGTGCCTCCTTGATGTTATTATTAGTCAAGAAACATTTAATAAGCACCTATTATGTGCAAGTCACTGTACTAAGTGCTAGGATATAGAAAAAAGAGAAAAGAGAAACCCTGACTTCAAGGAGTTCACAGTCTAATCGGGAAAAACAACACATAAAAAGAAGCTGAAATGCAAGAGTTGGGAAATGATAAGGTGACTCCCCCAGGTCTATTCCTTATTCTCCTTAGAAGGAAGATCCAAGAGAAGCTCTGTAATGTCTATCCTTCACCCTATCCCATTAGAGAAAGAAAGGAACCTCAGGGGCAGAAAGTATTAAGGAGATGTAAATGTCACAGATGATGTGATCTTGCAGAAAGATGAGCTTCTGGAAACAATTATGAAGTCCAGGAGAGCAACCAGGTGGGAAATTATGATATTATTAATAATAAGAGTGTTCATATTATTGCCAGCCAACTTATTAATTGAAAGAATTTCAGAACTAAAAGACCATTGGTCTGAAGGGGACCTTGGAGAGAGATCATTTATCCAATTATCATTATTTTAGAGATAAAGAAAAGGAAAACTTACAAATTTTTTCATCTAAAATGAAATATAAATGAGAAAGAACTTTCTCATATAAATGAGAACGTACCACTATGACATTTGACCAAATTACAAAATAAACAACACAGTCTTTGTTGTTGAGATGTTTTAAGTGTTCCAATGTGCAGTCTATTTTCCAGATGTTTGGGTGACCTGCAATGTAAGATTCCACTGAGCACTTGCAACATGATGCCCAGGTCTTTAGAATGAACAGGATCTGATTCCTCTCGCTTCTCACCTGCATCAGATTCTTCCATTTTCTGGAAGCACAAGAATGAGATAAATCAATAAAAGTGACTACAATAAAGAAAATGAAAATAGCATTAAGAAGCAGCCAAACTCTGGGGTAGCTAAGTGGCACACTTGATACAGAATTGGTCCTGGAGTCAGGAGGACCTGAGTACAAATCCTGACACTTACTTAGCTGTATGAATCTAGGCAAGTCACTTAACCCTGCTTACCTTCCCCTCTCAAAAAAAAAAGAGCAGCCAAATTAATATTAAGTGCAGTGACCAATCTTAGGAACTGAATGATAAAATATAATATATGTAATATTTATTATATATTCACATAATAAAATAAAAACAAAATATCATGGCAATATTCACTCAGAAGTGGTCATTTGGTCAGGCAGATTTGCTTTAATCACTTTTGTTATAAAGGAGGATTCAATATAAGAAGTAGTATTTCAGGAAATATTGGTATTAAAAAAGCCATTGAAACTTTTTTTTAAAGAAATTGGTCATTTTTAAAAATAGTCTTTAAAGTCAAGAAATAAGTTAATTGTGAAAGTATAGAGAAGTTGATCTTAATCCAGGTCAAACTTTAGTTTTAAGCTATTTATGGCAATCATGACAACAGTACAATAGAATAAGTAGAACCTGTTGACAAGGATTGCTTAAAAATGAAAGCAAATTCTGCATAGCAAATGAATGTGGGCTGCTTGTTATCAACCTTTTCAGCTTTTTTTTTCTGAAAATGGGTTATTTGACATTATGGAAAATAAATCCAGAAATTCAATTCGATTAAAAAAATACTGATACTGACCATAAGTTATTCTATTCAAGGCACTCTATCAGGCAAGGGGAATGGATGCAAAGTTTGTAAAAGGCATAACAGCATCTTCCTTCAAGGGGTTATAATATGGTGAGAAATTTAAGACATAAGGAAGAAAAAGCATAGTACAGTAGAGTGTTGGAGCCAAATGACCTGGGATGAAATCCTACATTGAACACTTAACTATGTCTAACCATGGGCAAGTCACTTAACTTCTCTGAATCGCTGTTTCTTCATCTGCCAAATGGGTATGATAATACCTGTAGTATCTGCATCACAAGGGTTATCATAAGGATCAAATGAGACGATGTACATAAAACCCTCTATAAATGTCAATTGTTATGTGTGTAATAACACAGGCTAGAATATGATTAAGTTTCCCAATAATGCACTGGGTCTGCTATCCCTCCAGCAGTGAAAAGATCTCAACCCACTTGCCTCCCTACCATGTGTGATTAATGTCCATTTTATACATGGACATCATGTATGTATATATAGGTATGCATATATTCCACATATATATGAATAGATACATATGATTTAAGTGCACTGCAGAGGTAAGAGACACATTTTGAGTAGGAAGGAATCATTTCTATCTGGAAGGAATTTAGGGAAGCATGAAGGATTGCTTCTGTAAGTGAAGAGACAGGAGGGCCAACCTGAGATCAAGGAACAAATAGTCATATTTAGCTAGAATATAAAATATGTGAAGGAGAGAAGGGTTACTTAAGGTTGAAAAGATAGGATGAAGTCTGAGTGTGGAGGGCCTCAAATGTCAAGAACAAGGAATTCTTATTTTATCTAGTAGTCAATGAGAAATCACTGAAGGCCTTTGGACAGAAAAGTATGAATTGATCAACACAATAGAAATCTATGAGAGATCTATGGAGAGGATGAACTGAAGGCGAAGGTGGACTTCTTCCTCGTCAAATTTGTCTTAAATATTGTTTTGTGATAAAATCCTATAGAGAACATTATAAAGAAAATACTATGAGGAGAATACTGTGAGGAGCTGGCAAGTATAGTTTATTTTAGAAATACTCCTTCCTAGTATTACTGAAGGTAGAATAAAGAAAAACCATGAATCTTGATTATTTTATAAGAGACTGAATTTAGCTTTTTTTCCCTTGACATAATACCCCCTTCCTGACTCTAATTTGCAATAGCAAATCAGATTTCTAGAGAGTAGCTACTACTCCTACTTCTGAACTTCTAGGAGTAAGACTTAAGGGTTATGGAATTTTTTTTAATAGCACTGCATGTAAGCCCCTTTATGATGTGTTCTCCATTGATTATTAATCAGCCAGAATTAATAAGCTTTTATAAAGGCATATTTACTAAGCAAGTATAACAAGGACAAGTTGTTGTATATATAATCCCCCCAAAATTCTGAGATATACTCTCCCCCAATTTCACAGAGTTCATTGAGAAACTGGGATCAAGCTTAGAGAGCATATGTGACAAAGTGGTAATTCATAACTTCTGGTTACTGGAAGTCCTTTTGGCCCATTGTAGAAGGTTCCTCAATTTCCTTTTGATCCATGAGAAGCTGGCGAGCTGGGTGTGGCTGTTAGCCAGACGTGGAGAGTCAATGCTCTTATAATGTCCCTTGTGTGTCTAAATTTCTCCTACCTATCCCAATATTGCCTTCAGCCATTACTATTATAGAGATAATGATACCAGTGTTGTTGGGAAGTCCAAATCTTCCAACCTTTTAGAGCTCACAAGATTATCTTCTGGAAATTATAGCTAAATCCAGTTAAGGCAAAAAAAAGGGAAAGTGTAGAATGGTCAGAGAGGTAGAAGCAAAAAGTACTGTCATGGAAACCAAAAGAATAGAGAGGATCAAGAAGGAAGTGCTAATAAAGTGTACTGATCAAAATTTTATTTTACATTAATAATGCTTTCTTCTCGTTTCATGCTTTTACTGTTGCAAAAAATGAGAAAACAAATACCTTAAAGTTTACTGGCTTGTGTTTTTATTTAAATCAAAAATTAGATATTTAAAGTAAATTAGTTATTATTTAAATATAGACTGCACTCCTCTTCTAACCCCCCACTCCCAAAAAAAAGAAGTGGCTTGTAATTCTGTTTTATTATTTTGATTTTTCAAGTAAAAAGGTTTTTGATCAATATGTCCCAATGCCCCCCAAGTAAGGAATTTTTTAAAATCCTTTAATACATAGCTACATATTCTGACAAAGAAATTGACATATATGAAATGTATCTTTTAGCATTTCCAATTCATCACCTCTTTCAGGAGGAGAGTTAAGTGTTTTATCTTCATTCTATTGGACTCATTTCCTATCATTGTGTCAATCAGAGTTCTAAAGACTTCCAAGTTGTTATTATTACATAAATTGTTTTCCTGGTCCAGCTTACTTTGCTCTGTATCAGTTCATGAAGATCTTCCAAGTGTCCTCTGAAATTGTCCATTTTGCCATTTTTTATGATGATATTCCTTTACGTCAGATACCACAATTTGTTTAGTCATTCCCCCATTAGTTTCCAGATTTTAGCTGCCATGAAAAGGGTGGCTATAAGTAATTTTCTACATCAGTCCTTTCCCTTTTTCTTTGATTTCTTTGGAGTATAGCCTTAATGGTACAAGTGGATCAAAAGGTATACAGCATTTGGTAACCTTTGGGGCATAGTTCCAAATCGCCTTCCATTAAAGCTGGACCAATGCACAACTCCATCAATAGTGTACTAGTATAGCTATCATCCCAGAGGTCTTCTAGTATTTGTCATTTTCCCCTTTTATCATCTTTTCCTGACTGATAGTTAGTCGTAAGGTGGAACCTTAATGTTGTTTTAACTTTCATTTCCCTAATATTAGTGATTTAGAGCATTTTTATATGACTGCTGATGACTTAGATGTCTTCCTTTGAAAACTGCCTGTTCAAATCCTTTGACTGCATACTGGAGAATGACTTTTAATCTCATATATTTGAATCAGTGCTTATATATCTTGGAAATGAGACTTTTATCAGAGGAATTTGTTGCAAACATTTTCCTCAGTTACCTGGCTTGTAATTCAATTGACAAAAAAAAACCATTATTAAGTACTTGGTGTATGCTAGATATTGTGCTAAGTGCCATAACCTGAGAGTAACCTATAACCCTATTATTAGTACCATTTATTCTGATCACATTTTCCTTGTCTCCTAAGTAGCAGTAGCACTAGCCAGTTTCCCCACCTGCCTAGACACTCAGTAAATGACTTGTAACTATTGTACCAGCTACTGGTGCTTGAATGCAAGAGAGAAATATCGGTCCCATTGGCTCCCCCATCATTGCTAAACTGCTTCCTCTAGTCTAGTCCCTCAGATCAGTAATCTCTAAATTCACCCTCCCTTCAATAGTCATTGATGGATTTGTCCTCACCACAACCTACCCTTCACCTATTATCTATCAACATTCTCCCATTCTGCCTTCTCTTACTACTGTGCAAGATTCTCCATATGCCACACCCAGCAATAGGCAGTTATAACCTAACTAGGACCCAAGAATCAGAAATAACAGCTGCATGAGTGACATTGGAACCCTGCCTTCCCCAGATGTCTTGTGATTGTGGCAGACACCAGTAAGCAAGAGCACTGCCCCCTTTTCCATTTTGGATAAGAATGAGTCATCTAGGATAAGCATGGACGGGTGATTTTCTTCATTGTAAATCTTATTGCATTATCTCTCCCTAAAGAAAGACATTCCTCTTTAGAACTGTGCTCTTTCTATCCAGGGTGCTAGCAGCATAGCAACTTCACTGTCATCCTCAACTCCTGCCTTTCACCCCACATACCCACTCAGTCACCAGATGTTATTTCTACTTCCACATCACTTACATATATTTGTTTCTGACTCATACAATCACCATCTTAGTTCATCACTTCTTTAATGGACTAGTGAAATAATTTCTTCACTGTTCTTTTTGCCTCGGGTCTCTTTCCACTCCAATCTGTCCTTTTCACAATTGCTGAAGTGTTTTTTTTTTCCTAAAACATACATCTGACCGTGTTGCTCCACTTGACTCAATAAACTCCAGGGGCTTTCTATTTCTTCTAGGATGAAATACAAACTTTTATGTCATTCAAAACCTGTTACAACCTAGCCCCCACCTACCTTACCAATCTTCAGAGTCCAAGCTGACTGGCTTTCTTACTCTTTTCCACATTCATACAAAAAACAAACAAAACAAAAACCACAACTAAAATATCCA
Organism: Pseudocheirus occidentalis; assembly: GCA_028646575.1. NCBI lineage: Eukaryota > Metazoa > Chordata > Mammalia > Diprotodontia > Pseudocheiridae > Pseudocheirus > Pseudocheirus occidentalis. Next base: position 260,596,195 of record CM053593.1, read on the forward strand.
AAAATGAATGGAAAAGTAAAGCGTGATTCCGTCCCTTAAGTAGAACCATGTAAAGAAAGAGGAATGGATTTATAATGGAAACTTTCTGCTGAGTTGAAATCTGAGACAATCCACTTTTGTTAGTTGTTTTTGCATTGTGGATAGTGAATAGCTACACACAGAAAAACGTGACTCCTGCTGAAAAGCTGTTTATGTTCACTGACTGGTATGACCTATTATTTGAATCATTGCATTGTTTATGTATTAGTTAAGCAAAAAAGTATCTTCAAAAAAATTATGTTCTTTACTAGATACATTGATCAAACTAACTTAAAAATTAGTTACTAACAATTATTATTTACAAGTGGGCCTAGCTTCCCAAAATATGCAAGAATTTTTAATATAATGAAGACTATTCAATAACAGTTCTCTCAGTTTATAATATTAATAATGTTTTGGTGAGAACAAAAGAGTTTTTGTTTTACAAATAATTTTAATGTGCTAAAATATTATTCAATTTTGACTGCATTCTTTTTTCTAAGAAAAGACCTTCACAATCTGGCCCCCTCCTGCCTTTCCAGTCTTCTTATGATATATGTAAATTGCTTTACAAATCTTATAAAAGTGCTAGCTGCTTTATTGTGGTTGTTAATATCACCACTATTGCTGCTACTAATACTACTACTACCACCACCACCAACCACTACCCATTACTACTGCTATTACTACCACTACTACCACTATACTATTATTACTGTTACGATATTACTACTCCTACTCCTACTATTCCTACTCCTCCTCCTACTACTACTACTATCACTACCATAAGTACTATCACTACTACTACTACTACTACTACCACTTTTACTACTACTACTACTACTACTACTACTACTACTACTACTACTACTACTACTACACAAATTACTAGGAAAGAATTCCTTATAAGACAAAATCTGCTAGTAAAACTAGAAAGTGGTATGGCAGAGATTAGACTCAGACCAACATCTTATATTATTTTTGACAATATATTATAAATGAATTTATCATCTTAAAGATCATTCCATAAGAAAAAAATTAGGAAAGAAATAGATTATATATCTTTCACATCTAAGGGTAAAAGTTGTAGTCTTAATCAAATAAAAGATAGAGGTAATTACAATTGATAAAATAACTTTGATTATATCAAACTGAAAAGCTTTTGTACAAGCAAAAATAATTCACCTATAATGAGAAGTAATCAAAAGCAGAAAAAATCTTTGCATCAGATTTCTCTAATACAGATTTGGTATCTAAGAAATAGAAACTGAAATATAAAGTACTTGTGTGTATATGCATATGTACATATATACACATGCACATGTGACTATGTATATATTATATACATATGTGTATATACACACATATAGGCATATAGATTAGTTATCAAAGGTTTGAACAAACAATTCTCAAAAGAAGAATGGCAAACTATTAATAACCATATGAAAGACTATCCCAAATCACTAACAATAAGGAAATGCAAATCAAAACAACTGTGAGATTTTACCTCATACTCTGCAAATTGGCAAAGATGACAAAATATGACGATAGTGAATGTTAAAGGAATCATGGGACAATAGTCATACTGCTACATTCTTGGTGGAGATATAAATTAATAAAACCATTTTGGAAAGCAATTTGAAATTATACAAATAAAGTGACTAAAATGTCAATGCCATTTAACCTAAAGATTCCATTATTAGGCTTTATACCCCAAGGAGGACATTTATAAGAAGAAAGTTCTCATATACATCAAAATATTTAAAGCAGCAACTTTTGTGATAGCACAGAATTGAAAACAAATGAGATGTCTTTTCACTGGGGCATAGCTAAATAAATTATGATATGTTAATGTAATAGAATATTCCTATGCTATAAGAAATGATGAATGTGATAATTTTGGAGAAGCATGGAAAGATCCACATGATCTGATTCAGAGGGAGTGAAGTAAGTAGAGCCAAGAAATCAACATACACAATGTCTACAAAAATGTAAACAGAAGGAAGAATCATATATAAAATTAAAAATTAAAAGTAAATATTGGAAAATTATTCAGAACAAACATGGCTTAACAGATGACATAGAAGACATGTCCACCTAACCCCTTTGCAGAAGTGAGAGGTCTACAAGTGCTGTGCAATACACGTATATTTAGACTTCGATGTATTGCTCAGTTACATTGATTTCAAAATTACAAAGAACAAGCACAGCTTGAAAGACAAGACCCCATCCCCCAAACACACACACACACACACACACACACACACACACACCCTCATTCTTGGTACATGGCACATATTTCAGATGTTTTTGATGTTACAGTTATCTGGATTTTTCCCTCTTTTTTCTTGAAAAATAAGATGTGTCATATGGGATGGTTCTCTGAAAGGAGTAATTATAGTGTTGTAAAAATCCAATGAAATAAATAAAAACTTATTTAAATTTTTTAAAAAGGCCTTTCCACTTTGGTAATACCAAGTTTGCACTCCACTGACATAATCTTTAAGGTGCAATCAATTCTGCCTTTGTTCTGGGATGGTACATGCCAAACATGTACTGTCCCAATAACTTCCTCACTTTCAAAGTCAAAAGTGTTCCTCAGCTACCATTCCCCTATATATGTTACCTCCTTCAATGGAGGTAACATATATAAGACTCTGGGCTCAGGGACTGTATTTTATATTTGTGTTCCCAGTGCTGCACACACAGTCAGTGTTTAATAAGTGCTTTTCTATTCATTTATTCACTCTAATATATGGAATTATATGATAGAAGACATGACTGGCAAGGCATTCTTTCCTAAACAACATCTCCCTGGCAACCTAGACTCTTATTGTAAAGCAATATTTACCCTTAATCTGAAAGGATTTTTCTTGGAGTGGAAGCATCAGAGGCTATAATAAACATGTTCAGAAATTTGAATTGCAGAATAATGGTTAATAAGGCTCCTCACCTCAAAAATATCTGCTTAAAAAAGTTTTTTTTCCCAAAATCTGTAAATGTTGTAATTTTTATATAGTATCATACATTATTTAAAAATGTGAACCTGCATATGTATGTATGTATATATGTATATATGTATGTATTTATATAATTTGTGTCCCTTTCAGAGTGGGAAGATGGCACTTGTTCCTACATTCCCTGAATGCTCTTTCATTTTGGGGTATAGCTTCTTTTTCAGGGCAACCTGTATTTATACCAATATGATACACTTTTAAATTTAATATAGTGAGCATGTTAATTTTGCAGACCAAGTTATACACAAAGTATTTTTACGTTCCTAAAGTAACCATTTTCCCCCCAAAATGTTCCATAACGTAACACTATTTTTGATGCACCTAGAAACATAAAATTTCTCAAAATACTGAAGTCCTGGGGGGAAAAGTCTATCCTTTTTTGTTTCTTGTAAGTGGGCCTTGAGAATTATATGCCAACAAATTTGACAATCTAAGCAAAATGGATGAATATTTACAAAAAATATATAGATTGTTCAGATTAACAGAAGAAATAGAATACTTAAATAACCCCATCTTAGAAAAAGAAATTGAGAAAGCCATCAATGAATTTCCTAAGAAAATATCCCCATCATCAGGTGGATTCACAAGTGAATTCTACCAAACATTTAAAGAACAATTAAGTCCAATACTATATAAACTATTAGGAAAAATAGGCAAAGAAGTCCCACCAAATTCCTTTTATAACACAAACATGGTGTTATATCTAAACCAGGAGGAGCAAAAACAGAAAAGGTAAACTATAGACCAATTTCCCTAATGAATATTGATACAAAAATTCTAAATAAAATACTAGCAAGGAGATCACAACAACATATCACAGGGATCTTATGCTATGACCAGATGAGATCAAGACCAGAAATGCTGGTTCAATATTAGGAAAACCATCAGCATAACTGGCCATATCAATAACAAAACTAACAAATCATATGATTGTTCCCATAGTTGAAGAAAAAGCCTTTGACAAAAAACAATAACTGTTGAAAAACAAAATAGGATAGGAATAAAGACAGCTTTCCTTAAACTGATAAGCAGTATCTATCTAAAACTATCAGGAAGCATTATCTCTAATGGCGATAAGCTAGAAGCCTTCCCAATAAGATCAGGGATGAAGCATGGATGCCCATTATCACCATTATTATTCAATATTGTACTAAGAAGTTTAGCTTTAGCGATATGAGAAGAAAAAGAAATTGAAGCAATTAAAATAAGCAGAGAGGAAACAAAACTATCATTTTGCAGATGATATGATAGTGTACTTATGGAATCCTAGAGAATCAATTTAAAAACTGGTTGAAATAATGGCTAACTTTAGCAAATTTGCAGGATATAAAATAAATCTACATAAATCATCAAACAAAGTCTGGCAACAAGACGCAAAAAGAAAACTTCCATTTAAATTAACTGTAAGCACTATAAAATACTTGGGAATCTATTTGCCAAGACAAACTCGGGAACTATTTGAACATAATTACAAAACACTTCTTACAAAATAAAGTCAGAGCTAAACAATTACAAAGATATTAATTACTCATGAGGAGACTGAACCAATGTAATAAAAGTGAAAATTCTACCTCAATTAATCTATTTGTTCAGCGCTATAACAGTCAAACTACCAAAATTTATTTTCTAGAGTTGGAAAATTATAACAAAAGATCAAGAATATCAAGAAAATCAATTTTTAAAATGTGAAGAAAGTAGCCTAGCCATACCAGATCTCAGACTGTATTATGAAGTGATAATCATCAAAACAATAGGATGCTGCATAAAAAAATAGAGTGGTGGATTAATGAAATAGATTAGGTATACAATACATGCTAATCAATGACCATAGTAATTTAATGTTTGGTAAACCCAAAGATCTAAGCTTTGGGGACAAAAATTCACTATTCGACAACAACTGCTGAGAAAACTGGAAAATGGTATGGCAGAAATTAGGTATAGACCAACAGTTCATACCATATACCAAGATAAAGTCAAAATGGATACATAATTTAAACATAAAGGCTGATACCATAAAGCAAATTAGGGGATCAGGGAATGGTTAACCTGTCAAATCTATGGATAAGGGAAGAATTTAGGACCAAACAAGTAAAGGAATGAATTTCACAATGTAAAATGGATTGTTTTTTATTATATTAAATTTTAAAAATTTTGCACAAACAATACCAATGCAACCAAAATTAGAAGGATTTCTACAACAAATATCTCAGATAAAGGCCTCTGTTCTCAAATATGTAGAGAACTGAGTCAAATTTATAAGAATACAAGTCATTACCCAATTGATAAAAGGGTCAAAGGATATGAATAGACAGTTTGCAAATGAAAAAATCAAAGCTATTTATAGTCATGTGAAAAAAATACTCTAAATCACTATTGATTAGAGGTATGTAAATTAAAACAACTCTGAGGTACCACTTCACACCTATCACATTGGCTAATATGACAGAAGAGAGAAATAACAAAGGTTGAAGGGATACGGAAAAATTGCAATACTAATGCATTGTTGATGGAACTGTGAATTTCCCTTTCCGGTATTCTCCTCTCAAAGGTCACCAGTGTCTACAGATGAAAAAAATCCCAATGACCTTTCCTTAGTCCTCCCAACCTTACTGCAGTATTTAACACTGTTGACCACTCCTTCAAACCCTCTCCTGCTCTCTCCACAGTACACTCTGTATTACATATACATGTTAGGATCCTAAGAAGCAGTGAATCAGAGCTTAGAGTCAAGAAGGCCTGGGTTCAAATCTGGCCTCTGACACATACTCTGAGCAGGTCACTTAACCTCCCACTGCCCTAGACAACTCTCTAAGATTCTAAGTTACAAGTGAGTCACCTAGTTATAGCAATAGACAGAGTTTCCACAATGGGGATTCTACATTAATGTGTAGGTACAATTAAAAATAAAACAATAGCAAAAAAACCCTAGAATTATATATTTAAACTATAAGAGATGTACTACCCACTTCACAGATTTCCCTTCCTCTATCCCCTTTGCTGAGTTCCTCTTCTAAATCTCTCATTTAAGGCATTTATGAAACAGTCAGCTTCCTAACCTCTGTTCTTCTCTCTCTCTGTTCCCATCTGCTAAGCTCAGAGATCATACCTACTCTTACAGTGAATAACGGATCTTAAAAATGGACTATTACTGCACTTGGCCAAAGATCATTACAGATGCCTCCTACCCTTTCCAGCTTTATCCCCCAGTACTTCTGCTCTAGCAAGCATGCTTTGTACTTTCCTATCTCCATGTCTTTGCATGTATCATCTCCTCCCTACACCCTTTCCACTCCTCTACAGACATCAAAATCATACTCATCCATTAGAACCAGACTAAGTACTTCCCCAGATTGTTCCAACACACTCTCTCCCTGCTCTAAACCTAGAGTATTAACAGTCTAAAGCAATCACTAACCAATTAAACACATCTTCCTATGTTGTTACAGTGGGCCTATGTTGTTTAATTTCTTTGTGTGTTCTTTTCTCCTCAATTAAATTTAAGTTCTTTGAGGCCAAAAATCACATTTAATTCATCTTAAAGTTCCCTCTGAGGCATAACACTGTGTCTCACACATCATAGATACTCAATAACTAGTTGTCGATAGATTGATTGATTTGAACTAATGTAATCTTGGTTATAACATAAACCTTAAATGAGCTTAATGTTCAGGCCAGAACCACCTGGTACTCCACTCCCTTCAGTAACACTGAAAACTAAGAATCGTCAGTTTCAAGTACTTTCTATGCCATGTTTTAACAAGGGACTTTTTCTAAGTGCATCTCGTGCATACACATAGTACATACTTTATAGGGTGAGAAAAGGGAAAATACCCACTAGAATGGGGACATGATTAAAGCTTATTTTCCCCAGAATGGATAGTGAAATCAAAGTTTAAAATGCTTCTACAGAAGGGACTGATGAAAGATTAATAATTAATGTATAGCAGCAATACAGAATTTTTGAAATGTAAATTTGATGAACAAAAAGTGGCATATTATGATAAGCAGGAGAAACAAGGGAGATTGAATACAGGAGGGCCCTTTACTCAGAGAAAGAAAGAATAGTAAAGAACATTGATTAGGAATGTTGGCTTTTTTTCCTCCTCTTTATGTAAACCTGTATTTGGACCTCTGAAATTATATAGAAGTTGAGGGTAAGAAGGAAGGATTCTTTAACCAAAACAAATCAGGTTCAGTTGTAATTTTTCATTATAGTGTTTCCCTTAAAATTATATATATTTAAAACCTCACTTTGACTATATTTCTCTCTATCATCTCCATCTTGCTCTCTTTCTTGCTACTGGTTCTCCTTTTAAAACACATTCCTATTTTCTTCCAATATTTGTATATCATTTTTCCCCCTTTTAACTAAGCTCCTTTTGAAATGTCTCCTTTTGTGTCTCTCGAGGCAGGGGGCAGGGTCTTTCCTTTCCTTTTTGGCCCAGTTTATACGGGAGCTTTGAGAGCAGCTTCACCAGGGACTCTCACAAGAGCTGTGCAAATTGCCCCACTGCTTCAGTGGGAAGAGCCACTCATCTCTGAGGCCCCGTGCTGGGCCCAAGTGCATCAAGGCCATAGAAACCCCTTGATGCTGCTTCACGCTGTGATCTTCCTTTGCACTGTGTCATATGTCAGGATGGGTTTTCCCACAATGCATTCTTGAGTTCAGTGTCAGGGAAAAAGAACAAATAATCTGCTCGCGTCACTGCCAAACATGCTACCTGCATGGCAGGGAGCACAGTCCTTTCTCATCCACTAGAGCAAATTCACTTGGCTGAAGATGGCTTTTCATTTCCATTATGTTCACTCCTCCCCCTACTCTGCCCCAGCCTCACCTCCCCTTCAAAGTACCTCTCTGGAGGCTGGGACATGCATTTGGCTGAGAAAATTTGAGTTCGAAGATCATTGTGAGCCCCCTTTTTGCCACATTCAGGTTAACTTAATGTTGCTATTTGCATATGCATAACTATTCTAAGGTGCTCTACATTGACTCCAGACTGCCCCTCTCTATAAGTGCTAGAAAACTTGGAAAGGGAAGAGGCGGTGAGATTGTAGGTCTCTCAAGCTATCATCTCACCAAAGAACACGTGGAAACAGCAGCTTGGGGACCCAACTTATCTTCACTTTCCTTAAATGATGGACACAATATTTTGTCTCTTTAAATTCATCAATCATCATCTTTGCTGTGTGTATGTGTATCTCTGTCTCCCTCCCTTCTCCTCTCCCTTTCCTCCTCTCCCTCCCTTTCTCTCTCTTTCCCCCTCTCTCTTCCTTTCCCTTTCTCTTTCTCTCTCTTACCCCCTCCTTCTCTCTCTCCATATGTATATGAAATATATATAGAAAACATATGTACACACACATTTATACATATATGTATTTATACAAACACATATATGAGATATACATATATGTATATAAACATGCATATATATGTATACATACACACATATACATATATCTTTGAAAATAGCAAGCAATTAAGAAATGCTTGACTGAATTATCTACAGTCCCTGATAAGAACATCGTGCAAATGCTTTACACTCTTGCCACAGAGAGGAAACAGATTTGTGCCTCCAAGTCACCAAAAGGAATAAATGAAAATTCAGGTCTCTAACCCTAGACTAAGAACAGTCTTTCTGCTGGTCAAGGAGCAAGGAAGGACATCATAAGCATAGGCAGTCAGATCAGCAGACTGCAGCTCCATAGCAAGGAGAAAGAGAACACAGTGCCATGTTATTGTGCAGATTTCTAAAAAGGTTTAAACTGAACCATCTACTTCCAGGGTTCCCCCTCTGGGAGACCACACAACCACAAAGTCAGCCTTCAGATGTTTGTAACAAAGCACCCACAGAAGACTACAAACAGAATTCTCCAGTTCATGATATATCGAAAATCAAGGGGAAACAGCTCAGCAGTGGAGTAAGAAAGATCCTGGATTTCTATAATACTAAATGGAGGACGGAGAGCCTAGATAAAGGTTAAAGCAAAACAATTCAAATTCGGCAGGCTGCGCTGATTGCATAATTCAGAAGTCATTTGCAGTATGATATTCTATATTGGGCCATTTAGATACTTACACTATACATATATTGAAAATGAAGTGATTTCCCCATTTAAATGAGCTAGCAGAATATATAGCAGACCATCACTAGGGATTCTCTCTCTCTCTGTCTCTGTGTTTCTCTCTGTCTTCCTGTCTCTCCTCCTTTCTCTCTCCCTCCCTTCTTCCCTCTCTCTATCTCTCTCTTTCTCTCTGTCTCTATCTCTGTCTCTCTTTCTCTCTCTCTGTCTCTCTGTCTCTCTATCTGTCTCTGTCTCTGTCTCTGCCTCTGTCTGTCTCTCTGTCTCTCTGTCTCTATCTCTGTCTCTGTCTCTGTCTCTCTCTGTCTCTCTGTCTCTCTCTGCCTCTCTCTCTCTCTCTCTCTCTCTCTCTCTCTCTCTCTCTCTCTCTCTCCTGTATTTAGTTACCCCATCACTCCATGGGACATTCTACCTGGGCCATCTTCTTGTCACTCACACTTAGCTATGTCTTTCTTCTTCTTCCTTCCCTCTCTACCCCATACATTTTTTCCAGCTCCGGAAATCCAATCAAATTAATAATGCCTTTGGCATTGGAAATGGTTTATCAATCAAAACTTCAATAATTGTACTCAGCATTTCCACAAATTCCCAAACTAAAGCACTCTTCCCTGGTTACTACCCCCTAAGACATATAGGCACTTTGATGTCAGGGCTAACTGACTTTCATATTTGTATACACATAGTACACATAAAGATTGTAGCATAGTGCTTTACACATAGGTTAATACAGCTTTTTTTGTTCATTCATTTGTCATTTCTGGTTTCACTTTCTATTAAGTGCACATGTTTTCTGGATCTGAAATGCTCTGCTTAGACCCCCTGTACAGATATCTCACCTACCTTAATGGTATGTTGTTCCCACTGGGAATCCCCATCTCCCTCCAATCTAGCACTTGTTGCTGTCCAGTTGTTTCAGTCATGTCTGATTCTTTGTGACCCCATTTGGTGTTTTCTTGGCAAAGGTACTAGAATGTTTTGACATTTCCTTCTCTAGCTCTTTTTACAAATAAGAAAACTGAGGTAAACAGGATTAAGTGACTTCCCCAGAGTCACACAGCTAGTAAGTGTGAACATTTGAACTCAAGTCTTCTTGAGTCCAGGCCCAGGGCTCTTTCCATTGTGCTACTCTTTTAATGGCATGGTGTCATAGTGTCATATTGTCATAGTGTCACTATCATAGTGTCCCATAGCAAGTCTTGAAAAAGAAGGCCTACATGTTGGTGTTATTTACAGCAATATTTGTGTGAGAATCCTAAAAAAATACTTGTGGGTAAGTTTTAAGTGTGGAAAGAGTAGATAAGTCATAAATTAGGAGCCATGTAGTGATGAGCCTGGGGCATAAAGCTCAGAGTCTCTGCTTCTCTGCCCTCCGTATTCTGCTTTTTAGTCTTACTGGATGGAGTTGTCTTTGGGGCTGGCTAGTTTATAGGCTGAAGAATTTTTTTTCAAAAAATGTATTTCTATTGCCTCTTGGGTAATCCTTTATTTGTCTGTCATAAAAAGTGCATGTCAAGATAGCCAGCTGACACAGTGAATAGGGATACCAGCCATTGAGTCAGGAGAACCTGGGTTCAGATTTGGCCTAAGATATTTATTAGCTCTGTGATCCTGGGGAAGGAGGAAGAGGAGAAGAAGAAGAAGAGCATGTCATGGAAATTTGATTTAGTTCAGATGTATCAACATATGCCCCTAACGCTCTGAAATTCAGTCCAAACCAGATTAAAATGCAATTGAGAAATGGATAACAAAATAAATACAACATAGATAATGGCAACTTGTGGTTTTCTAAGTCAATATGCTGCCCCAGGGATCCATTTCTATTTAGGTTTGACATCCATTGATATAGGGATAAAGAGCTTACAACAAAGCCAAAAAGACCTGGGATCAAATCCTGCTCCTGAAACAGACTGCCTGAGTAGCCTACACTAGCTTAGGCAGCTTCTTCAACCAGGAATTTCCTATTCAAATGAAACCTTTCTCTGTTCCATGGCTAGTCCCTGGAGTTGATAAACAAAGTATGACTATGGGCTGAATTTCACATTTTGGAAAGTCTGAGATCCGTATTTCCTGTTTACACAGAAAGAAAAATTGAGGGGAAAGATGGGTTCATAAAGTTCAACATATTGCCGGGTATAATAGGCTAGTAATGAAAGAAAGGAAATTCAAAGTCCTCTCTTTGAAAAAATAAATAAATAATAATTTTTTTCTAAACCATACCTATATTAAAGACATGATCAATTTTCTTTTAACATTTTTTTTTTGCTTTTTGGAGGGCAGTTGGGGTTAAGTGACTTGCCCAAGGTCATACAGCTAGTTTTTTGTGTTAAGTGTCTGAGGCCAGATTTGAACTCAGGTACTCCTGACTCCAGGGCCAGTGCTCTATTCACTGTGCCACCTAGCTGCCCCCACCACCTAGCCGCCCCAACATGATCAATTTTCACCCATAGGAATTTTAAAGATTTCACTTCAACTATAGGCTAATTATGAATTGGACATCAAATTGCCAGGGGTCTCATCTTCAACTCCCATCTGTAGCCTGAAAGAGCCAATTATGCTCCTGGTTTAAAAACATTGTAAAATAAATTGGGAAGTTTTAGAAATCTCAGGTGGAAAAAGTAGAATGGAGTTGCCTTGGAAGACAAAATGTCCCACTTTTTAGATGTCTTCAAGCAAAGATTAGATGACCATTCATTGACTATGATGTAGTGGAGATTATTTCAAGAACAGGATTGAATAAATTACCAATGAGGTCCTTTAAGACAGAAAGAAAGAAAGA
>CM053593.1:260608586-260639515 GCA_028646575.1 Pseudocheirus occidentalis
TGTGCTCTTCCGATCTGGGCAAAAAGGGGAGAAAATTTGTAACTCAAAACCTTGTGGAAATGAATGATGTAACCAAGAAAATAAATTTAAAAAAAAGAGTCAAAAAAAAAAGAAAATGAAGGATGAAGAACAACGTGCATACACACATATGTATTTACATATATGGGCGTATATATATTTACATATATATACATATATATATATTCGTCCATATATGTATGTGAATGGAGTTTTAGAAATCTCATGGAATGAGATTTGAAATGTAAAATGGAGGAAGGAAAAAACTATCCATCAAGTAAGACAATTCAGCATGTATTACACGGGAAGAAAAATATCAGCAAAACAATGGTAATTTATAGAAAATAATATTTTAGGGCAGGGATGGTAATAACTACGGCTTTAGGTATCTTCACCCAAATGAGAAAAGATGCTGCCCACACATACTGGCAGAATTAGGGTTAGAGTAACCAGGGATTTTCCATAGGTGGAAAATTTGACCAAGACAGAGCATTTAGATGGGGGTGGGGAGGACTAATAGAATTTCTATACCTCTAAGGAAAAGGTAGGGGAGGAGCTGTGGCAAGAGAAGGTGATAGGGCTATGAGAGTAGGAGTAGGAAGAGCACTCTGTTTGAGGAATAGAAAATGACTTAGACTCTGGCTCTGCCATGTGGGGGTTCTCTAGGAAAAGTGGATGTTGTAGTTGATGGGACATAAAAATGCTAGGCTGGCTTAATAATGGGAAGGGATGCTTTATCTTGGCCTGGCACATATGAATTGGACTCCCTACTACTAAGATAAGTAGTCTAGAATTTAGTATAATTCTTAGATTCCAAATATGAAGAAAACCCAACTAATTTAAATCCCTAATTAAAAAAAATAATCTATTAATTCTTTAAAATAGCAAGCTGAAAGGCACTGACTACCACTCCCTAGTGCCTGCTACCCTCTTTTCTACCACCTAAATCAGAGTACCTTTCCTGCCACTTGTCCTGATTGTGGTTTGTGGTGATTGTTTCTGTCACAAAAGTCCCTAGTTATGGTTCTTACCAGAGACTACCTGGTAAGTTCTACCACCTTACTAAGGTGTTAAAATTGACTTTGCAGACACTACTGAGATTTGATGGGCTATAATTCATGATTGAAATATAATTATGGAAAGGAAATATAATTATTCAAAAGAAACAGATTGAATAAAAGGGGTAATGGATGGGATTATATATTTCCAGCATCAATATGTGAGAAAATCTATGAATTTGAAGGAGAAGAATGTAGAAAACATTTAGGTTAGGATCAGCGAAAGAAGGAGGGAGGGAAAAAAAAGAGAGAGAGTCAGAGAAAGAGGCAGAAAGAGAGACAGAGAGACAGAGAGAGACAGAGTGAGAGAGACACAGACACAGAGAGACAGGAAGGGAGGGACAGAGAGGGAGAAGAGAGGGGAGGGGAGGGAAGAGAGAGAGAATAGGAGAACAAAGGGGAGGAGAGGAGAATGGGGGGAGTTGTGGGGAAATATGACAGACCACCCAATCAAAAAGAGGATATGAATCTTCAAGAAAGAGATAACAGCCATGGAATAGAGACATGATGGGAAGGAGGGATTCAGCTTCAACTCCACAGACATTTGCTTGATAGTCGCACCAAAAACAGAGCAAATGATACATTGGTGACTTTCCTTAATTCTCTCAAAGGTGAAGCAAGTGATAAGGATTAATCTTCATTTTGAATGTGATTCTGATTGATAAGGAGGAAGTATCTGCCAAAGTAACAATAATAGAATCCTTTGGAGGGGCAAGGCATAAATATTTCTAAAGTGCCTACTATATTCCAAGTACTGTGAGAAGTGTTTCCTAGGAATATTATTAAATTTGATCTTCAAAATAACCGTGTAAGGTAATTAGTTATTATTACTCTCATTTTACATTTGTGGAAAATGAGGCAAACAGAACTTAACCTCTAAGTGACTTGTACTGGGTCACACCACTAATAAGTGTCTGAGGCTGGATTTGAATTCAGGTCTTCCTGACTCCAGTCTCAGTGCTCTATCCATTGTCCTACCAGTTATCAAGAAAAGGAAAAAAAGAAGTGGCCACTCCACTTTACAGTTTGTGATATATAAGGATACATTCTTGAGCTATGACTCACCTTACAAATTTATGTCAGTACTTTTCATGCATTTTATAGTCTTAGAGAGTTGCCTAGCTCACCAAGGGCTAGAGTGACTTGTCCAGGGTCACTTAACCAGGATGTACCAGTGACAGAATTTGGGCCAGTTATCTAATCACCACACCATGATGCATTTCTTGGGAATGAGAGGAGAGAAAAGCTGATGTACAACTGAGATTTAGGGAGAATAAGTTTCAGAGGTCAGAGAAAGGATGTGTAGATTTCTTCGGCTTAAAATTCTATGTGATAAATTTCCCAGAGTACTCTAAAAAGCGAAATTCTGTCAACATAAATCATTCTCTTGTTGAAGAAAAGGCATCAAGTTTCTTAATATTTAGAGGTGGAGATGATCTTAGAGACAATCTGGTCCAACCTTTTTATTTTATTCTTGAGGATAGGTCCAGAGAAGGAAAGTGATTGGTCCAAGGTCATGTAAGCAGTAAGAAACAAATAGAATTCGAATCCAGTGATTCCTTCTCCAGTGATCTTGATTCCTATTTATACTGGGGAGTGACTTAAACCAACCTGTGTAAATGCATAAAGTTCTCATAGACAAACTTAAATTCTTAAAATGACCTGTACAGGAGGTGGAAGCAAGGACAAAGTAACTAAGAATAAGTATAAAACATAGTGGCTTGGTCCTTTAAAAAATGTTAGGAATGCTGAGGCTCAGAATGAGCTGAATTTGCAATGAATACTGAAAATAATAAGAATTGTTTTCTCTTTTTTTTCTTTTTTAACTTGTGTTGGAAATTAGACAAAGGACAAAGAATGGGTAGGATCACTACTTGAGATGGATCATGTGATAATAATTTATTGAGAGCAGAGAAGAAAACAGAAATTCCCAAGCTCATGTTACTTCTATCTTTTTTTTTTGCCCTTTTTTAAAGAGGGCAATTGGGGTTAAGTGACTTGCCCAAAGTCACATGGCTAGTTTTTGTGTTAAGTGTCTGAGGCTGGATTTTAACTCAGGTTCTCCTGACTCCAGGGCCGGTGCTTTATTCACTGAACCACCCAGCCACCCCAGCTTCTATCTTTTTCTATGAAAGAGAATGGTCTTCAAAAAAAAAACCAAAACACAAAGTAGTTAACTGGGTTGAAACTCAATATATGTGAGGAGATGTTGAGAGAACCCCTAAGTGCCCTCAATGAGTTCAAGTTACTAGACCTGAACAAACTAAGCATCCATCCCTCAATCTATGGACATACTTTGTTTTCAGTTCTTTGGTATCACAAAAAGGGGATGCCATAAGTAATTTGGGGGCAGCTAGGTGGTGTTGTGAATAGAAAGCCATGATGGAAGTCAAGAAGACTCATCTTCTGGAGTTCAAATTCAGCTTTAGAATCTTACTAGCTATGTGACCCTGGTCAAGTCACTTGACCCTGTTTACCTCAGTTCCTCATATGTAAAATGAACTAGACTAGGAAATGGCAAATCACTGCAGTATTTTTGCCTAGGAAACCCCAAACAGGGTCACAAAGAGATGGACACAATTGAAACGACTGAACAACAGCATAAATAAATGGGTATATATGGAGCATTTCTTTTTGTCGGTGACTTTCTTGAAGCATATGAGTAGAGATAGAATCTGTGGGTCAAAGGGTATAGACATCTTAGGGGGGTTGTTTGCCTAAATCTAAACTGGCTTCAAGAATGGCTATTCTCAACAACTCACCAACAAAGCACTAATGTACCTGTCTTTCTGCAATCCCTCCAACATAACTTCAAATCTTTTATCATTGACAATTTGTTAGATGTGAGACAAAACCTCAGGGTTATTTTGATTTGCATTTCTTTTGTTATTAGTAATTTGGAGCATTCTTTCATTTGGTTGTTTATAGCTTTTGATGTTTCTTTTGAGAATTATTTATTCATATCTTTGACCACTTATCTATTGATGAATGGCTTTTGATCTTAAGTATTTCTATTAATTGTTTATATATCTAGGGTATCAAACCACCCTAAGAGATATTTGTTACAAGGATTTTCCCTAGTCAACTGCTTCTCTTCTTATTGTAGATAAATTAATTTTGTGCAAAAGAATGTCTTGTAATCAGAATTATCTACTTTATCTTTTGTAATTACCTCTGTCTTTTGATTAAGAATTGAGATCCTACCCATAGCTATGAAAAGAATATGATTTTCTCCTCTTCAAATATTTTTATGGTGTGATCTTTAACATTCAGGTCACATATCTTGAATTTGTTGCACAATATGGCACAAAATATTGGGTTTGGCCTAATTTCTTCCAGATTGATTTGAAGTTTTCACAGCAGCAATTATCAAACAGGGATTTCTTTCCTAAATAATTTATGTTTTGAAGGTTATCAGACACTAGGCTAGTGAGTTCCATCATTTTTTATTCTCCCTAGTCTTGTCTGTTCCATTGATCTGCTTTTCTGTTTTCCAACCAGTACCAAAAGATTTAGGTCTCAAAGTATTATTCTCCTTTCATTTCCTTTTTTATTATTATTATTTCCCTTGATATTCTAGATATTTGGTTCCTCCAAATGAATTTTGTCATTATTTTATCAAGCTCTGTAAAGTATCCCTTTAGCAATTTTATTGGTATAGTATTGAATCTCTAAATTGACTTTTGTAGGTCATCATTTTTATGATATGGGCATAGACTAGCCTGAGCTCTGAATATTTCTCTAGCTATTTATGTAGCTATTTTTTAAAGGAACACTTTATAATTTATCTATAGAAATATTGACTATGCTTTGGTAGATCAACTTTCACATATTTTATGCTTCTATGATTGTCTCTTAGATTTGGTTGTTATTACATAGATATACTGCTGGGGGGGCATTTTGTAACTTACAGCATTGCTGAAACTAAACCTTGTTGTAATCAGTATTTGTTTTATTTTTGCAGATTCCTTAGGATTTTCTAAGTAAACTATCAAATTCCCCATGAATAAGGACAGTTTTTGTCTCCTCTGTCCATCTTTTTCTTACTTTTAAAATTCCAAAACTGTATCAAATAAACATGAGGAGAGAGGGCAACCTTGCTTTACTACTTAATTTTTGGGAAAGCTTTGGGTGTATACTTTTTCCATGGGATGTATACCTTGGGTTTTATATAGATGCTAATGATATTAAAATGTCCCTACTTTATAGGTTTTTAAAGCGTATATGAATGTTATGTTTTCTTAAAGATTTCCCTACATAAAAATAGTCATGTGGTTTTTGATAGAAATATATATATCTATACATATATACACACACCAAAAACCCCATATTTTTTAAATGATTCATTATATTGAGTGTTTTCCTTATACTGTTCCATCTCTACATCACTGGAATAAATGTAATTTGCTCATAATGACTGATTTCTTGAATGAATTGCCTTAGTCTGTTTGAAAGGACTTCATCTAAAGTTTTTGAATCAATATTAATTAATGGCATCAGTCAGTTTTCTGCTTTAACCCTCCATGATTTTGGTATTAAAGCTATATTTGTCTCATAAAGGAGTTTGATATAATGCTTTCTCTGTTTCCTGGAATAATTTGAGTAGTATAGGTATCAATCATTCTTTAAAAGTTTGATAGAGTTCTCCTGTAAATTCATTAGGATCAGTAAATTATTTTATTTGGTAATTCCTTTTAATCAACTGTATTTCCTTTTTTTAAAAAGTAGATTAGTTGATATCTCTATTTAGACATCTGTTAGTTTAGATATAGGCATTTCTGATGGCAAACCTCTATTTCTTTTGTTTTCTCAATATTGGTAGCATTTAATTGCATAGGAGATTGTGATAATTCTTTGTATGTCTTCCGATTTTGTTGGGCGTTCACTTAGTTAATTTTTTTTATTTTGTTGATTTGATTTTCTGTCCACTTCTTTTTGATTAGATTGATAGTTTACCAATTTCACATTTCTTTTCAAAAATCTATATTTATTTTGGTTAATTGTTACATAGGCTCTTCAGTTTCTAATTTACCCATTTCCCTCTAATTTTTAAGGTTTCTTTTTTGTATTATTTTGGGCTTGTTTATTTGTTGAGTTTCTAATTTATAAGTGCATATTTAGTTCAATAATTCTCTCTTTTCCTTTTTTGTTGATGTATGTTTTAGGGATATAAAATTTCCCTGAGCACTACTTCAGCTGTGTCTCAGAAATTTGGTAAGCTATTTTCATCATTTTTGTCTTTTTACATAATTATTAATTGTTCCTTTGATTTGTTCTTTGATTCACTTGTAAGTGAATTCACTTGTTAGTTGTCTCCATTTAGGTCTGTGCCTTTTGCTTGTGCTTCCTGAATTGAATCCTGTTTTTATTGCTTTATGGTATGGATGTATTTACTCTTTGTTTTTCACATTTATTTGCAATTTCTCTGTGTCCTAGTTTGGGATCAGTTTTTGTAAATGTGCCAGATAGTGATTTGAAATATGTATATTCTTTAGTGGTCCCATTCAAAGATCCCATCAAATCTTTTGGTTATAATTTCCCTAGCAATTTGTTCACATCCATAATTTCTATTTTGCTTGTCATTCTTTTGGATTTGTAGAATTCTGAGAGAGAAATATTAGATGCCCACTATTACTGTGTTACTAGAGATGCCTTTTTGAAATTCAGTTAATTTTTCATTTATGAATTTAGACACCTTACTATTTGGAATATATGAGTTTAATATTGACAATAATCTATTATCTATTTTTCTTTTAATAAATGTAATTTCTTTGCTTATCTCTATGTTTGAATTTTCATATTTCCTTTGTCTCATGGCATGATTTCACTGCAGCTTTTTTAGATTCACATGATGCATAGAAAATTTTGTTTTACTATGCCAAAAGGGCTATAAATAATTGCCTACCCTTTGACCCAGTCATACCACTTGTAGGGCTGTATCCCAAAGAGATCATAGAAGTGGGAGGAAGACCCATATGAACAAAAATATGTATTACTGCTCTCTTTGTGGTGGCAAAAACTGGAAATTAAGGGAATGCCCATCCATTGGGGAATGGCTAAACAAGTTGTGAGATGTATGTATGTAATGGAATGTAATGAAATGTAATGGATGTAATGGACCAATGTAATGGAATACTATTCTGCTATAAGAAATGGGAAGGAGATAGACTTCATATTTACCTGGAGAGGCCTATACAAACTGATGCTAAGTGAGAAGAGCAGAACCAGTAAACATTTGTACACAATCACAGACACATTGTATGTGTGATGACTAACCTTGATAAATTGGACTCTTCTCAGCAATGCACAGTTATAAGACAACTCTACATGTCTCACGATGGAAGGAGACACATTCGGAGAAAGATCTAGTAAAAACAGAGTTTAAATGCAGAGTGAAGCAATCTACGTTCTATTTTTCTTTTCCATATTTGGATCTTTTTTTTTCCATTGTTCACTCTATCGGTTACAACCCTGCTATACAATCAGACTAATGTCCAATGTGAAAGTCTTTGCAGATCCTATACTTGAGTGCATGCCGCCATGGTGGGGGGGGGCGCGGAGGAAGGAGGAGATAAAATTTGAAACTCAAGGGATTCTGGAACTGAATCTTGTAAACTAAAAGTAAACAAACAAATCAATTTGAAAAAAGAAAATTTTGTTTTAGTCTCTCATTGTTAATCTATGTATGCTTTCACTTTTTGGATATGTCACTTGCGAGGAAGAAACAGATTGTGAGCTTTTGTTTCTTCATCTGACATATCATTGTATTTTGTTTAATTTGATTGTTTAATTCATTTACATTTAAGTTTATGTTCTCCTTAATTTGTGTCCCTGATATATTTTTTTCTTTCTAAATTAAAATTTTTCTTTCTTTTTCTCTTGCAGGTCAGTATTTCATGTCTATAATAACTTTTGTTTAACTTTTTTACTATTAAATTTATTTTTTAATTACCAATAATTTATTTTTTCTCTTACCTGCTTTTGAAATAAAAGAGAATTAAAACTTTTAAAAAACATATATCCATAGAAAAGAATACTAAATTTTCATATCCATATACAAAAATGTGTTTTATTCATCATACTGATTCATTAATTACCTATCAGGAATTGTTGAATTTACTTTAATGCAACATTTTCCCACAGACGCTCTTCTTTCTACCCACAATATCTTTCCTACCCCATGTCCATGAGCCAAATGTAAAAATACTAATAAGAATACATTCTCTACTCTGGTTAAAAAAAAATCAACTTTTCAAATTCAACATAGGAAGGGCAGGAGTTCATGTGAAAAAAATGGTGTTAGTGGAACTCAACCTCAATATGAGTCCAATTAATCAACAAGCATTTGTTAATCTGTGTTAAGCACTAAGGATATAAAGGCAAAAAAATCAAAAAGTCCTCATCTGAAAGTACTTATGTTTTGAGGATGGATATACATATATATATATACACACATACACATGTATATATACACACATACACATAAATATACATATATGTATATGTATACATATATAAACACATACAATAAATATGAAACAAAAGTAAGCTTTAATTAGGGAGAAAGGGCATTAGCATTTGTGGGGAATCAGGAATGGTTTCATGTAGGGATTGGTGCTTGATTATTGAAGAAAGTAAAGGTTTCTGTGAAGTGAAGGTGAAGGAGAGTACTCCAAGTATGGGGGAAGACCAATATAATTAAAAAAGTTAATGTGGTCATATAGGTATGGTGTCTAGAATGAAGATATTGATTGTCTTTCTATTATTACCATGGTCAGACTATATCAGGAATATTGTGATCAGTTCTGGGTGCGACATTTTTGGACAAACTGCAGCTTTTCCAAAGGAGGATCACTGGAATTGGGAGTGAATTTGAAGCCAAATCTGTGAGGGTAAGCTGTCTCAGAAATTCTCCTTAAATGGAAATCTTCAAGTGGATAATCAAGGATATTGTCTGTACAGGGAATTATTTTTCAAATACAGATTGGACGTTATCATTTATGATGTCAGCGTTTCTGTTCTATTACTCAAAATAAATAATATAAATTCTTCCTAAAGTTTATTTAAATAAAACAAATCAAGAGATCATGAAAGTTACAAAGTAGAACTTACAAAGGAATTTCCTTTAAATATTATAGAAAACAATAATGTATAGTTTCTAAGCAGAATTGAATAGTTCGAGCAAATATACAAGGAGAATAACTTTAGAACAGCAATAATGATTTTCTTTTTCACCTGTGGCCTAAAACTTTATTATCCATGATTCATTTTAAGGCATATTTTAGTTTTATGGGATATTTAGAAATTAATCCCAGTGTAAATATTATGGATTGCTTTTATCATTGTTCAATATGGGACATAGAATTCTAACAACAAAAATGTCTGCCATAGCAGTTTGCTTTAAGATTTGCTCCCAGGTTATGAAGAAGGAGCATAGATAGAGATACACATCTGAAGAATGCGGAAATTTCAACATTGCCAAAATTATACCATGGTCTATTTCTGTTGCATAGTTTCATCTCTATAGCAGTGTGTCCTGGTGGAAGGAGTACTGGAAAGTGGTCAGGAGATGTAAGTCTTAATTATAGCTCTGACCCTAACTGGCTATGTCACTTTAGGAGGACATCTATTAACCTTTCAAATTAAGAGTTCAGGGTTAAATTCTAGTGGGGGAGAAATGTATATAAATGTGGACAACCATAATACTCTGGACTGAATTGAAGGTGACCTTGGAGGGGAAGGTTCCCTTCCAGCTGTAATGTTTTGTGACCCTCTAATTCACTTCATTTCCTATCATCATCCTTGGTGATGCCAGCATCCATGGTGATGAACTTTCAGATTACTTGACTTTCCTTTTATTCTTTCTTCTTTGTTCCTTCATTAGTCACCTCCTGCCTGTGCCCAAGACTTCATAAACATGAGGCATTGCTCACTTCTGAAACTGGTCACTTTTCACTGCCCCATATTACTATATAGTCTTCATATCTCTTTATGCTTTAGTACTTCAAAAGAACTATGTTTTCATCCATGTGTATCCTTTCACCAAAGCAGGTAGCAACGTCTCCATACTCTAAGTGATGGTTTCCTGTGCTCTTGTGGCCAACAGTTTCCATGTGGTGGCTATCCCATTGCTGATCTATAGTTATCCCTCCAGCTTGTGACTTTTCCCATTCTGGTTTCAATATATTGTGGGTTGGCATAAGAAATTAAATGGGAATTTTGGGGAAGTTTTGTGTAAGCCACAGATGATCCACAGCCAAAGATCAAATATTTAACCGAAATTTTACAATAAGGTGCTATAAACACCTCATAGAAAGAAAAGAAAAAAATTCAGTCTTTTCTCTTATGATGGAAGGGCCAAAAATTTTACTCAGCTTTTCCAGATTATAGGGACACTGTGTCTGATGATGTGAAAGGGACAACTGTACTTGCTTCAAAGTTATCCACACCATTCCCTTGATGAAAGAAATATGAGCTTTCTCTGGGTCCACATTCAAAAGATCTATATATCGGTCTATACACACATACATATGTACATGCAATGTGTATGTGGATGTATGACCTCCTTTGATAATATATAAGTTCTGTAAGGACAAGAACTATTTCATTTCTGTTTTTAAATCCTCAGCACCTAGCACAATGCTTGTCACATAGTAGGGATTTAATAAGTACTTCTTCATTGGTTTATTGAAGGACAGAAAAATAATTTTTTGGTTCCCCAAACCATTTTTCCTACTTTTTTTAAAAAATAAGGTTGATATGGTGGTAAGAGAAAAATTAAAAAAAAAACTTTTTTGCTATCCTCAGGAAATAATTTTCAATTAATTCCTCGTCTTTCCCAGTCATTATTAGTAACTTTGAGATTATTGTTAGTCAGTCATCATTCAATGGATTTATTAAGTGTCTAATATTTTCCAGGCACTATACTAAGTGCTGGGTACAAAATAATGTAGAAAAAATAATCCCCTCTCTCAAGGAGTTTACAGTCTAATGAGGGAGACAGCAATCAAACAACTTTGTACAATATAAATATGGAATAAACTGGAGACAACCACAGAGGAAAGACACAAAGATTAAGAAAGAGTGGGAAAAGATTCTTGCAGAAGGTGGGATTTTGTCTGGAATTTAAAAGAAGCCAAAGAATTCAGAAGGTGGAAATGAGAAAGAGGAAAATTCTAGGCATCTGGGGACAGCCAGACAAAGAAAATGAACCAAATAAGGAATTGGAGTGTCCTGTGCAAAGAACATCAGAGAAGACCACTGTCATTGGATTGCCGAATATACAAAGGGAAGTAAGCTTAAGTACATGTAAGTGTTAGAAGACTGGAAATGCAGGAAAGGGTCAGGTTATGAAGGTCTTTAACATATAAATATAGTTTAGATTATTTCTGCTGGAACATTTTCTACACTCATGATGTGCCTTTAAAAAATTTATTTCACTTGCCCACTAACATTAAAGTACTTAATATGTACAAGGCATTGGGGATACAATGACAAATGACAAAAACAAAAGAGCCCTTGCCTTCAAGGGCACACACAGATAAACATAGTTCACCCCCCCACCCCATGAGAGGAGAGACCATTAACAACTGCAGGAATGAAGGGAAATTTTGTCAACTTTAAAAGTATAATATCCTTTAGTTAGATTTAGAAGATTTAATGGTTTGCTCACTCTTTTTTTCTACCCAATCATCTATCTGATAATCCACACTAAATCTGTTATGTCTCCTGTAACTTGGTTATACTGAAATAGTTACGTCCTTACCTGATTGCATAACTTTTCCCAAGCACTTTTTCAATTTTTGTTTTTCATATCGCAACAGTAAACATTTTGTTTTCTGAAACGGAAAGATCTGGAATAAGGAATAACATTTGGTGTCACCAAATTAAAAAAAATACAAAACCCTATTTCATGTTTAAGTTCCAAGGATAATAAGTAGTGTGTTATAATGGAATTAGTACTGTATTTGGAATCAAGAGAGAAATGTATTCCAATGCTACTTTTGTTTCTTATTAACTGAGTGACTCTAGGCAAATACCTCACTTCTTCTGAGTCTTAGTTTGTGTACTACCAGTTTCACACAGTTGGTGTAAAGAACATACTTTTTAAAAAATTCATTTAAAAATTATTTGTTTACTTTTAGTTTACAACATTCAGTTCCATAATCCCTTGAGTTCCAAAATTTCTCCCCCACTTTCCTTTTCTCTCTCCTTCTCCTTCCCTCTCCCCCCAATGGTGGCACACAATCAAATATAGGATCTACAAATACCTTCTTATTAAACATTAGTCAAGTTGTAAAGAAAGATTATAACCAGTGGAGTGGACAATGAGAAAGAAGGGACAAAACAAAACAAAACACAAAAAGAGAGAGCAAGTACTTTGCTTCAATCTACATTTAGACTCTGCAGTTCTTTCTGGATGTGGATATTCTTCCCATCCTGAGTCTTTTGGAGTTGTCTTCTAACATTTTATTGCTGAAAGGAGCCCAGTCTATCAAAGTTAGTCATCACATATACGATGTATCTGTAATTGTCTACAAATTTCTCCTGCTTCTTCTCTCCTTGCACAGCTGCAGTTTATGTAAGTCTCTCCAGGTTTATGAAGTCTGTCTGCTCCTCATTTCTTATGGCACAATAGTTTTCCATTACATTCATAAACCACAACTCATTCAGCCATTCCCAAACTGATGGGCATCTCCTTGATTTCCAATTCCTTTTCCCACTTCTCTGATCTCTTTGGGATACAACCCTAGAAGTGGTATTGCTGGGTCAAAGGGTTTTTTATAGCTCTTTGGGCATAATTCCTGATTTCTCTCCAGAATGTTTGGAGAACACACTTTTTAAAACCAAATGTGGATTTTTACTTAATTCAGAAATATTCCTTTTTCTAAATTGTGTTGACCTCACAGGAATATCATTTTATTTGCCATTTATATATAGAAAAATAATTCTGATTTCAAGTTTGACATATCATGTACGGTATCAGGTTAGTGATAGCATTACCTTGCCTTTCCTTCCTTTTCTCCTCATTCTAAGATTAATGAGAAACCACTTTGTGAGTCATGTGATTTAACTGAAGAGCTATGTCTATGCAAATTTATGTGAGGTTGAAGAGTTTTTCATATCATTCACCTTTCATTATGGACCTTGAATGAACAGTTGTTAATGTTCCCAGCTGTTCCCTCGAAGAGAAGGGAAAAAAAAGAAATAAAATGATTCTCTTGGAAGATAAAGTGCAGTATTCACAACTTGTTTCCCTAAGGTTTGTTGTGCGTGGACCACTTTAGATTTAGATCTTGAGAGAATCAGGTTGTAGCTACAGAACACTAAAGCACCTGGATGACAGGTAAAAAGAAATTCAGCCAAACCTCTAGGTGTATCTGTGTAACTGCAGGTGGGCCATCATACAGGCACTGCCTCAGGCAGCCACCAGCAATGTGGTTGCTACTGACAAGTGGAGCCTGGGAATGAGTGAATCTAAACATATAATAAATGACATCTATAGATGGCTTAAAATGCTTACAAGTCACTGCTCATAACAATTTCATTTGAACTTCACAGCAACGCTCTAAGATAGATATTATTTGTCACTATTTTTCAGATGAGGAAATTAAAGATCAGAGGGGTTCAGTGACTTGCCCAGTGTCACAGAGCTAGCTAGTGTTCCTGTCGTGATTTATTCTAACTCTTGGCATATGATCTGCTATACCACTTGGCCTCTCATATGTAGATAAAGAAGTCATCAACTACTTTATTAAATTAAGTTGGAAATTTTAGATAAAAAAAGCAGAGAGGGATAAGTTTTCTCTATCAAATTCCCAGAAATAGGTTTGCCAAGCCTTCCCATGATATTGTGTGTTCTAAGGAGTGAGCCCTCATAGGCCAGTTCCCTTATTAGACATAAAAGATTTGAAAGTTGGGAGATTTGATTGCTCTGAAAACGACAACAAGAACAACTGGCATATGTTTGGATTTTTTCTAAAAAGTGATTATGTTTTTTAAAAAATTGGTTGAAGAAAAATCTTATTGAATCCAATCAATGTCAGCTCAGTGATAATTGCAATTATTTATACTAGATAAACAATTAGCTATAGTCATTTGCATTTTTGTTGAATCCATAGATTCCATTGGTGTGTTGCAGATCAAAATTATTATATCAAAATCATGCAGGTTCACCAGAATTTATTACTATGATATGTAACAGGGAAAAGAGAGAGAGAGATAGAGAGAGAGAGAGAGAGAGAGGGAGAAAGAGAAAGAGAGAGAGAGAGAGAGAGAGAGAGAGAGAGAGAGAGAGAGAGAGAGAGAGAGAGAGAGAGAGAGAGAGAGAGAGAGAGAGAGAGAGAGAGAGAGAAAGCTCAACTCTCCCAGACTAGATTTGAATCTTGATCCTAAAATTTGTGGAGTCAGAGAGAGCATTTTCTAATCCTAATACCAAGATCTCTCTTCCCTTTCAATTTTATTTATACAGAATCTTTCATCAAAAGATCACAAAGTGCTGTCTAACCAGCTATAAAAAATAAATCAAAAAAAGATGAAATGCTCAAACAATAAAATTATACATTAGAGGCCCATTTAAAGCAGAGCATTTTAAGATGAGAGAAAGAGTCTTGGCTGGAGTATACAGAGCCCAAGTTATAATGGGAAGCTATTTCACAATTTGGTGAAAAATGAAAAAGCCCTACTTAGTAGAGAGCCTATTATTAGGAATGATCACTTGCATACCCATCCTTTAATGAAGGGGGTGAGCAGCATAATAACGTGAAGTAGAATTGACAAAGTATGGGAAGCACTCTTCATGCAGCCTCGAGAGAAAAAAAAGAGGCAATCATAGCCCAGGATGGGAATGGTGTTCTAAGTGTCGTGCTTCTAAGTACTTCTCTTGCCTGCTGAGAATCTGTTTCTCAGGGATATTCCGACCACGATATATGGATATTATGAAGTCCATGTATTTATCTGAATTCCCATAGGTGGTTTTAAAAAAAAATAACAGAGATGATCATTTGATCTCTGTTCCATGTTTGCCTGCTTGCTTTGGCTCCAACTATTGATTCCAAGTTTCAGAATTTTGAGTTTACATTTTATAGTAGGAAAAATCATTACTTTGGTTTGAAACATGTGTGTATGTGTGTGTGTGTGTGTGTGTGTGTTTATGTGTGTAGTTGAAGCATTGTTTAGAGTATTGGATTTATAGTCAGAAATGCTTGAGTTTAAATCCTACCTCAGATACTTACTGCATGTGCTGTCTTTGGCATATCACTTAACTTTGCTCAGTCTTTGGTTTTTCATCTTTAAAACTGGGATAAACAATGCATCTCACAACGTCATTGTGAGGATGAAATGAGATAAAATATATATCCATTACAAACCTTAAAATATTATGTAAATATGAATTATTATTCAATGAACAAGAACAAAAAGTTCCTTGGCATAAGGTGGATGATGAGATTCAGACAAAGTTGAGATTTTGATTTGGAGAATGTCAGCCACTTTTAGATGCCTACACTCCTTAGCTAGAGATACATTTTCTCTGTCTATGTTTTATATATACTTATCTGTGTTCCTGACGTTTTTGCCAATTTTTTCCTCCATTGACTCTGTCTATCCATTTCAATAAACAGGGGCTTTTAAAAAAATCCTGGGGTCTACATGATAGACCCTCAATTATTGCCAGTTGAATAGAATGGAAAGTAAGAAGATTGTGACTGCCTAGCTGTGGTATGAAACCTTGTTTGAAGGATCATCATTACACTTGTGATAGCAGTTAACTTCCATTCTGTGTGTGTGTGTGTGTGTCTGTCTGTCTGTACGTACATGGTTGGTACTCTTTTAGAGTCGATTTAAAAACTAGAAATCTAATATTGTCAGCCAATAAACATTTGTTAAGCATCTGTTTTGTTTTAGGCAGTCTTAAAGCACTGTACATACTAATAAAAATACAAATAAAGACAGTCTCTGCCCTCAAGGAGTTTACAATCTAACAAGGGAAGACAACACACAAAAGGAAGCTGAAAAGAAAGGAGGAAGGTACCTGGCTTGGGGTATGATTGAGAGGTCCCAAGATATCCAAAATTAATGTAGCTAGTGGTGAAATGAAGACGCTGGTGAGAATCCTCCTTAAACAAATTCCCAGGAGCCCAGGGCCATGCCCTCCAGTTGGAGGGTCTAATCAAAGAGATAGAGGGCATTGATGCAATAGGAGTAGCAGGTAGATTCAGTCTTGCAAGATAATCAGATTTCTCAATGATGAGTTTCCTAGGAAAGGAAAGCGTAATGGAGAAGTCAAAAAGCAGGGTAGCATGCACTTATTAGCAAAATAATATGGTTCACTGACCAAAAAAAAAATAATAATTCTTTGGGATTGGCTAGAACTGAAAAGGGGCAAAAGTATAGTACTATTCCCTACAATAAACATACAATTGAGAGAGGCCTCACAAACTGGCAGAGATATACATGAGTTTTGTTTCCATGAGTACTTGAAAATTCGGAATTATATTAACAATCGTATATCTAGAGCTAGAAGGGTCCTCAGAGGTCATTTGATCCCATCCCACTTTTTATGGGTAAACAAACTGAGTCCCAAAGAAGTTAAATGATTTACCCAAGATCATTCAAATTTTATTTATTTATTTATTTATTTATTTATTTTTGCTTTTTGGAGAGCAATTGGGGTTAAGTGACTTGCCCAAAGTCACACGGCTAGAAAATGTGTCAAGTGTCTTAGGTCAGATTTGAACTCAGGTCCTCCTGACTCGATGGTCTGTGCTGTATTCACTGTGCCACCTAGCTTCCCCCATCATTCAAATTTTAAGTCACAGAACTGAGATCTGAACCTGGCTCCTCTGACTCACTGTCTGCTACATGACACTGGCCCCTACTAAAAGTCCCTCTTGTTCATTGTCAATCAGACAAGTGTTTCCTTGGATGCCTAGTATAAGCAATGCGCACTGCTAGACATTTCATGTAGACAATGAGTCTGCTCCCATTTTCTCAGTTGCTGAGACTTGAGCTCCAATCCAGTGACTCCAAATTCGGTTTTCTTTCTAATTTTCTTTGATTTTTGGTTAAAGTCGATGTTCAACCAATATCTTAGACTATGTATGATAAAGTACCACATCTTTCTTGTAACAAGATAACTGGTTTAGAAAGATTAATTATTACTGAATAATTTCTTGAATTAAATTGGTTGTACTGGGGCTTTGAAGAGGAAATATCCATGAGAGGATGTAGAATTAGATTGTGAGCTGTAGTCAGTTATTTGTGATGATGATTTTCTTGTTAATGTTCCTATGCACTTTCTTTTTTCTTTTTAAATAAAATTTTGTATTCTCCTCAATTACATATTCAACCAATTTTATCATTTTTTAAACTTTTGAGTTTCAAATTCTATGCCTCCCTCCTTCTCTCCCATCTCCTCTCCCTGAATGTATGCTCTTTCTAGGGGACAAGAAGCATTTCTCTGATCTGTTTTGTGAAAATGAGAAAGACTGGGGGATAATTATTCCAGGATAGATAGTTTTAACATTATGCATGAGAGAGGATGAAGAAAGAAATATGTCCTCCCCTTCATTCACAACCTAGATAGGCCTTTATACTTGATCATTAAGGTAGAGAATACTTCACATAATTTTTCATCTGGGGCTCTTCCTGCCAGTGATATCTATCATTTCAAAGGTAAGCTTTGAGGGAATGTCAAGTTATGACCAGTGTTGTAGCCCTAGAATATTAAAGCAAGAGTTCAAAGAACACGAAAAGAGTTAAACACCTATTCTCCAACTGGAAAAAAAGAAACCCTGATAAGTTTTTAGCAAGCTTCAGAAATGAGCTATGAAGAATTTTCTTTTTAAACAAAGAAGGGAAACGACAGACAAATTGTTCGACCCTGCTGACACCCATACTGATAACGTTAAAAATTGCTACTCATTTCATTTTGTCTGCTTTGAAAGTAATTTTGAGAAGTAGAAATAATTTAGAATACCATCTTTTCTGCAGTCATAAATTTACAAATCACCAGCAGATGTGACAAAGATTCACAGGGGACGTTGCAAAGATAAGAATCAGAGGTGGGAGCAGGACAGAAACCTGCTGTCCACTAGTTTTTCAAGGTGAATGAGCAGAAAAAGGTTTTGAAAGGGAAAATTCTCTGCCTTTGTTTGATAGACAAGGTAACATCAGGAATATGGCATAGTTAATAACTCTGGATGTAGTAGAAATATTATAAAAGCACTAGGTCAGTGACACTGACATGATCTAATAAATTTACTAAATCATTAATAACTCAGAACAACATAGTTCTTGTTATAAAAAATGAAAAATGTTCACGAACTTACACTTGAAATGAATTAGGCCAAAAACATTTAATAATATCTTATAATTTCTAGTTTATTTTGCATTTTGAAAGTACTTTCCAGGACATCCAGGATGTCATTTTATCATCGCAACAACCCCATGAATTCAATAATAATTCAGTAAGCATTTATTAAACACCTACACTGTGCCAGAGATTGTCAGGCATTGGGGCTTCAAAGGCAAAAATTAAATTCCTACTCTCAAGCAGCTAATATTAGTGGAGGGAGGAAAACAATATATTTTGAGAAAGTTAGTCGATAAACTTTTATTAAGATCTTAACTATTTGCTATGCACTATGCTAAATTCTGAGAATAGCAAAAAGAGACAGTACTTGTCCTCAAGGAGCTTACATTTGAACGGGAGAAGAAAACATATACAAGGAAACTGAGAAGAGTGAGGTGGGGAAGGGAGGAGTGAGAAGGAAGGTACTACCAGTCCAGGGCTTGGCGGGAGAGTCTACAGTGTAGTCTGGTGAGAAATGGAGAAATGGCTGGCCTGGGTACCTTCTTGAAATGGATGTTCTCCAATTAGAGGAGGTGAGATTTCTCAGGTAAAAATGTTTATACAGGATCAAGAGTTTTCTGGGGTTATGAAGGAGAGAGTCTGGATTGTAGCCTGATGAGAGATGAAAAAAGTAAGATACAAAATATATGAAATATAGTTTTCAAGAACAGTTAACAAGCAACTAGAGTGATCAAGGAAGGTTTCCTAAAGGAAATGAGACCTAAATAGAGTTTTGAAAGTAGCTAGGGATTCTCTTAGGCAGATGTGAGGAGGAAGTGCATTCCAGACTTGGGGGACAGAGATGAGAAATGGACTCTTGTGTTCTGAAAGAAGCAAACAACCAGTTTGACTTAGGATAGAGTGCTTAAAGGAGCATTTATGCAGCAAGTCTAGAAAAGTAGAATCAAATCAATGTACAGTTAGTTTTAAAAGCCAAATAGAGAAGTCCTTTCCTTCAAGCAGCTTATATTCTATTTGTGGAATACAACTTGTATACCAATAAATGTAACCCAAAGCCCAAGGACCCCAAAAATCCCAGCATCAGATGGACTGGGTTCATTTCAGAGGGGCTGACCCCCAAAGGATAATTTTTTATAGGTTTATCATCCCAATCTGGAGTTGCTTTGGGAAAATATAACATACAAGGTGTTCTAAAAGCATTAGTGCATGTTTTAATAGCTTAAAACTACATGAAGACTTTTGGGACACCTGTATTCCTGTTATTACTCATGTCTAGGTTTCCCTTGCCTCAACGGGGGTAAAAAGGGTTCCTAATTTTTATATTAATAGTTAAAGTAGTACAGACAAATCAAATGTGAGTGACATTTATCTTCAGTCTTGTCAGAAGTAAGCGTCTAACCAAGAACACCTTCCCATTAGTGAATTTAGGAAAAAGGATTTTTATTTTATGTTCTTTTGGATGCATAATCTCTAAGAAAAAGGCACACCAAACGCTGGACACAGCCAGCTTTTTAATTCCCCTTCTTTACTGCCGGGTCCCTCCCCTGTTCTCTATTGGCTGGATACGACTTCTTGAGCAGTCTATTCCATGTTCTCCTCCTAGATGTGTTCCACCTCCCTTGTCTTATGTTGCATGTGCTTTAAATTAGCTTGCTCTACCCTGGGAATGTGTGGGTTAATATTAAACAGCTCATTAAGCATGCACACAAGGTTCAAACTTCTGACTTTTTACTGATCAGAAGCTTGGTTCTACTCGGTCACAGTTCTGGTTGGAACCAGTAACCTCTGGTTATCTTTCCTACAAAGCTGGGAATGTGTAGGTATCATTCATGTGGAAACAAAACTTCTTCTGTTTCTCATAGTATTTTCTTGTTTAGTATTTTATTTCCCCCCCCACCCCAATCATATGCATAAGGAATTTTTAACATTAGTTTTTTAAGATGTCAAGTTCCAAATTCTCTCCCTTCCTCCTGGCCTTTCTCATTGAGAAGGCAAGCAATTTGATATAGCGTGTACATGTGCAGTAATGCAAACATATTTCCACGTTAGGCATGTTGTGAAAGAAAGAACAGCATTTCTCCCAATAAAAATAAAGTACAAAAAGTATGCTTTGATTAGCATTCAGACTCAGTTCTTTCTCTGGGGATGGATAGCATTTTTCTCCATAAGTTCTTCAGAACTGTCTTGGATCATTCTAGTTCCGAGAATAGCTAAGTCATTCTCAGCCAATCATTGTACAATATTGTTGTTACTGTGTACAATGTTCTCCTGCTTCTGCTCATTTCATTTGAATTGATTCATGTAAGTCTTTCCAAGTTTTTTCTGAGAGCACCCTGCTCATAATTTCTTATAGCACAAAAATATTTCATTAAAACCATATATCACAACTTGTTCAGCCATTCTCCAATTGATGAGCATCCACTCAATTTCCAACTCTTTGCTACTACTAAAATATCTTCTATAAATACTTTTGTACATGAAAGTCCTTTTCCTTTATGTCTCTTAAAAAATACCTTTGGGATGCCCACTGGGTCGAAGGGTATATGCATAGTTTTATAGCTCTTTGGTCATATTTCCAAATTATTCTCCAAAACAGACAACTCAGTTCACAACTTATTTTCCCCACCTCCCCTCCAAAATTTGTAGTTTTCCTTTTTTGTCATATTAGCCAATCTATAGGTGTGGAGTGGTACCTCAGAGTTGTTTTAATTTACATTTCTCTAATTAATAATGATTTAGAGCATTTTTAATATGATTACAGATCGCTTTTTTTTTTGCCTGACAACCACCTGTTTATATCCTTTGACTATCACTTGGGGAATGGTTCTTATTTTTTTTCTTATAACTTTGACTCAGTTCTCTATATATTTGAAAAATTAGGCCTTTTCAGATAAACTTGCTGTAATTTATTCACAATTATGATAAATAGCTATATTTCCCTCCATCCTATTCCCCCATTTATCCTATTCTCTCTCCTCCTTTACCTTGTTTATCCTCAAAAAATGTTTTGCTTCTGACTAGTGCCTCCTCTACTACATCCTTACTTTATCAGCCCCGCTCTTTCTCTTATACCCTTCTTCTGCTTTCCTGGAGGGTAAGATAGATGTCTCTATTCAACTGAAAGTGTATATTATCCTTCTTTGAATCAATTCCAGTGAGTATAAGGTTTAAGTACTTCTACCGCCACCTTCCCCATCTTCTGTTCCACTGTAAAAACCCTTTCATGCCTCTTTTAGGTGAGATAATTTACCTTATTCTACTTCCCCTTTTCCCTTTCTTACACCAAATTCCTCTTTCTCACTCCTCAATTTTATTTTTAAAAATTATCATCCCATTGTATCAACTCACAACCATGACCTCTATCTACGTACATGCCTCACTACTCTATTAACGAGAGAGTTCTTAGGAGTTACAAGTATCATCTTCCCATGTAGAAATGTAGACAATTTTTGTGCTTCTTCTACCAAACTATTGATTCTTTTTCATGATTTTCTATTGTCACTATCATTTCTTTTCCAAATTTTTCCTCTACCTCTCTTATTTAATTTTATAAATCCTTTTAGAGTGCTTCCAGGAATTCTGGACCTGAAACCAATTCATATTTTTCTTTGATTGTTTGCATGTAGCAGTTTTGACTTTGTTGTCTTCTTCAGAGTTTATGTTTTGATCTTTTCTGTCATATAGTAATTTTCTATGGTCAGGATAATGTTTTGTTGTTTGCTCATTTTCCCAGGCTATTTCTTGATTTTTAACTTCATATTAAAGAGCTCTGCTCCTGGGGACGTAGGGGCCACTGTCCCAAGCTTCAGGGTTTTTTTTGTGCAACTGCGTTGAGAGATAGTTCTTCCAAGATGGCATGATCTCAGGAGAGGTGTGTTTACTACTCTCCTGACCAGCGTTCTGGTCTATGAGTAACCACAAGCACAATTTTTTGCCTCGAGACTGTGACCAGGGTACCCACTTACCCATGGCCACAAGTTGTGATGTGCTAATGCTTCTCACCCTGGGACTATGACCTAGATCAAAGTATTGGCAGTGCAATAGAGTACTGCACTCAGTGCCAGCATAGGGACCTCTGTAATCTCCTTCTGACCAGTTGTCTGACCTCCTTACAGTTTGTGGACTGAGAGCTCTGGAAGTAGTTGCTGCCACAGCTCATTCAGTTACCCATAGCCTGCCTCTGCTTTTTGGAGAACTGCTTATGCTGATATAGCCTGAGCTAAACTGAGCTCCACTCTCACCCTGGTGTGATAGACTTTTATTACTGACCTAAGTTGTCTTAGGCTGGAAAATTGTTTCACTCCATTTTGTGTGTTCTACAGAATTTATTTTGAGGTGTTATTTTAAATTGTTTGGAAGAATTTGAGAGGACTCAAGCAAAAAAGAGCATGCTCTACTCTCTATCTTCAGTCTTATTTACTGTTCATTCTATTTTTTTTTTTTGGAGGCAGGGCAACTGGGGTGAAGCAACTTGTTCAAAGTCACACACTAGTAAGGGTTGTGTCTAAGCTGGATTTGAACTCAAGTCCTCCTGACTCCAGGGTTGGTGCTCTATTCACTGCATCATCCAACTGCCCCTGTTCCTTGTATCTTTCTCTTCCCTTCCCTTCCCTTCTCAGTACTTGGCCAGTGCTTGTTGAATAAGTGAGTAAATAATCTAGCTCAACTCCCTCTTTTTAGAAATCAAGTAAACAAATCTGGAGAGGTTGCAGTTGAGTGACTTGATCCCAGAATTGAACACACCTAATCCAAATCCAATTCTTTTAACAATGCATTGCAATTGCCTCTTTATAGGAAGGAGGGAAACTGCAACACACAAGCTGTTAGGCAGTAATGTTGAAAATGCATGGAACAAGCAATGGATTCTCAAAGCAGAGAAACAGCAGGTTAAAGTGGAAAGGCCCCTGACCTTGAAGTCAGATCTGCTCTGAAGCTTTTTGTGTGATAAAGGACATCTAGCCTCTCTGAACTTCAGTTTCTTTTGTTTGTTTGTTTGTTTGCCTTTTTCATAAGGGCAATTAGGGTTAAGTGACTTGCCCAAGGTCACATGGCTAGTAAATGTTAAATGTCTGAGGTTGAATTTGAACTCAGGTCCTCCTGACTCCAAGGCAGGTACTCTATTCACTGCACCACCTAGGCGCCCCTGAACTTCAGTTTCTTTATGTGCAAAATGGGAACATTAACAGTTTTGCTACATTCCAAATAAGATTGTCATATAGAAAGTATCGTAAGAATTATTTATTATTAATAAAGCAAACAAGTGAACCTTGACCTGATGAGTTTTAATAATTGCCTTTAAAACTAGTTTTCAGAAAAAACTTCCATTTTTTTTTACTTAGAAAAACATGATAATTTATATTTTAAAATCTGATTGTGAAGTTTTTGGGCTCAATGGTATTAAACTTTTTCTTTTTAAGGTGGAAAGTTTTAAATTTTGATAGAATAAAAATAGTAAAATGGCATTCCAGTGTAAATGTAGGTAAATGGCAAGAATTAACGTGTACATGTGGTGGCGGGAAGTCTGAGAGAAAACAAATCTTTCATCTTGTTTGGCCCCAGATTATGGTAATCAGATTTTCACATCTCAATCTAAGCAGATTATCCAAAGGGCAATGAAAAGATGCATGGTGGGCATAAGTAGGCCACAACATATTTCATTTATTGACTTATGTACCAGAAAGACTTGAAAAGAAATCATTGAACACATGGTTGACCAGAATAGGGGGTGGGACAGTTATGCAGGAAAAAATTTTGAATGTCAGATGTTATTCTGGTATCTACAAGAATAAGACAGTAAAAGAACCAGAACACTGATGAATAAGAATTAGAAAAGAACTGCCCCTTCACAGTTGTCTTGTGTTTACTTTGTACGTATTTTGCATATTTTTTTATTTGGGCAAGTTTCCCCCAATCAAATGTAATCTCCTTGAATGTAGAGACTTTTTTTTCCCTTTTTTTGTACTCATATCCTCAATGCCTAGGATAATGCCTTGGACATAGTAAACTCTTAATAAATGCTTGTTGAATAATTAAAGAATCAAATAACATGAGAAGATATGCTATGAGAATATAGAAGGCATTCCATATTGATGACGGTAGTACTCACACTGTTGAAATGAAAGCACAGAAGACTGAGGAATTTTTTTGTTGAAAGAAAAGTGAATATCCACAAACATGATCCTTGGGCATAAATACATGTGATTTCTTCATTATTCTCATCATTGTAGGCCTGTGGTTTGGTAAATAAATTCTAATGAATTGCCTTAAAGACTTGTCCTAATTACTGACTTGATAAGGGTCACAACCATTGTATCAAGAGCAGGATCTGAACCTACATCTTCCTGACTCTAGGTTAGAAGTCTCTCCACTACTCAGACAACTATAAGTATGGGTATAAAATTTAGATTGTACTTTCTTGGGGTACAGTTCCTCCCCCCCAATACCAACAACCCATTCCCATCTGCACTCTTGGCCCTTGGTTCCTACTTCTTCAGCATCAGCCAGTACTTTAGCAGTCTAGAAATCTTGTGGTATCCCAGGGCAGGCTTCTTCACTCCAGGTGGCTACACCCCAGGTGACCCTCATACCTCCTGTTTCTCGCTGGCACAAAAATGACTAGTTATGGTATATTGACTATGCCACACTGTATAAACAACATGATGTAATGGAAAGAGTGCTTCATTAGGAGTCAGTGATAATTAGCAGTGCGTTCTTATAATTAACAATAAATTAGGCGGTACATTATTCTGAAAATACAGAGTACTGCTACATTTCTTAGTTTAGCTAGAAAGAAAAAAATAGTAAAACGAGTGTGTAAGAGCAATTATGCTAAAGAAAAGACAGTCAAAAGAAAAGTCAGTTTCAGAAACATCCCCAAAGGGGAAAAGAAAGCAGCTGACCCCCTGTCTTTCTTGGATTTACAAACATATGCGAACTCCCAGTAACCCACAGGGGATAATTTTATTAGCCATGAAGGACTCCCAGGTGAAACTGACAACTCAATTTCACCAAAACACAAAATATTAAAGCCATTAAGCTATTAAAATGATTACTTAAAACACTCTTCCCTGGAACAACCAAATATGAAAGCAAATAGGCAAATTGTCAGTGTAGAGCCACCCGAGCATTCTAATTTTAAACAAAACAAAACAGCAAAAGACAAAAATGAGGAATGCTAGTGAGGTATGCTTTTTTTCTAGTCAAATATATTAATCATTATGAAGAGAATTCACTGAACAAAATTGATGGATAAATCAAATTTTAAAATCGGCCTTTTGGAGAATGAGTTAAAATGTTTGGACTGAAGATGAATTATACAGATTACTAGTATTGAATTGAAAATTAAGATAAGAGATGGAAGGGATGTTTTGTTTATTAGAGCAAATAGCATATCCATATATTTGAAGGTGTGTGTTTTGGGGAATAAATTATAAAAATTGTAAATAGTAACCACTAATCCCTGCTTTTTTGGACACTAATCCTATGATAATTCAGAGTACAGAGAGCCTTGATTAAACAATAGTATAAATGTGAGTGAAACTGGTTATTTCTTGACTCAACTTCTATATATTCAATGTCACCTCTTTAGAGGACTATACATGGTGAATAAAATTCGTACTTGTGTTCTCAAGATTAAAAGATGTCCCCAGCCCATTCCCTTGCTATCAGGTTTTGTTATGGAAAGAGAGACACTATCTTCAATTTGGCTCAATTAAAAAAATCATTTGTCAGGAGTCTACTACATGCCAAATGCTGCTAGGCTATGGCTGAAAAATGACAGAAGAAAAAATGTTTCCTATTATCAAAGAGTTTACGTTCTCCTGGGGGTGAAATAACATGTACACAAGTTAGTAAATGGAAGATATCAAGGAGAGCAATGGACTGCTGTTTGGCGATGGACTGCTGTGATGGCCAACACTTACTATGATCTCTGACACGTGGTTAAGGACTCAATGCAATCAACAAAGACTTCCTGTAGAAAATGGCATGGCACGTGAACTGAGCTATAAGGGAAGCTAGTAAATAAGAGACAGAAATACATTCCAGACATAGGGCCAAAAGCAAAGGGGTAAGAGTGGAATGCTGAGGTAAGGTAACAGCAAAGAGACCATTTAGTCTAGAAGGAAGGAAGATGTAAAGTGAATCTGCAAAGACAGACTGGAGACAAGACTGTGAAGTGTTTTACATGCCTAACAGAGAAGTTTGCATTTTATCCTAGAGGCAATAGGGAATTGTCAGAGATTATTGAGCAAGAAAGAGATGTTGTCACACTTCATGTTTTGAAAAATTATCTTGGCAGTTGTATGGAGGATAGATTTTTGAGGGGAGAGAATAGAAACAGGGAGATCAGTTAGTGGTTATTTTAGTACAATAGGTACCAGGGAATGATGTTCTGAACTATCATGGTAATCGTGCTTGTGTAGAGCAGGGGATGAATTTGAGTGACTTTTTTGGAGATGTTTCCCCAACTATTTCTATGAAAAGCATGCATAGATCATGGATCAGTTGTGTTTAGATGTTCTCAAACACTCCACTAATGCCCTATGCATGCCTATGATTTCAAGATCAGGTCTTAGTTGGTTTTAAGTTGAGTTGGGGAATGAAAAGGAACTTGATTGATTGTCTTCTCTCATTACCTGGATCACTACTGATAAAATCTCTGGAGTTGTGTTTTACATATGGAGATAAAGAAGGGGAAAAAGAGAAGAAATGGAGGAAAAAAGGAGAAAGAAGAAAGAATAAGTAGAGGTGGGATGGTGGAAGGTGGGGCATGGTGCTAAGAGAGGCCTTGATGGACATTGTAAGGGCTAGTTTTACTCACTCAAAAATTGATGTTAAAACTTTCCAAAGCAGAGCTAGAATGGTGATTACTTTAATTCTTTCTCACCTCAAGCCCTGGCCCCCAAGAGGAGAACAATTATTCTTTTCTTTTCCTTTCTGGCAGATGTCAAGTGAATACATGATCCTAGAGATATCTTTGTCTCCCTCTAACATAAACACAACTAAGTTTGCTATGGAGCAACTTCTTAGCAAAATGATGATGTTTCATATTTCAAGGATCTGCATTTTCCACTGATATAGATTACACATTCCAAGAGAGTATTCATCAATTTTATTGACAAAAAGAATTCATCTCTTAGTTTGGGTCCTTCTGGTGATTAGTTTCTCTGAATTTATCTGGTCCAGTGCCTTTTAGGACAAAGATATGACACCCTTAGAAAGTGACTGTAATTCCTCAAATTCACTAACCCTGTTATGTTCCCTCCCTCCCTTTGAAGTGGCCTACCTACCAAAAACCTTCCCTAAGCCTAACTGATCCATGAGGAGGTGAAAGTTCCTGCCTGAAAAGCACATGGGTTCCCCTTAGTTGATGCTTCCAGTCTTCATTCATGTCTGTATACCCTGCATGCCTAATATAAAGAGAAATTCACTGGAACCCTTTGTGGCATTCTACCAAGACCAAACCAGCTGATTCCTTCAGGAGAAACCATCTATGTCCTCCGTCCTCTAGCTCTTCTGGTCTCTGGCAAGTAAACACCATCCACTTCAGTTTTTGTTCCTATTGGTTCTCCAACTTCCTCACTGGGCTCTACTAAATAAAGAGCTATAACCACTAAAAGTACTGGTCTAATCTGATACCTCTCTCATGTTCAAACAAATTCTAGGCTAAAGGCAACTGGTTCTTTTAGATGAAAGACATACAATCCATCAAACCTGTACATAAAATCATATAGCTTGGTCATTCCATTAAGAGCTTACCTTCTATTGGCAGAACTTTAAAGATGCAGTTACTTCTTCCACACAATGAAGAACCATTAGAGAGCTTTAGCTCCTCTTGTAATCCTGCAGCAATGACAACAACAAGGTCAACAACACTCAACAGTATTGAAGTCTGACCTCCTGCTTTGTTTCACTGTAGAGAGTGGAGGAAGTGTGATGCACTGGAAAGAGGGCTGTAGTTGGAGTCAGAAAACCATGGCTCCATCCCTGGAT
Organism: Pseudocheirus occidentalis; assembly: GCA_028646575.1. NCBI lineage: Eukaryota > Metazoa > Chordata > Mammalia > Diprotodontia > Pseudocheiridae > Pseudocheirus > Pseudocheirus occidentalis. The sequence continues at coordinate 260,636,970 of CM053593.1, forward strand.
CTGCCACTGGATGGCATGTATGTGAACTTGGTCAAGCCACTCAAACTTTTCAGGTCTTGGTTTCCTCTTATATATAATGGAGGGGATTTGGGTTAGACTAGATGACTTTCTAAGGACCCTTCGAGCTCAAAATCTGTAATCGATGAAGATTAATAAAACCCATTGGGATTATGTTGGAAACTATCTACAAAATACCTGTTGAATGAGTGGTGTGTTGGAGGTTGCTGTATAAAAGCCTCATTTCCTCTCCTCTTCACCACCTCCATTTTAATTCTTAGTATTTGCTCTGTTTATACTTTAGATCACCTCATCTTGCACACCTTTTACTAAGTAGCATATTAATCAATATCACTAAGCATCAGCACATTGTGTTTTTCCCTTAAGTTCTTTTGCAATCTAGTGTACCAGACTTTAAACATACATTCCTAGTATACACATATACACACATGTATATATGTATGTATGTATGTATATATATACACACACACTTGTATGTATGTAGATATTATATATATATTTTTTTTCTTTCTCCTTTTTTTAGATGAAATGGTAGTGGAATTCAGTGATTGACAGCATGCCCTGCTGTCTAACAGCTTATCATAATAAGTATGCTTTATATGCAGGAACTCTGTTTTGGGAGGAAATACTTGGAAAAGATATACAGTTTTTGACATTTCAAGGAGGTCTCCATGTGAGTTATTGCTGAGCACTTAATGGCTGCCACATTTGTTTACACAATCCCTGCACGACCAATGTCTAACTCATTGTTGAGAAAGTGCTTTGGGATAATTTGTGTATGAAAGATTCCATATAAAACCAATGTTTATTCCTTTTCATTTTACCTTTCTGTAACTTGACGCATAAGGGTGCTTTTAGGCATAGCACACAAGAAATTAAACACTCAACTCCTATTAACACTACAAGAAACTGAGTTCTTGGGATTCTATCTGGGGGCACTCAAAAGAGACCCCCATGAATGGAGAGAAAGTAAATTCAAACAATGACAAAGCAAAACTCATATATTTATTTAGCTGCAGAAAGCTTTACGGGCAGCTGGGATGCAAGTAATATGAATTATTTTATTGAGATGTTCCTAGTGAAATGGAGTTTAGACTAGTCTCCTTCAATGTATATATTCATTTATGTCTCTGTGCATATATGTACATTATTGTACATATATGCATATAAATAGGTATGTATATACTTGCATATGCAGAAGTATAACGGAGTCAGCTTGAACTGATTCATAAGAGTTGATTGTTAAATTTTCAGTGTGAGCATTTACATTTTAGAAATTGACAAATACTATAAATCAGGGCTTGATTTTTTGTTTTGTTGATTATCTTGATTAAAGAAAGTAATGAAGAAACTATTAATAACGTAGATCACAGTGAAAATGTGTTTAGTATACTCCCCCTCAAAAGCCAATTGTCGAACATTTACTAACACATCATTGCATACACATGCATAAATATATGCACACTCTATACAATTATTTGTTATCTAGAATTCTACAACTGTAAATCTCAAACAACTGTCTCTTCTGTGCTTTCTCAGTTTGATGAGAATTGATGTTCATTATGATCACCCTGAGACACTTCAAGATCCTCAAGGGTCCTCCAATCAGCAGAAAAAATGATGAAATTATACTGATTACAATGATGTGAAAGGCAGTGTGTTATGGTGGTAGAGGGCTGAACTTATAGTTAAGAAGATGTGGGTTCAGATTATGCTTGTCGTGCTAGGTGTGTCACCTTGAACAATTCACTATTACTCAGCCTCAGACATTTCTATAAGAGTCTAAGAGATCAGCTGAGATCTAACTAAAGGTTAGAATTTCCCACCTCAGGTTCAACTGTGACAAAAATCACCAGTCCCTAAGTAATGAGCCAGTGTTAGGTAATGGTTTATTGTATTCTAATTTGCTGATAATAATTTGCCCATTATGTCTGCTACATCAATCGACATTTATTAAGTATCTGCTCTGTTCTTCTAGGCACTGTGCTAAGAGATGGAGGTGCAAATACAAAAGTGAAAAAGTTTCTGCCCTCAGGAAAATGGCATTCAAATGGGGAAGAAAACATGTATAAACTTAAGAATATACAGGACACATATAAAGTAAGTGCAAGGTAGTTTCGAGAGGAAGGGCACTAGCAGCTTTCAAGAAAAGCTTCAGGGGCAGTTAGGTGGTGCAATGAATAGAGCACTGACCTTGGAGTCAGGAGGACCCGAATTAAAATCCAGCCTCAAACACTTAATACTTAGTAGCTGTGTGACCTTAGGCATGTCACTTAACCCTAACTGCCTTATCATCCCCCCTCCAAAAAGTAAAAAGCCAAACCAAACCAAACCAAAAACCTTCATATGGAAGGTGGTCTATGTGACGGTTCCATCTTTACCATGATACATCATTCAATGACCATGCTAGACAATACTGTTTACTTTATAAAGTTAATTGAAGCATACGCATACGTGTATGTGTGTTTGAATATATGTATATATAATCGCATACATTCATATATACATATACATATCTATGCACTCTC
>CM053593.1:260640015-260661619 GCA_028646575.1 Pseudocheirus occidentalis
GAGAAAATTTGTAACTCAAAACCTTGTGGAAATGCATGATGTAACCAAGAAAATAAATTAAAATTAAAAAAAAATAAAAAAATAAAAAAGAAATAAAGCAGAAAAAAAAAAAAAAAGAAATTCAAGTACCTTTCTGTAGCAGCACACCCCCTAGCATACCCAGGATGGCTGCTAGCACAGGTTCTTAGATCTGCTTTTCTAAAGGAAAGCAACTCAAAATGGGTTAATAATCTTACTTTAATCAATCAAACACATATCATTTACCTAGTTCAGGAGGAAAAGTCAGCACCCTGAACTTCAGAGAATACAAACACAAGTTACAACTGAAAATAACACAATTCAGCAGACAAGGCTTCCAACTGTCTGACCATTACATCCATACCTAGTTAGTTACCAGAGAGGGAATTATAAATATCTGGGTTTTCACAGTCAGGGGGTTCAATGGCTTCCCAGAGTCTCATCTGTCCAAATCACACAACTCTTCCCAAAGCAAAACCTCACATCAGGGTATATACAGCCTTCTCCTGTGCCAGAGAATGTTACAAACCTTTTGACCCACTGCTCAATCACAAAGTAATAAGGCGTGGGCATTCCTAAAAAACAAGCATCCTGCCACAGGCTCCATGTGACCACATTCAGCCTATTAGGGGGCAGAGCATATTTTCAAATTAGGGAAGGTTCCCACAGCCACTTAAGACTATCAAAAGGCCAAGGAGTAGGGAAGATCTTCAAATTCCCATTGCCATAACATTTTCTCATATTTATACCAATCATTTAAAAAATCACTAACTTCACAAAATTGCAATTTGTGCTATGAAATCTACATTAATGGCACTCTTATTACCCTGTTATTCTAGCTGCCCACAAGTACCTCTGCTTTTATAGCCATTTTTTAAAAGGCATCCACAAACATCTTTGCAGGATATACTCTAACCACATACACAGTCCCAACATGAATACACCAACATAAATTCTCAAGGAAATCAAACAAATACAGATCTGAAATGAGAACCAGGATATATCACATTTCTTTCAATAGGACCAACCTAGCTTCCTTGCAGGCCATGGACTAGTGGGCTAGTGCTTATTTTCATGGCTGATTAATAGTTCTGATTAGTCCTTGAAGCAGGAAATCCAATATCCTTTAGGAAAACTCTAAAGATGCAGATGATTTTGAACTCAAGAAGGCCTATTCACAACAGGAATCAATGGAGAAAGAAGGCAATGTTACTTGAGACAAAATTCTACCACTTCCTGAAAGTGCTCAGCAGAGATGGGGGTTGGGAAAGAGGATAACAGAGAATGTATTCAGCATACTAAATTGAAGTTTCATCACTCTAAAAGCCAGTTTTAACAACTCACAGCCCAATGTGGAAATTTAAAGCTTCCTTTCTGTGAATTTTGACTGGTTTATTGCCATGAAAGGAACCTTCACCTCCCCTAGAGCTCTTACCTCTCAGATTGAATCTGCTTCCTGGAGACAGTGAGTGTTTACATCGGCAGCAAGGCTGCTGAAATTCAATCACAGCCAAATCAATGTGTGAAATGAGGATGATTTCAAAAGGATGAAAGTTCTGAAAAGCTGCAGGAATGTGGAAACTGCACTAATTTCTGCCACATGCATATTATCTGAATATCAGGTGACTGCAATGGAACAGTTGGGTTCAATAAACGAGACTTTACATTTTACACAAGAGAATTACTTAGTTTTCCAATCATCCACAGGAGCTGGGGAGAGCATGACTTGGCTTTCTCTCATTCCTGGCTCTCTCAACTCCCCTTTTTTTTTTTAACTTATTAAGCCTCTATCATCTAGCACTTGACACAGCATTCTGCACATAATCAGTACTTAATAAATGTTATTTTATTTTATTTAATAGAATAAGATATGGAATTGAAGGTATGAAAAAATTGTCACTGCAATCTGGGACACCTTCAATTTAGTAAAATTAAATGTTAAGGGTCTACCTGCTTAGCAGTACCATAACTATCAATGCATATACACTGTCACCTTAGAGCTACTTAGAATAGGTGGGCATAATAATGCATTCCTTTTGCTAAACTTCAACAGGAGTAAGAGGACTAGAAAAGGGGGCATCAGTGAGTTATATGACTAGGTTGAGGAAGTAGCTGTGTTATAGTATCGGGCTTAGAATTGAGAAAGTATAATGTCTCCACCTCTCAAAAGAACTGGAGACTGGGACATAAAAACTATGGCAAGAAAGAAGGCAATTTCATAAGACTTGGTTAAAATATAAATAGTTAATAATGATAGACTTAAGGATGCCTAGGGCTTGCACTTGTAAGTTCTGAGGTGCTCTCTCCTTCCAACTCTGTGTATGTGTGTGTGTGTGTGTGTGTGTGTGTGTGTGTGTGTGTGTGTGTGCGTCTAGATGTTTTCTATATATATAAAGGGTTTGGAACTGGCAGGTTTATTTCACCTTGAATGAAGAAGGACCCACCTCAGCCCAGGGAAAGAGTCTATAACACTGATATTTTTATAATAAACCAAACCAGAAGACAAAAAGAAGTTGTAGCTAATTAAATGAGTGGCATGGGTTCTTCATTGGGGGGGTAGTTAGTAGAATGTTTCATCATGTACTACAAGAAAGATTTTCTGGGTTATGGGGCCATGATATCACACACTGCTCATAATAATCACATTAATATCAAATATCAAATTTGATTTAACCAGTGTTAATATCAAATAGTAGAAACACTGCCATGAAAATAGTTGCTATTTATACACCAACAGCAGTTGCAAAGCATGAAATTCTGTGAATAACATGAACATTTTTACAGAACTAGTTGGCATATTCTCTGAAAATTGGTGACTTCAATTCATAGATGGACTGAGGGAGAGTGGCTAAACTGCCCATGTCTAAGAAATTTAAAAAGTCAAAAGCTTAAGCCTAACTTAGAAGATTTCCATCTACACAATCTAGAGATATGAGTACAGATGTAAATGACATAGACATAAGAAATATTTTCTTCCAGAAGTCACAAAGTACCAAACATGACAAGTATTGAATAAATCACAAAACAATGAAAATGCTTATATCTTTTTATTTTTTTGCTTTTTGGAGGTCAGTTGAGGTTAAATGACTTGCCCAAGGTCACATGGCTAGTAAGTGTTAAAGGTCTGAGGTCAAATTTGAACTCAGGTCTTCCTGATTCCAGAGCCAGTGCTCTGTCCACTGAGCCACCTAGCTGCCCTAAAATGCTTATATCTTAATAGAAAGGAAAGGACTGGTAACTAATTTGAAAAATAAATCTTTCATGTATATAATACTTTAAGCTTTACAGAGTACTTTACAAATATCATTTCACCAGATCTTCACACTAACCCTTTCATGTAAATACTCTAAATAATATAATCCTCATTTTATAGATTATAGAACTCAGGCTCAGAGAGGTTTATGAACACGAGCCTCTCCTGACTTGCTTCCCAATTCTCTTTTGACTCCACCATGGTGTCTCTTATGTGATAAGGAGTTTTCTATGTGCAGTCAGTCCACTGGGCACTGAAAAAAGTCAAAATCAATTTCAAATGAGAAAAAACAGTAAAGATCAGGAGGGGAAGACACTGTACAATTGCAACAGTATTCAATTTGCCTATTGAGACAAGCCAATTCTGGAAATTATAGGAAATGAAATGGATACTAATCTTGTTTATCACCATTTTCTGTAAAAGTTTAACAGGAATAAAAGCAGTTGGCTAAACAAGGAAGCCAGAAGAGCCCATAAACCTTCTAAGCCAGGAAATATTTGATCCCTTTGCCAGGAGAGAGATATGGCAATCAAGGGCAACACCAATTTAGAATACAAATTCACGTGTAAAACATTACAGAGAGGATGGTGGAAGATGGTAAGCAATATCACCTTTTAAAATAGAAAAAAAAAACATTAGAAGCAAAAAAAAACCTACAAAAAATTGGCATGAGATCTTAGATAAATAGATATATAATATCAAAAGCATTCAATGATAAAATTGGCAGGAGAACAACAAATATATGGTAAATAGATGTGTCGTCATTCCTACAACAATCTACTTCTACCATTAATGACAATGTAATCCCCACATTTGGAGCTGGGCTTCATTATCCAAGAGCTGTATGAAAGAAATTGAAATGGCACTTAAGAAAATGAAGCTGAGAAGAATAGCTAGACCAGATTAAGAACACACCAAGGAAATTCATGGAGAAAGCAAATCAATGCTGAGATGCTAAGAGATCATTTTACCAGATAACTTGGGGTGGTGGAGGTGGAGATATCCAAAGAATTGTGGGGAAATGGAAGGTATTAATATATAAAAATACTGAAAGAACATTAATATCTATTTTTCCATGTATTGAACTTCCTATTTCAATAAAAATCTTTAATGAGAATTATCTACATACATTATTGAAGGTATCCTTGATGAAAATATTAAAAAGGAACAGATAGATTTTTATAAATAATTTTCTACAGTAAATCACATTTTTACCTTCACACAATTGACTAAAAAGTACAAAAAAAGATTCCACTGTTTTTAATATATGTTGAGTTTTTTTAATAAATTTAACTCAGTAGAACAAAATGCAATCAACTCCAAAAAGGGTGTTACATGAATAAGCTAAGCTTGTATAAAATTCCTTGATAAATTAAACCAAAGTGAGAACTCTATACAATGAAAACTATGGTGTTAATATCAAATAAATTATAAAGTAGAGCAAATGCTCGTCAAAGGTTTTTGTCACCATAACAGACTATATAGTAGTTAGGGTCCAAACGGAGATAGGGTTGTGCACAGACGGAAAAATCTATCTTACGCTCAAATTAATGAATGATATTACACTTACTAACTCAAGTCATAAAATCTTAAAGGACTTTTTCAGCAAGATCAATGACTACACAAAGGACATCAGTTTAATAATACAGCAAAAACCAGAAATATACAGGTGAATAGTGTAATGGGAACGGGAATTTGAAGACCTTCCCTACCCCTTAATAGATCTAGAGGGAATTTAAAGACCTCCCCTGCTTTAAAAATAAACTCTGTCCCCTCATAGGCTGACTGTAGTCACACAGAGCCTGTGGTGGGAGGAGTTTGCTGAAGGAAAGCAAAGCCCACAGGAAGCTTCCCTGCTTTAAAGATAAACTCTGTCTCCTAATAGGCTGAATGTAGTCACATGGAGCTTATGGTGGGAGGAGTTTGTTGAACCGTAGAGCAGAATCACAGGAAACTGGGAGTCAGAGCTACAGAGGCAGTGGGAGAGACGGGACTCTCAGGCAAGGCGATAGAGAGGTTTGTGAGTAAATATTGATCTTGTGTTGGTTTGTGGGAAGGCTAAAGGATGGCATGGCTCTCCACTACATTGTGGTGAATTACTTTTGTGTTGCTTTGATGGATTCAGTTTCCTGGTGTTGGGATTTGGTTTTCTGGTATCTAAATAAATGCTTTGGTTCTGTCTTCTATTTGGAGAATCTGTTATATTTTACTATCAAGCACTAGTGAATATTTGTAGTCATGGTCAGTGCTGTAAATATTGCACAGGCACTACAAATGGCTAGTCCATTTGAGTTAGTACCTGTATACTTCCAAGTTATTTATGTTCTTCAAAAATGTGGCACACAGGACAGAATAAAATGCTGAAACATGGTTGGACCAAGAAAGAGGACAAGAACACTGTGAATATCTCCATATTCCTGAACAATATGTCTCTTTTAATGAAACTTACAATTACATTAACTTTTTTGGGTGCCTTGTCACATTGTTGAGCAACAGTATGTGCACAGTCTACCAAGACTCCACCTAGATCTTTTTTTTGAAGGAGCTCCAAATCACACTTGGCTTATCTTAGGCTAATTAAGTTGTTTTAATTATGTATAACACTTTATAGTTAATCTTATTAAATAGCTTCTTATTAGATTTATCCTAAAAGTCTAGGTTCTCAAGATCTTTGTTAGATATTGACTCTTCCATCCAATATGTTAGTTATCTACCCTAATTTTGTGAAATCTGAAAATTTGATAAGTATTCTATTAGAATCACTAACAATAATATTAAATAGGATTGGACAATCCTCCCTCTCTCTTCTCTCTCCTCTCCCTCCCTCCCCCCTTCCCCCTTTCCCTCCCACTTCCCCTCCCTCCCATTAATTTTCCTGGGTGTGATCTCAGCATCTTGGGTACATACCTTGTTTTCCCTCTGTCCCTTCTGAGAAAGCACTTCTTCCAAAGTGAAATATAATGTAATTTTAAAAGTATTTACTAAACACATACTGTGTATCAGGTGCTAGGGAACTATGTGCTAGGGTTAAAGAGAAAAAAAAAATCTACTCCCACCCCTCAAGGAGATTCCATTCTATTGATCTCCATAACTACTCTTTGGATCTATCTATTCAAACTGGCTCCAAATCGTTCAGTGGATCAACAAGCATTTATTAAGCACCTATTATGTACCAGGTACTCAGAATACAAAGGCAAAGAATTTAAACAGTCTCTGCCCCACCCCCCATAATTGTAACCATAGTATCATCTATCCATCTTTGGGGCCCATTCACAGGTAGGGGGCATGACATGGATGATGAGCCAGAAAAGGAGACTAAGAAGAATAGAAGACCCTAGACAGAAATATGTCATAAAAACTCAGAGAGGAGAGACTTATCGAAAAGAAGAGGTCAGTCAATAATGTCTAATGCTTCCAGAAAAGTCAGGGAGTATAAAAGCCAAGACCCTAACATGTAGTGATTGAAGAGATGACTGGTAATTTTGGTGAGAGCAGTTTCAGTTGCATGAGGAAATCAGACAGCAAAGAGTTGAAAAGTCAGAGAGGGAGGATGTGCAGACAGTGAGCGTAGACAGCTTTTTCTAGGAATTTGAAAAGGGGAGCAGAGATAGAAGACAATAGCTTGAAGGGATGGCAGGATCTAGTGAAGAATTTTTAAAGATGGGAGAGATGTGAGATTGTGATAAGGATATAGAGAAAGAGCAAGCATATGGGGAGAAAGGTTGAAAATTATAGGGAAGGGACTATTAAGGAGGCAAGCTGATGGAGAAAATATAAGGGAAAGAGAGGAAGGTCATATGTAGAGGAGCTGGCCTTTGCAAAGAGAAGGGTCATCTCATTGTAGAACATGAGAGAGGAAAGGAAAAGAAGGAAGTGATGTCAAGAAGTTTTAAGATGAAGGGAAGATAAGGAGCTCATGTCAATGGCCACAGTTTTCTAAGTATAAAGGAAGATCCTCAGCTGGCAAGGGAAGGAGAAAGAGAGATATGGAAGTCTTGAGGAAAGAAAAGGTTTGGATTAACTTGGAAGGGTGGATAGAAGGAATCAATTGCTATTCATTCAATCATTTTTCTTCAGTAGTTTCTGACTCTTCATGACCCCATTTGGGGTTTTATTTGGCAGAGATGCTGAAATTATTTGTCATTTCCTTCTCTACGCATTTTACAGATGAGAAAACTAAGGCAAACAGAGTTAAGTGACTTGCCCAAGGTCACACTGCTAGTAAATGTTTGAGGTCAGATTTTAACTCAGGAAAATTTATTTTCCTGACTCTGGGACAGGCACTTTATCCATTGTGCCACCTAGCTGCCCCAGGGAATCAATTAGGAAAGAATAAAAACATTGTCTTGCAGTTGTTATGACCTATGAGCTATGAACTCATTCATCTAAAGCCATGAGCTAATTCCACATTTGATCCTCTTAAAGCTTTAGAAATTCTTTTGTTGTTTTCTTTGACTTTTGTCACCAATATCACTTCTTTCTGAGTTTTAGAACTTTTATAGTATAAGTTATTCCCTTCCAGAGTCCAATTATCAATCCTATCACATCATGTCAGTGATACCTATGAGGTCAAATTTACATTGTTGCTTTAGAATTTCTACTTCATTTTGTTTATTACATATTTTATACACTTGGATAAAGGACATCTGAGGCCATGTTTTTTTTGTTAGCTCCTTTTATGAACTATCATGATTTTAGTTCAAATAAATTTAGTAAAATAACAGTAATAATTAGATTGATATTTGTGATTCTAATTCACCCCCTAAGATCCTAGGATTGGATAAGGGAGTACCCTATTTTTGTGCTTTCTCAGTTGTTACTATCATTGTTTAAATGCATAAGGAAACTGCCTTAAGTGAATATACACCAAATTTAGTTTTCATAATGGTAATTCACAGTCTAGCATGAGCTATAAGCTCAGGAAATGAAGGCCATACACAATGCATTTTCTGAGCCACATTAAGTACTCTCAGAAAAAAAATTTTACCATAAAATCTGTTTTATTTTAAAATTTATCTTTGATTAATGTTTTAAGTCAGTTCTCTGATCCATGAGATGATGCAACTTTTCTCTAGAGCCAAATGCAATTTGATCAAAATTATATATCGGGTGAGATTTGGGTCAGCTCCAAGAGGTCTGTGTCTTCAATAAAAGGCTATTACATCAAAATCCAAATTAAAATAATTTTACTGTTAGATTTAAGGTGGCCACATTATCCTTGCTGCATCTGTTTATTCCTCCCATTAAATGTTACCTTCAGTTAGACTAGCTACTGTCATAGTTAGAAGGCAGTGAAATTGAAAAAAAAAAGTTAGATAATGTGTTAAGGTCTCTTTAAGTCTTTTGATTACACAGATACAGCTAAAAATTCTATTCTAAGTTAGCTACACAAAAACTATATTATTTTCATTCTCTCACTACCATTTTTCATGCTTCTTCTGGATATTTAAGTTGATCTATATTGACTGCTTTTTTTAAATGGTTCCTGAACACTTTGCTATTTTCAGTGATGACAATTGCTAATTTCACTGAAGGTTACATACAATTTGGACTGGATGAAGCACTTAGAATATTTAGATGTTTTTAAATACTTTGGATCTTTAGCCATTGCCTGAGGCAGAAGATATAGCATATTGAATATCCTGTCAAAAATTAATTTTATCATGTGTTTCTAACCTTCCCATTCATTTCCATTAGTGTTGATAGCATAACAAAAATTATCACAAAGTTCAAATGAATGCATCAAAGTTTATCAGGATAGACCTCTCTGTTAGAATTTTGTGATCATTATTTTTTCTTCTGCAGAATCTTTTAAACTACATTCAGCAGTCATCATCATTTTGGAAATAAACATTTCACCAGGGAATATTTATTGAATTGTACCTTTGCCAATTTGATTTTTTGGTTTAGAAATTGGCAAACTAAAATCAATACAATTGATTATATGCCAACTTTTATTTTTATTCATTACTTTTTAAGAAGCCAAAATTTTACCCCCAAAATGTAGATTTATGATAGAAAGATCAACTTGACCTTACCAAAATTGTTACTAATTAACACTAGAATTTTTGCATATGGTTTTCTTTCTTTGTAATAAGTTCTTGAGTAAGCCAAATACAAAATACCAAATGAAAATAAACATGTTCATTCTCATATTCTCTCTCTCCCTCCGTCTCTCTTCTCTCTTCTCCCTTTCTCCCTCTCTCTCTCCTCTTCCCTTCCACTTTCCCTCCCTCCCATTAATTTTCCTGGGTGTGATCTCAGCATCTTGGGTACATACCTTGTTTGCCCTCTGACCTTTCTGGGAAAGCAGATCCCAGATTCCAAGATGTGACCTCCAGCATCTCCTGTGATTATCATGGCAAAGAATTTATTGAAGCTCTCTCAGTGACAAACCTCATCTGTCCCTGACTTCCTACTCATGTCTGGGGAAAATCCAACAGGCCTTTGGCCTAGCTATTTCTTATTCTGTTTTCATTTTCCCACTTTAGCTGCTTTCATCTGTTGTTAATAATTCCCTGGGTCCCTTTCCATCTTTTTTTGTTGTTGTTCAGTTTGGATGGGGGGAAGGGGAATTAATGCTATTTGGGTCTGTTCTGATGATTCTACCTTGTTTATTCAAATACATTACTAATTAGATGATTCATTTTGGCCCAGTTATTACATTTAGTGTGATTTTATTGCAATACCACATTTTCCCTTCCGTCAGTTTCTCACCCATATCCAGCAGCCTCTGCATTCCATTAAAACTCACTGTTCCAAAGTTCACTTGTTTCTGTTCTATCTTATTTTATTTTCATTTTCATCCTGATCCCCAACACAATAAGATTGTGATCACTATTTCCCAGATTCTTCTGTACCATTCTGTCCGCAATCAGACCTCATGCATCACACAATACCAAGGCCAGTATTGTTTCTTCTCCTTATTGGCCAGTGCACATATTGAATTAGAAAGCAATCCTGTATCAGAGCCACAAACATGTTGCCTGCCTTATCTATTCTACTTAATACAATCCAGTCTATTCATGGGAAATTCAATTCTGCTGGCCACTACTGGCCTCTTGGATGTTTGCACACTTTTTGTAAAGATAGAAGAGGTTTCTTTATCCAGGTGTCCTTTCTAATTGTGTAAATTACACTGAGCAACTTATTCTATGAAATATCTTCAGGTTGAATACATAGTGACCAAAATTTGTCAGCAAAATTCAAGAAAAAGAAATAGGATTGTTGTGTTTTTTTAATTATAAGTTTATATTTTGATAATATGTGACTTGTTTTAGAGATTAGTTTTTCCCCTTTTTTGTAACCCCAGTACCTGGGACATAGTAAGATCTTAATTAAAGCTTGTTGATTAACTAATTAATTCTAAAAGTTTATACTATTGAAAAATGAAAGGCAGTTTTCAAAAATTAAACTCTTTGAATATCCACCAAAGCAAACTTTTTGTGTTCCTCATGTTTTGAAAAGAACTATAAGAATTTAATTTATATATATATATATATATATATTTGTTTGTTACTTAATTATTTATTTAAAGAATATCTTCTAGAAATAAACTCCTCAGACTCTAAAAACCACAGGGTTTCAAGGTTTTGCAGCCTCCTATAGGATTTCCCTAAGGTCAAGATGAGAAAAAATCAAATGGAAAAACAGATCTGGAAAACTTCTATGTAAGTCTTTGTCTATGTGACTGGTAAATCATTCTAAGAACCATTTCAAGCTCAAAAGTTGGGAGAAGAGACAATCAATACTGAATACAGATTTTCAGGTCTCTGCTGAGGGAACCAGAAAATAAATTAATCTAAATGATTGGCCTGAAATTTAAGTTTGGGATTTGTTTCCAATCCATCCAACCATCAAGTTTATATACTCTGTTTATAAAATAACAAAACTTGTGAAGGAGTGGGGTTTGGCAGAGAAAGATCAATCTTCTGAGTGGTGTGGAGAATGGGATCATAGGATCATAGATTTCAAGTTGGAAGAAGGCTTATGGTTCACCTAGTCCTACCCATTCATTTTACAGATCAGGAAAATGAGGCTTCGATAGGTCGTCAGTTGTTGTATTGTCAATCTACTTAGAAAACTACAAATTAATGTTATCTATGTTATATTCTATATTAATTTATTTTGTTAGACATTGATCAATTACAGTTTTAAAATACTATTGATATTTTCATTACATCACCATAGTAATGCCATGTATCCCTCCCCTTTCCCTTCCAGAGAGCAATCCCCTATGAAAAAATAGTATTTTTTAAGAGAGGAAAAAAAGTAATCAGAACTGACCAATACAATGAAAAGGATATCTGTGGCCTTCTCGCCTCCATAAAGTGGTAGGTTAAGAGTATCTTCTTCTGTTTCCTCATTTGAATCCTGCTTGATCAACTCCTTTTAATTTTGGCATGTGTAGTTGTTCTTTTCCATTTACATTGTGGTGGTCACCTTGTATATTGTTTTCTTGGCTCTGCTTACTTGTCTTGCATCAGGTCATATACGTCCTTTTATGCTCCTCTGCATTCATCACACACATCATTTCTTCTAGCGTAGCAATATTCCATTACACTCATGTGCCACAATTTGTTTTGTCATATCTCAGTTGATAGGAAACTACTTAATTTCTAATTCCTAGCTATCATAAAAAGAGTTTCTCTAAATATTTGGAGTGTATAGTGACTTTTTATGAATGGCTTCCTTATTGTTGTTTGTTGTTGTTCAGTCATTCAGTCATGTCCGACTCTTGGTGACTCCATGTACCCTTCTATCTTCTCCAGGCCCTTCTGTCTTCCTCTATCTCCTGAAATCTATCCAAACTCATGTCCATTGTTTCCATAGCATCATTATCCATTTCATCCATTTCATCCCCTACTATTCCCTTTTCCTTTTGCCTTCAATCTTTCCCAACAACAGGGGTCTTTTCCAAAGAGTCCCGTCTTCTCATTATGTTGCCAAAGTATCTAAGCTTGAACTTTAGTATTTGACCTTACAGTGAATAGTTTGAATTAATTTCTTTAAGTACTGACTGATTTAATCTTCTTGCTATTCCTGGGACTCCCAAAAGTCTTCTCAGCATCACAATTTGAAAACATCAGTTCTGCAGGACTCGGCTTTCTTTATAGTCCAACTCTTGCAGCTACATACTGCTACTGGAAAACCCATAGCTTTGACTAAACAGACCTTTTTTGGCAAGGTGGTATCTCCTTTTTGAGCCCAATTACATTTTTAGCTAGTTCTGGTCACACAGGAGTGTTGTGATTCCACACATGGACCACTAGGTACATATCTGACACCTCCAGATTAAGTGACATATCCAGTACCACATATTTAAATGACAAAAACTAATCAGAACCTCTAACTGTAAGTCTATCGTCCTCTTTATTGTATCACAATGAGAGGAAGCACTCAAATTAGATGGATGGTATCAGGTAAATTGATCAATAGTCAGGTTTTTTTTACTTAATTTTTCTCTTTTCAAATACCAATATAGTCATACAACCTAGAAATTTTAAGATTCTTAGTCAAAAACTGAAAGATGAATTCATTTCAGAGAATTCTAAACATTAAGGACATATTAATAATTACATAACCTTAAAAGATGAAACCACACTCTCAAATTTTAGTGATCTGCAATGTATGATATTATCAATCCTGTAGCAGAAAGAGGGCTATACAAAGAACTTGAGAATGGAAGGGATGTTCATCAATTGTGGAATGACTGGAGAAATTACAGAATGGTATTAAATATCATTGTGCCATGAAAACTAAAGAAAGAGATGGATTCAGAGCAAACAAGGAAGACTTGTATGAACTGATGCTGTGAAGTAAGCAGAATCATGAACATCATTTATACAATGAGGACATTGTAAAGAAAAACAACTTTGAAAGACTTAAAAATCTCTGAACAATGCAACCACATGCATTACTTCAGAAGACTAATGAAGTAGTAACTAATGCATATTATCCACTTTTTGAAAGAGAAGCAAGAAACTAGAAATCTAGAGTGTGAAATACATTTTTATATAGTGGCAATATATGAATTTAGTTTTGTTATTATGCTTATGTTTAACAAAAGAGTTTGGGGAAGAGTGGGGATAGAGCAGACCTAGTGATAGACATGCCCTTCTCCTCAAAAAAGGAAACAAAGTCATTTAAGAATTTAAAAACACAATTGAACATAGGAAAGAGTTCAGGAGTAACTAACAAGGAGGATAGCTTTGAAACTAATGTGTGGGAAACATTATATGCTTTTTAAATCAAGCTGTTCATAATATTCACAATTTTATATACTATCTTCTTTTTTCTATTATTTGTATATGAAAATTTTTAGGTTTATTTTTAGTTTTTTCAAGTTCAAAATAACAAAAATATAAAACGTATTTTTTACTATGACAAAGACATCATACAATTTTTATGATTGTGGTCTTTCCTTCTTGCCTTTGTACAAGGCCAGAAGAGAAACATTTGCAACTTTTACAACCTTGTAAAGAACTCCAGGAGAAAAGAGAGCATAAAACTTATTTCTAAAACAAAAAGAAAGTAGCACTGTGCCTAATCAGAAGACCTGAGTTCTAGTTCCTGTTCATTGACTGTACTACATATAATCGTACCTTTGTCAGCTTCATATTCCTTGTCTATGAAATGAGAGGACTATAATAAAATATCCCTAAGATCCATTCCATCTTTAACATGTTATTCTTTATCTGTATCTAACTCTTCCTATTGTAGTTGACACCAGACAGAGCCCGCCCTCCCTTCCTGGCTTCCCTGATTTCTTTCACGCCCAACATAAAGAAGCCTTTAGCAATTCCACTTTATGCTAGTACCTTCTCTCCATTGATTATCTCCAATTTATCCTGTTTAAACCTTGTTTGTGCTTTGTCTCCCCCATTAGACTGTGAGCTCCATAAGAATAGAAAAAAAATTTTTCCTTTCTTTATATCCCCAGTACTTAGCACAGTGCCTGGCATGTAGAAAGTACTTAATAATAAATGACTGATAACTTGACTTGGCAGTGAATGTAATTGCCATACTCAATCCCTGATGAAAACATCAGACCACTAAGTTTGTGAACAGAGCAGTCAGCACTGCCACAATCTACTCATTTTCTTGGCTTCATCAAACTTTATCATGTTACCTAATAGTTACACATCCCCACAGCTTTTGGAGGTGAGTGACCATTGCTAGACATGGACTCAATGGTTCACAAGTCTACCTTGTGGTTTCCATGTCCTCCCATACAAGTATGGTATAGCATATCATAAAGCATTATAAAAATTTCACATTGTATATATTTCATTGAACAATTTGTCTTGAAAAAGTTTCAGTGATGGCAAGAATATTTTTAAAATCATCATGCATGCAAAATTAAGAGTTTTGATAGCTTGAGATTCGTTTTTAAACAAAATTAGTCAAATGTAGGGCATACAAAATTTACAGGCATCAAGTAAGATTTGGGTTGCCTATATGACTAGTGACTCCCATTGGCATGGGGCAGATTGTAATGTCCTTAAACATTCTCGAGAGTCAGTACTGTGAAGTGAGATTCCTCTCCTCATCACTGGTAAAGGAAGAGATTCTCCATGTAGCCCTATACTTTTATATACAAGCTGTCAAATGTGGGAAAACTGACTACTCCAGGACATTTGAACTGACAATTCCAATCACCAGAACTTCTGATAAGAATAAGATAATCTACAGCAGAGACCAGCAGCTGCTCACAAGGCAGGTGCCTGGTTGCTGGTCCTTTTTGTCTTTGCATACTGAGAGATAGTAAAGATAGCAGAATAACAACAATAATACCCAGCACTTATATAGTATTTGAAGATTTACATGTTTTTACATATCTCTTCTAATCTCTTCAAGAAAGGACTGGATGCTAACTTGGCAGGAATTTCATACAGGGGGTTCCTTCATTATGGGTTGGAATAGATGGCTGATGAGACCCCTTCCAACCTTTAAATTATTTGATTCTGTTATCCATGGAAACCCCTGAGAAGGACATACAATTATCATTCCCATTTTATATATGAGGAAGTTGGGGCCATAAGAGGTTTTAGTGACAGTGCAAAGTCATTGGGCTAGTAAGTTTTGGGGGAGGGAAATATTCAAACCCAGATATTCCTGATACCAAGATCAGTACTGCACCCACTATGCCAAACTAGCTCTAAGAATAGTTGATGTTTACATAGAACTTCAAGAATTGCAAAGCATTCCACTTACATTATTACATTTCAGTCTCACAACAATTCTGTGAGGTAGCTTCAGGTATTACTCACCCCATTTTACAGATGAAGCTCAATAAGGCTGTGACTAACCAAGCTTAGGTCCCCAGGTCCAGGAAGCTATCTATCTACCAGTGAGCCTGAAGAAGGCAATGGGTGGAAGCAAGATTCCCCTGAACAAAAACATGTCCCCAATACACATGCTATCATATAAGATTCTTTTAAATTCATAAACTCTTTTTAAAAATAACAATATTTTGAGAGAACTTGACAAATAGTTATTCCCATTAAGGTGTCGATGTCCTACCATGTTCCTACCATAAAACCTAGCTACAATCATTTCAGTGAAGAAAATGGGGGGCTTAATCACTGTAGGGAATAATTTTAGAGCATAAAGCTGACAAGAGAAGAGCTGGCTTGGTTAGGGTCCCAAACGAAGTGATTCTAGCTATCGAGTCCAGTAACCCAACCCAATAAATATTTGTAAAGGACATACTATGTACCAGGCTGGGGATACAATTAATAAAAATAAAGACATTGTCTGCCCTCAAGGAGTTTACAATCCAACAGGGAGAGGCAACACACAAGAGGAAGCTGGGGCAGGGGTGGGGGTGGGGGTGGGGTGGGTGAATCATAAGAAGATACCTGGTTCCATAGAATGGAAACTGGGCAGAGCAGCAAATGCAAGGTGGAGCTAGTTGTAGAAAATTCAGGTTTTTGCCCTCAATTAAGGAAGCTATTGGGAGGGATTTGGTATTCTATCTCTAGTCCTCCAATCAGGGGAGGAGGTAGGAGGTGGTGTCAGTTAAGGCTTAAATCGATCTTAGCCTGGGAGAGACATCTTCTTCCCTGGAATTAAAACCAGGCAGAGCAGCAGATGCAGAGGAGAAGGGAGCCAAGAGAACAAGAAGTCAATTAATGGGGCAAAGAAATGGTGAAAAGGTACCAAAAATAAGCTTCAGTTATCTGAGCAATTTGTCCTGGTGCCCTGCAGAAAACAACCAGTTAATAAAGAAAATCCTAGTGATCCTAGAGCAAAACTATGAGAAACTTCTTCAGATATAGTTGAATAAATCACCCAACCATCTATGTTTTTGTTGTTGTGGTTGTTCAGTCTTTTCAGTCATGTGTCTGCCTCTTCTTGACCCCATTTGGAGTTTTCTTGGTAAAGATACTGGAGTGGTTTGCCATTTCCTTCTCCAGCTCATTTTACAGATGAGGAAGCTAAGGCAAACAGGGTTAAGTGACTTTCCCAGGGTCACACAGCTAGAAATTATTTTTTAAAAAAACTTCATTTGAACTCAGGTCTTCCTGACTCCAGGCCCAGTGCTCTATCCATTGCACTGCCTAGCTATGACTATGGAGCAAACAAGTTCACAAGCTCCTCAGGGTACTTCTGGGTAAAAGCATCCACCTTAAGAACAGGAATCTCTTACCTTCTTTTCTCTCTATTTTACAAGTTCTTTAAGGAAATGATATCCAGAAAGTACATGATTATTTATGAGCCTTCTCTTAAGAAAATTTTGCATTTGACTCAAAAATTCTGCATACAAGGAACGATGTTGATATATTTAAATTAGTGAAAGAGAATTCATTAAAGTCCTCACTTGAACTAAATTCCAATTACTTTTCCCTTCTGTCATCACAATCATATGACAATTTCAGAAGTCTGCACCAAAGTTTGCAAACTCAAGAAATCTCAAATATTTTCAAGAGTGCACTCCTGGAGGAAGGAGTGCCAAATAATTCTTTAAGTTACCTCTCATTTCAAAATAATATATCAGGCCCAAAACGTGACTTCATAATAATAGTCAACTATAAAATTGTTATTTTAGAAGAAAATTAACAAAGGTTTAACTAAGTAGCATGGCATGATAGGGATAGAATGATGGGCAGATCTGAGTTCAAGTGCTACCTAAAGATATCTCTGTGCCTCAGAGAACAGGATTTTGAAACAGAGGGC
The DNA here is from genome assembly GCA_028646575.1 of Pseudocheirus occidentalis. NCBI lineage: Eukaryota > Metazoa > Chordata > Mammalia > Diprotodontia > Pseudocheiridae > Pseudocheirus > Pseudocheirus occidentalis. The sequence continues at coordinate 260,657,468 of CM053593.1, forward strand.
TTATGATCAAATCCCAAATCTGTTACTCACTAAATGTGTAACCTTGAAATGCTACTTCATCATGGCTGGCCTCAGTTCCTACTGAATGTAAGAGTATATGTTTAGAAAACTTTTCTAAGTTTCATCCTTCCAGCTCTCAATGCTATGATGCCATGGTATACCACTTCGCTCCCCAACCACCTAGCATGTTCCATAAATATTTGTTGTCTGGTTGACAAATTGTGAATTTTGTAATGGACATGAGGGACAGACTAAAGTCACACAGTACACATGTAAAAAGAATAGGCTTTTACATTGTCAACATACATGGAATTTAACCTCAAGCCTGTGACAGTACCTGGGCAAAGACAACCCTGTTAAGAGAGGCAGCCAGGTGTTTTATTATGCAAGGATTGATAAACAAGGTCACTGTCTCTATTGTAGAATATCTGTCCTGTCACTCTGCTTCTCCACAGATCATCTAGAAAGCCAAATCCCTTATGTGTAGGCTCAGGAGCCCTAGTTACACTACTTGAAAGACACGCAGAACATTTTTGGTCCCAGTTCAGTTAGCCCACACTTGTGGAAAACCAGCCAACACTGAAGAAATTATTTCTCAGTGGAGTGTTGATAGTGATTCCCTCTCTGACCAGAAGCAGCTTTTAGGTGTGCATTTCATCTGATGCCCCCTTTGACCTGAGTCTTCAGGTATCTATTTCATGGTCAGGAACAAGAAGATATGGGAATAGAAAAAATTCTGTAACTCCCAATAAAGTCATGTGTAGGGTTTCCCCCCCCCTTTAATTAAATGCTTTCTTTTATTTCAAGACTCTTTAATACTTCACAGCTACTCCTGTTCATTACTTTGGATGAAATGGATGATATGCATGACTCAGACTTTGGAGCCTACTCAAAGATGTTGTAACATTTATTTAAAGAAAGTAACTGGACAAAGTGGGAGACAAGATCCAGTTCTCCCTAAGTAAATTCAGACTGAGAAGCAAACTTCTATGCCAATTAGTGCTGAAACAAGATGAATCTAACTACTTCTGTAATCAGCCCCTCCAGTGAGATTATGCATTAGTGCCCTGAGGTATCTGACAAATACAACTCCATATGGAGAGGATGTGTGGCCTAACCAAATAGAGAGGGCAGGCCTTAAATTCAGGAAGTTTGCTTTCAAGTCCATGTCTGCCACATATGAGTTGCATGATCATGGATAAGACATTATTTCTCAGCAGTCCAGGCACCTCTCTGAGACTATAAAGCTAGAGAAAAGTAACTGATCTGCACCAGTGGAAGGAATTTCCATATCAGGACTTCCTTATATAACCACAGTTACTTTCTTCCATAACAATCTTCTATGATTCTTTTTTTCTATGATTGAGAGGAATTTGTTCCAATGACCATGAAGGCAACTTAAGCATACTCTGTTAAGCACTTAGAGTTTGGTCAGACATCAAGGTCATCCACTGCATTTGGGGACATCACCAGTCATCCTGACTTTTGTCTTGCCATTGAATTTTGATGACTCTGGAAGAGAAAATGAGGCTGAGGACTTCAACCAACTCTGCCTCACTTAAATCCAATTCACACTCATATCAAGATATCATCCCATAATGTCATTGATCATCTTCAAAAATGAAGTACAAACAACAATAAAATCTATACTAGGAACTCACTGCTATGATGAAACTAGTCATAAGATCAATAGGAGATTTAGATGTATGGAAGGAACTTCTGAGGTCAACAAGTCTAGCTTCCTCACTTTATAGATAAGGAAACAGAAACCCAGAGAGGTTGTGACTTGCCCAAGGTCATACAGCTAAAACGTGTTTGAACCCTGAACCCTGAAAGTCAGGTCTACCTGACTTCAAGTATAGTGTTCTAATGGACACTATTCTGCTTCTAATTCTAGTCCAGATCCTTCTCCCAAACAAAAACCATCATGCACATCAAGACAATCCTTCATAAACCAAGGGGCTTGAAATTATTATTCTAGAATGTAAATTTAGCTTTTATGTACTTATGACATACAAATACTTCTGGTAAACAGTAATCCTAATAATAAGAGTAAGGCTACTTAGTGATCTTCTCTTTTAGGCATTGGGCAAGCTACCCATTTCCTGGTTCTTTTCTGGACCATTCTGAGCTGTGAAATAACTTAGCCATCACTTCCTCTCTCTCTAGCTGCTGTATCAACCATTGCTCTTACAAAACATGCAGCAACTCCAACTTCAATGGGTTTAGGAGTCTAAAGAAGGCATTGGAGCCAAATGGAAGGGGCAACAGAGAAGCTGGAAAATGGCACAGAAACTGTTGTGAGCTTAACTAGGCAGGCCCTCAGACTAGTGGAAAGTTTATTTATTGCCAGGTTTTTTCCAATGCTTTCTCTCTTGGATGTACCTAACAGAGCTTATGCTCAGTGGACATAGCCTTCAAGAACATAGGATCACCTCCACATCACAATGAGGCATCAATGTGGGACCTTTGTGGGGGCCTGAGCTTTCTGCTTCTAATCAAAAGCCTCCTATGTTTCCAGGATTCAGGCCAGCTGGCACAAAAACCTTTCCCTTTCTTTGTCTCTCTAGAGGGAGAAACATAACTGCCTGCTCACACTTAATCAAAGGGCAAGAATTAGTTTGGCTTTTCTCACCCCTGCTCCCTCCCTGTCTGGATTAACATGAAAAAACTGCCGAGGCAGAAGGGAACAACAGCTTTTCCTCTTAATTCCCTGTTCTTGATGGCCTGATTATGATCTTGGGTTCTATGGTCTGTACTTCCCAGTAAAACAGTGGATGGGCCAACAGCCATGAAAGCAATGAGAAAAGTGTGCATTTATATGGCTTTAAGATTAATAAATTCTTTACAATTTACAATTATAAAGTGATTTCTCTGGTATATCATGCATGCTGTATAGATAAGGAAACTGGGGTTTAAAGAACTTGTTACTTCTCCATGGTCACATCCCCAGTAAATAGCAGTGACAAGACTTCAGTCTAGGATTCCTTACTCTTGATTCTCTCCATTGTACCATGTTGCCTCTGATGTCCTCCTTCGCTAACCCACTATCATGTTCTCCCTTTTTTCCCACCATTTCTTAGAAATTAACAATGATACAGACTCTGGTGTAGTAAATGACCTCTCCAAAATGGATGATAAGAACAATGACAATGATAATAACAGCAAATTTATTTCTAACTGTAGCCTTGTACCACCCCTCAGATCCACTTTTGCTGCTGTTCAGTTGTTTTCCAATCATGTCCACCTCTTCAGGACCCCATTTGGGATTTTCTTTGCAAGATCCTGGAGTAGTTTGCCATTTCCTTCTCCAGGTCATTTTACAGATGAAGAAACTGAGGCAAACAGGATTAAATGACTTGCCCAGGGTCATGTAGCTAGTAGGTGTCTGAAGTCAGACTTGTATTCAAGAGAATGAGTCTTTCTGACTCCAGGCCTGGTGCTCTATCCACTGCACCCCCAGCTGCCACAAAGTATTCTAGATGCTCTAGACCAGCAGTTCTCAACCTGTGAGTTATGTTCAATTTGTAACAATGAAAATACATCCTACATATCAGATATTTACATTATGATTCATGACAGTAGCAAAATTACGGTTATGAAGTAGCAATGAAAATAATTTTATGGTTGGGGGTCACCACAACATGAGGAACTGTATTAAAGGGTCGCCTCATTAGGAAGGTTGAGAACCACTGCTCTAGACACCTTTAAAACTTATCATCATATCTCCAGAACACTTCGTTACAGGTGCCCCCATAATGCTGTTTTAAAAAAATTCAATGTCAATGGAAAACAGAAGACTGAAAAAATAAGAGAACATTATTTAACCAAATGTTGTTAAATCCATTAACTACAAACATTGAAGAAAAATACTAATTATGTGATTTGGGCTCAAGTATGCATGAAACAATTTTGTTAACTTTTTAAATATTTTTTATTTGTTTTCTTGTTTACATCATTCATTTTCATTACATTTTTGAATTACAAATTTTCTTACCATCTTGCCCCTGCCCCAACCCTAAAAGAGCAATCCCACTTTAAAGCCCCTCCCCTGCTCTGCTCTCTTACTTTCTCATAGGGCAGGGAGGGTCTCCCTATCCCAGCCCCTGTATATCTTAATTCCTAGTTGCAGGTATTACAGAACTTTAAATT
>CM053593.1:260685111-260716947 GCA_028646575.1 Pseudocheirus occidentalis
AACGTATCATGCATCTTCATGACTGTTTTAGGGTCTCAGGTATGGACAGATGAGTTCAGAAGCATTGAGCATATGTATCAGCAAGCACCCTAGCATACCTAGGGCAGCTGCTAGCACAGGTTCTTAGATCTGCTTTTCTAAAGGAAAGCAACTCAAAATGGGTTAACAATCTTTCTTTAATCAAACAAACAGATCATTTACCTATTTCAGGGGAAAAAGTCAGCACCCTGAACTCCTGAGAATACAAACACAAGTTACAAGCACAAGTTACAAACACAAGTTACAAGCAGACCAAGAAACAGATCAGCAGATGGGCTTCCAACCATCTGACTATCACATCCATTACCTATTCAAGTTACCAGAGAGGGAAGCATCATCATCTGGGTTTTTTAAAGACGGGGGGCTCAATGGCTTCCCAGAGTCTCATCCGGCCAAATCACACAACTCTTCTCAAAGCGAGCCCCAAAGCAAAGCCTCACATTAGGGCATATATATAGCCTTCTCCTGGGTCAGAGGATGTCACAGCCCTCTTGACTCAGTGTCCAATTACAGAGTAACAAGGTGTGGCCATTCCCAAAAAACAAGCTTCTTGACACAGGCTCCAAGTGACCACATTCAGCCTATTAAGGGGCAAGAGTATACTTTCAAATCAGGGAACATTCTCAGAGTCACTTAAGCCTATCAAAGGGTCTAGGGGCAGGAAAGATCTTCAGATTCTCATCACAGCACGCAATCCAATTTTTCCTGTTCTATAGAAATAGAATTTTTGATTGGCATCTAAGGGGCACAGTGGATAGAGTACCAGGCCTGGAGTCAGGAAGACAGTTTCCTGAATTCAAACCTGGCCTCAGATACTTACTAGCTGTATGACCCTGGGCAAGTCACTTAATCTTGTTTGCTTCACTTTACTCATCATAAAATGAGCTGAAGAGAGAAATGGCAAACCACTATGGCATCTTTGCCAAGAAAACCCTAGGTTGGATCAGGAAGAGTTCAACATGACTGAAACAACTTAACAACAAAAAGCATTCTTGATTAAAGCAATGGCATAAATTATGTATTTGTTGTGGAATTAGTAATGTTTGATAGAACTACAAACACCTTGGTACAAGTCAAGTGTGTTTGTTTACTGAACTTTAACAAGCAGCTATTAAAGTAGCTTCCTAATTGATTTCTCTGCCACAAGTCTCTTCCCTCTAATCCTTCTCAGCAGAAACTGATGATTTAGGCAAAAATTCTGCTAGAGTGATTTTTTCCCATTTCTACAGTTTTCAGTTTTATTGATGTGTTTTGTTTTTATATTACAGATTACTCCTGATTCATGAGCAGTCTCTTGTCACAAAGTAAAACAGCTAAGTAAAACTAATAATGCAGTGACTTCATCTGAAAGTTTGTGCAACAATTCACATCTGAGGTAAACCCTCACCTTTTTAAAGGAAATTAACAGAAATGTATTTCCCTCTTATCTCCTACCCCACTGGAAAAAAGAAAAGAAACCACCTCCCACAAATGTCTTATAAAAATTTTGTCAAGCGAAACAAGGCTCCTTCATGACTGTACATAAAAATGTGTACTTCACACTCTGCATCCAATGTCCATCACCTCTCCAAAATGAGTAGTGTGTTTATTATCATTCTCTAGCATCATGAATAGTCCTTATGTGGCTCATAGTTTTTTCAGCTTTTAAGGTTGTATGTTTCTACAATATTGTTGCATAAATTGTTCTCCTGGTTCTGTGCATTTCATTCTTCATTAGCTTAGAACATTCCTCAAAATTATTCATTTATATAATATTGGTGTCATGGCATAAAATGTACTTCAGTTCTGCTCACTTCACTCTGCATCCATTCATATAATAAGTCTATGTCTTTTTGAAATAATTTATTTCCTAATTTCTTTCAGCACAATAATACTCTGTCACACTTATATCTTCTCAGTTTCCAGTTTTTTGCTCCCACAAAAAGAGTGACTATGACTATTTTTGTACATAAAGGACTTTTTCTTCTTTCTTTGACTTCTTTTGGGTACAGGCCATCACTGGTATTCCTGGATTTTCCTTAAGCGTAGGACTCACCATGGCAGTCTACTCCTTGTTAAACCCTAATGACTTCTATTGCCGTTAGAATACAATATGAGCTCCTCTGTTTGACCTTTAATACCCTTCACAACCTGCCCTTTCCTTTTAGGAGGTGATTGGTGGATGCTCTCAATCTTTGCTTTGCCCATGACTCTAATGGATCCATCTATGTATTGCCTTTCCCCATTAGACTGTAAAGTTTTTGAGGGCAGGGGCCATATTAGTCTTCTTATCTTGTATCTCTGGGGTTTAACAGTATCTGGAACATAGTAGATGTTTAATAAATGTTTATTGAATTGATAACTTGAAATAGACTGAAAGTTTTTAAAAATCATGTTTTTCAGGGAACTCAACAGTTCTTCAGTATGTCTCCTTGACCTGTAGGTCATGTCATGGTTGAAATTAAAGCAAACTGAGCAAGTATGTTCAATATATTGGTAAGGTTAGTGACTGCTGATGAAATGCATCTCTTCATCATGTTAGTCAGCCAAAAGACCCTGAGGTAAGCACATTCTTTTTTATGTCAGAAATCTTATATTTTTTCTTGTTTGTAGTCTTTTGATTTTGTTCTAATATTTATTTCTCATGGAGTCATTGATTTATGTTTGTTCTGTTTTAGTTTTCAGGTAGTCCTTTACTTGGTAAGGTTCACCATTTCTTCTTCTAAACTACTTATTTTATTTCTAATTCTTTCCTCAGGAACTTTTGTTTTATCTGGAAAACAAACAATCTCTCGCTTCATTTCTTCTAGATATCTATGCAGATGTTGTAGGAAATAAATTTGTTCTCTTTGAATCTTTGCTTGAAGTTGTCATAAATTTAGATTTTCAAATATTTCTGATACCGGTTGGTGCCTCTCTCTACAATTTTTTCCCTATCTCTCCAACATTAGTCCCTGAACTGGGGTTTTGTTACAAGGTCACCTTCTATTCTCTTTTGTACTTTTGGACAAGGTGGTTAACTCTGCTTCTCTTTGTTTCTGTTCTGTTCTCTTCTTGCACTGATCTCCACCTTCTGGGGTTACTTTTCTTATGTCTTTGAAATACAGAGTGCTGGATCTTAAGGGCCTTCCCTCATGTCTATGGATAGTCTTAGAGACCTCAGAGATCCTGGATATGGACTATTCAGGTCTGAATGCTGTATCACCTTGCTGGTTGGCACTACTGCTTGCTACTGCCCACTTCTGCTCCCTAGAATTTTTGAGGTCCCCACTCTGGGATGTATGACCACAGTGAGGCTTTCTCAGATAATCCTTTCACTCTTGCTTCTCCTTGACATAGAGCCTTGCAGTTTATAAGTGTCCCTGACCATTTTTATTTTTGCTGGAAAGTCTTCCCAGGGATGGCACTATCTTTACTGGTTTAGGGACTCAGCTGACTTTTTTTGTGCGGTTCTGGAGTAGAAGTAATTTAATCTACTTTTTTATTGATTTATTGATCCTTATTTCATATGATGAAAAATTCAGGGTTCTGGTGGAGGAGGTATATGGAAAGCTGAGAAGCTTATCTTTTCAGGGAGCCATCTTGGCAGGAAGTCTAACAACTGCTAGTCCCAACTCAGAACTAATTAACCTCCTCCCATCACTTCTGTCCCCCTAAAATAAACATCTTTCACAGACTTCCTTTTTTTCTTTTTTTTGGGGGGGGTCTTGGATTCACAAAGAGTCATGTAGATTCTAATCTTCCATTTTATCATCTACCCTTCCTTCTTGCTCACATGTCATATCTAATTATCAAGAAAAGGATCTTTTTATCTTTTTCTTTACCCTAGGCCAGGCTACCTACCACCCTAGGTTAGGCCTTTATGATATCCCACTGAGATTATGGAGTAGCTTCCGAAGGAGAATCTTCATGTTCAATTTCTTCTTTTTCCAATCCATTATCCACCCAGCTGCCAAAACAATCTTCCTACAGCACATCTGCTTATTCTCCTGCTCAAAAATCTTCAGACACTTGCTGTTACCTCTCGAATAAAACATAAATTTCTCACATTGGTATTTAAAATCCTCCCCAACTTGGTTCAGCCTGCCTTTTTAGACTTATTTGATGTTGTTGTCTTTAACGTATACTATGTTTCGATGAAGCTCTGATAGGTTTCTCAACCGTGGCACTACATTTCCCACCTCCATGCTTTTGGAATGAAAGAATTTTTTAGAAAAAACATTCATTAAACATTTATTATGGGGCAGTTATTATCCTAAGCACTAGGGATATAAATACAAAAGTTATAGCCCCTTTCCTTGAGGAGCTTACATTCTAATGGCATTATATTTAAGTTAGTTAGGTGACATAGTGGATAGCGTGCTAGACCTAAAGTCAGGAAGACCCTTTTGTGAACCTTTTTAATGACTTTGTCTTTCAAGGATCTCTTAAATCAGTGGTTCTCAACCTTCCTAATGCCACGACCCTTTAATACTCGTATGTGGGCGTATCTGCATGTGTGTGGATCTACCTGGAGACGGATAGAGGAGTGGTGTCTCAGTTCCTAAGACCATTAGAAATATGTATTTTCCAATGGTCTTAGGTGACGTGACCCCTGTGAAAGGGTCATTTGACCCCTAAAGGGGTCACAACCCACAGGTTGAGAACTACTGTCTTAAATAAACAGAGACCACACTGCCTTTCAAATGTGCAAAAAATAATTCTAAGTCAGGTGCTTGCTATGTGACACTGGGCTTAACTTAACCTCCCTTGACCTCTGTTTCTTCACATGAAAAATGAGGATAATAATAATAATAATAATGACCACCTCCCAAGGTAGTGTGAAGGTTAAGTGAGATAATATTTGTAAAGCAATCTGCAGACCTTTACGTGCTATCATCATCATGGAGTAATCACATATACTGACAGGGTGAACTAGGGAAGGGGGTGTTTGGAAGGATGGTAATTTGATCCATTGGACAGTCACTTGACATGCCTTACTCTGAGAGTACTGATATTGAGTCCAGAGAAAGAAACTGGAAATGAGGAGGGTGGTGATGGAACGATACATATATGTTGTTGGGAGTGGATGACTGGCTGGGATGAGAAGACTGGTGGTCTGGAGCTGACTAGCCTGACTAGAGTAGACGAATTAAATTTGTGTTCTACCCACTCACCAATCAAAGCTGTCTTTTGGGGCTCAAATTCACTCCTTCCTTACTTCTGCTTCTTACAATGTTTAACTTCCTTTGAGGTTCAATGCACTTGCTACTTCCTGCAACTAGCCTTTCCTTATCCTTCTAGTTAGCATTCTCTACTGTGCTCACTCTCTCTCCTTTCTCTCTCCCTCTTCCCTCCTCTCTCCCCCCCCTCTCACACACACACTCACACACACACACACACACACATTCCTCTCCAGTAGAATGTAAGCTCTTTAAGGGATGACCCTGTTGCAGGCAGCAAAATGATGGTCTCACTTATTTTTAGATCAAGGAAAGGGAACTCTCCAGATTCAGTTTCATTTTGCCTTTTGAAAAGTTTATCAGAAAGCCATAAAAAATCCACAGAAAAAGGATGATTACAAGTTGAATTTTTTATATATGTAAAGGAGAAGCAAGTAATATATAATTTAAATTAATAGTTTAATGTTCATCCTTCTACTTTGTATATAGAAATTCTCATTTTATTTGGTATTTAAATTCAGAATTTTTTAAAATAAAGGAAATTATTTAAATAAATAATCAGATAATAAAACAATACAATAATAAAGTAATCAATTAATCTAAAATAATATCAATTTGACTTAGAGCCTAGCCAGGAGAAAGCCTCGCACTTTTGGGGATCAGGGACTTGAACTCTGAACTTTTCTGTATTTCTGTATTACCAGTACTCCAATATTGTTCCATCCTGTTATGGCCTTCCTCTTTTCCAATTCACAAATAAGGCAGAGCACAGATCAATAGCAGTTAAATTGTTTAGATTTTTTTAAATGAGAAAAATTTCTTAAATGCAAAAGTAATATTGCAGAACAGAATAAACTATGGAATTTACTTCATCCTTATTTGGATAGGGAAGGAGAGAAGGAAGGTGAGAACATAATTCTCAGTCTGTTGCTTGTTCCACCAAATGAAAAGTCAGTAACTACAGTCCCATTCTGACTCCATATGTTATTGCCTATGGGGCTCAGGAAGCAGCCCCACAGCCGTCTGTGCTTCACCTCTAAGCTCTAAGCGGCAGCTCAATGCCAGCCACTTCTAACATCTGGCTCAAAGCCTATTGACTTCCAATCTCCAGTACTGTAGAGATATGTTATGTATTTCTATGTCTTAAGATTTTTTCAGCATCAGGAGAGCAAAGGAAGCAAGACTAAAAAGAAGGTAAAAAAGGAAGAGGGAAAGAATCAGGTCCATTCTGTTGTTAATTACAAATTTGTTGTATCTACCTTCATGGCCTTTACTGGCATTTCTGAAATTTTATCTTTCTTGGAGCTCATGCAGAACGTTGTTAAGAATTCCATAAATTGGATTGTTTTCCATCAAGAGCTGGATTCCCAGATAAGAACAAGGGGTTATGAAGGGCTACTGGAATTTGTTAATCCCTGGGATTCTCTTAAGGAAAAGACAGGGACTAGGGAACTATCTCATTGACCCCATGGAATCTATGTTTTCTTGTCCATTTCATGTCTTCTAATTACACAGACCTTTTCTTCACCTCTCATCTCTAGAATTCATGCCAAAGTCCAAGGAGCCATCATTCAGGGGTAGATTCCATAGATAATATGTTTCAGTTGTCCCAAGGTGGAATTTTCCCAAGCACAATTGCATATTGTATTTAGATTCTATAGGACTATAGCTAGCATTTATATAATTATTTAAGGTTTGCAAGTGCCTTACAAATATGTCATTTTATCCTCACAAAACCCTGGGAAGTAGGTGTTATTATTAGCCCAACTTTGCTTATGTGAAAACTGAGGCTGAGAAAGGTTAAGTGACTTGCCTAGGATCACATAACTAGTTAAGTCACTGAGGGTAAATTTGAACTCAAGTCTTCATTTCAGTGACAGCATTCAGTCACTGCTCCACCTAGTGGACTATCAATGCAGTACTACACCTGAAGTAAATAAGTTGTATAGATTGTTTATTTACCAAGAAAACTCCAAATGGGGTCATGAAGAGTTGGACATAACTGAAAAATGACTGAATTGACTGAACCGAATTAATTCATGTTCAAAGTTGTGGTACATTATTGTGATGGAATACTATTGTGCTACAAAAAATGATGAGCAGGATGCTTTCAGGAAAACCTGGGAAGACTTACATGAACTGATAGGAAGTGAAATGAGCAGAACCAGAAGACCACTGTACACAGTAACAGCAATATTGTTCCATGATCAGTTTATGTGAATGAATTACCTATTCTCAGCAGTACGATGATCAAACGCCACCCACCTCCATAGAAAGAACTGATGGAGTCTGAAAGCAGATCAAAGCATACTATTTTTTTTTGGCATGTTTTCTTTTGGAATATGGCTAATATGGAAATATGTTTTGCATGACTGCACTTGTGTAAACTATATCAAATCGCTTGCTTTCTCAAGGTCAGAGAGGAGAGGGAGGAAGGAAGGAAGGAAGAGAATTTGGAACTCAACAATTAAAAAAATGTTAAAAAAATTTTATTTGTAATTGAGAAAAAAATTCTAACTCATGTTCAATTCAATAAACACATCAGGTAAGGAGAAATTATACAAGGAACTTATATGTGGACTTTATAATCTACTGGGGGATTCATATAGTATTTCCTTGCCTATTCACATAATAACTTTTGGGATACTACAGTTTGTAAACTAGGTGCTGAAGTGCATGGTCATTTAACTTTTCATATATGTATACATTGTCTCCAATTAAATGATAAGTCCCTTGGAGTAAAGAATTGCATTTCATATCTCTTTATATCCTTTGGCAGCTAGAATGACATCTGGAGCAAAAGAAGAATTCCTTTTGTTTTCTTGGAATGAATGAATTCCAAACAGTTTTGTGCTGTCTGTCCCTATTGTCTTTTTATCATTGAATTTTGTTTTCAAGGAGAAATTATTTTCAATAGCTAGAATTCAACTAATCTTCCAGGATTACCTGAATCTTAAAAAGCTTGTGCAAGACTTCATTTTAGGTCTAGTATTTCACATCTTTTTCTTAAGTATTTAAAAGATAACAACAGTGTCAACAAAATACCCTGTAGTTGGGTAATACCTTCCTTTTGGAGAGATGAAAGCTCTTTACAAATAAAATACCATTTATTCTCATTTTGATCTAGGCATTGAACCATGATTAATTATTATTATCCCCATTTCAAAGATAGGGAAATGGAGGCATTGAAGAGAAAAAAAATTGCTTAAGGTCCCATAATTGCTAAGTGGAAGAGATAGGATGATAACTGTGGCCTTGTTTAGTCTTTTGTTTTTCTTCTGATTTTAAATCAATAATAAAAAATAAAAATCATACCAACCCCCCCCCATCAGAATCTTCTGAATAGTAATCATGTGTTCCAAGTTGCTATATTCTTTTTGCATAAAAGATTTTTTGCATTACAGCAGGGGGCCCTGCCCTGATGTGTCAGTAAGAAGAAGAAAATTCATTTCTTATCCAGCCTGTCAGTTGCCCTTTATTATTGAACCCTATACCATTAGACAGTCACAAACAATGACAAGAGCTTTTGCTACGTAGTAGTTCTTATGTTTGCATTAGTTTGCCGAAATACTGTACTGTGCTGTGCTAAAAGTGTTACAAAGAACAGATGTGCAGGAGTACGAAATATTTATTATTTAGATGCTTAATCTGGGTATTTTCAGTATTGTCCCCATTTTGCTATGATGTATCTCCTTTGTGGTTGGAATTTTTTTTCTTGGTTCTGAAATAAAATTTCAAAAACACAATTAAGAGATGTGCTCTTATGGTTTAAGTAAGTCCTTCAGGACTGAAAGCAATCAAAGCCTGAAAGTGGCTGAAAATGAAAAGTTTTTGGTATGTATGTGTGTAGTGATACTATATTAGTAGCAATTATAATGGGGGAGAATCACGTCTTAAGCAACTGATACAATTCTTCCTTCCTTAGGGGAGAATTCACCCACGGAAGTACCAAGGATGTGATACTGCTCTTATATTAACTTTCCAGTAGATTACAAAAAGTAATCAGAACCAAATGGAAGATATATTGTCCATTATATATTCTCAGACCTGAAGCAGTAATTTTTTCCCCTGCATACTAAAGCAAGAAAGGGATCTTTTACATTATCTCTGGTCCCTTTATAACTCCTTGTGTAAGTGTATTGCAAATAAGCACATTCATCATTGACGACTGTTAGTGAAGAATACAGTATTTGTTCAGACAGTTCAAAGACACAACAATCAGACTTTCAGAATTGCTTGTTTGGTTTGGAGCCATAAACACTTTTTAACCAAGAACTTTTTAAGTGCTGAAAGTTAGAAAGCCTATCATTTCACTGCTTCCTGTCAAACAGAATAAAAATATGTATTCTGATAATTAAAATGTAGAGGTAGGCCATACATGAATTTTAATAATGAGCCTTGTGTTTAAATTATAAGGAAATTTAATAGAACATATATTCTGGAGGTTAATTTTGAAGGCATTGCATTTCTTGAGTAAATATAAATTCTATGAAGACATTAAAGTAAGAAAATAAAAATGACTCTAGTACCAGGCCTATTGGAACCAATGACTAAATACCACATACTGTAAAAAGCCATTATTAAGCACCTGAATAGATCCTAGATTTCATTATGGGGATCAAATCTTGTTCTTTGTGTACATAGTGATGTGGAACACATCTCTCTCGTTATAATTTGGAAAGATTATGGTAACTGTTATTCTGTTAGTGGCCTGACTCTTGCATTATCATGGGATCCTATATAGTAAGGATATTAAGATATTTATCCTAAATATATCAATTGTGTTTTAACCCAGACTTTGGAAGTATACATGGTAGGAAAAGCCACACTTATTATACCTTTATTTATTGATTTAGAATTTCTTTCCTGCTAACTCACAACAAGATTTGTAGGTGTATTCTAAGCTTCTGTATGATCAAATAAGCACGGTTAGATTTATCCACAAATTCATTAGCCGTTCAGACAAATATTCTGGCATTAGCCTCTCCCTCCCCCCCCCCCCCAGAAGAGCCTGAAGTCAACACTGAATTTCTCATTTGAAATTTCTTTAAGGAGTAGTTATATTCTGTAGCTTGTCTGAAATGAGAGTTGTATGTTTTGTGTGACTATTTTTGTATTTACATAATTTTATTAATTTTTACTACAGTTCAAAGCATATGACCATTTTACCAATAGCATTTTTGTAATTAGAGTGTTATATCTTCACTTTGGTTTAGCTTCCAGTGAATACAATACCATCACATTTCATTAGCAAATACAAAACAATGTTTCCTGATGTAATTAGACAAGTGGATGTGGTGTTTAACATGATTTTCGTCTTCATTAGAGAGAAAGAGAAAGATGAAAACTCATAAGCCTCCTTTATCACTTTGGAAATTTGTCCATCTTATATTAAAATTGCTGTGCAATTTGATTGTTGTTGATATTAATAATTATAATTATTATTAATTAATAATATTAACAATGACAATAATTATCATTATTATCCTATTATTACTAAAAATCCTATGGAGCAGTCTGTCCCCCAGATTTGAGAATGTCCCAACATTTTTAAGACTTTCTTGGTAAATAGCAGAATGTGTGTGTGTGTATGTGTGTGTGTGTGTGTGTGTGTGTGTGTGTGTGTGTGAGAAAGAGAGGGGGAGAGGGAGGGAAAGAGAGTAGAGGAAAAAAGCAGACAAATATACAGATAGGTAGACTAAGGGACATAGATTGTTTCAAAAGTCACTTAATAACAATAGAGTTCCACAAGTAGTAACACTAGTTGAATACTCTAGGTGAGGTAAATTTCTGGATACAAGTTTGTTCATAGGATCTCACAAATCATTCTCTTCTGCTTCTGGGCTCAGCCCCAGTGCTAACTTCTCAAGTCATGGTGATCCATCCAACTGGCTGAGGGTGGGGTGATTGGGCACTTTCAGGGTGGGACAAACCCAGGCCTACATGGTGTGGCTACAGTTCACTTTGGCTTTCATCTATTGGTAGTCAGCAATTGGAAGCAGAGCCCAAGCCATCTATTTCTAGGAACCAAGTCAATCCTAAGAGCACTGGGGCCAACAATATGCTATTATAGTGACTTTATGATTCCTGATATAATTTAAATGGCCAAATGCAACATTTTTCTGCCCAGTAAATCTAGAAGGTAATTGCTATTATCAGTTGAGTATTACTAATATAAATAAGTAATAAAACATTGAGTAATGCAACTTCTTGCCAAAGTCAATATGCACTACATGCACCATTGATTCCATTCTTTCTAGTCTTCTCTTGTGGATTACCCCAAGGTTCATCCCCATTGCCTTTTTTTTCTTCATTTTCTTCCTATCTCCTGGCTCCTTCCTTACCATCTTATTAACACATCAGGTCTTCCTAATCCTTAAGAAACTTTCCCTCAGTTCTACTATCTTTGTTAGTTATCATTCTATATTTAGGCTAAACTCTGAGAAAACCATCTATAACTGGTACCCCCTCTTTCTCCTCTCACTTTCTTCTAAACCTTTTGTAATCTATTTTCTCGTCTCATCATTTAACTTGAAACTGCTACCACCAAAGTTACCAGTGATCTCGTAATTGTGAAATATAATGACTTATTTTCAATCCTTATTCTTCTTGACCTCTCTCCAGCATTCAACACTGTCAGGCACCCTCTCCTATTAGCTACTCTGCCTTCCGTAGGTTTGTTTTGTTATCCTCTCCTTGTTTTCCTGGCTGATGGCTCCTTTGCATTTCACATTGCTTCATCTTCCTTCCTCTGTCCTGGACGCTGTTCTCTTTTTCCTCTTTAATATCTTTTTCTTGGTGTTCTGGTCAGATGTCATGGGTTCAATTATCATTTCTGTGCAAACAATTCACAGATCTGTTTCTATATCCCTAGTCTCCTGAAGAATCACATAACTCCAACTGTCTTTTGGGTATTTCTAATTGGAAGCCCAAAGGCATCTGAAACTCAAGATGTCCAAAACAGAAGTCATCTTTCCCCCACCATTATCTATTGAGCTTCCCTATTTGTGTTATGGGCACTACCATTGTCTCACTTACTCAAAACCCACAACGTTTTAAACTCCTCACTCTCACCCCAAATATCCAGTCTACTGCCAGACATTTTTCATTTGTATCTTTGGTTAATCAGTTAATAACCATTTATTAAGTGCCTACTATGTGCCAGGAATTGTGTTAAGCTTTGGGAATATAACTTCTTCAGGAAATTTTTTTTTCTCGTCCCACCATCTACTACTGCATTCCCTTCCAAGATTACCTTCTAGATAGTCTGTGTATAGTTTGTATACATCTAAATATTTATGTATTTGTCTCCCCCCACAAGATTATTTGTTTAGCCAGATAAATTTTTAAAAATTTCATTTTTCCCAATTAACAAAAATTTATTTTTTCCTTTTTATTGTTTCCTCATTAAAAAAAGAAAAACAATTTTTATAACAAATATGAATAATTAAGGAAAACAAAGTTCTGCATTCAACATGTCTAAACATATACATACCAATCTGCACCCTGAATCTATTATTTCTACGTTGGGAAGTAGGCAGCCTGTTTCACCACTGGTCCTTGAATTGTAGTTAGTCAATACATCGATCCAGCTTAAGTCTTTCAGAGTTGCTTATCTTTACATTGTTGTAATTGTATATATTGTTCTCCTTGTTCTCCTCACCTCACACTGAATCAATTCATACAAGTCTTCCTATGTTTCTCTGAAACTTTTCCCCTCATTATTTCTCATACATTAGTATTTTATTTCATCAATATAGCATAATTTGCTTAGCATTTTCACCAATTGATGGATAACTCTATAGTTTGAAATTCTTTGTTGCTACAGAAAGAAGTACAGAAACATTTGTGTACATATGGATCATTCTCACCTTTCTTTCATCTCTTTTGGATATAGTCCCAATAATGATATTATTAGGTTAAAGGGCATGCATAGTACTAAACTAAAATTTTTGGACATAATTCCCAAATGCTTTCCACCAATGGTACCTTAGTATACTTGTTTTCTCATAGCTCCTCTGATAAGGTCATTTTCTTTTTGGTTAATTTTGCCAATCTGATGGATGAAGATAGAACCTTAGAATTGTTTTAATTTTCATTTCTTCAATTATTAGTCATTTGGGGAATTTTTTAATGACTATTCATAACTTGAGTTTATTCCTTTAATTGCCTGTTAACCATTTATCAAATGGTCCTTTGACCGTTTATCAATTGGGGAATAGCTCTCATTCTTAAAATATTTGAACTAGCTCACTCTGTGTCTTGGAAATGAATCTTTTATCAGAGAACCTTATCACAGAGAGTTTTTTTTCCTGATTACCTGATTTCCTTCTAAATTTAGTTGCATGATTAATTTTATTTGTGTGAAAAAGTTGTAAGTTTCATATAATCAAAACTGTCCATTTTATCTTCTGAGATCCTCAGTCCTTTATTGGATCATAAATGCTTCTCCTTTGGAGATCAGAAAGACAATTTTTTCCTTGCTTCTCTAATTTGTTTGCCTGTTCACATACCCATTTGAAACCAATCTTGTTCTATATCTAATTTTTTCCAGGTTGCTTTTGACTCTTCCCAGTAGTTTTTTTTTTTTTTTTTGTGAAAAGGGATTTCTTGTCCTAGTGTCTGGGGTCTTTGGCATTATGAAATAATAGGCTACTGTATTTGCTTTTGCATATTCTGTAACTCAATCTTTTTTTTTCAGTGATTGATCTTTCTTTCTTAACCTCTACAAAATAGTTTTGCTGATTACTGTTTTGCAGTGAAGCTGGATATTTGGTACTGCTAGAACCTCTTCTTTGCCATTTTTTTCCCATCATTTTCCTTGAGATTTTTGACCTTCATTTGGGTAGAATTTTTCATTTTTAGTAAACTGACTTGGCCTTCCAATGATCAATTAATATTTCTTCAGTTATTTGTGTCTGTTTTGGTGTGTCTTGTAGTTATATTCATGTAATTCCCATGTGTTCTATAGCAGATAGACTCTCCAGTATTTTGTATATTCTATAGTTATTTTAAAGGGGATTTCTCTATCCCTGCTGAATTTTGTTAGTAATATGTAGAAATGTTCATGATTTATATGGATTTATTTTATATTCTGAAATTTTGCTAAGTTATTGTTTCAGTTTTTTTTTAGTTTTCCTTTTTCTCATTACTAAAGGTAGCATTTCTCCACAATTGCAAATATTAATGATGATAATAGTCTTACTTTTCTTTTGATCTTATTGGAAAGTCCTCTAGCTTATGTTCATTAAATGTAATGCTAACTTTTGGTCTTAAGTTTAATACTTATATTGCAAAAATATCAATATATTCGGGAGGGCAGGGCAATTAGGGTTAAGTGATTTCCCCAAGGTCACATGGGTAGTAAGTGTTAAATGTATGAGGCTGGATTTGAACTTAGGTCCTCCTGACTTCAGGGCCAGTGCTCTATTCACTGTGCCACCTAGCCACCCCTTCCCCCCCCCCCATTTTTAAAGCAGGAATAGGTAGTGTATCTTGACTGGAACTTTTTCTACACCTGGTGACAGAATTATATGACTTTTGTTATTCTTTTTATTAATGTGCGCTATTATGTGGCTGGTTTAGCAATATTTTAAACTAAACCTTTAAAATATAAGCTATAAATCCAATCTGTTCATAGTGTATAATCTCCTCTCTAATATTTTACTGAAAATTTTTGTCAGGTGTCTAGGTGGTACAGTAAAAAGAGCACCAGCCCTGGAGTCAGGAGGACCTGAGTTCAAATCCAGACTCAGACACTTGACACAAAAACTAGCTGTGTGACTTTGGCCAAGTCACTTAACCCCAATTGCCCTCCAAAAAGCAAAAATAAAGTTTTAATATTCATTAGGGAAATTGGTGATTGGTCTTTTCTTTCTCTTGTCTGACTCTCCCTGGGTTAAGCATTGAGACCATAATTGTATCACAGAAGGAAATTCTTTTCCTTTTTAAATAATAGTTTATATAATATTGGATTAATGTTTTTTTAAATGGATGAGAGACTTCACTTAGAAATTCTTCTGTTCCCAGAGTCTTTTTCTTTAGGAACTTATTTATGGTTTGTTCGATTTCTTTCCCCCTGAGATTGGATTATATAAGTTCTCTATTTCTTGTTCTGTTAATAGTAGTTTATGTTTTTGTAAATATTAATCTATTTAATTTACATTGTTGATTTTATTGGCATATAATTGGACAAAGTTGTTTCTACTAATTTTCTTTTTTCTCCTTCACATGTGAATGTATCATTATCATTTTTGATATTGATAATGTTTTTCTTCTTTTTTAAAAAAATTTGATTGAAATATTTATTATATACTTATTATGTTCCAGGGACTGTGATAAGCCCTGGGAATACATATACAAGCAAAAGGAAAGAAAAGGCCTTACCTTCAAAGAGATTATGTTCTAATGGAGGAAAAGAACACAGAAAGTGCAGTTGAAAACCAGTGACGAAGGAAGCTACTTCCATAAGTCAAAGTGCAAAGGTCCAGAGAATCATGAGCAGAGTTGGTTTGAATGGTTATGGTAGGCACATGGCCTCTTCCTCAAATGGAAGTTCTGGATATGAACTTGGCAGTTGCAGGAGGGGGATATCAGGGTAGAGTCATATCTAGCTTGAAAAGGCAATAGTTTTAAAGGTGAGTTGGGAGTGAACATAACTGCTGTTATCACTTCCTCTATGAAATTCACTAATTAAAAAAACAATAAAATTAGCTAATGGTTTATCTATTTCATTAAAAAAACCCTACATTCTAGTTTTATTTGTTAATTCACTGCTTTTTAAAATTTTTTAAATTTCTTCTTTGATTTTCAGACTTTTTACTTTAGCTTTATTTTGGGATTTAATTTTTTTTTCACCTAGAGTTGGTTTTTAGGTATATGTCCATTAAAAAAACCCAACAATTCTTCTTCATCTCTTTCGTTGATCAAAGTGTTCAAAGATATACAATTTCCCCTGAGGCCTGCAGTGGCTGAATGCTCAAAATGTTGATTCCATTTCTTATTGTTATCATTGCCTTTAATGAAATCATCTACCATTTCTATGATTTGTTCTTTAACTTGTTATTTCTTTTTCTTAAAATTAATTTTGTTACATTTAAAGTGCTGAACTCTTTCCTTCCCCATCCTGCAGTAGAAAAGACTACTATTTGACACAGATTTATAAATACATGCAGAACCATACTATGCATACTGTTATTTATCAGTTCTTTGTTTGGAGGTGGTTAGCTTCTTCCTTCATTGATTCTTTACATCTGATTTGAGTATTTGTAATGCTCAAAACAACTTGACTGTTCACAATTATTCTTCAAATTATATTGTTGTTGCTGTTTACAACATCCTCTTGGTTTTGCTCATTTCATTTTTCATTTTTTCATGCAAGTCTTTCCATGTTTTTCTAAAATCAGCCAGCTCATCATTTGTTACTGCACAGTACATCCCATCACAAGCATACACCACAACTTATTTAGCCATTCCCCAATTGATGGACATCCTGCCTCACTCTTTACAACCATGTAGCCTCTAATTAATTTTTACTCATTTATTTAGCAATCTCTTATTGATTTTTCTCACTGTGGCCTATAAAGCATATGTTTAATATTTCTACTTTTGTTTGTCAGATTTTTATGATATAATAACAATGATTTTGTGAAGTTCCAATATTGTTGTTCATTGTGTCCAATTCTTTGTAACCCCATTTGGAGTTTTCTTGGTGAAGACACTGAAGTGGTTTGTCCTTTCCTTCTTCAGCTTATTTTGCAAATGAAGAAACTGGGGCAAACAAGTTAGGTTATTTGTCCAGGGTCACACAGGTAGTAATTATCAGAAGCCAGATCTGAAGTCAGGAAGATGAGTCTTCCTGAGGATAGGCGCTCTATCCACTGTGCCAACTATCTCCCTCAAAGGTGCCATATGCTGTTGGGTAAAATGTGTATTCCTTTCCATTCTCATTCAATAATTACCAAAGGTAGCTATTTTTATCTAAAATTCTATTCAAGCTCTCTTTTTATTTCTTACTAATTAGTTCTGAAAAGGGTACAGCATGTTTTCTACTTTTATAATTTTACTCTTATTCTTTGCAACTCATTTAAATTTTCTTTTAAGCATTTGAATATTATACCATTTAATCAATATATGAATATGTTTCAGTGTTTATTTATTTTAATCAAATCTGGTTTTTTTTTTTGCTTCCTTGTCTAAGATTGTGACTGATACCTCCTTCCTAGTTGTCGTCACTTGAATCAGTAGATTTTGCTTTAGCCCCATATTTTAACTATGTGTGTCCAAAGTGTAAGCAGCTGACATATTCAATTATGAGTTTGCTTTAGTGGGTGTAAGAGAGGTAAGATTAAGTTATGAGAATTTAGTGGAAAAAACTTTTTTTTAGTATTTCAAAGTTGCAATACCACTAGGCTATGTTCTACCATAATTGTAAAACAGGAATAATGATTCCTATAGTCCAGCTACTTCTGGGAGATGCTGTGAGCACAAAGAAAATGAAACAATAGCTTTTTAGAGAAAAGGTACAGAACAATTTGAACTTTTCTCTTAAGAAGTTTACCATTTCCTTCTTGGTAAAATGTGGACCAGCTATGTCCCTTGTTTATGCAATGGTTTCGTGGAAAGATGTTAACTAAGGTTTAGTCCTATACATATAAGAATATGAATTATTAATGAATTCAACTGTTATTTATAGGACTGGATTATAATTCTTGCCATTTGAGAGGACATTAATACATTTTGTTTAAAAAGAATAAGAAACCCAAACTGTTACAGCTGAGACACATGTTAGAAGTTATTTAGCAACTTTTCACTTATTTTACAGAGGAAAAAGGGAAACAAACATTTAATAAGTCCATACTATATACCAGACACTGTGGTTAGTGCTGAGGATATTAATACAAGCAAAAAGAAAGACAGCCCCTGCCCTCAAGGAGCTTACATTTTAATGAAGAAAGTCAATACAAAAAACATAAACAAAGAAAAAAAAAGCAAGGAACTAACCATTGTGGGACTTCTCAAGTCCAGAAGGAACAGGACCAGGGGAGAAAGAAGGCAAGCTTGAGTCTCTTCACAAAATGAAGGTCCCAGGAGGAATTCTCCAATAGAAGAAAAGATGGGCCTTACAGAGGGCAACATTTCAGGTCGATAGGGATGCAGGGATGATTGAATGTTCCAGGGTGAGGAGACATTAAATGCCAAGAGAAGTTTCAGAATTTTCATTCAGAGATGGCACCAGAGGCATGGTTTTGAAGTCCAGAAGTCAGGAAGAAGCCTGGGAAAGAAATGAAGACCATCCTGGCCCCTCTACAAAATAGAGACAATTTAGGGAAAAAACCGAGACCCAGAGAAGAAATGACTTTACCTAGATAACATACACATATCATATTTTTCATTTCAAAATTTCTTTATAATTTTATTTATTTTAGACTTCTTGCTGGCACTTGCTTCTTTTTTTCTTTTTCTTTTGGAGGGCAAAGGGGGTTAAGTGACTTGCCCAAGATCACACAGCTAGTAAGTTAAGTGTCTGAAGCTGATTTGAACTCAGGTCCTCCTGACTCCAGGGCCAATGCTCTATTAACTGTGTCACCTAGCCTCCCCTGGCACCTGCTTTTGAACTGGTTTTGAACCAAGTTCTCAGTTGAATGGGATAGATTGCTTAGGGTAAACTTTTGAAAGGTCCTAACAAATGGTTTACAAAATTCAGGTGCTTTTCTTATGTCTTAGGTTGTCTTTATCCTCTTATGTATTAAACTTAAATTGTGAGCTTTTCCTGTCATTAGGAAATTGCAGCCAGCAATAAAGTGAATTTTTAAAAATAGATAACAAGAAGTATTTACTAAACACTTACCATGTGCCAGGCACTATGCCGGGAGACAACAACAAAAACAAAACAGCATATGCTCTCAAAGAACTTACATTTTTTAAAGAGGGATACACAGACACACACACACATACACCACATGCATATACACACATTTATGCATATACATAGACACACATGCATATACATGCACATGTGTATATCACACATACACCTATATGTATATAAATATAACAGATGCAAAATAAATATAAAATAATTTTTGGGGGGATGAGGAACAATGGTAAGTGATGGAAACAAGAAACGGTTCTTATAAGAGGTTATTCTTTAGTTGAGCCTAGAAAGAAATTAGGGTTTCCAAGAGGCAGAGGTGAAAATGGGATGCACAGAGGTATGCAGGTAGGAAATGGAATGTCACTCATGGAAATAGGCCAGTTTGACAGGAACATCCCATGAATAAAGGGAGTAATTTGTAATTATGGTGGAAAGAAAGATTAATCAGATTTTTTTTAATGAGAATAAGAGAATCATAGGCTTTTAGAGACTTAAAGTATCTTAGAGGCCAACACTTTAATTTTTTTTTGGAGTCAGGAAGGCAAGGCAATTGGGGTTAAGTGACTTGCCCAAGGTCACACAGCTAATAAGTATTAGGTGTCTGAGGTCAGATTTGAACTCAGGTCCTCCTGACTCCAGGGCTAGTGCTCTATTCACTGAGCCACCTAACCACCCCTCAGAAAAACATTTAAAATGTTATGGCACAGTCACATTTTGCACAAATTTGTCATTTAGCCATGGAGATGTTTTGATTTAAATATGAACTCTCCCCATGCCCCAGCAGTTTTCACTGCAACATTTTTGGATTTTTCAGAAACTATGTGAACTTCATTCATGGCTGTGATATCCAGCCTTTCTATGGCAAAGAGAGTACTCTACTCATGTATTTCACACGTCTCTTACTTTTTTTTCTCCTGCTTTGAGACTAGAGCTGTTCAGTTAGAATTAGAATATAGGACATAAATCCAGAATTAAAAAGAGTCTGAGAGATCATCTGCTTCAGTTCCTTCATTTTACTTTTGAGCAAACTGACGCCCAGAAAGATTAGGTCACTTGCCCAAGGTCACACAAATAAAAAAGTGGCAAAACTTGGATTTGAATTTTAAAAAGATTCTTGACCTTTGTTTCTCTAATTTTAGAAATGAAAGGGTTGAAGCCTGTGACCTATAAGATTATTTGAGGCCCCCAAAGCCCATGATTCTATCACTATTTTACATAAAAAAATCTGATTCCAACCTATCTTTCCAGGCTGATTACAAATTGCTCCCTTCTTAGACTCCATAACTAATGATGCTGATAATATTAAAGACCCAAAGTAGATTCAATCTGTGGTGGTTGTTGTTCATTCTTCAAGAGGACCAAAATGACATCACTATATTGGAATCAAGGTACAGTAGTGTGACCAACTGTGACTGATCTGACCAATGTGAACTTGGAATGCTCTAAGTCCATATGAACATTTGGAGTGAAGATGTCACTAAATTTGTGCATCTCATGTCTCTTTTGAGCTACTGCAATTCTGTTTCACTCATAGAGCATAACGCTTTCTTTGATATGGACATACTATTCTGGGTGGTCTTGTACCAATGTCCCCCATGTTTCACAATCAGTTACAAAGTTCTTCAGAGAGACCTTGAGAGTATCCTTGTATTGCCTCTTCTGAGCACCATGTGAGCACCTACTTTGTGTGTGATCTCCATAAGACAATCTTTTAGGCAAACGGCATTTGAACAACATGACTAGCACACAGTTATTGGGCTTTCTGTAGTAGAGCTTGAATGTTGGGCAATTTCACTTGAGAAAGACTCCAGTGTCTTCTTTGCTAACACTTTGCCTCTGTGCTTCAGCTTTTCAGCTAGTGATTGGAGTGATCTTTCCAATGGAGCAGAAAACTAAAAATGGGTATCCTCACTAATGTATTCTAATACAGTTATTAAAAATCTCATTAAATTTGAAATATTTGTTTTTTCCTTTACAAATAATGGCTATTGATACTAATACAAAGATTTGGGTTGCTCCTCAACATTTATCTCAAATTGAAAAAAAGGACCTTTACTAAATATAATGCCACCTTCACAATTTATAATAACTTTATGAAACCTACTTGGATTTTGGGGTAGGCGCAGCTGGGTGGTGCAATGGATAGAGCACTGGGCCTAGAGTCAGGAAGACCTAAGTAAAAATTTGACTTTTGACACTTCCTAAGTTGTGACTCTGGGTAAGTCACTTCACCCTGTTTGCCTCAGTTTCCTCACCTATAAAGTGAACTGGAGAAGAAAAGAATCAACCACTCTACTCTCTTTGCCAGGAAAACCCCAAATGGTGTCATGAAGAGTTGGCCATGACTGAACAACAAACTGATGGAAATCTGGTATTTGAGAGCTGGCCTAACTAAGTTTAGAGGGGTTCAACACTAGAACGTAATGAAAATTTCTGACTATAGTAGCTTAAAAAAGATTTGCTTTAGTTGCAGATATACCAATGAAATCATGAATCCTTAGAGAGCTAATGTAACTAACAATGAAGCAAAAGGAACTTTATGTCATGGAAATGCATTTTATCTTGTTCTTGTAGCAGGCAACATGTGGATACTTCTAATATGAAGTTTCTGCAGTTGCTGTGGCAGTAACCTGTTCAACCAATGGTTCTCTAGAGATAAGAGATTGCTTACTTTCCATGTAGAATTTTTTCAACATAGGTGGTTGTCTACAGGAACAGAAATGAGCCCACAAAAGTTATTGAAGGTATGCAACAAGATTTAGCCCTTACGGAAGGGAGGTCCCAGAGGGTATTCTAAGTGAGTGAGCACTGCTGAGACAGCACACATGGCTGAGTTCCACGGTAGGGAAGCCTGCATTGGCATCACTACAGACAGCTACCTCCAGCGGATGTTGCTGCAGGCATATCAGAATCTCTTAATGTACTGGAGAAGAAAGGGGGTGAGGACAGCAGGGAAGAAAAACCAGGGTGGGGGGAAGTTATATAAAAAATTCACTACATAAATTAGCTTGGGCCTCTTGCAGCAAAACTAACAACTGCATCTGAATATGAATTCTGTGGCTTCTCTTTTTTAGTGCCTGAAGGAATTGCATCGCGTAACATACAAGGTAATTATTAAAAATGCATAGATCATCTTGTAGGTACAAAAAAATGGAACCGTCTCCAGAAAAAAACATTAAAAGGTCTGCATATGTCAATGAATTAGAATCTGTTTGCTTCTAAGAGCTGCTATTTTGGGAATCCCTCTGAGGAAGTTGAAAGAACACATTTTATCATCAGAGGTGGCTATTCTGTGGCAATGGACAGTTGAATCCAGGGTGGGTTGTTGAGGGCCGCCAACAGTTTTGGCACTAGTTTGGGGTGTTAAGTATCAGTTAACATGCTGATGCCCGCCCTTCAAATGTCTATAAACAAAGACCCCTTTCTTTCCATTCTGGCAAAAATCCAGGCAAATTTTGGAATGCTCAGTCCTTTTGCCCATCATTAAGGACAGTGTGTTAATCATGGCACTTGATCTCAAAAGCACCATGGCAAAGGGAATGTTTACTTACCCAGAACATCCACATTCACATTTCCACTTATGGGGCAGTGGCATGTGCAGAAAATAACATGTGTTGTAGAGGAGAACTAAGAGGTGCTCAGGCTCAGGTCAGTCCCAAACAACCTACATATTGAAGATTATAGATGTGACAGAGGTAGTCACAGTGCTGATTTATCATCATTTAAAAGATCTGTTATCTGCATGAAAGACTACTTCACTTTATGTTTCTCCTACCCAGACTGAAGACATTGTATGTGCTATTCAGTAACACTCAGGCAAAATTTTAGGTGGCTAAAATGATGCTAACCTGAGCTAGAATAACATGTCAGATGTGAAGTTGGGAATATTGATAAATAAGATGATAAGTTGACAGCAAGGAAAGAACACATTATATTGCATCCAGATAAGAGACCATCCTTCACTATAGTTTTACCTTAAAAGTTGTATATATACTAGGGTATTGATAAAAGATTCTATAGCCTATTTTGTTTCCTGCATAGTGTTTTCTTTTAAAATTCTTTGTACTTTATAGAAAGACACAGCTGAAAGGTTTATATTTTTAATTGTTGTTTGAGGTCTCATGGAATCATTAGCTTCCACTTGCCTAATTCTAATTTTTAAATAATTGTTTTCTTCAGTAAGCTTTTGTATCTCTTTTCCTACTTGGCCAATTCTGTTTTTAAGGTGTCATTTTCTTCCATTTTGTGTGCCTCTTTTACCAAGCAGTTGTTTTTCATAATTTTCTACTTTTGCTTTTGTTTCTTTTCCTAATTTTTCCTCTACCATTCTTATGTGATTTTGAAATTTTCTTTTAGCTCTTCCAGGAATTCTTATTGGGCTTGTGCCCAGTTCTTATGTTTTCTAAGAGGCTTTGCTTATAGCAAAGACTTCATTGTCTTCTTTTGAGTTTGTGTCTTGATCTTCCCTGTCACCATAGTGACTTTTTAATGGTAAGGGCCTTCTTGTTCTTGTTCTTGTTCTTGTCCTTGTTCTTGTTCTTGTTCTTTTTCTTGTTCTTGTTCTCCTCCTTCTCCTCCTCCTCCTCCTCCTCCTTTTTCTCCTTCTCCTTCTTCTTTGCTCATTTTTCACCCTATTTCTTGATTTGGAACTTTATTTTAATGTTGGACTCTGTTCCTGGTATGGGGGCTGGAGGAGCACTGTCTCAAGGTTCAGGTTTTTTTGCACTATTTTCAGAGCTAGATCTGGTAGTTCGGAAGTTGTCGGTGCTTCCAAGGTGGTGTGATTTGGGGAGATGTGTGGTCACTGCTTTCCTGATCTGCACTCTGATTCTTACCCAACAAGGGCCCTTGTTCCCTTGGGATTGATCAATATTGCTCCTCAGATTCCCTGATCCTTTGGCACTGGAAGTAATATTGTCCCTTTGGGTTCCCACTTCCTCCCAACTGAAGAAGCTCTTCCCTGCCATTGCATTACGGCCCAGAAGTGGTTATAAACAATGGTGTTGTCAAAAAGTTGCCCCTCAGTGGCTTCCATTTTCATTTGACTGAAAATGTTTCTCCCTGCCTTAGAACTATGACCCAGAAGAGGATATAGTCAACAGAGCTGCCAAATAGACAGTTTCTGGTCCTGCATCCAGTGCTAGCTTTGGGGTTCCCTGTAGTCTCTTTCTGGCCCGTTGCTAGATCCCCGTACTATCTTTGACTTGGGAGCTCCTGAAACTGCTCTTGCTTCTGTCACCCCCAGCTAGGCCCACCATTGGTGTTTAATCCATGTGGTTTCTGAGACAGCCTCTTTTCTAATGTCACAGATCTTTCTTTCATTCTGACCTCCTAAGTTGTTTTGGGCTGGAAGAATGTGTCACTCTGACCTTTTGTTGGCTTTGCTATTTCAGAATTCAATTTGAAGTATTACTTTAAAGTTATTTGGAGGGAAATGTTGGGAAGGCTTAGATGAGTGCTTTTTCTACTCCACCATCTTTGCTCTGCCATCAGAAGACCTGTAGTTTTTTTTAAAGATTTTATTTTTCTTTTATTTAAAAATATTTATTTTTAGTCTTCAACATTCACTTCCATAAGATTTTGAGTTCCAAATTTTCCCCCTATTTCTCCCCTTCCCCCACCCCAAGATGGCATGTAATTGGATATAGGGTCTACATATACATTCATATTGAACCAATTTCACATTAGTCATGTTGTAAAGAAGAATTAGAACCATTGGGAGAAACCACGAGAAAGAAGAAACAAAAAAAGAAAAGAAAAGAGAGAGAGACAGAGAGGAGACAGAGACAGAGACAGAGAGAGACAGAGACACAGACAGAGACAGAGAGAGAGAGAGAGAGAGAGAGAGATGGTGAGAGAGAGAGAGAGAGCAAATAATATGCTTCAATCCACATTCAGACTCCATAGTTGTTTGTTGTTTTCCTGGATGTGGATGGCATTTTCCATCATGAGTCCTTTGGAGTTGTCTTGGATCTTTGCATTACTAGGAAGAGATAAATCTATCAAAGTTAATCATGGCACATTGTAGCTGTTACTGTGTACAATGTTCTCCTGGTTCTACTGAATTTGTTTTTAGACTACAGTCATTTTCTGATAAACCTTTTTGTGATGAAGAAAAAGTTAAACTAAATCAGTGACACAGTAACTGACTCTGATAGCAACATTCCTCACCTGTAATGCCCCATCTTTTTATGGAGAGGGGAGATGTGCTTTATCTTCCATTCTCCTAGGCTAATATGAAACTGGTACTTTTTTTTTTGCTTTTTTTTTTTTTTTGGAGGGCAGTTGGGGTTAAGTGACTTGCCCAAGGTCACATGGCTAGTTTTTTGTGTTAAGTGTCTGAGGTCGGATTTGAACTCAGGTACTCCTGACTCCAGGGACGGCGCTCTATTCACTGCGCCACCTAGCCGCCACTAAACTGGTACATTTTAAAAGTTACTAAAAAAAAATCTAATCCAAATGGCATGTAGAAATTAGAATCCTTCAGTTTATTAAAATATATTAATTAACATTTTCACTTTTGGTGGAGAAAAATTAGGAAAACATTGCAGAAATCTATCTGGCTTCATTTCTTATGTGGAGAAGCTAGCTTTGGAATACTGGGGACTTAGCGTCTTTGAGCTGCATATTTAATATGGGGGTCAAAGCAAAGCATATGCTTAAGTCTTTATCCTTAGTTTTTCTGTTTTTCATGTGACATAAACCATAACTTATTTGTTTAAAAGAGTGAGTTATTTGGGTTATTTATATAGTATTATGATATCTTCATGTGCTAAATGTATTTGTTTTTATGACTCATAAAAGTCTTGAATGTTTAGAAAAGTTAAAAAATCTTCCTCTATATGACAACTATTTTGCATATTTGAGATGTCCAATTTGCATTTTTTTCTTGAAGGCTTTGAGGGAGAGAAAAACTTTATAAACCAAGATAATTTGCAAGTACTTTAAGAAAAACAGAAGTTGATCTGATCGAGTACTTCTCCAATTATATTTTCAGGCAATGCCTGCTTAGAGAATAGAATGGCTTCGATTTTTCAACTGGTAGATTGAAGTTTGACCCTGACCTTTTGAGAGAAACCTCCTCTGTATCATTATTTAGAAAAGGAAAAATACATTCTGGCCTTCTGCCTCTGTGTCTATATTATACAGGGGTTTCTAGTAGTCTTAGTGCAGTTTTAAGCCACTAAAGCTTAGATTTAATGAGATGATACCAGAGGAGTTTGGGTCATAATGGTGATACAACATCTTCCTTTGAGTCATGAAATATCCTATCAATCTTTGGAGATTTATGGGGGTGGGGATGGTAAAATTTTTAAAATTGTGGTCTGGGTATTGATTCACTATGCTGAGGTGACCATGAGGATGCCATGGTGCAGTGATGGGTGTGATATGCTGGAAGAAGGGAATGAGGTTCTGAGAAGAGGCCCAGCAATTAAAGCTTAAGTGTGCAATTAGACTTTTGGGACATCCTGTATCAATTGTCTACATAAATCAGTGATGTATCTACATTATATCACCTAACTAATCATTAGGTGATACAGTAGATAGAATATTGGACTTGAGTCAGGAAGATCTGAATTTGAATCCTCCCTCAGACACTTTCTAGCTATGCATCCATGGGCAAGGCTCTTAGTCTCGGTTTCTACATCTGTAAAAATGGGGATATACTTACCTTATGAGATTCCTGTGGTGATTAAATGAAATAAAGAGAAGTGCTAGGCACTATGCCAATTGCTTTACAAATATTCAATCAACAACAGTCTTGTGAGGTGGGTGCTGTTATTACCCCCAGTTTACAGTTGAGAAAGTTTTGGCAGATAATTTAAATAATTTTCCCAGGGTCATGCAGTTAATAAGTATATGAGGTTAGATTTGAACTTAGTTCTTCCCAACTCAAGGCACAGCACAGTCTCCACTGTGACACCTAATTGCCTAAGTAACATATGTAGGAGCATTGAAACTTGAAAGAGCTGTATAAATGCTTGCAATTCTTATAACTGCATAGAGACTAATGCAGGCTAGAGTTACCACCTTGTTATTCACTGGAATACACTGTTACTGGTGCTGTCATTCTCTGCCTCTGTATCAGAGTTTGGAAGTTTCCTTCCTAGAGACCTATATTATCTGCTGGACTTGGAGGGGACCAATAAATATCTCAGTCATTCTCTGTTCAAATTAGACATAATGGAGTTGCCATCTGTCTCTTCCTAAATTAATTTGATAATTTTTCAGCACTCCAGTTGGTATTGCTTGTGTAGACTTGACTATTCAGTTCTCATTATAAAACCATTGCATTGATGTTTTTGATACATTCATTTGAAAATATGGATGCTGGGAATGGATTTATAACACCATTGTCATTCATCTCCAACTGAAAATAGATGTATCTTTATGTATCTTAATGGACAAGGCCCATAAAAGAGAAATGAATCTATTATACAAGTATATGAAATCTTTTCTTAGCTTAATGATATGAATATAAATAAATATTAATTCTCCCCTTAGTGGTCAGGGAAGCCTAAGCAGTGCCCCTTCTGGACATGGAGGGGAGAACAGTTTTTCTCTGTCCTTTTTCCTACTTTCTATTCTAAATAATTTACTTTTATTTTCATTCTCCCAGTAGTTACAGATAGTAGATTTGATCATCAGGAGATGTTATCATTCCTCCCACTAGACCCCTCCCCACCCCCAATCTGGGCATAGTTGGACTTGATGGGCATTTGAATTAGAATTTTTCTGGATTTTAGCTACTCTTTGCATGTCTTTGCCTGTGTAAAGTAACTGGCATCCGAGACAATAACAGTCTCTTTCCAAGAAGAAGGAAATCATTATTCTTTTATGAAAAAGCTTCCAAATGCTCAACAACATACCCAGAGTCATGTGGCAGTTAATGACAAAAGTATGAATAGAATTCTGGACTTCCAGAGTTGTGTTTTAATTGTTAGACTTTCTCTTCAATTCACACGACCACATTCAGCTATCTATGAACAGCTAGGTCAGAATTAGTGTAAACAACGAATCCTCTGAAAGTGGCTCCATTATTGGAATTTGCATTTTATATTTCCATTGGGTTGGAATCAATGACCATATTTTAAATAATTATTACTTTGAATAGTGTGAATCTGAATACATGTGACTATTTTAAGGCATTTGTTATTTGTACAAATCAGGACTTAGGTGTATTATTACATCACTATATTAAGTGATGCAAATGTAAACTGTCAAACCATTAAAACTTAACATGCACTAAGACTTTGGGGGCACCCCGTGTACATATTCCATACAGATATTACAGGCACATACACATTCCAAAACGTACAGACATATACATATGTACCCTCATCTTGTGATTTTATCAGCATAATAAACTTATTTCAGTGGATCCATAATCTCAACAATGCAGTATTTTCTCCAACCACACAGATTGTAATTTATTCCTGTCTGTCCATCTTTTGTAATTCTTACCCTTGTCTTTCTATAGATTTGTTACAGAGAGTCTGCCCAATGTGCCGGGGAACTTCCTTATATTCTCTTGACATTGTGTTTATACCAATGGAGCACACAGGCTATCCATTTCTCTCCTGCTTTTGTTATATGAGGTGATATCATTCTTAACAATATTGATTTTGTGAATTGCATCTATATATGTTTCATTGTTTAATATATGAGAGGAAATAATGATAAGTTAGTGGTACTCATTTTGGGGTCTAATGGTTACATATTTATTTTTATAGTTAGTCAGTCAACTAAGTATCTACTGTGTGCCAGGTATTGTGGTAAGCAATGGGGAGAAGAAAAGCAAAGAACAGTCCCTGCTCTTAAAGACCTCATGGTCCAATGCAGGGGGAGGAGGGGAGAGACAACATGCAAAAAACTATATATACCGTATATACACACACATGTACATATGTATATGTATGTGATATTTTTTCCTGAGGAAGTCAGGGAAGTTTGAGACTGGGATGAAGAGGGAGGGCATTCTATGCATAAAGGACAGTCAGTGAAAATGACTGGAGTCAGGAGATGAGTTCTACCTGAAGATAAAATAGAACATTGGCATAGATAATAGAAAACTGGATGATTTATTCACTTGGGTTGAGACTACATTGTTCAAATTGGATGATTTGCATTTTCTCCACTTGTGTCCTCAGCGTTCTCTTCTGTGACTTCGGAGACTGTGATCTCTCTCCAGCCAGCATCATTGATTCTTCCTTCTTCACATGCACAAATCCAGTCCATGTTGGAAAACAGAACATTTGTTGATTCTATTTCTTTCTGTGGCCATCATTCTACTTCTTCCTTCCCTTGCTAGATTTCTAGAATGAGAAGTCTACCCTTGTTGCTACAATTCTTTCCTTAAATACTTGCAGTATTTTTTGTGTCCTTACCACTACATTGTAACAACTCTATTAAGACATCATTGGCTTCCTTGCAAAGAAGTCAATTGATCTTTTCCTAGTTGTCCTACTCCTTGACTTCTCTTTGGTATTTGACATTGTAGTTGAATTTGTCCTTGAAATTCACTTCTCTTTTGGCTTCTGTAACAAGATACTACCTGGATTCTTTTATCTTTCTGTCTCTTGTCTAATTTGCATACTTTTCTTTCTCCCTCCCCATAACATAAGCCATAGCAGTTCTATAAGGTTCAGTACTCTACCTTTCTTCACATTTTATCTTTCATAGATGTTTTGGAATCATCTTTAGGTCCTTCTTTTTTCATTGTCGCATAAATCAGTTACCAAGCCCTTTTAATTCTTCCCTTGAAATGTCTCATTCAGTGACATCTCTTCTGCCACCATCCTAGTTTATGCTCTTACCAACTTGTTAATGAGCTTCTGCAGTAACCTACTAACTGCTTCCAGGCTTTTCCCCTTCAATACATCTTGTACTTAGGCACCAGATCAATCTTTTTAAAATACTACTTCCATATTACTTAACTACTCAAAAGGAAAAAAAAATTCTGGATTTTTCACTCCTACATAAATTCCAAACTCTTGATCCTGGCACTGAATGCCTTCCATAATCTAGCCCCAGTTTACCCTTCCAGTTTTACCACCTACAAATTCTTTACTTGAACCTTCAGCTTTATTCAGTCTTCTGTCACATAAATACACCTTGCATTTTCCCACACCTGCACCCACACCTTTATTTATATCTCTTGCCATCTCTGCCAACGCAAATCACATACTTATTTCAAGACCCCACTAATGGCTTCTGGGCTAGATTCCTGAGACTTCTATGAATTTGGAATCTTAACATTGACAGTTTTACATCTTGGCAAATTACCTAATACATATTTCTTCTTTAAAGCAGGAGTGTTTACATTATTGAATATATAGGATTGAAATATACAGGGACTAACTTTGATATTTTCTTAGATACCTTTGTTCCTATTGATGTGGGTACTCTCTTCTTACCTTTGCTTCTTAGACTCCATAATATCTTTCTTTTTTTTCTTTTTTGATATTCATTTATTTATTTATTTTTACTTTTCAACATTCATTTCAACAAGATTTTGAGTTCCAAATTTTCTCCCCATCTCTCTCCTACCTCCCACCCAAAGATGGCAAGCATACTGATTATTTCTTCACCTAGTCTGACCTCTCTTCTATCCCTCCCTAACTTGTTTCCCCCTTACTTTCTTGTAAGATGGATTTCTATACCCCATTGCCTGTACATCTTATTTCATGTTTGCATGTAAAAACAATTTTTAACATTTGTTTTTAAAACTTTGAGTTCCATATTTTCTCCCTTCTTCCCTCCTAAGGCATCCATATTGAAAAGACAAGCAATTCAATATAGGCTATACATGTGTAGTTATGCAAAACATTTCCATAATAGTCATATTGTGAAAGACTAACTATATTTCCCTCCATCCTATCCCACCTCCCATTTATTCTATTTTCTCTTTTGACCCTGTCCTCCCTTCTATTATCTGCCCCCCCTTATCTTCTTCCCTCTACTTTCTTGTAAGGTAAGATCCCCAATTGAGTGTGTGTTATTCCCTCCTTACACCAAATCCAATGAAAGACTGATTCATTGCCTTTCACCTACCTGCTCTTCCCTTTTACTGTAACAGCTTTCTCTTGCCTCTTTACATGAGATAATTTATCCTATTCTATCTCTCCCTTTCTCCTTCCTAACATATTCCTCTCTTACCTTTTAATTTTATTTTTTAGATGTTACTCCTTCATATTCAGCTCACCCTGTGCCCTCTATGTATACACACATACATATATAAGTACACACACATATGTATATTCCCTTCAACTATCTTAATACTGAGAAAAGTCTAAAGAGTTACAAATATTGTCTTTCCATGTAGGAGTGTGAACAGTTCAAGTTTAGTAAGTTCCTTATGATTTCTCTTTCCTGTTTACCTTTCCATGCTTCACTTCTTGTATTTGAAAGTCAAATTTTCTGTTCAGTTCTGGTCTTTTCATAAAGAAGGCTTGAAAGTCCTCAATTTCATTGAATATCCATATTTTCCCCTGAAGTTTTATACTCAGTTTTGCTGGGTAGGTGATTCTTGGTTTTAATCCTAACTCATTTGACCTCTGGAATATCATATTCAAAGCCCTTCAATCCCTTAATGTAGAAGATGCTAGATCTTGTGTCATCCTGATTGTGTTTCCACAGTACTAGAATTGTTTCTTCCTCTCCACTTGTAATGTTCTCCTTGAACTGGAAACTCTGGAATTTTGCTATAATATTCCTATGAGTTTTATTTTTGGGATCTTTTTCAGGAGGTGATCAGTGGGTTCTTCGAATTTCTACATT
>CM053593.1:260717447-260753340 GCA_028646575.1 Pseudocheirus occidentalis
GTTTTCTTGGCAAAAATACTGGAGTGGTTTGGGATTCCCTTCCCCAGCTCATTTTATAGAAGAACTGAGGCAAATATGGTTGTGACTTGCCCAGGGCCATGCAGTTAATAAGTGTCTGAGGCCAGGTTTGAACCCATGAAGATGAGCCTTCCTGATTCTAAACCACCTAGCTGTCATAGCAATCATTGAGTAGAAACAGGTGACTCAAAGTAAAGGCATTTATTAAGATGGTAAAAACAGTAGCTACCAAATATCCTCCTAGAAACCAGAGGCTCACTCATATATAGACACAGCATCTGTGTTAAGAAGACTTAGAATACACTGGTAATGAGGCACACATGGGAAATACATACTCCAAGGCAACTAATTGGTGGTGATGTCCTTTTTCTTCTCATGATGTCTTCATAATGCTATCTTTTTTAGTTCAATGTGTCTTCTGAGCATATCATTCAGCTGGGTACTGAATCTTTCTGAAGTTCAACTCAATTGATATGGCTAGTTCTCACATGAATCCACCACTGGAGTCTTCTTTGCTGTCAAGGTTCATGACCCTTGAAGTATGTGATATCTCCTACCAGGCAAGAGGCTCTGCTATAAGAAGTCATGCTGATGAAGGGAGGAGAGATCATCTCCCCCTATTGTCCTCTGGTAGAGGCACAGACTATATATGCCACAGAGCCTCTCCTTAGCTCAAATGTCTCTAGACTACATCCAGGGTGGGTAGGATTAGATTTTTGAAGTTCCCATATGAATTGCCAATCTGTTGATAGAACTATCTTCTAGTTCTATCAGGGATAACTCCTTCATACTTCATAAAGGGGTAGCATAATATAAACACATCTCTACTTAATTTTAACATATTAACCTCTCATTACCCCTGTTGCCTGATCCTTTTTTTCTGTGATTCCATCAACTAAAGCATAGTATCTGGTCCATAGGTGGTGCTTAATAAATATTTATTAAATGAATGAATGAACTAATATCCATATGTACCTATTGGTTGAGGTGAGTCTGAATAGGGAAGAGGTTAAAAAAAGTCTGAGTTGGGAACCATAGTGTGTTAGAATTGGTCATATGGGAATATCCTGGCTTTGTCTGGTATATTTCTTCCAAAATATTTTATTGTAGGCTCTTGTTTTTATATCAGTCATCACACCTTAACAACCTTCCCTTATCCTATACAAGAAGGGAGTTACGTTTTCAAAATCAATTCTCTGACA
This sequence comes from Pseudocheirus occidentalis, assembly GCA_028646575.1. Classification (NCBI taxonomy): domain Eukaryota; kingdom Metazoa; phylum Chordata; class Mammalia; order Diprotodontia; family Pseudocheiridae; genus Pseudocheirus; species Pseudocheirus occidentalis. Next base: position 260,718,668 of record CM053593.1, read on the forward strand.
TATTTTATTTGAATTAATCAGAATTCACTGCTTTCTAATGTTATCATTTTTTAAAGCAACTATATTTGTGATTCTCTTGTTTCTTTACTCTGCATTGGTTCATGGAAGTACATTTTTTTTACCTTTATAATTTCTTAAAACACGTAATTTTTATTATATTTTTGTACCACAATTTGTTCAGCCTTTCACCAATTGGTGGGTACCAATTTTGTTTACAGTTTTTTGATACCACAAAGAGGTTGCTGTGACTATTTTTTTTAATATGGGACCTTTCTTTCCTCCACTGATTGATCTCTTTGGAGGCATATGCCCGACAGAGGGATTATTGGCTCTTATGGCTGGTTCATTTCAACACAAAATGTGTATGTAGGAAAAACTGGAAAAGTTAATTTTTTTTTGTTTTAAAACAAGTCACCAAAACCAATTAATCACACATATAATTTACCTAAGAGACTCAAATAGTTGTCTATGAGTAAACATATAGAATGTTTTCTATAAGAATTACTATCTTTACCTAAAAAGTATTGGCTTTGAAATTAATTGCTTATTTATTCTTTAGAAAATTTCAGTGATAGATGCTATTACCCTCTGGGCAATGTTACAACCTTGTGATTTATGTCCTGTATGAATTTAAGGCATATTTTGTATTAAACATATTAATAGAAAGTAGGTACTGGTTCAGAGTTCATAAAACACATAACATTTTTTCTATCTGTAGTCAGTAGATGTTGCTGTGGATCTCAAGGATGGTTGGCTGAAAACTCTCCTCACTTATCAGGAAAAGAAACAAAAAGAAAAATCCTCACAAACATTTCTTATACTTGCCTACTAAGCCCTCTTGGAAGAGGTGCTTTCTTTTTATTTCCTCCTTCCCTCCTGTCTACACATGTCTTTCTCCTAGTTCAGGGAAGAAGAGACTTACTTTGTAGCAATAGGGCCCTAGCAGCCTTCATCTCAAGGCAGCACACACACATTGTTACCTTGACCATGAAGTGTAGGCACATTTATATATCCTGAGGAAGAACAGGGGAAAGGGGGGAGAGAAAAGCCACAGGTTCCACTTTATCTTCTGCTATAGGAGTTTATAAGGTTATTTAAAAACACAGAATAAACAGCTCATAAAATATCCCCAGGCAGCATCCTGTTACCAAGCCCGAAGTGAGAAACTCCCAATTTATACACTCCATGGGATAAAGAAAACCGCTCAGGGCCATCCCCTTCTTGTATACGCCGTTTTCAAATTATATACCATGAAATCATGTTCGAGTTTAAGCAAATATTTTGTGTGAAGAGAAACAATCAAGATAAAACTACTTCTAGAACATAATCAGAGTCGATTATAAAAGTTTGCTTGGCACAGAAAACAGGTGGTGGGGAGGGAAGGAAGAGAGTGGGTAAAATAAATTTGTAGATGTTCTTTACAATCCCAGCAAACACAGCCAGGCTTCCTTGTCATAGAGTAGGAGTTCAAGGCCACCCCCTACTCAGAGCCCAGAGGCTCATCCATCATGGTCATCTTATGGCTCTCCAGTCATCATTCTGGTCCTTAGCTGCTACCATTGCTACTAATGCTGCTCCTCCTCCCCTCATGCCCTCCTCTACCTCATCTTTCCATCTCCTGACCTGATTAGGGAAGAAAAAGAAGACTGTATCTCTCAAGAGGCTTTACCATCACTCATAACACTTTCCTCTTGAGACTTTCAACACTTCTCCCACCTGTACAGCATTATATATCCAAATATGATGGTGCTGTTCTGGTAGAATTTCTAAAACATTTCATGTAACACACCATTATTAACAACCAAAGTGGGTTTTGTCAAGATAGACCATTCTTGAATAATGAATTAAGAGATATGGTAACTCCAGTAAGAAACTAATGCAGGAACTCTAGCAGAAACCTTTAGCAATTAAAACTCACAAAAATAAAAATGAAATAGCTTTTCATGCAAAGCAACTGTTCTATTATATAAAATATTTATATTTGGAAGCATCATTCTTTGAATGACACTATAGATATCTGGTTACTTGGCTTTTCAGTAAAACAAGGAACCAGAACTACTTTATTTTCAAGAATGTTTTTCTTGAGGAAGTCCCCAAAATTGTCCTAATGAGATGAATCTTGTAGCATGTTTAATTAGGAAGTCATGGACATTTAGGGGTAAAAGGCAACTGGAAAATTATTTTATTCAAGTCCTTAATTTTCAGACAGGAGTGGATTTTATGCAAAAAGTAAATAAAAGTCGAAGTTTCACATTTCTAAGCTTAGTATAGCATTGTGTGTGGTTTTATATACATATTTTCAAGAAACTTTGAATTAGATTCTACAGGGTTCTGAAATCAACTATTTGGGTGCTACGGTAAGAGCTTCCTAAAATTTGATTTAGTAATCTCATCTTGAGATACCTTTTTAACAATGGAAATAATATGAAATTATAGGCTACTTATACTAAATGCAAAGCATAATACAAAATAGCTAGAGGTCAATCATCTATTTGTATCATAAACATCAATATTATCAGATTAAAAAAACTATAAAATGAGGGTGTCATCCACAAATAACCAATTCTATTTATCAGACCAGTTGTTTTCTGAACATTGCTTCACAATTTTTATTCTAAATCTCTGTGGCAACCATGCATTGATAAAATCATATCCCCTGAAAACTGGTTTTAATGCAGCTCTATTTTTTCCTAATAAGCAAATATATTGCTTGCAGTTTTTCACAAAGACTTATATATTTAATTTTATAAAATTTCACTTATATATTTATAAGTGAAAATTTATACTCAGAGCCAAAATTACAAAAAAAAAAGTTGTTCTGCTTGCTCTAAGACTTAAAATTACTGTCAAGAACCAAACCTTTAAATTGTTGTATATTTTCATGAGGTCTGATTAGAAGCATCTTTTCTTTAAACTTGTGGTTATTTCTTGACAATCATCACTTCATTTACTTAGTGACATTATCTTGCTGTAAGACTACACTGTAAGTACAAAATGATAGTTAACAGAACTTTTTTGGAGTGGGCAATTACTAATGTTCTATTAATGTCATTGGCAAGATTTCCATAACATTTTATAAGTGGGGCTATTTATGAAATATCAATAGCAAATGAATGAAAAGGAAAAATTATTGTGCAAATCTGCCTAATGTTCGTACCCTACTTTGAAGCTGAACCAGGGGTGAGCATCTTTTTAAAGTGAAAATAAAAAGCAAACAAATATCCAAACCATCCACATTATTTATTATAGAAAATGGTAACCAAACACGGTATTTGCTTCTCTGTTCTATTAGTAGTACACGTTCCTACATGAGACCAGTTGTCTAAATGTTTTTGTCAGTTTAGGTATAGGTGAGAAACACTATAAAACAAAATTACCTTGCAAAGAACTGTTCCTCTCCTTATCATCTCTACTACAAAGAGACTCATTAGTTGATCAGTCTATGACCAGAAAGTAGATAAGTCCTCAAAAGGTTATTGTTTTCCCCTGAGAGACAAGTACATTACATTACAAATTTTAGTTCTAGAGCAGGTTAAACTCAGCAATCTACTGTTCTTTAATTCTTTTTCTAAACAGAGATCAAGGATTACCTTCTGAACATATGTTTCTACTCACTATGATTAGCCCCAGGTGAAATCATTTTTCTTAGGTGCACACTGAAATCAACATTTATCACAAAATAAAGACACAAACAGATGTCAATGGAGATAATGGACCAATAGGCCATGCTTTTGGTGCCTCCTCATGTTTCTTTTGTAAGGAGAGTTTTTCAGGTATAGATGGCACACAAAAGAAGCACATATTCTAACATCAGAAAACTGGATGGGGTGATATTAAGCCCTTATTTTAATCATGATAACCACATAAATCATTTTTTTTAAAACTTGAAAGCAGAATAAGTCTGTAAGTATCAGGCCACAAATAAAATTAGAATTCCTTAGGATGGATGGGTTTTTAAAAAAATGAAACATAGTGCCTTGCACAAAGTTGGTACTCCATGTTTACTGAACCAAATTGAAATAAGAGAAGAAAATATGATTGAAAATCATGAACTATCAGGACAAGCTGGATACTGATAGAGCTTAAGAATTCTAAAGCTCTATAATATGGAGGCACCCCTTGATGATTTGAAGAGTCTACTTTAGAATGAACACAAAATTCTACATCACATAGTGGGTAGTAAACTTATGGAACTTACAACATCAGAAAGTGGTGAAATAGAAATCCAAATATATTTCAAAAGGGATTAGATAAACTAATGAGTAGCAGGGAAATGAAAATGTTTGTGGGTAGCACCTCTAATGTTTGATAATGATTTGAAGGATGACAACTATTTCTTTCTACAATATGTGCCTTAAAGCCTATGTTAGCCAGAGAGAATATGAGGCTAGATGAACTTTGGATCTGACCCACAATTGTAATTCTCATTTTTATGTTAGTTATAGGGATTATGCTAATTTGCCATACTGTTCCAAATCCTTCATATGATATTTAACAAAGATAATAATAACAGATAGATAATAAATATAAATACACATACACACATATAATAATATATACATATATGATTGTTGACTTACATAAATAATTTTGCAAACTTGAAAAACATATCCTGCTTAAAAGGAACTTTTTATTTTAAAAAAATTGAAGTTTATTTTTACAATACTTTACAAATGTTTATTATTTTCTCCTTTCTACTCTTCTCCTAATAGAATGATTAAAAATGCTAAACAAAACAAATCCTAACAATATGCATAATTTAGCAAAAACAAATTCCCATGTTGACCATGTTCAAATATGCATGTCTCATTCTGGATTTTAACTCCATCACCTCTCTGCCATGAAAAGGGTAGAGTCATTTATCTCTAATTCTTTTTAAATTAATTTTTAAAATTCCAGACATTAGGAAGAAAAATAACACTTGTATAGTACAAAGAGGAGATATATTCATGGACTACATCCATCAGCATGATATTATTCCAGTGACAAATACTCCCAGCAAGAAAGTTCAGAAATACCAGGGAGAAACTAACACAAGATGAGTAAATATGAGGACAGAAGGAAAAATAAATACACATCAGAGAGAAAGGGAAGGGAGAAAAATAGACACAGAAATAGGAAATTGCTTTGTAGTTGCATCTAATGGTTGCTATTTTTTTAAAGAATGTAACTGCCAGGCGACACTTCTTACCACTAACCAGACCCTATTTCACAAAAAGAACAAAGCACAGTTGAATTCCATGCTCACCCTGGACAACATCTCTTTTACTCAAAATCACAGGGGGTTTAGGGGAAATACTTGGATCTCAGTGGTGCTTAGATAGCTGGTGACTTTCTTATCCCCAGCTCCACATTTCCTGAAAGGAGGGAAGTTAGGTTTTAGGAAAGAGTTATTTAGTGCTACCAGTTGCTTCCTCTTTCTAGGAATAAGTAAAGGAGCTCACACAACAAAACAATTTAAAAAGCTGATCCACTCTTGGCCTCAAAGAGGGTCACAGTCTAGGGAGTAAGAAGAGGAAACAGGTTCCTGATACCACTAGTTTTTTTGTTTACAAATCTTTCTTCTTACTGCCTCTTGACATGCTAATAGTTATCTGGGTTATACAGGATTCTGATCAATTCTTCCAGATTGCTCATAGCTAGTGGATCATTATGTTTCAAGGATGGGCCAAACTTGGAATGGCACTCTCTCTTCCCTGATTACCATATTGCCTTGTGTCCTTCATCTCCTCAGTCTCTTTCCTCAAAGTTCGAGCACTCTTTGAGAGCCAGTTCATTTCCAACCCCATTATTTTTAAATCTTGTCTCCTAGGTGGATCAATCTCAAAATATAGGGTCTCAACTGTTAGATGGGGCATAGATACCTGCCTTACCCTTCCTCCATTCAGAAAACTGTCTTCTCTGAGACTAAAGATGTTTGGAAACACCTGAAAAAATGACATTATTTAACTGCATCATCACAATTCCCCTGCTCCATATGATTTACCCTATAGAGTGACAAGATCCAGAGTTCTGTAGACCATAGGTGTCAACCTTGCTTCTGGCTAAATATTGAGAAATATCTAACAAACAAAAAAAGAAGTATATTAAGTAATGTTACTTTGTAGTTTTTAAGTCAATATGCAGTCCCTAGGGATTTGTTTTTATTTGACTTTAACACCACCGGTATAGACTATAGGATTTTAAATAAGAGAACTTAGGTGGATTAGTATAACATGCCATAGATTTAAGGTGCCTTAGCCAGAGTTTTCCAGTGTTGAACTTAAGTAGTACACACTATCTGATCTTCCACGCAGGGGAAGATAAGGACAGGTGATAAGGTCTTCATCTGTCTAGTAAGATTTTACCAGTTTAAGCACGTCATAAGGCATTTCTGCCCTCTCCCTAGCCATTGCTTTTCAGTGAATCAGAGGTGATTAATTATATTTAGTTTAACAAACATTTATGATTTCTGTTAATAACTTTCCCATTTTGTTATGTACTTGACAAACATCAAACATGAAAACATGAACTTTTATATACAAAAAGAGGACTGCATATAAAATAATTTTTAGTACAGATTTTAGAAAAAAGTATATATTTAATTTGACATTATAGTATCAACCTGTTTGTCTATTTCCTCTTTTGAACTTTGTGTTCTGTGTTGTTTTTAAATATGTGTCACTGATGCTCTTTTCTTTCTTTTTGGATAACCATAACCTGCCCCCAACCCCTGCCTCAATCTCTCACACCTAAATAAAAGCCCTGTCCTAACAAATACGTATAATCAAGCAAAATAAATCTGCACGTTGATGCTGGTCAGCAACAGTTGTGGAACCTCCCAGGCCAGGTGTGGCTCCTATCCTATCAAGGGTTTTGGAATCAAAACTGAGCAAGTTAGGTTCATCTTTTCATTTAGTGTTGTGCTTTACTCATATTGCAGCTATAGATTCTGCTAAAAGAGTGGAATCAAAAAAATTCTTGTTTTTTTCTTGTCTATTAAAAGCTGATATGATAAGCTATCTACACAACGTACAATCCCCAAGTTTGGGAGGTTGTAATTTGAGCAACAGAGGCTAAGAATGTCTGTAGCTTGGATCTCATAACTTGTTATATATCTTGGGTTCCATTTTAATTAAATTAATTAAATTTATAGTGCCATGGTCTTATAATAAATTCCAGATGATTAGAAAAGAACAGTAGAAAAAACTGGAGCTCTAGTTAAAGAGAGAACCCCAAAAGGTTCTAGATTCCAGGATGTGGCAACAGATACTTTATATTTACAGACTAATATGACTAATATGGAAGTGTTGTGACTATTATGGAAATATTTTGTGCGTGATTACACATGTGCAACCTATATAAATTTGGTAACCATATTAGGGAGAAGAGAATCTGGAACTCAAAATAAAAAAAAATGAATGTTCAAAATTGTTTTTACATGTAATTGGAGGAAAAAATTTTTTTTAAAAGAGTGATTATATCTAACTCAATCAGATGATACAAACAACAACAGACATTTGTTTGTAGAATGGATGTTTTGATTGGAATATTTTAAAGTTATTTCCAGAAAGCAAATGAGATTCACCTATCTGACTGGAAAAGACATAGTGACACATGTATGTAAACCATAGATATTTATGTAATTAATCTTCTTTGTATTTGGACCTTATTTAAAATTTGTAAAAATGTCAGAGAAATAATATACGTAATTTAATAAAAAATTGTCATTAGTATTTTCATGAAATCTTTTATAGACGGTGATATTACTTTGAGCCATTCTTTTATTATCAGAATGCCCCTGAATGAGAACTGAAGTAGTAGCAGCAGCAGCCACTTTGAGAGTTTTCAGCCCAGAGATGGTAAGTGGGTCAAGACAACTAGTCACAAAAATTACAGGGGAACCTTTGCTGGCTCTGGACACAGCTGGCACTGATAGGCAGATCTATTGTCCATATGCAGTTCTGGGTTGTAGTTCCAGGCAGAGAGGAGCTCACAAGTGAGCAGGGTCCCTGGTCACAATTCCAAGGCAAAGAGAGTTTTTGTAGCTACAGAGGACCAGGCAGCCTTCCTGGATAAAGACCAGAGTGCAGGCCAAGAAAGCAGTGACCATACCTCTCTCAGGATCCCAATGCCTTGGAAGCAAAACCTGCAGACCTCCAGAACTATGTCTGAAAATAATGTGAAAAAGCCTAAAATTTGGGACAGTGCCTCTCCACTCCCAAGTGAGCAGAGCCTAACTCTAACATAAAGTTCAAAGTCAAGAAATAGGGTGGAAAAATAAGCAAACAACAGCAACAAAACATTTGAGTATAAAAAGCTACTACAGTGGCAGGGAAAACCAAGACACAAACTGTAAAGAAGACAACAATGTGAAAACAGCTACCAAAAGAGCCTCAAAAAATGCTCACTGGACCAAGGCCAGCAAGAATTCCTGGAAGAGCTTGGGAAAAGAAATGAGAGTGATACAAGAAAATTCTGAAAAGAGAATTAACAGCTTGGTAAAAGAGGCCTAAAAATATTGAAGAAAATAAAGCCTTAAAAACCAGAATTGGACTAATGTTTTTTTTAAAAAAAGGCACAAAAAATTCACTGAAGGAAAGAATTCCTTAAAAAGCAGAATTGGCTATATGGAAAATGAGGTACAAAAGCTCACTAAATAAAATAATTCCTTAAAAATTAGAATTGCATATCTGGAAGCTAATGACTACATGAGACACCAACAAACAATAAAATCAAATCAAATGAAAAAGATGGAAGAAAATGTGAGATATCTCACTGGATAAACAACTGACCAAGAAAAGAGATCAAGGAGAAAGAATTTAAAAATTATTAGGCTACCTGAAAACCATGATCAAAGAAAGAGCCTTTAATACATTGTATTTCAAGAAATTTTCAAGAAAAACGGCCCTAATCTTTTAGATCCAGAATGTAAAAGAGAAATTAAAAGAACCTACTAACCACTTCCTGAAAGAGGGCCCAAAATGAAAACTCCCAGGAATACAACAGCCAAATTTCAGAGCTCCCAGGCCAGAGAGAAAAGACTTCAATCAACCAGAAAGAAACAATTCAAATATCATGGATCCACAGTCAGGGTCACACAAGATTTAGCAGTTTCCCCATTAAAGAAGTGAGGGCTTAGAAGATGATATGCCAGAAGGCAAAGGGCAACCAAGAACACCCAGAAAAACAGTATAATCCTTCAGAGGGAGAAAGGCTATTTAATAAGATAAGGACTTTCAAGCATTCCTGATGAAAATATGAGAGCTGAATAGAAAAATTGGTACTCAAACATGAGACTCAAGAAGGGACTCAATAATAAAATCAAACTCTTTACATTCCTATTTGGGAAGATAATATTTATAACTCCTAAGAGTTTTATCATTATTAAGGCAGTTAAAAGGAGTTTATGTAGACAAAGGGCATGGACATGAGTTGTTTATATTGGAATGCTCTTAAAAAAAAATGAAGGGGGGGGCAGCTAGGTGGCGCAGTGAGTATAGCACCGGCCCTGGAGTCAAGAGGACCTGAGTTCAAAAATGACTTCAGACACTTGACACACTTACTGTGTGACTTTGGGCAAGTTGCTTAACCCCAATTGCCCTCCAATAAAATAAAATAATTTTTTTTTTAAAAATGAAGGGGCAAAAACAAAAAGGGATGCACTGGGAGAAGAGGGAAAGGAGAGGCAGAATGAGGAAAAATTTCTCACACAAAAAGGTGTACAAGGAAGAGCTTTTGAAATGGAGGGGAAAGATGGAAAACAATGCTTGAACCACATTCTCATCAGAATTGTTTCAAAGAAGGAAGAATACACACACACACACACACACACACAAACTTGACTATAGAAATGTTGCTTATCCAATAGATAAATAGGACAGAAAGGGGATAAGAGAAAGGCAAAGTGGTGGATGATTTAAAAAAGACAGAAGATTAAGGGAAGCAGTGGTTATAAGCAAAACAGACTTTTCAGGAATGCCAGGATAAAAAGAGAGAAAGGAACGGAAGAAAATGGGATGGAGGGAAATAGATAGTAATCATAACTGTAAATGTAAATAGGATGAGCTTACCTATAAAACAGAAGTAGACAGCAGGATAGATTAGAAACTAGGAACAAAATTTAAAGTGGTTTAGATGAAGTAAAAAAAAAAGGTAAGAGTTGCAATCCTGATCTCAGACAAAGCAAAAGCAAAAATAAGATCTAATTAAAAGAGAAAATCAAAGAAATTTCATTATGCTTAAAAGTAGGATAGACAAGGAATGCCAAAATTTTTATAACAAGTTTCTCTGAAAAAGGCCTCATTTTTCAAATATATGCTAATTATAGAAGAGTCAAATTTATAAAAAATAACAGCCATTCCCCAACTGATAAATGGTCATAGGATATAAACATGCATTTTCAGAAGAATCAAAGCCATTTAAAGTCACATAAAAATACTCTAAATCACAATTGATTAGAGAAAGGCAAAATAAAAACTCTGGGATGCCACCCTATACCTATTAGAAATGACAAACTGATAGAGAGTATGAGGGGAAAATATGTACACTAAATGAACTGCTGGCAGAGTAGCAAACTGGTTCAACTGTTGTGGAAAACAATTTGGAACTATGCCCACAAGGTTATAAAATTGTGCATACCCTTTGGCCCAACGATATCACCACCTCATAGATATAAAAACAAAAGGACCTATATATATAATATATATATATATATATATATATATATATTTATGGCACATCTTTTTTGTGGTTGCAAAGAATTGGAAATCAAAGGGATGTTCATCAACTGGGGAACAGCTGAACAGGTTGTGGCAGATGATTGTAATGGATTATGCAATAAGAAATGAAGATGGGAGTAGTTTCAGAAAAACACGGCAGAATCTATATGAACTGATGCAAAGTAAAGCGAGAGGTACTAGGAGATTATTGTGCACAGTAACAACAATGTTGTAATGATGATCAATTGTGAAAGACTTGGCTGTTTTGATCAATATAAGGATCCAAGACAATTCCATAGGACTTGTAATGAAAAAATGCAATCTACCTCCAGAGAGAGAACTAATGAACTCTGAGGGTAAATGGAAGTATAGTTTTCTCATGGTTTTTAAAATTTTTTCTTGCTTTTTTGGAAATGTGACGAATATGGAAATGTTTTGCATGATTTCACATGTATAACTGATATCATATCGAATCAGAGGGCATGGGAAGGATGAAGAGAATTTGGAACTCAAAATTTTAAAAGAAGATGTTAAAAATAATCAATTAAAATATTTTTAAAGTTTTTTTTAAAGTTTCATTCAAAGCATAGTTTCCCTCAATAGTAAAAATAATTCACCTATTTGTTATTAACTTGGGGAATTCTTGCATATCAATTTCAAGCCCTTAGTTTATAAAATCATTAAGAATACTGAAAAATAGCTAGAAAACTAACCAGTTTAAATTCCCCATTCCTGTTTTTGGTTTGTTTACTCTTCTCATCCTGTGATGTCAGTGTTAACTGTAAACAATGAAACTGTCAAATCAAGGTAACAGAAGGAAGGAAAAAGTCCTGAACAGGCATCAAACTGGATACTCAGTTTATGAATGAGAGTTGGATGTGGTCTTGCTCTACATAAAATGAGTGTTTTCTCTTTTATATCAGTCAAATATTCAATCTAAGGAAGAGTTGCTGATATATTATCATGGATCATATATTTTTCAGTGTTTCATATGGTAAGCAGATGCAGCACAAGTCAACACAATCCAAGGTGACAGGAATTTGAGAAGAAAATTGCTTTGGGGTTCTCTATACATTATCAGTTATGTGACAGTAAGTACTTGACACCAATATTATATATACAGTAGCTAGAAGAAGTAGGTAATTTTCTTTCCTTTTTGTTTCTGCTACACATTCCCAGAGGGTTCTTTTGTACATGTACTATATCATTAAAGGTGTACTGTAAAATATCATTGTATGTCATCTTTTTAAAAGGAAATATATACCTCCTACCAAATATGTTATAGATTGAAATGGGTAGGTCCAAGTCTACTCTCCATCCTGGTCTCCCCCCCACCCCTACAAAATTAGTAGGAAGTAAAATTTCCTTCAAATTTTCTTTTTTCTATGATAAAATATTATATTCCAGATCACAAAAGCTTCCTAGTAAAAGCTTATTTTAAAATTCTATAACTCAGTAAATAAAGGCACTTGACAAATATTCCTCTATGCTAGCTGTGGAAAATTAATTTTATTTTTACATAAATATCACAGTCCTTTATTGCACAAAATATTCCTTTATATATGGGTTAAAATTTTTACATTAGGAGTAAATTTTTTTAGTTTGAATTTGTAACTATTGATTAAAACGTGCATTACCAGTGATTAATAAGTCAAACAACAGCTAGTTACAGAATAAGAATTATTATTAACAATTCCCCAGCGTGTTCATATTACATTCTTGTGTAGATGCTCCCTATTTTATGAAAATATGATTTTCTTTTTCCTTGATTTAATTTCTTATTTTCCTTTTAAAAAGGATATGTTCATTTCTCTCCACCCCCAAAACAAACAAAACCAATCACATGATGTCAAATTAATTCTATGGCAGCACACAGACTGATGAGTCACTGAGTGAAGCTTTTTTTAATGAACACATTAGGAAAACTGGCATTCAGTTCTAGAACAACTCTATTATCAATCTGTGAACAGAAGGACACATCAAGTAAAGAAAGATTTTTACAAGATTCCAGCAATTTTCTTAAAGATGCAGGGCTTACCATTCTTGTCCCTGTCAAGAAAAAAAACAAAGGTTAAGTGAATTGTTTATTTCAAAATATACTTTTAATGGAATGACTTCATTAAGTATTATTATTTCACAGAAAATGAATTGTTCTTTTTAAGACTTCATAAGATTTTGCATACTTTCGATCACTGAAAATCCCCTATATGATTTAATGACTTCTATTATTAAGTTTGGATTTCCTATTCTTTATGAGGTTTGGACCCTGAATTTTGGCAATATTTTTCAAATAATGTGAAGAAAAATGCCATCCACTTGCATTCCTATTTTCTCATTCTAAAGTAAGTAATACAGTAATGGAAGTAATTTTGGCCCAACTAGGGCTCCTTGGCAAATAATAGACTATGTCATGAGGAAGATTTTTAAGGGGACTATAAAGTCATAAAAAAAACAACCTTGAGAAGTATATGTAAGTTTGTTACGGATTACGATTTTCTATTAAAAAATATTTTAAGAAACATGCCATTAGAATTTGGTTTGATGATTGTTAACTTTCACCTATGGCTCACTGGTGTAGTGGAAAAAGTACTGCTTCTGGAATTGGAAAACTAAGATTCTAGTTATCATTTTATTCTTAATTAGCTTATGACCTTACATTAGTCATTACATATCTAGGTTTCAATTTTCTCATCTGAAACGAAGAGGCTAGACAAGATAATTTTCAAGGTCCTACCTATCTTTAACATTCTGTAATAGTTGATCTTTGTTCATCACTTCCTCGTTAAAACTGCCCCTTTCCCAATTTCCTTAGTTCTGTTTATTGGCACCACCATTTTAAAAGTCACCTAGATCCAAAGCCTTAGTCATTTTTGACTCCTCACTCTCCATATGCTCAATTCAATCATCTGGAAAGATTTACAGATTCTGCTTTCACAATATCCATAACTGACACAATCCAGTCAAATGAGGTTCTTATTATCTCTCACCTGGATAATATCAGGAATAACAAGTTCTTGTCTCATCTTTCCTCTCTAAAACCCATCTTTCAAAAGGCAGTGAGGTGGCACAGTGGTACCTGAGTACTGGGCTTAGAATCAGAAAGAACTGAGTTCCAATCCAGACTCAGACTCTTCCTAGGTACATATTCTGAGCAAGTCACTTAACCTTTGCTTGCCTCAAATGTAACATAGGGATGATAATAACACCTACCTCACAAGATTGTTGTGGGGATCAAACGAGATATATTTGTAAAGCACTTAGCACAGTGCCTGTCACATAGTGAGCTCTTAATAAATGCTTGTTGCATTCCCATTTCCACAAAATAATCTTCCTAATGAGTATCCCTGACTTGGTCACCACTGCCCTATATAAAAAACTTCTGTAGTGCCCATGGACAGTAGGATAAAATGCAAACTATTTCACCTTTTATTCAAGGCCCAACAATATTGGATATAAACTACGTTTCCAAATTTATTACATTCTACTCTCTTTTATACAATCTATATTTCAGCCAACCCGAACCTCAGTGCATTCATACATAAAACTGAAATATTCTCCCCATACCACTGTTGGTTGAAATCTTTCTCTTCCTTTAAAGATCAGTTCAGAAGTGACCATCTGTATGACATATGCCCTGATTTCACAGAATCCTAGAGTGGAAATAGACCTCAGAGATCATTTCATCCAATTGTATAAGGCATATATAGCTCCTTATAAAGGCACTATATATCTATATCTATATCTCTATCTCTATATCTATATCTCTATATCTATATCTATATTCATATCTATATCTATATGTATAGTTCCAAAGCGCTTTCTAGAATGGCTGGGCCAAGTCATAGCTCCACCAGCTTGGCACGAGGAGTCCTTGCTTTCCTGAAGCCCTGCCAATGAATGTCATTTTCAATTTTTGTCATCTTTGACAGTCGGATGGGTGGGAGGCTGAACCTCAGAGGTGTTTTAATCTGCATTTCTATAGCAATAGCTATCCGGAACGTATTTTAATATGATTATTGTACCAGAGCTTGAATTTGATCCTCTGAGAACTTTTTGTTCAGATCTTTTAACCATTTGTCCACTGGGAGCAGCTCTTCTTCTTATATATTTGAATAATTTTTCTATATATATTTTGGATAGCAGTATTTATCTTATTCATGTTCATGATGCGTCATGATTATTAACTGTGTATTTTTCTCTATCATATCTTTATTTTATTTTTTTTATTTTTTTATTTTTTGCTTTTTTTTTAGAGGGCAGTTGGGGTTAAGTGACTTGCCCAAGGTCACATGGCTAGTTTTTGTGTTAAGTGTCTGAGGCCGGATTTGAACTCAGGTCCTCCTGACTCCAGGGCCGGTGCTCTATTCACTGCACCACCTAGCCACCCCTCTATCATATCTTTATAATGTTTCCTCTCTTAGTACTTCTCTCCCCACCTTTACAATAAAGTGATAAAAGTTAAAGAAAATGATTAACACTAAAGATTTATAACTGAAGGAATTTTCTTTCTGTTTGTCTTAGTTAACTGACTTTGATATTCCTCGAAGACATTAAATGGTTTTGAAATGACACTTATTTCTCCTCATCTTATTATACTATTAGTACAACAACATTCTGCAGGCCCTTCTAACTGCTCAAATACATGTACTTTTCCAGGATTCTCTTGGCTCTTGGGTCTGCATTTCAAAGTTTCAACCCAGAATCATCAGGAATGCTTTAAAGCCCTCTATTCTACCAAAGATTCATTGTCTTCCCTATAGTATTATAGTCATTTTTTCAGGGTAAGTTATTCTGTATTGTAAGCCTAGTTCTCTTGTCTTGAAATACTGTAGCATGGTGGGAGAGTGGAGAGAGTGCTGGGCTTAGAATCAGAAAAACCTGAGTCCTTATCTTGTCTCAGACCCTTACTAGCTACATGACTTTGAAAAAGTCATCTTTCATTGATTCAGTTTCTAATAACCCTAATAACATAGGGTTATTGTGAGGATTAAATGAAATAATATTTATAAAGTACTTGGCAAAAAGTCTAGCGCACAGTAGCCGCTTAATAAATGTCATAATTATTATTCATTATTATATCTCTTGTTTATGGCAGAAGTTATCAGGTTTTATGTGATCCTAATTCTGTTTCCTTGGTACCTGAACTCTTTCCTTCTGTCTGTTTGCAATATTTATTTAAATCTGGAAGCTCTGGATTTTGACACTGACATTCCTGAGACTTTTCCTTTAGGGTTTTTAGTTTAGTTGCTTTGGGGTGTGTGTGCGGGGGGGTGTGGGTGTGGGTGTGGGTGTTTTCGGGAAGTGTCTGGTGGATTCTTTTTATTTTCACTTTATCTTTCCTAATAGCTCTATGCAGTTTCTGCTTATTTCTTGAAATACAGTTTCTAGGATTTTAAAGAAAGCATGCCAAGATTTTAAAAATCTCTCTTTGAGCTGTTTTCAAGGTCCATTGTTTATAATAGTAGACACTTTACATTTTCCCCCCACTTTTTCAATCTTTTGGTTCTGTTCTATAATTTCTTGCCATTTCATGGAGACACCGATTTGTGTCTGGTCATTATAAGTTTTCAGGGAATCTGTTACTTAAGTAAGGTGCAACATTTTCTGTTCTTATTTATTCTCCACCCACTTTTTTCTTTCAGAGCTTTTATTTCATTTTTATTTCTTACTTTATTTCCTCTACGCATTCATGTAATCCTTGCAGAAAAATCCACCTTTCCCCCTTTGAATTTCGATTTGAATTTGTTATAGATATGATCTTTTTTAGGCTAAATTTCTGGGTATAGCTGAATATATATGCATACAGATACATATATGTGTGTATGTATGTAGATATTGCATATATATGTTAACAGTCAATATCTTCTATTTAAAGAAGCTAGGTGGCACAGTGGAATAGTGGAAGACTCCTCTTCCTGAGTTCAAATATGGCATCAAACACTGATTAGCTGTGTGACCCTAGGCAAGTCATTTAACCCTATTTGCCTAAGTTTCCTTATCTGTAAAATGAATTGGAGGTGGAAAAGACAAACCACTGTAATATATTTGCCAAGAAAACCCCAAAAGGGGGGAGGGAGTCACAAAGAGACAGACACAACTGAAAAACAACAATATAACAATCTTCTGTTTACTCCCACCTACAGGTAGATACAGTGAACTCAAAAGCAGCTAAGTGGTACAGAGGTTAAAGTGCTGGGCTTGGAGTCAGGAAGACTCATCCTACTGAGTTCAAATCTGGTCTCAGACACTCACTAGTGGTGGGACATTGTGTCACTTATCCCCATTTACCTAGTTCTTCATCTGTAAATGAGATGGAGAAGAAAATGGAAAATCTCTGCCAGCAAAACCTCAAATAGGGTCATGAAGACCTGGACATGACTGAAAATGACTAAATAAAATAAAATGAACTCCTAGGTATCTGTAAAGAATATTTCATGTGATGATGTATGAATCTAAGAATGAGAGCATGAGAAGGGACTTTAAAATATCTGTATCTGGGTAGGTCTTCGGTTAGATTTTTAAAGATGTCAATCCCACAAATTTCCTTTAAGAACCAGTTCATTGTTTAATTTATCTAAGACTGTTCATTTAGATAGACAGATAATCCCTTATACCATAACTTAAGTATATTTCCTAACATTCTATGCTCACTGAGACTACCCAGTTACTCTTTCATGTACTTGAAAATCATTATTAATTAAATTCAGTTTTCTCACCAAATTAGTATTTACAATACTTATAGTCTAATTTGCTTTGTTCCTGTTGTTTGTTTGTTTGCCTCTGGACTCTTGATTTCAGTTTTGTAGGGAGATCTACTAATATGTATATGCAAATGTCTAGAAACTTATCCTCTTAGAGAGCTGGCTGGCTAACTTAAAGCTTAAATGATGGCCTATGGTCAGAGAGTAAATATTTGTCAGAGGTTGGACTTGAATTCAGGTCTTTCTGACTTAACTGTATATTTGTTAGAGATGAGACTTGAACCTCAGGTGTTCCTGATTTGATATTTTAATCTTTCTAATGAGTATTATCATTCAGTCCCCTAATTGTCTCCCCTCTTCTTTTCTGAACATCCTCTAAGATCTCTCAAATGATCAACATTATGGCTATAATTGTGTTTTATCATGATGGCATTATTTTAAGGATATACTGAATTCTTTAAAAAAAAAAAACAAACCCTATTCTCTATGGTCTTTTGCACTTAGTATGGTTCCCAACTTGGAATGCCAAATTTGTACTCAGTCGAGATGCTCTTCCCCGCCTACACCACAAAAGTTGTTTCCATATCAAAGAAACTGGATTTTAAGATAATTTATATTTCCTTACCTAATATATCTAGTTGCCGTAAACGAGAGCAGTTACTAGCCAGCTCTTCAATATCTGTGTCACACACAGACCTGTTGGCTGTAAGAAAGAGCTTTTGCAAGTTTGGCAGTTTCCGTGCAAGGTTTGCAAAGCATCCAGTGCTACTCTGTAGGGTAGGGCACCAACCAAGATCAAGTTCCTCCAAAAGCTGACATCCAGAAGCCAGTTCCGCTATACCATTTTCTGTAATATTCTTGCATCTCCAAAGATCCAGGGTACGAAGTTTTTTGCATTTGGCTCCTATCATACTGGCAATCACATCATAGTCCTCAATCTGTGAATGAAACAAAATCAGTATTTTGAATGCTTTTATCCTCAGAAATGTAAATTTAAAAAAATACTATATAGTCTTAATCACCCACTAAAGTTTGCAAGACAGAGAAGGTAGAGAGAGAGTGTGTGTATCTGTGTGAGAAAGTGACAAGAAGAGAGGGAGGGAGAGAGAGAAAGAGAGAGAGAAAAAAAGAGAGAGAAAGAGAAAGAGAGAAGGAGAGGGAGAGGGAGAGAGATTGATTGATTATTCTTGGTTTTTGTCATACCAAGAGAATACCTGAACAGCTGCCATAGCCCCAAGGCTCCTAGTTGTTGAGAAATTCCCCTCCGCATTGCCATGGTTTGGCATTTTCTTCCCCTCTCCCCTTTTCTTTTTCTCCTAACCTCCAATTGCTTGAGGTTGATGGTCCCTACCATCTCTAGGCAGGAGCAGAGTGGAGAATAAGGTGGTAGAACTAACAAACACAAAGGAGGAAAGGGTAAACCTCCAAGACTTCTCTTCCATTTGACCCAATTGGTCAAGCCCCAGGCCTAGTCTGCTCTGATAATGCAGCACTGCCACTGCCCACCCCCACCCCATCAACTTCCTCATCCTCAGTCCTTATGGAACTAGTTCTGCTCTTCATACCAGGGTCATATAACCCATCCCATTTTGTTATAACAAAAATTCTACTATTTTTCACCTATGACTGTTTCAACAATGTATGCCTGAAAAAAAGAGAAAGTGGGGGAAGGAAAAAAGAATGGGGCTTTTAAATTACTGTGTACTCCATGAATAAATGTGAACTACCTACTCTTCTTTCCCCACCAATTCCCAAGAAGAAAGAAAAGCAGGCAGGCCAATACTTAAATATAAGAAAGAAAAGGGGATGGTAGGAACTAATTGAAGACTTTCTCTTGGGGTTTATATTAATAAGGAGGCACTACCCTTATTGCTACTTTACCACCACCTCCTGGAACTCCCTTCTTGGTTCCTCATTCCCCCTTAATCTCTTTCTTGCACCTAATCTCAGTCCCTTATTCTTGGTCCCACCTCCCCCAAGTCCGATCCTATTAGAGACACCACCAGCAGTAGCAATGCATTTATGGCTATGAGTGGGCTTGTCTGATAAGTGAAGAAAGAGCTAATCTTGCTTCTACCATAAAAAAGTGGAATAAATGGCATCTCAAGTTGGAATTCTGCAAACATTTTCTCCTAAGAAACACTATTACATGATGATTAACTTCTATAGTACTTTACTTTTATAGATCATTGGATGACATGGCTATTTTGAGGAAATTAGCTACCACTACTTAGATCATTGTTTCTAGGGGAAAATGTTTCTAGTTTCCAATACCAAATCTACATCGGAACTTTTAAACATTTTACATTTTACAAGTTGGTTATTTGTGTTCTCATTCTTATAAATAAAGATACACCCACTAATATGTGACCATCTTCAATATTTCTATCATGAACTGATAAATAAAATATAGAATTCCCAATACATTTCTACATATTAATAGAAACTAATGAAATTCTATACATAATAAATTCATGAATTAAAGACACGTTTCTTTTAAGGAACACATTTACCAAGTTTTATAGAATTTGGAGGTCCTAATACTGCCATTTTGTGCCTACAACTGGATTTTTAAACTTCAACCTACTGGAAGATTCTCCTACCAGATGTGTTACTATAAACTTCATGTACCTGCTATTTACCTAACAAGAATTTTTACTTTGTTAAATTAATTAAATATTATCTATGTATGGTAACAGGCCCTAATGAAGAACAGTGGTAATCACATAAACCATTAGGGCTGGAATTTAATGTATACAACTGGGATAATCTATTACTATCTAATATCTGTCGGTACTAATAAGTTGCTAGACAACTACAAGCCACAAAAACTGGAATTTGGAAATTGCTAACGAAAGACTGAACATTTTAGTCCTTAGCTTCATGTGTTGCCATCTCTTGCTGCTGATAGATACTGAATAAATGTGGCCCAGCTGCCTGAAGAAAAAGAAAAAAACAGAGTAAGACGATAGGAAAAATATAAATTATGTGTAAATGATCGGATCTATAGCAAATGTAATATAAAAGTATTAAAGGATTTTGAAGCTGGTGAAAAATCCAGCAAAAATTATTAAAGTTTTAAGTATTGCTATGTTCCTCATGGGAACAATATAAGAGCAACAATGAAGTGAATGATATAGGAAGAGTTTCCCAGGCCATCTAATAGTTTCACTTTTAGAACATCTATTTAATTATTTATTTTTGAGTATAGAGTATAGGATAGTTGTTAAAATGTAATATAATAATACTTTATCAGGAAGTTATTTATTTTTAAATATGTGATTTTAAGTTTTTCATGTCTTTGTTACAAGTGCAGGCCAAAATTCTTTCTAGTAAAGTATTTCCTTTTTCACAATGGGAGTCAAAGAAAAAATTGAATCCAGAAAGCAAAATGGGGTATAAGGCATTTGTTCCTTAAAATGAAGGAACTTGCAAGTAATAAGCACTACATTTTATAATTAAGCAGGTACAAGTATTTTTGACATTAACGAAATACTTTTGGTAAGGTTGAATTTGTAACCACTGGATCTTATATGGCATGTAGACTGAGTTGCTATCAGAACTATGGGCAGTACTAAAGACAGAGGTTTCTATGACTGATGTGACAAGAATGAAATTAAGTTCTAGCAACGTTACAGTCAATCAAGAATGTACCATTGATATTTTGCTCATTTCAATATAGGTAACCTGCCAGAAATGTTGACAGGATTAAAAACAGGTGTGATCTGAAGGAACTGAAGTCTAATTATAATCAGACCAAATATTTTTAAGTTGTGAAGATACATGTGTGTATGTATGTGTATGTATGCATGCATGTATACACACATGTACCTCCATTACCAATATAGCACTTCTGAAGAAGTAGGAAATAATTATAAAGTACCTTTTCTCCTAAAAGTTTAGATCTCTCACATTTATTATCACATTGATTTTCATATACTTATTACTTTGAAAACAAATTTCTATGGGGCCAGGTTTCTTTTCAGAAAGAAAAAAAATAAAGTACAAAGAGGAAAGGACTTGACCAGGGCCACACAATTAGTCAGCATCAAACACAAGAATATAAAGCTAAATCTTATGATTGTCAAACTGGTAGGTAGTTTCCTTTCTGGTAAATGGTGCTGCCTGTTCTACACTAGCAAGAGCTTCCAAGATGGGCACTGATATTCTTCATAGGCAATAAATAAGCTGAATACTACTGTTACTGATGAAACCTCATATAAGAAACAAGTAAAAGAAAGGTATAGACCATCTCTTGATACATGAGCACTATATTTTTAGAGCTCTCAAAACACAGAGGATATGGTCATCTTTTATTTATAAAGGGGATTATTACTAAGTTAGTAGGTTTTAAAATTCTCCCTTAACTTTTTTCCTCCTTATTTTGTCAATGGGGTATTTCACTGCTACTTAGCATATCTGCCAAACAGAAGACAGCGTAGAAACTACTATTGCTAAAAGATACATTAAAAGATACATAAATTTGGTAGAAAAGAAATCTAAAACTGGCCAAAATGAAGTGGTTCTGCAATATAGACAAAAGAGGTCTAAACTGGGAAGACAGAGTAGGGTTGTGGTCCTGGCTAAACTACTAAGGACTATATATCCTTAGGTAAGTCAAACTCTAAAAGAATCTTTTAACTAAATTATCTCTAAGGTTCCTTAAATTTTTAAGATTCTAGAAGGCGTTTTCTGTATCCCACAACTCTGGGATTTTAATTATTAATACTGCAATTTTCTAATTACCATGAGTGGTACAAAGTATGATGTACAGAAAAAATCTTAAATTAGAAAGAGATGATAGGAATATAATGGAGTTTTAGAGTTGGAAGGGAATTGAGAAGTTATTTAATTCAACCCATCACCAACTTCTCATCAAGGCAGTCCACCTCATTTCTGTAAAACTCTTAGCAAGGTTTTTCCTTATATTGAATAAAAATGGGTATTCCTGTGACATCTCCCCCATTGGTCATAATTCTACTTGTCTGAACTAAGCAGAGGAAGTCCATTCCTTCTTTCACATTACTATTCTTTAATATTTGAAGATGACTACTATATCATGGATCACAGGCTCTGGAAGTGGAAGTGTAACCTCATAGATAATTTAATCCAGCTCCTTTATGTTGAAGATTCTAAATCTCCAAATTGAGTGTTTTTTCCACTATGCCATGTTATATTTTTATGTCCTCTCTTCTCTACAATAAACATCTTCAATTCCTCAACTGTTTTTCCTAGGGCATGGCTTCATGACCGCATGCCATCCTGGTTACTCAACTCTGAAGATGTTCCATGTTAATGTTACCTCTAAAATGCAGTACAGAACTAGAAACAATATTCTGCATGTGGCTTGAAAAAGGCACATTGCAGTAGGACTAGTATCTCCTCACTCTGGAAACTACATTTCTATTCATGTAACCTAAGACTGTATTAGCTCTTGGTTGCCAAATCACAGTGGATTTATATTGAGTTTGCAGTTCACTAAAATCCCTGGTTTTTTTTTTTCACATGAACTACTTCTCCTTCATTCTGTACTTAACAGTTTTTTAAACCCAAGTACAAGACTTTACAGTTGGTTTTATCCCACTATTCCAATCTGTTGAAATTCCAATTCATTTGCTCAATATATTATTTATCTTTTCTAGCTTTATGTCATCTAAAATTTTCAAAAGTATGTCCTCTATATATTCTCCAAGTCATTGATTAAAGTGTTGAATGGAAATAGGCCAAGTACAGACACCTAGAGTACTACAAAAGAGAACTCCTTCCAGGCTGACATTGATTCAGTATTCTTTGGGATCAGAAAAGTCTACAATCTTTTTCTGCATATTAAGAACTGAGAACTTTCCAAAGAGTTTCACTAATACTACTGTAAAACTGTAAAACAAAGAATAAAAAAATTACAATGACTAGCATGATCACTGGTGAAGGCTTGTTTAGAACTCACTTTCATTATAATAAGGACACAATTTCAGAAAAAAGAATGATATATTAACTACCATCCCCACCTGCCCTCTAAACTTTTAGTTGGGACCCTAGATACAAGAGTAATTTGAATATTCTATGAGGTACACATTTCAATGGCTTTATTCATCACTCAGTATGGAGCTTACTAAAAGAATAAATAAGGGTGCTCTGTACCCAACTCAACTTTCATGTTTCAGGAACCTATGTAACAATAAACACCAACTCTGTATATGCAGGTACAACTTCATATTTTGTTCTTCCTTATGCCCTTTGTCTCAGTCCTCATTTTAAAAATTAAATTATTTTGCTAAGATTTAATCTGCATGACCTCTTTGAGACTGAAGATTAATTGTTTTCCTCCAAACACAAAATTCTGCTCCTTATCAACTACTCACCAGAGCCAAGGTCCTAACTCTCTCAACACTAAAATCTTTTATGTGTCCAACAGGGCTTAAGTTCTAATCCTAGACCAACATTCAATTTTATTGGGTGGTACAATTAACATATTCAATAGAAGATATGAAACAAATTTAGTTCTTCATAGTTAATATAGTATTAGTCTAAAAATTAACCTGGAAAGAGGTCAAGAACTAGTCTTTACCAGGTAAATGCTACCTACGGTCATAAATAATATAAAAGTAAAATTAACATGATAATACATTTACTAGTATAATTCCAGTGCTATATTATGGTGTAAGAGTGACCCTAGGCTCCCAAAAGCAAAGCTAAAGGAGAAGCAGCTCTGGTGGACTCTATCACACTATAAAAGGCTCATTCCTGACATGTTCTAACAATTCATTACATGGTTCACCAATGAACATCTTATATTGTCTGAAATGCACCAGAAATGAAGAATGCCAATATACCTTCTTGCAAACTAGTATATAAGAAACGAAGATTAATGTGGTATTAAGCTACTGGCAGTGTGTTCTCTACTTTACCATATTGGTGAATTTTGGAGACTGTTATGAGACTTCTGGAAATTTTTCCTCAGAACTAGCTTATAGGTTGTACAGTAACACAAGGTCACTAAAAATGTGAATATAATGGGATCAAATAAAGGGGAAGGCATATCTCTAGCTCGCTGCCCTGGGGGTTAAAATTTTAAAACAAAGACATTTGCTTGGTACACTGTGATTACAGTTACTGTAGTGAAGAACTGGGGTGTGGTGAGTAATAGCAGCACTTCAAAGACAAATACTCCTTGGAATACTGTCAAGAAACAATCACTTTATAGGTGGTAGTAAAGTATCATTTTGACAATTATTTAGTGCTTGTGTACTAGGAAACAAATCACAGTAATAGCAATATCTATTGGGGATAACTGGGGATAAGCTAGAAGTTCAATCAATGAAAAAACACCAAATAATCCTTCCAAAGGCATGAAAATGGAACAGTCAAGATGAAATAGAGTTGCTCTCAGATTACTGTACACTACCATATTAGCTACACATGCACACACCGTAGCTGGCCCTCGCAACCTTACAGAAGCCTATGAAAACGTCGACTGGAAGTGACTCTTAGACCTGAGTCTTAGGTAGCAGCAAGATTCACTCATTTGTTCATATATTCATTGAAATCATCCAGTTAATGTTGATTAAACATCTATTATATTCAATGTACTATTTGGGGAGGAAGAAGAAGGATGGAGGGGATGAAAACATAAATAAGTCATATAGTTATTTTCCTTATATGTCAGATAAAGTAAGGACAGGCTAAGGAATCTAGGCAGATACACAGAGTCAGGAAAAGGCCAGACGTCTCTATCTGAATACAAACAGGGCTATGTCATTCTAGGGCAGAAAAAAAAACTAGATC
Organism: Pseudocheirus occidentalis; assembly: GCA_028646575.1. NCBI lineage: Eukaryota > Metazoa > Chordata > Mammalia > Diprotodontia > Pseudocheiridae > Pseudocheirus > Pseudocheirus occidentalis. The sequence continues at coordinate 260,743,851 of CM053593.1, forward strand.
TGAAACTGAGAAAACCAACGCAGTTAGTCAATAAACATTTAACATGTACCTACTATGTGTCAGGCACTGTGCTAAACACTGAGGATACAAGGAAAGGCAAAGACAGTCCCTGCTCTCAAAGAACTCACAGTGAACTAGAGGAGAGAAAAACAACTATGTGGAAACAAGCTATAAACAGGATAAACTGGAGACAAACCATAGAGAGAAGAATTCAGAACTAGAATTAAGAAAGACTGGGAAAGGCTTCTTGTAGTAGGTGGGATTTTAGATGGGTCCTGAAGGAAGCTGGAAACATAGATGAGGGAACCAAAGATTTCATGTAGGAGGGAGGGACAGTCAGTGAAAATGCCTGGAATTGAGAAATGGGAGTGTCTTGTTGGAGAAAGAGCAAGGTCAGTGTCACTGAACCACAGAGTATATTGGGGTGGGAGGAGGAGACTGTAAGGTAGACAAAAACTGAAAAGGTTTTGGGGAGGGGCACAGCAGGTTATCTAATGCTTTGAAAATGAAATAGATAATTTTATATTTTACTCTGGAAGTGATAGGAAACCACTAGAATTTATTGAGTAGGTGTGACATGAATTTTAGAAAGATAACTGACAGCGGAGCATAAGGGAAAGAGGGTAAGCTAGATGCTAGTATTGTTAGTTAAAGTCTAAAATAAGACCTAAGTCCAGGGTGTCAACCTAAGATGAAACAAAGAAGGCTGTTAATAAAGGTACACAGTAGGAACAAAGTTTCTTGATGCTAGTTATCATTAGTATTACAGGATAGCAATCTGGTATCAGATTCAAAGAACCAGATACTGCAAGACTGAGGTGTAAGACAAAAGACTGGTGCATAAGGCAAGAATTCTCTCCTGAGGGGACTAGGGTACAAGGGAGAAGGCCCAGCCATGCAAGAGCTGAGATACTAAGCAGTTTCCAAGGACAAGATCACAGTCACACCAACATAACGACTGACTTGCTGTCACACCTAGGGAGTTATTAATATGCAGATCTTTACATTCTTCTTTTCTATTACCAAAACTGGTCAAAAAGTCTCTGACAGGCCTGAACCTATATCTGGTAATTAAGTCAGCTCTTCCATCAGGGTTTGAGGGATAAAGGGCATGCAGCCTCTTTGTTCTCTATTCCCCACCATTTGACAGGTCTGAATCTTCTAGAGCAATGGTCAACCTGTGGGTTATGTTCAGTTTGTAACAATGAAAATACATCCTGCATATCAGATAGATTCACAACAGTAGCAAAATTACAGTTATGAAGTATCAACTAAAATCATTTTATGGTTGGAGGGGTCACCACAACACGAAGAACTGTATTAAAGGGTTGCGGCATTAGAAAGGTTGAGAACCACTGTATCTAGAGCCCTTCTACAAATGTGGTTACTGAACAGAGCTGGCCTAGTGACTCACAGCTACTACAGGTCATCTGCTCTTGGTCTATTAAGGAGTTATCTATTGGTCTATTAAGGTTTAGGGATCATCTGAGCATCTCAAGTCTGTGGCACCACTCTGGCTATCGTGAATCTTTTAACTGCCCACTTAGGGTCCTCTTCCAAGAGTTTAAAAATCAAAAAGATCTTCTGGGTGTGTCCAATCAATACTAAAACTGTTTGGCGGAGGGGAATCTTCTGGTCCTATATGACAATGAAGGATGGGGTTGTCTCATGGTAAGCATGCAAATTTTTGCTATACATATATATATATATATATATATATATATATATAGGTCCACTAGTATACACAATAGAATCCCACCATCCTTTGAGAGACAATGAATTGATTTCATATCATTTCTATTTCTTCCCTCCTATAATCAGCATGAAAAAGATGGGAAGTCACTAATAGGTTCTTTCATTTTCACTTAGAATCACAGAATTTTAGTTAGAGGAGACTTTAGATATAATTGATTCCTATCCCCTAATTTTAAGAGATGAGGAAACTGAGGCCCAGAGGGATTAAAGGACTTGCCTAAAGTCTCTGATCACCAGCAGCAGAGCTAGGGAAGACCTTCTTATCAGGCTGAGTCTGAGTCCAATAGTCTTCCCAATTTCTATACCATCTGTCGGTCAAGAAGCATTTATTAAGTACTTCCCATAATATCAACAACATTTCAATTTTATATAAGCTTTAATTGAAAAGAAATATCTGAAAGTGGGTGGGAAGGAAAATGAAAGAAAATAATTTACCGTTAATATGGAGCAGGGTTGGGGGTGGGTAGTACACACCAAAGGGAAAGAGAGTGAGAATGTTTTCAAATGCTTACCATTACACAGCTCCCCAGACTGAGGTGCTGAAGCTCTGAACAGAAGTTCAAAATGCTGAGCAGCGCTGTTTGCTGCCATTGGGGACCACATCAGAGGCAAATATGGAAAGTGAAACAAAGAGAAGAGGTCAATTAGACATTAAAGACTGTCACCACTTTCCCTGAAATATAGCTCAAAACCTAGGTTCCAGAAACCACAAATGCCATTTAATGAGTCCCCAGGTGCTCCAACCATTGATTGGCTTAGAGTCAAGGTAATCATTACAAGCCTCAATGTAAGTCACTTTGGATATGGTTTTGCATGCCCTGAAGATACCCATATTCCCTATGACCTCTCAGCTCATTTCCCAAAGGAAAATTGTTTGAAAGTCTGGTAAGTTTGAACAACAAGTAAGGCTAAGCCAAAAAACACAGAGGGCTGGTGACATCCCTAAAGAACAGCAGCAGCTCTGACATTCGCTGATCAGTTGCTGCCTGATGGAACTGCCAATAGAGTCGCAATGAATCAGGATTGAGCTGGTGACTTTAATGTCAAAGGATTCTCCTTTGCTGACAAGGATACCAACAACCATTGAGCACCTGTCACTAGGAACATGCTGACTGAAACAAATATAATGTGTACTTTACAGTCATGTTTCTGTCACTTAAGCCCCATTCGTTTTATACACTGAAAAGTGTCTTACCACTAAGGAAACCAAAAGTTACATTAGACTATTGCTTGGGCATGGCACTTAAAATTATTTTTAAATATTAAAAAATATAAATTTGTATAAAACAATTCAAATCAAGCTTCAGGTTTTAATCTCCTTTCTATAATATTAAAAGTATTTTAAAAATTTATTTAAAGTATTCTGACATAGTAAAAATTCTTAGCATTTCAAATAAATCAAACAAAAAACTACATCTTGCTAACAAAGTTATAAAGATATTTCATAACCTTTGCCTCACCAATTCTAAACCTTTGGAACTGTGAAAAATATCACTTTCTTTTTTTTAAAGAATGTGTCACTTGGAAAAGTATAGTATAAACACCTAGTCAAAGCCTAGTTAAGATTCTCACTGAAGAGAAATTGAGACACTTCAAACAAAATAAGTTTATTTTTTTAAAAAATACAAGTCTTTGAGGAATACTATCAAGTATTTTTTTAAAAAACAAAATCCATTTTAACACTTTGCTGTTAGGAATTTCTTTGCAATTTTATCTACTATAACTATACTTGATTGCCAACAAACCTTAGTACCAACACAGACAACAACACCATCAGCTACAGTCTGAAGCATCTGTAAGAATGTTAACATTCGACAGAATATATACATATATGTGTGTGTATATACATACATATACACACACAACACACACACACACACACACACACACACACACACACACACACCTTCTCCTAGAGTTGTATTCAACTGCCTCATCACGGTAAGGAAGTAATCTGTGGTGCTCAAAAACTACTTTACAATGGAGTACAAATTCACAGGTTCTTCTAAGTTGGAAAGCTTTGTGCACATGCCAGATAACAGACCGAAAATGTTGTCCAAGGGCCAGTACAACTAAATTCAAAGAGCATCATAAGCAGGTTGTTCATAGGATAATTAATTTTTCAACCATACCAACTCATGAAGATTGACTACAAAGGCAGAAAATGAATTGTGATCTGTGTTGACAGAAAGGTCCATATTAACAGTCACAGATGCCCGGCACGTTGAAGTACGAACACATTTTATCTGTTGGATTATAAATAACCATTAGCCATTTTTTCTTTTACAAAATGTTTATGCCAGAATTCTTGTGAATGCTTTGTATTACTTTAATTTGAACTTGGAGAGGCATAAAACTCTGAAACTACCTAAGTTTCATATATTTTGAGGTTGAGGGAAAACTTTATTCAACGATATATAGGTATTGCTTGACTCTGTATATGGGGTTAACAAAAGCAGTTTATTTTTTCCTCTTCCTCTTCAATTGTGTGTGTGTGTGTGTGTGTGTGTGTGTGTGTGTGAGTACTGGAGGGGGGAGGAGGCCTGAAGGGAGAGGGAGATTAGGAAAGAGCAACAGAAAAAAAGAAAGAAGGGTCACTGAAGTATTAAAATGCACAGAAGGGAATAATAAATTTTAAAATGATAACAAACCGTACGTAATAGAAACCTACAGTTTCATACGTAATCTTTTTTTGTTTGGGGTTAGGGGGATGTTTGGTTCTACTACGTGTATGAAAGTACCCATTTTATTTGGTGTTTATATTCAGAATTTTTTAAAAAGATGCCACTTGCAAGCAGGAAAATTTGAGTTAAGGAAATGAAGATTTCCTAAAAATAAATATTTAAGCTGAATTTGTAAACAGAGATCATAATAAACTTTTAAAAAAGAAAAATAGCATAACAGTAAGTTATACAATACAATACAAAATTCACAAAGTCCTACTCTGATCACTCATCATAGTATGGGTGGATCTTAAGTGCCTACTATGTGGCTGAAAAGTGCTGGGGATACAAAGAAGGGTAAAAAAACCATTCCTGTTCTCAGTGAGCTCAGGAGTCTAATGGATATTAACTGCAATTATAATTTCATGCCAACAGCTTAATCAAAGTAAATTAATTACCACAATATTATATCAATCCTACCTTTCCAGTGTTCTTATACGTTATTCCCTTCTACTGGGGAATAAAATTCAATAAAATATCAGTAAAAAATGCTTTAAAGTTTATGTATAAATTTTAGCAAGCAAACACTCTATGACCCAGTGACATTGGCCTCCTTATATAAGAGTCCATCTCCTGACTGCATTTTCACTGAGTGTCCCTCATGCCTAGAATACTCCCACTTCTTTCCACCGTAGGGCTTCCCTGGCCACTGCTAAGTTTCAACTAAAATCCTTCTGCAAGAAGTCTTTCCTGGTACCCTTTAATTCTAGTGCTTTTCCTCTCAAGATTTATTTTTACCTGTCTTATCCAGTGCTTAGCACGATGCCTGGCATATAGTAAGCATTTAATAAATGTTGACAGAATGAAACAAGCAGAATGAAGAGAAGATTGTATAAAACAACAAGATTATTCAAAGAGTCACTGTGATTGACTAAGCTATTCTGAGTAATATGACCATTTGAATCAACTACAAAAGATTTATGAAGGAAAATGCTATCCACGTTCAGAGAAAGAACTGACTATGGAAGTATATATTGTATGGTTCCACATATATCTTGGGAGAGGAGGGAAATAACCCCAAATTCAAAATATAACAACAACAAAAAAGAAAATACTGTTGAACTGACTTGACAGGGAAACCAAAAGAACCCATAAAATAGTGAACATTCAACATCTGCCAAATGGAAAGAGATGGTTACCAAAGGCAACACTGTGTTATAATATAAACTCATCTTTAAGATCTTATTTTAAAAGTATAATGTATGATTATGAGGAGTGTTATAAAGCAAAGAAATTGTGTAGGGTAAAACCAATATAAGAAAACTTGGCAAGAAAGAACTAAGCAAAGCCATCTTAAAGGAATTCAAGGGGGGAAATGGAAGGAGGATTACAAACAATAAAAATATAAAAGATTTGCAAAATAACACTTTAATAAACAATTTTCTCCATCAAGAACGGTGAAAACATTCCACTTGGACCTTAACATCAAAATATTTGAGGTAGTAACAATATTAAAGAAATCAAAGATGGGAAAAGTCAGCGAGAATGGACAAAGTTTGCAGAGAAGATACAAACTGCAGGAGATACAGTTGTGAAGATTCCACCAGATGACACACAAGGTATCTGAGGGAGGAAAAGTACCAAGGCGTGTAAAAATCTCATACATTATTAATATAAAAAGATGACCAAAAAACTCAATAACTACAAATCTATGCCTCCTCTACCATCTTGGGATATCCTTGATGACAGCACTAGCAGGCAACAAGTAGGCATCTTCTGAAGATGCTGAATACCTATAACTTATTGAATAACATGATCTTTGAAGTATTAAAGTTGAAGATCACCCAAAGGGCAATGAAAAGGCACATGGGAGGTATAAGTGGCCCATAACAAATTATCAATTAAATATTAGGAGATACATATGACTAGCGGCAAGTCCTATTACATTCAATCATTTTTCAATACTTCAAGAATTTTAGAGATATAGTAAGTCAAGAAAAATCTGCTAAGGCATATCTTCATAATAAATAAAAAGTTTCTGATTGACTTCTATTTTGAAAATTTACTAGTACTTAAACTTCTAAAGCATTTATTCAGTGACTGGTGAGGACTACATTACACTGCTAAGGAAAGCTGTGAATAATATTTTTTTTGTAAGGTGTGTGTGTGTTTGTATGTGTGTGTATGTATGTATGTGAAAAACTATATATCACCATAAATAACCATGTAGTTAATCCGAGCCTGTCCCTGCAAAATCTTCCCTAGGTTCCTATGTGGGTTAACTATTTAATGATAAATGATGGACAGAGAAGAGAGAATGAACTTTTTCTTTCAAAAATTTTTACTAATAGCTTTGGCTGTGATAAAATGTTAAAAAAAATTTAAAACCCAACTATCACATTCAAAAAGACTGACCTAATATACAGTGTTCCACACCTCAGACAATAGTCAATAAAATTTATTGAGCACCTATTATGTGCTGGGAACTGTGTTAAGTGTTAAGGAGACAAATAATAAAAAGAAAGAGAGCATCTTCCCTCAAGGAGTTTACAAGCTAATGGGGGAAGGAAAAAAGGAAGCTGAAAATCAGTGAGGGGCAGGGATACAGAAGAGGGGGATGATGGAAAAGTTCAAAGAGATCCAAAATCAGTGCAGCTGATAGAAAATGGGAAGAAGATTGTGTTGGACCCCTTAATTACATGAAGTCTCTGGTTCAACCCTCCAGTTAGAGGGTTCAATCAGATGAGCAAAAAGTACTGATGAGATATGAGTATCAAAGCTGATTCAATCTTGCGGAATAATGACATTTTCCAATAATATGTTCCTAGGAGCAGCAATGCATAATAAAAAAATCAAAAGCAATGTTGCTAGTGAGAAATGCAGAGACAACAAAGGGGACTCCACAAGACTGAATGCCTGCCTTTCTCTTCTAATTTTGCTCCTCCCCCATATTTCCTGGTCTGTCATAGTCAAAGAATCCATCTCTTAGTAGCTTGCATCACACTGCTTAACAAGGCTAGTACTTGGAAACTTGACAATTTGTCGTTTGGACTATATTAAAAATCTTTCCAGAATGGTAAAACCTATTAGAAATTATTATCTGATGGGATGATCTTTGAGAATTCAAAGTCACCTCCATGCCAAGGTGGTACTGGAGCAGAACTCTGAAATACCCAGGAGGTCGAATTTGCCTTTATGCCACTGAATCTTTAATTCACATTAAAAAAAATTAACCAGAAATAAGATTGGGGGTGGAACAAAGGATATCAATTATCACCATTTTATTCAATATGGTACTAGAAATGCTAGCTTTAGCAATAAGAAAAAGGAATTAGAATAGGCAAAGAAGAAACTAAGTTATCACTCTTTGCAGATGATATGATGATATACTTAGAGAATCCTAGAGAATCAAGTAAAAAACTACTTGAATATAATAAAGTTTAGAAAAGTTGCAGGACAAAAAATAAACACACATAAATAACCAGCATTTCTATATATTACTAACAAAGGCCAACAGCAAGAGATAGAAAGAGAAGTTCCATTTAAAGTTACTGCAGACTTTATACAATATTTGGGAGTATACCTGCCAAAACAAACCCAGGAATTACATGAAGACAATTACAAAACATTTTTCACAAAAATAAGGTCAGATCTAAATAATTGGAAAAATATCAATTGCTCATGGGAAGGCCAAACCAACATAATAAAAATGACAATTCTATGTCAATTTACTTAACAGTGCCACAGCAATCAAATGACCAAAAAAACTATTTTATAGAGCTAGAAAAAATAATAACAAAATTCATTTGAATTAACAAAAGGTCCAGAATATCAAGGGAATTAATGAAAAGAAATGTTAGGGAAGGTTGTCTACGCCATACTAGATCTTAAATTGTATCATAAAGCAGCAATCATCAAAACTGTTCACGACTCACTAAGAAAGAGAGTGGTGGATCAGTGGAACAGATTAGGTACACAAGACACAGTAGTCAATGACTATAGTAATCTACTGTTTGATAAACCTAAAGACTCCAGCTTCTGGGACAAGAAATAAATATCTGACAAAATCCTTCTGGGAAAACTGGGAAATATTATGGCAGAAACTGGGCTAATCAATCATTTTAATTACACTAAACTGAAAGGATTTTGCACAAACATAGCCAATGCAACCAAGATTAGAAGGGAAGCAGAATACTGGGAAAGAATTTTTATAACAAATATCTCTGATAATGGACTCATTTCTAAAATATATAGAGAACTGAGTCAAATTTATAAGAATACATGTTGTTCCCCAGTTGATAAATGGTCAAAGAATATGAACAGGGGCAGAGCCAAGATGGCAGCGTAGAAGCAGCAAGGTTTCTCAGCTCCCACATAGCCACCTCAAATACCCATAAATATGACTCTAAACGAATTTTAGGGCTCCAAAACTCTCAAAAATACAGAAAACATATCTCTTGCTGAAGGTAGCTCTGCAGGTGGGGCTCATCACAACAGGTTGGGAGCTGAAACCAGCTCAGTCTGAAGCCACAGCCTGGCCCAAGGGTGGTCAGGAGGAGCCGCAGCTGGAGTCTTCAGGAGAGTGGATCAGCAGCAGCTGTGGCAGTCTCCAGATTTATCAAGCCAGGAGAAATAAGGGCTAAGTGAAAGGTCAGTGGAATTCACCTAAATTTGGGGGAGAAAAGCAGTCTGGCTGAACTGCCCCCAGGGCAAGGAAGGGGCAGAAACGGCAGTCTCCACGTAGCTGCTTCAGAGCTCCCAGCCTGCAGACTGCAGCAGGGCCAAGCAATGGTTCAGAGGCCAAGTGCTCTTGTGTTGAGCGGCATGGATCTGGATCATGGTCTTGGGTGGTGGTCCTGGGGAATGTTTTCAATAAGTCAAAGCTGGTGGGGGCTGCAGCAACCCTCTAATAGCTCTGGCAGCTGTGAAAACCCCACCCATTTGGGAAAGAGCTTTTCCCCCTGGAAGCAGAGTTCCACAGAGTTAAAAACTCAAGAAATTAATTGACTGGCCAACATGAGTAAGAAAAGGAAGCAAAATAAGAATAGCAATCGAACTCTAGAATCCTTTTT
>CM053593.1:260753840-260772302 GCA_028646575.1 Pseudocheirus occidentalis
AAGGGAGGAATTGAAAGAATCTAGAATTTAAAGCTCTGCAATACCTGAAACTAGGAATTGAGATATACAAGGGCTGGGGTAGGGAGACCCTCCCTGCCCTACCAGAAAGTTAGAGAGCAGACCAGGGAAGGGGCTCTACAGTGGGATCGCTGTCTTGTGGTTGGGGTAGGGGAAAGACGGGAAGAAAATTTGTAGTTCAAAAATCTCATGAAAATGAATGATGTAAACAAGAAAACAAATGTAAAAATTAATTAATTAAAAATACTTAATAATATACTAACCAACCTCGATAACATATAAAGTGCTAAATGCCTTATAAACCACCCCCCTCCACAAAGAGGGAAGGAAAGTATATTTTCTCATCTCTTCTTTTGGGACAATTTTGATCAATATAAATATATAGCATTCAATTTTTGTGTTTTCAGAAAAAAATTCATTTACTCTCCAGTTGTAATGGTTATATTTATTGTTATAAGATGTATTGCTAGAAATATGGTAAGATATTTTTGTAATTAGATCCCTTGGAGTATAAGCCTAGAAGTAGGACCTTTGTTTCATTCCAGTCACTTTCTTATCATAATTCCAAACTGCTTTCCACAATGGTTGGTTCACCAGCAGTATGTTAATATGCTCCTTACTTTCTGTAGCACCCTTCACTCTCTTCCTATAATGGTAATATAATCTGAATTTGAAGATCCCTTTGTATTGGAAAAGGTAACAGTACTTAGCACTTAGTAATTAATCAAGAAGGTATAAATCCCTGTTGCTGACATAACAGGAAGGGGTTGGCTGAAACAGGAAGCTAATGCAATACTGTATGTAGGGAAAAACACAGAGGGAGAGTCAGAACTTCTTGGGACAGCATTCTGGAGGCAGAAGCTGCTGCTGCTAGAGAAAGAGAGAATTTCTTGCAGCAGCATCTGGAGTCTGAGCTGCTACTGCTGGACTGAGAATTGAGAAGAAAAATGAGAATTGGTAACTGAGACAGATTTTCTTGAAGCAAACTCCGTGGAGACTGAAGAGGAGCTGAGTTGCTGAGGAGGCTGAAGAGGCTGAAGAGGAAAGAACCTCCCAGGCTGAAGAGAATGATTTTAATTTTGAAAACCTGGATGGAGTGATTTTGACTCTGGGAGCCAGCTGAGACTTCTACTAAGTCCAACGGACAGCTGAAGCTGCCAGGGGACTGAGGAACCATGCCTGTGAGGGATTTAAGGCTTTTGTAAGCCTTGTTTTCCTGGGAAGAGAAAATGTGAAGGATTTGAGATAGACTGGATGCTGTGAGCTCCAATGTGGAGCAAGAACTGTACAGAGATGGACAAGTACCTGGGAGCTGTCTGCCTTTGAACCCAGGTGACAGTTTGGTGAATCCAAGTAGGATCTGAGACCATGGAAGGGGATCCAGGGAATCCGGGGGACCACCTCGAGTCAAACTGAAAGGAAATTTTCCTTGGATACTGTGTACTGATTAAGAAGATTATAATTTACAAGTGACCTAGGGGTGGAAGGTCTGTGTATTTTCTGATGATTGAATAGTGAATGATGAAGGATGATTGGTTGACTAAATGATTGTACTTAGTGACTGATAACTAAATAAGTAATTGATTTGTAACTCAGTATGCCCCATGAGTGGAGAATTTTGATTATTGTACTTTGTGTCCCTTAAGAAGGCAACCTCCTTAAGGATGAGTGAATGATTAATATGATTGAATGATTGAGTTACTAAATGATTGTTCTTTTTTCAAAACTTTGTGACCACTGTAGTGGAAACTATGTGGCCATCTTCTGTGATAAGTTGTTGTGAATACTGTATTTTAATTATCTGTGATAAGTTGTAATATTGTGAATGTTGTACCTTGATTTCTGTGAATGTTTTGCTTTGATTTGTTATAGAATAAATAGAGTTTACTATACTGTGTAATCAGAAACTTAAAAGCTGTTCACACTAGCATTCTTCTGAAAAGCTGCTAGTGCTTGGCTTTACATTATGATGTAGTTGGCAGGATTATCTTTGCCATTATTCTGGGGATGAAGTGAAACCTCAGAATTGTTTTGGTTATTATTTCTCTTATTATCAGTGTTTGGAAGCAAGCTTTCATTTTGTTAATGGCTTGTGCTGTTCTCTCATTCACTGCTTGAATCCTTTGACCACATCCATTGCAGAAGAGTTGCTGGTTTTATGTGCATTCATTTCTTACATATTTTATATATCAGACTCTTATCAGAGACAAATGATGCAAAAAATCCCTCCCCAGTAAATAGCTCACTTTCTTCTGTTTGCACTAATTTGGTTTGGGCAAATGCTTTTCAATCTTATGTAATTGTAATTACCTATTTTCTTTTGTGATCGGCCTCTTTCTCTTGTTATGTTAAGGAACCTTCTCTTAGCTACAGCTAAGAAAGGGTCTTGATATGCTTTTCTTCTAATTTTTTTCATATGGAGGTTATATATCTATTTTGAACATATGCTTTGGGGTGGCTAGGTGGTGCAGTGAGTAGAGCATGGGCCCTGGAGTCAGGAGGACCTGAGTTCAAATCCAGCTTCAAACACTTGACACAATAGCCATGTGACTTTGGGCAAGTCACAACCCCAATTGCCCTCCAAAAAGCAAAAAAAAGATAGCTTACCTTCTACCTGAGACATTTACCAATTGCCTCACCCTAGTTGCTACTTCACTCCCCTCCTCAAACTGCCTTGAAGTCATTTTGTCACTCTACATGTTCATGCTGTCTTATCTATTAGAATATGAGTTTCTTGAGTGCTTCCATTTTGGGGTGTGTGTGTGTGTGTGTGTGTGTGTGTGTGTGTGTGTGTGTGTGTGTGTGTGTGTGTGTGTGTGTGTGTGTGTGTGTGTGTCTATCACTCAGCAAAGTGCCTGGCATATACTAAGCACTTAATAAATCTTGTTGTTTGATATAATTAATAAGTTCGGTTATTTTTAAAATTCTTCCTTTTCTAGTCTTTTTAAATGATGTACTTTTGTACTTTTAAAAATAATATCAAAGAATCTTGATGTTTACTACTTTATGACAGGATTTGAGGTCTAGAAGTGTTACTTTTCTCTTCATTCCTACTTCTTTTTCATTGAGAATCTAAAACTTTTGTTATTCCAAATGATTTTTGCTGTAAACTAAACCCTTGATTGCTTAAATGATATGGCATTTATCTGTAAATTCATTGACATAATATTTTTTTTATTGGCAGGGATCAGCTATGAATCTTAACACTTAAATTTTGTCATTATTTCTTTAAAGAGTTTGTATCTGTACAAATCCTGAGTATACTTTACTAATCTCCCAGATATTTCATGCATTTTGTAATTATTTTGAATGTAGGGTTTTCTAATCATGTTAACATGATTAGAACCATCAAAGATGTCAGCAAACAGGAGCAATTTTTTCTCCTCTTTGCCTATTTTCTGCCTTTAATTTCTTTCTTTACTTATTGCTAACATTTCTAGAACTATGTCAAGTGATAGTATGGAAAGAGGGCACCCTTGATTTACTCCTGTATCACTGAGAAATTCGCTTGTGTTTCCACATTGAATACAATGCTGGCTTTTGATTTTGGATAGTTTTTTATTAAATTAAAAATGGTCTAAAAATTAAATTTAAAAACTTCGTAAAATTTTTTTCAAAATGATCAATATTGCCCTTTACTAAAGGATTTTACTGCATAGATTTTATAATTATATGACCTAAATTTTTTAAAACATGATTATATCCATTGTCTACTGTTGAACTATCATAACATCTATGCTATAAATTCAAACTATTTTAAGCAAAGATTTATTTTTGTTATATCTGTGATTTTTATTAGAATTTTATTTGGAATTTTCATATTAATATTCATCAGTGAGAGATACAGCTTTCAGTCTTTGTTTTTTTAGGTATTAGAACTATATTTGTTTCATAAAGGAAATCTGGTAGATTATTTCTAAATTTTAATTTGTATTGTATAGGTAAAATATTTATTATACCTTTTTAATTTGGGAATTTTATATCTTTGCAAATAATTCTCCATTTCTTTTAAATTCTTGGTTCTGGTGGAATATAATTGGGTATAGTAGATTCTGTTCATTCTTATTTCTACTATATCTTGTGACTGACTTGTCCATTTTCATACTGCTAATTTGTTTTTTCTTCCTCTTATTTTGGATCAAGTTAGATAAAGGTTAGTTGATGTTGGTAGCCTTTTCAAAGGATATGCTTTTAATTTTATATAAGAGTTTTATAACATGTCTGTTTTAAATTTTATCTATTTCTCCTTTATTTTTCATTATTTCCTCATTTGTGCTTATTTTGTGTTGCTTAATTTTCTGAGTTTTTTAGCTGCATATTTGGATGACTAATCCTTAGAAAGATTAGAGAGAGAATACTATGAGTGATGAACAATAAGAAGGCCAGTTTGGCTGGACTTCAATAGAGGTGAAGGGAAATTAAAAAAAAAAAACAGGTCGAGAAGGTAGGTTGGAATCATGTTGAGAATGCTTTTAAGAGTCAAAATAAATGAGTTTGTTTTTTATCCTAGAGGTAATAAGAAGTTATCAGGAGATTAACAGGAACAGCACTTTAGAACTGGTACAGAAGATGAATTGGAGAAGGAAGAAACTTGAAGTAGGGAGCCTAACTGGGAGGTTATTGCAACAACTAGGCAAGAGGTGATGAACTAATATGGTAACCATTTGAGGGAGCAGTGAGAGATGCCAAAGAGTTTTGACTGACAAGAACTTGGCAATTAATTAGATGTGTAGGTTAAGGAATACTGCGGAGTCAAATGTGTGAACCTTAGTGTTTAGGAGTGGAGTGGAGAGGAAGTAGAGGCAATGAAGGCAGACAGATTTTTCTAGGAGTCTCAGTGTTAATAGTGTATAATGGTGTAAAACCTTAGCTTAGGGAAGAGAAGAATCAAGTGACCTGGGTTTATTTGCACAAAGAATGTAAGGAGGCAGTTGTTTTTCAGGGAAAGTTTAAAGATTATCAAGATTATCAAGGTCAATTTCTGGGGTTGTAACCCAAAGAGACCATAGAAGTGGGAAGAAGACCCATATGCATTCCAACTGGAAATTAAGGAGATGCCCATCAGTTGGGGAATGGCTAAACAAGTTGTGGCATATGAATGTAATGGAATACTATTATGCTATAAGAAACTGGGAGGAGATGGTCTTCATATTCACCTGGAAAGCCTTATACAAACTGATGCTAAGTGAGAGGAGCAGAACCAGGAAAAATTTGTATACAATCACAGACACATCATAAGTATGATGACCAACTTTGATAAACTGGACTCTTCCCGCAACGCACAGTTATATATAAGACAACTCTACAAGTCTCAGAATGGAAGGACATATCTACATTAAGAGAAAGATCTAGAAAGAACAGAATTTAAATGGAGACTGAAGCAATCTACATGCTAGAGTTCTTTTTCACGTTTGGTTCTCTTTCTTTTTTCCCATTCTTCACTCCATTGGTTACAACTCTTCTATACAACCAGACTAATGTCCAATTTGAAAATACTTGCAGATCCAATACTTGATTGCATGCTGCTATGGGAGGTTGGGGGGGGGGGAAAGAGGGACGGGAGAAAATTTGAAACTCAAGAGATTATGGAACTGAATCTTGTAAACTAAAAATAAATAAACAAATCAAATTTTTAAAAAGATTATCAAGGTCATAATTGTGATGGCAATTTGTTGGTCAATGCTATGTCTTTTATACGATATCATTTTGGTCATTTGATTTATGCCCATCTTATAGGATCTAGATTAAAATTCATTGTCTAAATTATTCTAAAAATTTGTAATTGCTGTATCTCATAACATATTTTGGTAGCATTTGCTTTGTTTAATGCCAAGTCTTGTTCAGGAATAAAATGTGAACAATGGTCCAACTGTGATTCACTTAAGGATGATCTGTGCTATAATGCAGTTTCTGAAAGTCACCACAGCAAGAATCAAGGACTACTTATATGCATATGTGCAACATCAACTTTTTATAGTATCATCACATATTATAGTCATTTATAGCTCCATAAATCAGTAATTCAGGGTAAGAATTAGAGCAAAATCAAAATTTCATTGTCTGAATACCATATACAAGAATATTTTCACTGTGTTGTATCTATCACAAATACAGTCTGTATATACCATCCTATAAAAAGCACATTTTCCAAATGAAAATTTAAGAATCATATTTCAGCAAATATTAGAAGTATCATAGCAAAAATACCAGGAATACTCACAATCACTCCATTCCATTAACAGCATCTAACTGTCCACTTTATTCAAGGAGAGGCAATGTGGTGTGGTGAATGAACAGCCTGCTTTGGAGTCAGAAAAACCTGAAGTGCAAGTCCTACCTTCAGAACCCTATAACCTGTGTGACCCCTGGATAAGTCATTTAGTCACTAAATACCCCAGGCAACTCTCTAAGACTATAAATTTCAAACAAAGGGCCAATGTGTATTGGTAGAGGAAGTTTCTCACTTGGAATGCCTTATCCTGAAGTAATAACAAATTGGGTAAAAAAAAGAAGAAGCCTACAAAACAAAAAAGAATTTATATGAAGAAATTTAAATTTCAAAAGAGCACAGAACACCAACAACTAGGAGATCAGAAAATACTTTCTACAGGAGGCCTTCTTTTAAGGTATGCTAGTTACCTGCTACTCTGATCTCATCCCTTCTCATCTCCTTGACTTTACTTTATCAAATATCTTTTCTCTTTCTCTTTTGCCTTTTCAATCTTCCCTCCTAATATACAAAGGTATCCCCAGTTCACTCCACTATTATGACAATTATGGCCCAAGTTAATAGAATTTAGAGCACACAAGCATATATATGATACAAGCATCTTTCTTATAGTTTTCATTTAAAATAAAAACCTCACCTTGGTGACTTGTCAAAACAATTAAAAACTTAAAATATTAAATGGTTCTCAAAGTACTTCAATTTTTCTAAGTGTTCAAAATTTATTTTACATAAAGTTTAAGAAGAATTAAGAACTGATTTTATTTTAAAATTCTGTATAAGAATTTAATTATATAAATACCTAATTAAATAGAAACTTGAATATTTTTCCATTTTTCTTTTTTTATTATTATTTTTAATCATCCATACTTCTTAATACATTCCTCTCCCTCCCACTTTCCAGAGAACAATCATTTTAAACAAAAAATAAGAAAAAAGAAAGAAATGATATTTGAGCACCTCAACCAACATTTTGGAAAAATCTGACATTATATGCATTGTTCCAGATTCACAGTTCCCTATCTCAGCAGGGAGTAAGAAGATAGGGAGGAGCACCTTCCTGCATGTCTTCTTTGGGGCCAAACTCCAAAGTCACTGGAGTTTAATTTTGCAGTGTTCAATTTTGATGGCTTTACTGTTGTTTTTAATCTTTCATTTGCACTGCTTATAATGGTAATGGAATTTGGAGATGCCCCTGTATTGGCTTGGTTTTTAGGTTGTGTTAAAACCCAGAGTTTGTGAATCCCACTTGTGGGATGGGACTTGTTGACGTGAAGAGAGAGGGCTGAACTGGGATGGAATTGGGAGAGAGGCCCAAGCCAAGAGATGGCCAAAAGGACATTTGGGAGAGCAGTATCAGTATCGTGTAGCCTGAGTTGCTGAGAAAGACTTCTGAGAGCCTATTGGAGCAGCCCAGGACTTTAGAGAACTGCCACCTGGAGCTGTCAAGAACTGAGGAGGCATGGCTGTGATGCTGGTATTTTGTCTCTCTGTTTTGATGTTGTTTTGCCAGATTCACCTGATGGTGAAGGACAGTGCTGCTATTGTAGAGGTCCTGGAATCTAGCTGTTGGTTCTGAAGCCCTGAAGGATTTTCTTGTGGTACCTTCACAGAAATCCTGGAAGAGGGCCTTGCTGACATTTTCAGGGGTTCTGGGACTGTTCTATAGGCAGAGAGTGACTTGATGAGGACACTGGCTATGACTTTGTTCAGCCTTGTCTCCCCAGGAACTGAGATTGCTGAGGGCTTGCCTGGAGTGAAGATGAAAGAAGGGCCTTTCCTTGGGTTTTCAATGCAGAGATGATATCTTAACCTTGTTATAGTTTAAAGGTGGATGGCCTTTTGAGCTCTCCTGCTCCTTTTTGAGAAAGTGCTTGGTGGTAATGGATGGTATTGTAATGACTTTGTGTCCAGGGGTGGAAAATCTTTGGCCTTTTTGTGCTCTGTGACTGACCAAATGAATGTACCTTGTTTATGATTGGAAACTGATCTCCATTTGAAAAGAGACTTTGACTGACTCAATGAATGTACTGTCTAGGGGTGGAGTAGTACCTGGATGAATTAAGAACTTACTTGCTAAATGAATGAGTTACAATGTATTTTGACTTTTCAGTTCTGTGAATGTGTGCTGAATAAATGGGGTTTGCTATGCTGGTAATCTGAACCTTAGAAGTTGCCTTTGCTTGGCATTACACTGCTGTAGACATTTTGTATATTTTTTCCCTGTTTCTACTTATTTCTTTCCATGCCTCTTTGTATTCATCACACATACACACACACACGTGTGTGTATATATTTTAATCCTGTATATTGTGTGCTCATACTTCAATGAAAGTGCATCTATTTTGTTTCTAGTTCTTTGCTACTTCAGAAAATGCTACTAGAAATATTTTGGTGTATGTGAAGCCTTTTGGTGCTATTGTTGACCTCTTTGGGATATATGCTTTGCAATGGAATCTCTAGGCCATAGAGCAAAGGACATTTTATTAACTTTCTTTAAATAATTTTTAATTGCTTTCCAGAATAGCGGGATTAATCCACAGCTCTACTAATAATGCCTTAGTGTGTCTGTCTTTCCAAAACCCCTCCAGCATTGAATATTCTTATCTTTCAGACATATCTGTCAATTTGCTGAGTGGGAGGTGAAACTTCAGCATCTTCTTGACTTTTATTTCTCTTATTATTAATAACAGAACAATATTCCCCTATGATTATTAATAGTTGTAATTCTTATTTTAGGAACTTTATTCATGTCCTTTGACAATTTAAATTGGGGAATTTGGGAATAGTTTTGTATATTTGGTTTAGTTCCCAATATATTTTGTACATTAGACCCTTAGAAGAGATATTTGACAAAATTTCTAGTCAACTATTACCCTTCTCATTCATAGAAAATCTCTTTTCAATTTCATGTAATTGAAAATCTATTTTATCTCTTTATAATTGCTTATCTTTCATTTAGTTGAGTTCACCACCTGAAGTAACTAATATGGTTCTTTCCTAATTTTTTACGTTATGATATTTAATATTCAGGTCTCATATCCATTTTGAGTTTATTGTAGCATATGGTATAATATGTTCATCTAAACTTAATTTCTGCCAGACTGCTTTCAGTTTTCCTAGCAATTTAAAATTATGAGTTAAGCTTCTGTAAAAAAAAAAATCCTCTTTTTCTTTCCTCTCTTTAGTCAGTACTTGATATTTCCAGACTCTTTTCTTTTCACCTCCTCTCTCCTCTATCGTGCTTATTCTTTTCCTCTTTTGGGGGGGAGTGGGGAGTACTTAACATACTGATTTTTTCCTTCTTTTAATTATTTAGTTATATATTTCTTCTTTTTTCCTTTTTCTTTTCTTTCTCAGGTAAGTAGTTAAACACAAATCTGTCCTGCTCTCTTCTTTTTCAACTGGGCCTTTCCCCAAGAAATATTTCTTTTAAAGTTTTATTCTCTAACTCATGATATATAGATCCTTTTTTCAAAGAATCACAGAACTCTGTAATTCAATGTTTAAAAGAAGGAATGCTGAACAGAAGTAGTTCCACATTGTAAAAAATGTCCTGTATCACAAATAAAAAATGTCCTGTATCACAAATAAAGTGGTCCAAACTTAACCCCTCCCCTCCTTCTGATAGTTCTGCTTTTATCTCCCCTCTAAGATATCCTCTCACCATCCTGGATGAAGCTATCCACAGAAGCTCAAACATTTCTTCTCTTTGGTCAGGATTTTGCCCATATAAGCATAATATTTTCTCCATGCAGGTGGCCTCCCAAAGCACGAACTCCCACAAGATTAAACCCAGCAAGAAAGTTCCATACACCATCAGAGATATACTTCTTTGGGAATGTTCTTCGGTGGGACTCCATTCCTACAACTGATTTGATACCCTTTTTCCCCGTTCCTACCTACCTCCCTTCAGCTAGTTGAGGCAGGTAGGAGGCACAATGGACAAAGTGCCAGATTTTCAGTCAGGAAGAGATGAGTTCAAATCTGGCTACAGACACTTAGCTCTGCAGTCTTGGGCAAGTCACTTATTCACTCTATGGCTCAGTTTTCTCATTTGCAAAATGGGGATGATAACATCACCTACAATACAGGGTTGTTGCGGGGATAAAATGAGAACACAAGCACTTTGAAAAGTTTAAACCACTATACAGATGCTGTTATCATTTTAGTTCCTCTAAATTAATCCCTCTCTTCTTCTCTTTGTGTGTGTGTGTGTGTGTATGTATACAACTGTTATCTTAAAATTTTTGTTTTTTGGAAGGGGGAAGATTGGGCAACTGGGGTTGTGACTTGCCCAAGGTCATTCGTTGCACCACCTAGCTGCCCCCTATTATCTTTATCCCTTTGCTAGTCACCCATGGAACTTAGTAGGGATGATTCATGATCCATTCTCTTCTGTCTACCACCTTTTTTTTTACCTTGCCTTCTCCCTCTGCAATTCTGTACCATGAAACACTGACTCAGTGGTAATGGGATTTTGAGTTTAGTTTATGGCGCTTCAATTCTCCTCTTCTACCTTTATTTCTCCTTTGAAATTACATATTTATATCCTTTTACCAGTAATCTATTGAAATTTGAAATAATTATTTATATATCTTGGACATGAGACCTTTATGAGAGAAGTTTAATTTACTTTTCTTTCAGGAACTGAGCTTCACATGCTGGATCTGCATTCTAATTTCTCCCCAGGGTCTTCTTTTTCTTTCCTTCTCATGGTTTGGTTAAATCAGCATGTTCTGCTTCTTCCAGGATGGAAAGAGAGTTGGAGGACATTTCAGGCAGATTCTTCACAATTTTGGGGATTCCTAACCTAATCCTAACTTTGTTTATAAGATAGTCTATTTTCATCATACTCGTCCCTTCTTCATCCTCATGTGGTTAGTCAGTAAGTCCTTGATACTTGTGAGGAGGAGGGTGGGCAAGTCAGGGTTGAGATGCATTTACAGAGTCTTTGCTAGCAAACAAGATCCCAAGAAATGTCTCAGGAGCAAGACCAGAAGTCTTGTTTTGTATCCCTCACAGGAGATAGAACTCTATAGTTTGGTGGAGGAAAGGTTTTGAACGATGGGATTGTTTTATGGATTATAGTCTTCCAGTGTTCTTTCACAATGATTTTTCCTTGCTGTAGTTCTTTCTTTTTTGAACTATAGTTTCACTGTTATTGGTCTCTATGTAGTGAGTACATAATTTCTTTTTTTCTTCTTCAAGAGTTAAAGAATTAACAGGATCCAGAGAAAGTGACTAATAAGTCACCTTGACAGTTGTGGGATCCTTGAAAATTCTGTTTTCTGTTTTTCAATGCAAAGTTATATTTACAACATGGTGCCATTTATTCTAACATAGCTGCTTGGGAAATCGGCTTGAGATAAAGTTAGGTATATTCCATCACTGAAGATAGACTGGTTATTCTAGATGACCTATCAGTGTCTATCTAAACATTATCATCTTCATTACTTTTGGCAATCAAGAGTATTATGTGATTTTTAATTCTATTTGTCCTTAAACAATAGTTACTTATATCTAATTCATATTTTACCTTAAGCTAATCAGTTTTAACAAGACAGCTACATTATGAAAGTCAAAGTATCTCTGCCTATCTAAGTCAGATTAAGGCATCAAAACAGGTTTTATCATTGAAAAAATTTTCTTTTATTCTAATTTAGTAAGTGGCTATCTTTTCATATGTAAGAAAAAGTATTCACAGTCCCTCTATTAACTCTTTTAACCTTTCCTTTAATAAGTTGACTTGATTAATAACATCAGGTCAGAAGGAAATAAGTCAATCTGCCAGCATATTTGGAGATATGAACAGATAAATTAATATTCACTATACCAAAAATATACATGTGCTACTTACTTAAAAGGTGCTTATTAAGGCTGTGTGATACATATTTTGTTGTAGAACCCAGGAACCTGGGGCAATAGAGAACAATTCAGGCCTACATTCTATATTATATATCAGCAAATTCTAAGTACAGAGTGAAAGAAAAATGGGAAAAGAATCTTAGTAGAAATTAAAGCCTATGAAAGAAGGTAACACTCTAGATGGTAAGGATAGAAGCACTCAGATCTTTAAAGTTTTGGACACAATATAACTGATACAGTAAACCTCATTACTGAGTTTACAATAAAACTACTAATATTACATAACATTCTTCTATAACACCACTAATCCATTTTTTCACTTCTTCAAATTTTCTGTTTATAGTCCATCTTCCTTAAAACAGAGTAATCAAGATTGTATGCAGATATTCCATTTGTAGCTATAACATTTTAAAAACCCTAAGTTGGTTATTTAACCTGCTGCTAAGTAACAATAGAATGATTATCTTTACTCAACCACATATCACACTCTCCTAACTCCTTTCTTTTCAAAGAAATATAAACATGTACAGTTCATTAACTGATAAAACTAACTTAAATCATTTCAGTCAAGGTACAGGATAGTTGTCAAGGGATTTCTTATCCAATATTCTTAGTTATTCTTCAAAAACACTCTGTCTTCTTCAGAGAAAGTAATAGTTTGCTACTTTATAGTTTATATCCTTATAGCTGGGATTTCACTCAAAAAATAACCTCCAAATGTGGCTAATGTGTCTTGCAAAAGTTGAAATAAAGACTCAAAGAAAAATTCAGATTGGACATAAGCCCAACAAGAACTCCTATAAGAGCTAAAGAAAGTAGCAAAAAAATGGGGTGGAGATGTTTAAAACTCAAGTAACAGTGGAAGAAGAAAAACTGGGGAAAGAATTGAGAGCTATGTAAGAAAAGTATGACAAGATCTTGGTAAGAGGCACAAAAATACTGAAGAAAATAACTTCACAAAAATAGAACTGAACAAATAAAAACTAATAACTTCACAAAACATCAAGAAATAACAAAAAAAGTCAAAACACTGAAAAAAAGATGAAAATGTGAAATATATCATGGGAAAAACAACAGATCTGAAAAACAGTTCAAAAAGAGATCATTTAAGCATTCTTGATTTACCTGAAAACCACAAACAAAAAAGAAGCCTTGACATCATATTTTAGGAAATTATGAAGGAAAACTGCTTAGATATCTTAGAACAAGAGAGAAATAGAAATGGAAAGAATCCAACCTTCCTCTTGAAAGAAATTGCAAAATTAAAACTCTCAGGTCAAGGGGAAAATACAGCAAGCATCTAGAAGGAAATAATAAAAACCCAAACCAGGATCACACAAGATTTAGGAGCTACTACCAAAAAGTACTGGACAGCTTAGAATATGATATTCTAGAAAGGAAAGGAGCTATGCTTACAAGCAAGAATAAGCTAGTCAGCAAAACTGAGTATAATCTTACAGGTGAGGAAATGGATATTTAATCAAATAAAGAATTTTTAAACATTCCTGATGAAAAGACCAGAGATGAATAAAAAATCTGACATTCAAACACAAGAATCAAGAGAAGAATAAAAAGGTAATAAACATGAGTGATAAATCATAAAGAACAAAAAAGAAAAGTTAAACTGTTTACATTCCTATATGTGAAGATGATGCATGTAAACTTTATGTACCATATCATCATTAGGGCAGAAAAAAGGAGTCTACTGAATGGGTTTGGGAATGAGTCTATTAAGTTGAGATGATCTTTTTTATTTTTATTTATTTTTGTTTTTTTTAATGTAATAAATTTTATTTGTTTTCTTGTTTACATTGTTCATTTTCATGAGATTTTTTAATTACAAATTTTCTCCCTGTCTTTCCCCTACCCCAACCCCCAAACAGCGATTCCACTGTAGAGCCCCTCACCTGGTCTACTCTCTAACTTTCTGGTAGGGCAGGGAGGGTCTCCCTATCCCAGCCCCTGTATATCTTGATTCCTAGTTGCAGGTATTGCAGAGCTTTAAATTCTAGATTCTTTCGGTTCCTCCCTTGTCACCCGCCCTCGCTGGAAGGACAACCAATTCAATACAGGCTGTGTAGGTATGATTATACAGGACATCTTCATAGTGGACATATTTTGACAGTGATCATATATCCCTCCTTCCTATCCCTCTCCCCCCTTGTTCTATTCTCTACTCTGTCCCTGTCTCTTTATTGAAGTGTGAGCATCCAGCAAGATGATCTTTTCTAACACACACTTTAAAATTTTCAGTTCCAAATTGTCCCTCTCCTACCCACTGAGCAGATAAGGAATACAATACATGTTATACATGAGAAATTATGCAAAACATATGTTGGGATGATCTTAAAAGAAAAGTGGAATTATGAGACAAGGATGCATAAGGAAGAGAGTAAAAGGAAAGGAAGAGTTGGGAAAATAATTTCACATAAAAGAAGTATGCAAAGAAAAGCTTATATAATGAAGGGGAAGAATTGAGGGGGAGGGAAGAACAACAGGCAACACTTAGAATTCACTCTAATTTGAACTGGTTCAAGGAGAGAAACACACATACACACACACACACACAGAGCTGGGTACAGAAATTCATCTTACCCAACAGAGAAGTAGGTAACAGAAGTTAAAACAGAAAGACACATGCAGAGTTAAAATAAGGGACTCGAGCAGAATCTATCATGCTTCAGATGAAGTTAAAAAAAAATAGGCAGGTATAGCAATCATGATCTCACACAAAGCAAAAGTAAAAAGAAAGACAATTAAAGAAACCATGTTTTACTAAAATTACATAGAGAATGAAGTAATATCAGTACTGAATACATGTAAATACACACATACATGATGAGTACACACACATACACACACATACACCAAATGGCATAGAAACTAAATTTTTTAAGGAAAAATTAAATTGAGTTACAGAAGGAGAGAGAGACAGTAAAACTATACTAGTGGGAGAATTTAATTTATCTTCTTTCAGACCAAAATAAATCTAAACATAAATTAAACAAGAAAAAAGTTAATGAGATTAACAGAATTTTAGAAGAGTTGGCTATGAAAGATCTCTGGAGAACAAGAGAAAAGTTAACGAGATTAACAGAATTTTAGAAAAGTTGGCTATGAAAGACCTCTGGAGACTGAATGAGAATAGAAAGGAGTAAATAATTCTCAACTGTACATATCACTTTCACAAAAACCAAACATATATTAGGGCATCAAAACCTTATAAACAAATGTAGAAATGCAGAATAAATACACCTTTTCCAGATCATAAAACAATACAAATTATATCCAGCAAAGGGCCTTTGAATCACAGATTTAGTTAGAAACTAAATCTAATCCTTAAAAAAGGGAGTGGGTCAAAAAAACAAATCACAGAAACAATAATTTCACTAAAGATAATTACAAAAATGAGATAACATACCAAAATTTTGGAAATGCAGTCAAAGCAGCACCTTGCAGAAAATTTGTATCTCAAAACACATCAACAACAGAGAGAAAGCATAGGCAAATTGGGCATGCAACTTAAAAACTGAAAAATAAATTTAAAATCTCCAATTAAATATCAAAATTGAAATTCTAAAAATCACAGGAGACATTAATATCACTGAAAGTCAAAAAATGGAACTAAAAATAAAAATAAAAGCTGATTTTATAAAACAAATTAAAACAAAAAAATTAAAACCACTAATTTGATTTTTAAAAACTAAAGAAGAAAATCAAATAACCAGTATCAAAAGTGAAAAGGGGTGAATGTACAACCAAAGAAGATGAAATTAAGGAAATTATCAGGGTAAACTATTTTGTCCAGTTATATACCAATAAAACCGACAATCTACATGAAACAGATAAACATTTATAAAAATATAAATTACTCATATTAAAAAGAGAAGAAATATAATACTTATGTAACTCTGTTTTACGAAAAGAAAACGAACAAGTCATAAATGACCTCCCTAAGAAAAAATTCCCAGGATCAAATAGATTTACAAGTGAATTCTACCAAACCTTTAAAGAACAATTAATTCCAAACACCATAGAAATTTTCTGGAGAAAAAAATGGTAAAGGAATAATTTCTTTTACAATATAAATATGGTACTGATACTTAAACCAGGGAGAGCAAAAACAGAGAAAGGAAATTATAGAAAATATATATTATATAAAATATACATAAATATAATATAAAATATATGTAATACAGAAAATATATTTCACTAATAAATATTGATGCAAAAAATTTTAAATAAAAGACTAGTAAGGAGATTATAGCAATATAGCACAAAGATCATACACTATATCCAGGTGGGATTTATACTAGGGATGAAGGGCAAATTCATTATTAGGAAAACTAAAAGCATAAATCTCCTATCAGTGATTTAAAAAAAAACTCAGTAGATGCAGAAAAAGCTTTTGACAAAAGATAGTACCTATTTCTTTAAAAACACTAGAATACATGGGAATAAATGGAGCTTTTCTTAAAATGATAAGTAATAACTATTTAAAATCAAGAGCAAACATTATCTGTAATGGAGACTAAACCTAAAAGCCTTTCTAATAAGATAAGGGGTGAAATAAGGATGTCTATTATCACCATTATTATTCAATATTGTTCTAGAAATGCTAGCTATAGTAATAAAATGAAAAAGAAATTGAAGGAATAAAAATAGACATTGAGGAAACAAAACTATCACTTTTTGCATATGATATGATGGCATACTTAGTCCTAGAAAATTAACTTTAAAAACCTAGTCAAAACAATTAAAAACTTCAGCAAAGTTGCAGGATATAAAAAAAACTCACACATATCATCAGTTCTTTATATAACCAACAAAGTACAGCAGGAAGATAATGAATGAGAAATCCCACTGAAAATAACTACAGGGGAATGAGGCCAAGATGGCAGAGAGAAGCCAGGAATTTGCCTGAGCTCTCCCTAGTTTCTCCCAGAAACAACGATCAAGCCTCTACCACAGGTTCCCAAAATCAGCATGCTTGTGGGGATACTGGAATGATCCGTGGGGGTGGTAGTTCTTCTGCGTATAATTGGGGGTCACAGAATAAAAAGAAGAGGGCGGTAGAAGCATAAGGAAAGAAGAGAAGAAAAAATTTTAAAAACATCTGCGTATGTTTCATCTGTTGTGTAACAGAGTCAAAGTCATAGTGATTACATTATTTTCCACATAAATACACAAAATACAAGGTATAGCCAATCAGTAGTCAACTCCATGGATAAGTCTTAACAAGCAAGTATTGGGAGGTGTGTGTTGTACACTGTTGGAAGTCCAGCATGCACTGGAAGGAATGTGTGCAAGTAATGACTTGTTTACAATAAGATACTATATGGTTACATGATGCAATATTGTGTCATCAAAATTTCAATGCAGGGAGTTCGGGGGCGGAGCCAAAATGGCAGCGTAGAAGCAGCAGCGTCTCACAGCTCCCACGCAGCCACCCTAAACACCCATAAAAATATGATACTGGACAAATTCTAGGACTCTCAAACTCAAAAAATATAGAAGACACATCTCTCGCAAAAGGCAGCTCGGCAGCAGGGGATCATCCCAGCAGGACACTGACGCAAGCCCAGGCAGGCCCAGCTTGAAAACGAAACCACGGCCAGGCCCCAGGGCGGTAGGAAGGAGCCAACCCTAGCTGCAGCCAGTCTACAAGAGAGAACCTCCACATCTACCAAGGTGTGAAAAATAGGAATTAAAGAAAGATGTGAAAAACAGGGATTATAGAAAGGCAGCTGGCTGGAAGGGCTCATCCCAGGCCCTGAGACCAGCCCAGTCTGAAATGTGGCCAGGCTCCATGGTGGCCTGGAGGAGCTGAGCCTCCCAAGCCACAGCTTGAGTCTACTTCAGAAAAGATCTAAAGCACTTGGAGCAAACTGCATAAGACAGGATTAAAGGTCAGTGAAAGTGAGTGAAGCTTTCAAGCTAAATTTGGGGGAGGAAAAGCGGGTTCAGCCAATCTACCCCCAGGGCAAGGAAGCAGTGGGGAAGGGCAGAAACGGCTCTAACCTGCAGATGCCCCCACTGGGCTGCTTCACAGCCCCTGGTGTATGGACACCACAGGGGGGCTGAATCAATTGATTAGGGCCAAGTGCTCTTGCGTTGAGCAGCCTGGATCCGGACCGTGGTCTTGGGTGGTGGTCCTGGGGTCTGCTTTCAGCAAGCCAAAGCTGGGGGGACTTGCAACACCCCCCTACCAGCTCCGGCAGCTGGGAAAACCCCAGCGATTTGGAACAGAGCTTTCCCCCCTGGAAGCAGAGTTTCACAGAGCTAAAAAAAAAAAAAAAACAACCAATTAACTGACTGGCCAACATGAGGAAAAGGAAGCAAAATAAGAA
>CM053593.1:260772802-260787873 GCA_028646575.1 Pseudocheirus occidentalis
GTAGGCAACAGGGAAAGAGCCAAGGGAGAGGGAAATAATTGAGAAAAAGAATAGTAGGGAAGGAATATCTGTTGGTGAAGATGAGATGGAATGGGATCATTTGTGCATGTAAAGGGGTTTGCCTTGGCAAGGAGAAGCACCACCTCTTCATGTGACAGGGGATAAAAGTAGAGATAACTGCGAAAGACATCTGCAATATGTAAGATGAGGAGGTAAGAAGAAGGAACTCAGCAAATGGCCTCATTTTTTTAGTGAAATAAGACAATATTCTCAGCAGAGAGGGTTGGGAGGAGGGGAGCTATAGGAGGTTTGAGGAGAGATGGAAAGATTTGGAAAAGCTATGTGGTGAGTGAGATAGTGAGTCAATTAGGAATTATATAAAAGGATTATCTTTTTTGCTTAAGTGAGAGCCCAATTGATGTTATGCAACATAAATGTGTAGTGGATCAAATCAGCACAGTTTCACAATTTTTCCCCTACTTCATTTAACAGTATATGAGGGGCAAAGGCAGTGAATGGCGGGAATAATCCAAGACTGAGGCTTCCCAGGGCAATGTCTTCAAAAGGATAAGGTGACAAAAGATTCAAGTAGATAGAATATTCAAGTTTATAGCTGAACTTATTCAAGAGAGTAGCCAGAAAAAGGTGATGTTCTGGGAAAGCACTAAAGGGCAAGGGGATTAGAAATTATTAAAAAGATTGAAAAAACAGGATTTGGTGTTATAAGGCAGAGGAAGAGGTGAAATGATGATAGATTGTGAATAGATAAAGGAATTTCTGAGCTCATGAACATATAACTGGTGCATTGGTTGGTGATGGCACAATCAAAGGTATGATCATCTCTGTAGGGTTGATATGGAGGAGAAATGAAAAATGAGTAGGTTGAGGAACTGAAAAATAAGGGAGGGGTATGTATATGTTGAAGTCTTCTAGTATGAAGACAGGAGTTGGTGAGGAGAGAAAGACTAAGCCAGTCACTAAACACATTGAGGAAATAAGTGGGATGCCCCAGAAGTTAGTAGACAACAGCTACCCACAATTTCGATTAGATGATAAATATGGATTGGGTGAACCTCAAAGGAGGAAAGGTTACTAAGTGTTGATGGTAGAGGGTGAATTTGGAAGTGAGAATGGAAAATAAGGAGTTTTTCAGTTCTCCCATCTAGATCAGTGGGACAGAGGGAATGAGTGAAAGTTCACCCAGTGCTGGAAAGGGTGGCTACAGAGGCTGAGTCATGAAGAGGGAGCCAAGTCTCAGTGAGAATCAGAAGATGAAAGGAAAGAGAGCACAGTGTAAGAGTGGGTAGCATTAGAGTGAGACATAGGTATGGAGTTGGGTTGAGGGAAATAGAAATAAGGGAGACAATGAAAGCTAATGATTTAGAATCACTGGATTAATGACCCAACTTCATTTAACCAACTAACATCAACTAGCTTTTACAAAGGAATATTTATATAGCAATAACAGATGCACAAACTCTCATTCCAAACTGGTGGCAAACTATGCCCTATACCAGCTTAGTCCCTATACAGGGAAGGCTTAGACTTGAAAGACTAAGAACTTGACCTAAGCTCACTTGTGAATGTAGCTTGGTCAATAAACAAGGGAATCTCTCTTGTAGGATTCAGTATCTTGGCTATTGGATCAATCTATTTCTGGATAGAGTCCAGATCACTCCTTAGGGATATGCTGGCTGACTGAAATCTTTTTTGTGGACTCCTATAACTGCCCTTCAGCTCCTCTGACCTTTCAAAGCTTACAAGGTCAGAGTCATTGCTAATAATCTTTCACCTAAAAGTAGAAAAGAACAAATGCAAAGAGGAAAAACTGAGAGGTCTATTAAAGCTCAATTAATGGGATGCACATTAGCCAAAGTGAAGGGAGAATAAGCTACCAGCATTGGTATTCTCTCTCTTAGCCAGACCAAGTTTAGGCAGTTTCTTGCCAGCTCTGGGTAAGAGAGGGCTTAAGGCTCTCCCCAACCTGGAGGGATATAGTAGCCTATTCTCTTCACAGATACCAAGGAAGGAAAAAAACTGAGTTGCCACAATGAGAGTTCTTTATTTGTGAGATAAGACACATATTGTATATACGCTTTGGCTGCTTCAGCAGCCAATCAAAATTTAATTTCCTCAACACATGGTTAGTGGAATTCAAATAGCTACCAAAATCTTCATGGACGTGTACCTCAAAACTTTTGTGATGATTGTATCAAAGCTGACTGTTCATTCTCCTAAGGACTGGGATTTCATTTGCCAGTCCAGAGCTAGGGAGTAGACTCTGGATTATAAGATTTTTTTTTCTTTTGCCTTTGGATTCTTGTCTGTCATGATTTCCTCTCCTTTATAATGGTCAAGTCTTATATGATCCTGATTGTGGTTCCTTGGTTCTTGAACTTTTTCTTCCTCTTTATTTATGGCAGTTTTTCCCCTTTGACCTAGAAGCTCTGGATTTTGTCAGGAAATTTTCTTTTGGGGGATTTTTAAGAAGGTATGACCTTCAGTTTCAGCATTTACTTTGTCCTCTGGTTTTAATAGATTTGGGCTGTCCTTATTTATGATTTCTTGAAATGTGATATTCAGAATTCTTTTTAATAGGTCATGATTTTCAGGGAAGACTGATGATCCTAAAATTGTCTTATTGGTTATTTTTGATCACAGATACCTTACATTTTCTTCTATTTTTTATCTTTAGCTTTTGTTCTAACATTTCTTCTCTCATAGAGTCACTGATTTTTCCATTTGGGTCATTCTAATTTTCAGCTCTAGTTCCTAATGACCCAGGAGGTTACTTTTCAAAATACTCTACTCTAATTTTTGTGTTCCTCAGTACAAAGACCCATGGTCTTCATATAGCCCTGGAGCATCTCATCTGTAGTGTCAGGCTCCTGGTTTATTTAGCTGTGTTCTCTGTAGATTTTCTGGAAGAATTCCTTTTCCAAAGCCTGAAGGTTTCTGGTTATTTCTTGTAGAACCCTGGGCTGGATGAAGACACTTACTATGGTTTCTTTCTGCACTTTTTGACAGTCTAGAAATCTTTCTTGGTCTTTGCTGAAGTATATGTGTGTGAGACAGGACTTTTTTTTTAACCATCCATGCAACCATCTTAACAGGCAATTGTCACCCGTCTTCTAAATAGTTATTCATCACAATACTGGTCACACAGAAGTCACTCCGTAAATGCTTATGGATTCATTAATAAGAAGGTCTTGGCAGAGTTTAATCCTATAGCACTACCAGTGAAGCCAGTATCTGATCACTAGGTTGAAGTCTCTGACTTAGCCAGCTGGAAGTTTGCTGGGTAACAATGCATAACAGCACATGAAACAATGGTATCAGAATCCTAAGACACAGGGTTTCTGGTTCTCCAGTAAATGAACTGGTTCAGTTCTTTAACTGGGGTAATGCATGATACCATTCATTTATTTAGGCTGGTCTTTCACTCCTCATTCTGTTCTATGAATTGATACCTCAAAGCCTGCTATGACTCAAGCCTACCATTTATGATGCTTTGTTGCTCCTGTCGTTGGGCTTTTTACAAATACATTGGGTCACATATATATAGCTTACTTTTTCAGGGTATCTCAAATCCTGGAGACTCTCAGAGTGTTTTGCAAAATCAACATAGTAATTATCACACTCATAAAATGTGGCTTCCTTCAAGGTAGTCTGGCAGTAATACCATTCAAGAGAATTACCACCTTGTTTTGGCTCCAA
Organism: Pseudocheirus occidentalis; assembly: GCA_028646575.1. NCBI lineage: Eukaryota > Metazoa > Chordata > Mammalia > Diprotodontia > Pseudocheiridae > Pseudocheirus > Pseudocheirus occidentalis. The sequence continues at coordinate 260,776,520 of CM053593.1, forward strand.
AAGGAAGTATGCTTAATCAAGTTAATATTGCAGGGGGAATTTTAAGAGCAAGTTTTCCTTGAAACTAGAAACGATCATTACTGGCCACTCCAGAGCAATGTATAAGAAATGACCTTCTAGTAAATAACGCATTGTTTACATTAGCATTCTCAAACTCTGAGGCTGACCAGCCTCCCTAAGAGATGCTCCTAGTTCTTCCAAAACAGACTTAAATAAGTTCAAATCAATGCCAAAGGGAAGATCTCTTCTCACTTGCTTAATCATTTCTGTTTTGAGCTCAGCTCAAGCCCAATTGTCTATTGTAAACTGACTGCTCAGTCAGTACATGGCCCTGAGTAAACTGAGCTCTTGGTGTGAAGGAGCCATCACAGTTAGGATGAAACACGAAACCCTTTGTTCTGTTCCACAATAGAAAGGATGTAGGCAAAATCTTTTCTTTCCCTTCTGAACACTTTCTTTTCCCTGGAGAAGCTGAGTTTATTCTTTGCTTAAAAGATGCTCCATAAAGTGAATTAATTATGCTATAACTTTTCATTTAAAGGAAAGAAACTATCTTCTGGGTGTTCTGTAATCCCCCACCCCCACCCTGCCCCCAGCATCTTTTTCCTCCCCAACTCCCCTAACAACACTCAGGGAATAGCGATATAAATGAGTACTGATCCTGTGATTTAATTGGCATAGGGAACTGGGTGAAGATTCATTCTCCTTCTTCCAGTGCATGTTGGCACCTTATCTGGAAATTATAGACTTAACGAGTTGACTAGATGACTGAGATATTATAAGAATATGATTTTTTTCTAGGTTGAACAAGGGTTATTTTAAGGAATATGTTTATAGATACCTTTCTGGTCACAGATGACCACGTAGGAGTTTTGGGGACTGCTTCCAACCACAGAGGTACCCAATGCTGAAAAGACATCGTTTTTCTATGCCTAAGTTAGCAAACCCTAAGTGGTTCCATGGGCCTTTCCACCCTGTGACATGGGTGCGTGAGGTCATTTGCAATACGATTTTAAAATTTAAAAGAAGAGATAGCTTTCTATCTGATATTATTTTCCTTGAGCTTTCCAGATAGCATCACATGACCCAGAGATTTCTACTGAGGACTGGGAAAGAACTGCCCTTTCTTGACCTTAGGTTTGTGGTCATTGTGCTTAAATAACAATTAGTACAGGAACATTCAACTAGGTGAATTTGCTCTTGAGATACTTTTTTCTGCTTTTGCAGAATAGGTCCCTGGTGTCTTTTTTCTACAGCATCTCAATGTTGGAAAAATCAGTTCTTGAAGGTGATTGAGAGGATACTATTCCATTGTAGGAATTTTTCTGTTTCCCTGGTTGTGGAGTTTATTATTAACCTTATTCCTTTTCCACAGTCATTTTTGCCCTGCAATCTTTTTCCTGGTTCAATGGCCACTCAGTTTTCTGGATGCCAGTTGCCTCCAGGAACTCTGTTTCCTCTTCTCTCGAGGCAAGATGCTCTCTAAGCACCAAATCTCTGTACATTATACACATTGTAAGGTTCACATCTCTGCTTATAAAGAAAGGATCTATGTTCCTCCATGGAAGCATTCTTCAGTGGGGTCTCCTCTTACCACTAAAACAAGATTTATCACTTTCTCTCCATTTTAGTCCCTCCCTTTGTCTTCTCACCTATTCTCCTATAGGCTTTCTTCCAGAGAGACTATGGGAGCTATATTCTCTTCATTGTTAACCCTAGATTTAGATACATGACTATTCCTGTCTTTTTTTCCCCTATCCTCTTTTTATGCATTCTCCCAATCTGTGAATGTGTCCCACAAAACCATGATCTACTTATGGGTAAGTTGTTGTCGCCAGGTTTAATTGATGTTATTTCAGGTCTGTTTCTCCACCATAACTTCTTCTATTTGTTTTCTGTTTTTTACTTTGTCTCCATGTACACATTCTGAAAGAAATCTAAATAGTCTCTTTAGTATTATTTTGTTGTTATCTTGGTCTTGACTTGTTTATCTTTTTAGTATTTATATTGTATTGGGTGTCTGAAAAGCAGATAGTTGGTTTAGGTCTGGTTTTGTTTAGAGTATTTTTTTTCAAATGTCTTTTTATTATTGAACGCTGATTTTTTTAAATTTATGGTTAGGCTTAGGTTTTCAGGGAAAGTTATCTTGAATAGCATCTTTAGCTCATTTTTCTCTTCCAGAACATATTATTCCACTCCCTTCTGCAGTTTCTGGTTGGTACAGAATAGTCTTGTGTTATTCAAATTTCCTTCTTTTTATATTTGAAGGACTTTTTCTTGATTGCTTACAGAATTTGTTGTTAGTGGAATAGTTAAATTTAAGCACTATGTGTCTTGAAGTTTGCAGCACAGGATTTTTTTTTCCTGGAGGCAATCTGTGGATTCTTTTAATTGGCTATTTTGTTTTCTGTGCTCACAAGTTCTGGGAAGTTTTCTTGTATTATTTCTTGCATAATGGCATTCATGTTTTCTGACAGCATTGTTGGAGACCTATAATCTACAAGTTGTTTCTGTGAATCCTGTCTTCAAGATCATGTGTTTTGCTTGTATGGAGATCATAACTTCTATTTAACATGATTACTTTTTGATTCTCTTTCAGATTGCTCTTCCCTTCTATGTAATTGTCTTCACAATCAATTATTCTCTTTTGACATCTCATTTCCCACTCAGACTTCATTGCTTTCTCTAGCCACACCCATTTTGGATTTCTTTGATTTTTTTCTCTCATGCTCCCAGTAAACTTACCATTGGAAAATCTTTCAATCCAATCAGTGTTGGTGCTCACACCTTATCAGTACCCTCTGTCTCTCTGATTGTAGGGTAGAACCATGAGCTCTTCAACTTCCATTTAAGAGGATAAGTGGGAAAGACAATTTCCCAGACATTTCCCCATCTCCCACTCAACTGCATTCATTTTGGAGTTTAACTTCTCTGGCTGCACTTATTTTGGATTTTTACTTTTACTTCTGAAGTTGTACTCATTTTGAATGTCTTTGACCACTATTCTTCCACATTTATATACCTTCCATCTTCTCCCCCCTTCCACTTTTCAGTCTTTTTTGGTGTGTTGTCTTTGCTCCTTGAGGGCCAGGGCTGTTTTTCTCTTTTGAATTTGTATCTCACTTTTTTGTTGTTATTGGCTTTTGCCACTATTGATTCAAATTTTTTTTTCTGCCAATTATTTCTGCTGTTCAGGCCATAAATTCCATTTTCAAAGTTCTTGTTTCTCTTGTAAACCATCTGGCAACATCTTATTGTAGTTTCATGCCCTCTTGGGAAACCACAGGTTTGTCTGCCTTGCAATATTTATTCAGAGATATCTGGACTCATCTAGCTGATCTGGAGTCCATCTTTCTTTCTGTTATTAGTATCTTCCCCACTGAATTATGTACTTATGCTAGAGATCTTTTACTGTTTTCTTCCTCCTGAGATCTTTTATCAATTTCAGTATTTTTTTCTTTATATTCCTCTATTGCTCACTTTTTTCTCTTTCTTTGATTCCTGTTTCTCTAGAGGATGATAAGTCTCTTTCTAGTTTGAATGTTTCCTGTTTCTCTGGCCTCAGTTTCCATCCTAAGTGATTTCTGAGGGGTATAGAAATGGTACCCAAATAGATGTTGTGTCTTTTGCTTCAGGCAGACCTAGCAGATGCATGTACCCTCTGGACTGTTCACAGACTGCTATGCTTCCATGATTCTATGAGTAGCCTTCTTTACTGTTAATTCATGGGGTTTTTATGTTATTAGAATTCTTGTCTTAGGCCATGGATTACAGCTAGCTGAAATTGCTTTATCTCTGAAACATAATGTCAAATTTGGGGAATTTTGGGAGGTAATGTGGATTAGAGGAAGCATCTTGTCTTTTATCTTGTTAGTCAGATGACCTAGAAGTAATTTTTTTTCCTGAATTTGCATTTGTTTTTTCTCTTGATATTGGTGAAGAAATATCTATCTTTAGTTGTATGTGTCTGGTCTTTGAGGCTGACTTATGAGTTCAAGATGTTGAGAAATCCTGAATCCCATGAAGTGGGATTTAAGTGACATAGTGAAATTTTCCCTGGCTTGGAGAAGACAGTAAGTGACAACAGGATTGGGTATTTTAGCAGCATACAAGTAATCTAGAGTTCCTTGGACAATGCAGAGCCAAGGTGGAATGCAGTGTCTAATTAGAAGTACTGCAAAGTGCTTTATGTCCTAAAGTGATCTAGGCTACCATTAATTCACCTTCTATTTTGTATGTTTTTGTATATCACAGTGAGGATTTGTATACATGGAAAATTTTGTTTCCAGGGAATTTTATACATGAACTCTTCTGTCCGATTAGCATAGGAACTTATTCATTAAGCAAATGAGATTGGAAGAGGTTGGTCTCCTTTCTCAGTACTGATAAAATATACAGGAATGAAATGTATGTTAGAACTGAGTGCTGACATTATTTATAGGATGGTAGGACTGGACGAGACTTCAGAAATCATGTGGTTCATTTCATTTCTTGCCTCTGTTCATTTGCATAAGGTATTCCCTATACAGCCAGCTTAAGTGAGCTAGAACAGCTAGGTGAAGTGGATACAGCCCCTGGAGTCTAGAAGACCTGAGTTTAAATTCAGTCTCAGACACTTACTAGCTGTGTGACCCTGGCCAATGAACTTAACCCTGTTTGCCTAAGTTTTCTCAACTGTAAAATGAGCTAGAGAAGGAAATGGTGAATCACTTCAGTATCTCTGTCAAGAAGCCCCCCAATGGGGTGACAAAAAGTCAGACATGACAGAAAACAACTAAGCAACATCAACAACTTCTTGTAACTGAAATGAACTCTTTCATGTCTAACATTTGGATTTTTTATTCTCTTCAAAGCTCCTCTGAGTGTCACATTCTCCATGAAGCCTTCCCTGGTTTGCTTAGGTGTTTGGTGCACACTCTCCTCAGCATAATTTATATTTGTTTGTTTATCTTTTGTATCACCATAAGTAGAATATAATCTCTTTAAGGCAGGGACAGTTTTGCTTTTCTTTGTATATTTCATGCCTCAGAAAGAGCCCTGTGCATAATAATTACTTAATAAATGCTTGCTGATTTGAATCTAGTGCCTTTGTTTTTTATAGATGAGAATACCAAGCCTCCAAGAGGAAAACAAAATGATCTGTTGGAAATCTGTTTTGGACATGCTGTTTATTTGACCTATGTAAGTACGTATTGTAGAATTTAAAGAAAAAAATGTTCCATGGAAAAGGTGAAGTGGGAGAAAAAGATTAATTTTAAAAATGCTCATTGCTTGGAAAAAAAACAACACAATCAAGTGACTCGTCCAAAGTCAAACAGTTAGTTAATGTAGTTTAGTTTATACTGAGGCTAAAACCCAGATCTTCAGACTCCAAGGTCAATGTGCCTTTCAGTACATTTTATTTGTTATTATTTAGAAGAGGATAAAAAAGATCTACAAATAATTTAGAAATGATTCCACAAATCATAGGAGTTTTATGGATGTTGTAATGGGCGTAAAGAATAAATTAGTACGCTTTTCAAAGTGCTGGAAAAAAGAAAACTTTAAAATGCCTGGAAGAAAAACGTTTAGAAAAAAAGATTTTTAATTTGACTCTATCTTCAAACTCTTTGCTAAAGTCAAATGTCCATATCATGGACTATTCTGAAAAGGCTCCCTATTATACAAGGGCCTTGTGTATGCTTCTGTGCTCAGCCATCCACATATCAAAATGGGGTACTATTCGGTTCAATATCATTTGCATGGAAACATAGTAATAGTGCATGTAATTTTGGAGTCCAGGTTGAGGCCTCTTTTCTAATTTGGCCCATAGTGGTCAGACCTTGAAATATATAACACTATATGCAATTTGGAGTTCCCCCAGGCCTTTGCAGGAATGCCATCTTAATCAGACTTGTATGACTTCTCCGGTAACTTCACAGCATGCTCTTATTTCTTATGCAGGAACCTGTAAAAATCTAAATAGAAAGTATCTCTTTAAATTATGCTATTTTAGGTTCCTGTTTCCTATAGTTTTTCTTTAGGAAAACTTTTGCCTCTGGAAACGAAAACCTCAGCTCATCATAAAAAAGGGTATACTCAGGCAAAATATGTTTTCTATATTTTGTACTGATGTTTTATACATTAGCAAATGTGTGTGTAGTATATGTCTAAATCAAAAAGGGAAATTTGGAGGTGCATTGCTGAGAGGGTCCATCTGGAGTTTTTGCAAATAAGGATTATAAGCCAAACTCCAGTATGAACACTCAACCTGTGCCAAAAAAGACAAGTGACCAACTGTATGCCTGACAACTGGAACTGACACAGATGCTCATAGAATAAAGAAGCAGTTTATATCTTTACTGGACTATAGTCTTCAATCAAAAATAAAATAGAAAGGAAAAGTTCCAGAAAGAAATTCATTTTTTAAGAATATGAAAAGACATGGACAAAAAACTTCACAAAAAAACAAACACACTTAAAAAATTTGCTTAAAGAATATACAATAAATTGTTGATGCTGGGAAGGTTAAGACTGGTTGAGTTTGGGAGTTCTTTGCTATGCTAGGGCTAAAGCCAATTGGGTGTCTAAACTAAGTCTTGGACCAGTATGGTGAGCCCCCAGGAACAAAGGGCCACCATGTTGCCTAAGGAGGGGTGAACCAGCCCAAATTAAAATAATGGATCAGGTCAAAACTTCAGTGCCAATCAGTTTTGGATTTGGGCCCATAAGTGATTGCTCCACTTCTGATCTGGATGAGATAAAGAGACCCAGCATCCCAAAATGAAATCTTTTTTTCAAAGTACACACAGTAATTGTAAAATACCTTCTACATGTAATATGTTGCTTTAGAGATTCCAGAATACTTTACAAACCTCCATTCTAGAAATCTTAGAAATATCACTATTAGATCATGAAGAATATGAGAGCAGAGATGGGAATTTAATTGATCTTTGTATCTTTTCCAGAGCCTCTTAACACTGTGAACATTTAGTACATGTTTGCTTAAATGAATGGAATATATAATGCACGTATGCTGATTTTTCTTATTTTCTTGGAGCTTTTGACATTTTCTTTGTTGTTGTTAATGAGATGCTATTGAGTTGACTTCATGACTTGCTTTTCTAAAACCGTAAGGATCTAGGAAGGCCAATTCCTTTTTTCTCACAGATCCCAAAGTTAAGTAAAGTGCAACAAACTCTTCTATTCCCTGAATGGGTCATTCCTTCTAGTCATTATCTATACAAAAGGGGGTTTGCTTTGTTAGAGAGCCACATTGGAAGCACATCACAGTGGAAGAAACATAAAACTGATTTTGAAGACCTATTCCTGACTCTCCTGATGAGTCACCTCATCTATTTAGATTTCAGGTTCTTCGTCCATAGAGATGTCCTGGAGATGATCTAGAAAATACCTTCTAGCTCTAAGTACTACTCTTCTATGAAAACTTAAACAGCAAAGTGTTAAAGTTTTTTTATACACATTAGGTCCTGGATAAAAATCAGCATAACATAGAGGAGAGTGAGCCAGTCAGTCTTAACAGCAGGAAGACCTGGATTTGAATCCAGCCTCTGCCATACATCAGCAAATCACTTAACCTTTCAGTGTCTCGGTCAACTTTATATGCTGATCTACATTGATAGAAAGAATTTTCTACCCCCCCAAAGAAATCACAAGTCCAGACTGTGCCTCTCCCCCTGCATGGCCCCTACCCCCCCCCCCCCAGTCTACTGTTTCTAAAAAAAACTAAATCTAAGTGTGCACTCTCTGGGCCTCAGTTTCTCATTAGCAAAATAAAGGAGTTAGATAATATGGTCTGGGAGGTATTTGGAAGGTTTGTGTGGAGAATTTGAGAAGGGTTATTCCATATATGAGAGCCTTAAATACTTTGCAATTTTGATTGAAAGTTACTGTTTTTTTTTTTAATTTTTTTTGGAGGGCAATTGGGGTTAAGTGACTTGCCCAAGGTCACATGGCTAGTTTTTGGGTAGAGTTTCTGAGGCCGGATTTGAACTCAGGTCCTTCTGACTCCAAGGCTGGTGCTTTATTGACTGTGCCACCTAGCCGCCCCCAAATGTTACTGTTAACTATTTTAAAATTTTGTTTTGTTTTTCTAGCCAGGAACTTTTTGGCTCTAGGATGAAGACTGACTGGGTCTCATTGAGGTGATAAATGAGTTTATATTTGTACTTCCTATCTTGGTTACTGATGCCAGTTTGGATCAAATCCAAGTTCTTACCTGCAAACTTTAATTGGATGTACATGTAAATATAACAGAAAGTATTAGAATTCTTTCCTTCCCACAAAGCAGAAATTTCTAATCTTGTCAAATATTAGAGCTCCAGAGTGCAAATTTACTTCACTGACACTGGGCATGACAGGAATTTTCTTTCATTCGACTCTCCCATTGGATTTGGATTTGGTCCAGTATTGTCTGGCACATTTGTCTGGCATATCTACTGCAAAGTGCTTTACAGTTATCTTTATTAGTTATTCCTGACAGCCATGCTGTAGACTTGGTTAATTATATTCTCTCCATTTCGTAGGTGAGGATACTGAGGCACAGGGTAATTGATCAAGTCAAAATAAGGAGCCACATTCATTCTTTATCCCAAAATGTAGAAGGGAATGGTCTTTGGTGAATATCTGATTGTCTCATTCTCCTTATCATACATAGTCACTCAAGTCTCAAAGACTGTTATTAAGAAAGATAGCATGTATTCTGGGGATAGGATGGAGACAGTGGTGTTTATTTAAATATACTCTGACTTTGACCTGCTCCTGAAAGTCACACTTAAGTATAGTAAGACAGTTTTTATGTGTTATCAAAATAATGATTTTATTTACAATTTAATAAAAATAAAGGCAAAAAGACAATTCAGTGGATTGACTGAATAGAAAAGTTGGTCAAATTAGCTGCTTGCTGTTGTATAGGCAAAATAATTGGTTGTTTGAATTGAAAAGTTTTCTACTGAATTGAGTTGCTATGACATGACATGACTTTTCTTTAGGCAGGTGGGCCAGGATCCAGACCCTATATTTTCATCTAAAGAGCAAATTCCTGATGTGGAAATTCCCCACACCAGAGATCAACTTTAATTCATACTTTTAAAAAAGAGTTGCTTAGGACATTGGAAGGTTAAGCAACTTCTCCATGCTAATACAAACAGTATTGTCAGAAGAAAGACATGAGTGAGTCCAATCTGATGTGAAGGACAGTCCATGCACTATCCCATGCCATCTCTTTTGATATTACCATAGAGTCTCTCTGTCTCTCTCTCATATATACATATATAGATACTTTATATATATATATATACATATATGTATACGCATATACATATTTGTGTGAATGTGTGATTTTCTGTCCCTCCTTTCCCACTGTCATGCCATAAGAACCAGAATATAGATCCTGGGCAGAGGACTGTAGTGGCTGTTTACTTTGGGAAACCTCAAAGGATCAAAGAATCTGAGAGAGGATGGCAAACTGCTGGTGTTAGTTTAGATATAATGGGGAAAATGGAGTCTAGTGAAGCATAGATAGAAATCATTGGATTACATTAGGTTAGAAATTAGTATTCTATTTGTGACGTGAAACAGACACTATAAATAGCTGGATTCAAACTGCTACCTTTTTTCATTGAGTTGAAAAGACATCCTCAAGCAATGCTACTAATTTTGGAGAGAATAACCCAACCATTCGAGTTTCTCAAGGCTGACAATTTCTCTTTTAAGTCATTTAATCCCACATTTAATATTTTTGAAAATTGCCACTGGTATAAAGGAATCAAACTGATTACATGCATATCTAATACACATACATACATATATGTGGATATATATACACACACATTTTATATGCCTCCATATGCATATACACATGTGTTTGTGTGTGTATGTGTGTATGACAGAGGCTAAGTTTGGGCATGACAAGTAAAGGAAGGAGTAAAGGAATTATTTGGCATTTGTCTAAAATGCCCAGATTGTTGAGACAAAAGCATGTTTTGGTTTAAATCATATTAATAATTACCTCAACTTTCCATTTCCTTTTTTTCTGTGTAAATAGTAGTTAAAAAGAAAAGAGTTGGAATCTTTTTAACAGTTCAGTGTTTCTAAATAGTGCATGTTTATGTTCTCTAATATGCCCATCAATTCTACTACTCTAAAAATAAAATGATATGTATTAAACAGGTGCTCTTTAAGAATCTTTATAGATTTCACAATCCTGCATGTGTTGTAATTGTCATAGCATTGCATTGATCTACTCCTTCCCATAGGTTATGTAATGCAATCTTTCTGTATCTCTAAAAATGTGCATTTCTTGATGATTGATACACTCTGTGTTATGGAGTTGATGTCCTTTCTGCACAACACAGGTGCATGATGAATCTCCATTTGAGGAACACTATTATTTACTGCCAAGGTTATTTCATAAATTCCGTTTTGTACCCCTAATTCAGAATCATATGCTTTGTACTGTGAGCAGCCTGTTATTAAATCTCACATTTCTCAAGCAAATGTAGCTTCACTAAAAGACACATTTAATAGATTGGCTTTATTCTACTACCTAAGTGTTGAAGTATTGTTTTATTATACATTAAGAAATGTGATTATGTGTGATGATGTCTTCTGATTATGTCAACATATGAGTACCACCTTTCATTTCCAGCTTTAATCTGGGTGTAGATAACTTTTTAATTTTCCAGGGAATTTGTTAATAAGGTTTGTGAAATATTTTAAGTCTGCAGCTGAAGGAAGAAAGTTTAAAATTGGGGAACAGATCAGTATGAAAATTCAGTCTGAGTGGGAGATGCCAAACACTACGAAAATGGTACAATGTGTGACTAGATTACCTAGTTCACTTTTCTCAAAACGTAAAGAAATCACGCCAAAATTTACTACTATATAATACTTTTATACATCCGTGACCTATCATCTGATTCTATCCTTTAAAGTTCCCAAATGGATATTCCAAAACAGGCCCCGAATTTTTGAGAGCATAAGCTACATGAAACAAAGATAAAAACTTTCAGGATTTAAATGGGAAGAAGAGAGCAGAAACTCAAGATTTGACTCATGCTGAGATATTGTTTTCTTCATGAAGCCTTCCCTGATTTCCCTTCTTCAATATGGAAATGAAGATATCCTAAAAGGAACTCTTACAACAGTCCATAGCATTATAGATTTATATATTTAGAGATGGAAGGGATCTCAAAGGCCATCTAGTCTAGAAACCAGTTGTATCAATAATGAGATATTCACAACACCCATGATGGTTATGAATATGCTGGTATAGTTTTGGATCACAAAATGTAGCAAACTCTCCACATGGAAGGCAGAACCAAGGTCTTTATTCAGAAACCATAACACTGAGT
>CM053593.1:260788373-260808115 GCA_028646575.1 Pseudocheirus occidentalis
CTCAGCATCGCACAGTTAAAAGACAACTCTACAAGTCTCAGGATGGAAGGCGATGTCTACATTCAGAGAAAGACCCAGAAAGATCAGAGTTTAAAAGGAGACTGAAGCAATGCATGCTATCATTCTTTTCTATGTTTGGCTTTTGTTTCTCTTTTCTCACTGTTCACTCCATTGGCTATAATACCTATACAACCAGACTATTGTACAATGTGAAAGAGCTTGCAGATCCTATACATGATTGTATGCCACCATGGCGGAGGTGGGTGCTGGGGAGGAAGGGGAGAAAAATCTGAAACTCAAGTGACTCTAGAACTGAATCTTGTAACCTAAAAGTAAACAAACAAGTCAATAAAATTAAATTAAATTAAATATATATATATATATATAATTACTAGTACTGAGTATATTCCTTCTCTCTCAACACTTTCTTGATTGTAAAAAGGAGAAAAGGAGAAAAGCTAGGGAAAAGTATAAAAGTACAGGACGGAAGAAAATACATAATAAATATAACTTATGAATATGAATGGGATAAATTCACCCATAAAACAAAAGAGGAAAACAAAATAAATTAGAAAGCAGGAGCCAGAATGCTGTATATAAGAAACATGTAAAATATAAAAATTCAAACAGAGTTCAAATGAAGGACTGGAACAAAATGTATTAAGCTTTAGCTAAACTTAAAAAAAAAAGTCATGATAGCAGTTATGATCTCAGACAAAACAATAAAAAATAGGCTTTTAAAAAGAAAGATAAAAAAGAAAACTAAATTATGCTGAAAGGTGCCATGGTAAAGAATTAATATTCAATGCTTGTCATACTGCACCAAATGGTCTAGCACCTAAATATTTAAAGGAAAAGTTAATTTCCGAGAAGGAACAGACAACAAACTAAAATAGCTGAGGGTCTCAATGCACCTTTTATCAGAGACAGACAAATCTAACCAAAAGATTAAACAAGAAGGAAATTAAGAACAGGATCAGAACCTTAGAAAAATTAGAGATGACTGAACTGGATATACAACTTTCAAAAAAAGAAAAGAAAAAAATGAACAAATAAAAAAAAACCCACTCTCCTTTTTAGCTTCCATGACATCTTCCAAGTCTCAGCTAAAATCCTACCTTCTACAAGAAATCTTTCTTGGTTAACAACACTCGCTCCCCCTTTAATATTAGTACTTTCCTTGTGAAGTTACCTCCAACTTATCCTTTATTTATTATATCTGCACATAGTTGCAAAAACAAACCAAAACCCTAGCTTTGCAAATAATCTCTTTAGTTCTGGTTTTCTTTCTAAAAAAGATGCTTCAGATGTCTCTTTATTATTGAATTTCTATCTTTTTTTTCATTCATGGATAATCTCAGATTTCTATGGTAGATCGCCCTGGATTGCATCCTGAGCTCCACTGCTCTTAGGAACATATTATTCCATTTCCCTCATCTTTTCCCACATTATTCAAACTTCCTTCTCTTTTTATTTCAATCTTTCTCCTGATGGCTTACAGAATTCATTATTTCTAAATTGAATGGCTAAATTCAACCATTATGTATCTTGTTGCTTGCAGCCTTCTTTTTTTTCTCTTTTATGAAGGTATTTAATTCTTTAATTGGCATTTCATTTTCTGTATTCTAAAGTTCTTGGCAGATCTATTATTTCCTGCACTGTGATGTTAATATGTTTTTGTCCTGTCACATACTTCTGGTAGATATATGATCCTGAGATTCTCTCTGAATTTTGTCTTTAAGTTAAATATGTTTTGCTTGGATAGTGAGTATGTTTTCTATTAAAGTTACTGTTTCTCACTATTTTCTTCTAGATTGTCCTTTACTTCTATTCGCTTTCCCATTCTATGTTCTGTTTTTCTTTTCTTTGATGAGATTTGCCATTGAAGATTACAATTTTTCTTTTCTGCCCATTATTTTTACTTGGCAGGCCACACATTTACTCTCATAATTCTCATTTCTCTTTCAAATTGCTTAGAAACAGGTGTATTGTAGTCCCATGTTCTCTTCACCTTCCACAGTCCTTTGTCTCATCAAATGTTGGAGCATTTTTCTTCGTTTTGCAGCATTTATGCATATATCCCTAAACTCATTTACTTGATCTGAAGGCCACATAGCTTTCTATTAATATTATTTAAAATTTAAAAACTTACAAATAAGCCTAAAATAAGTACAAAAGAGGCAATATTAAAAATATTAAAAATTAGAGAGGAAGAAATAAATTAGAAACAAAAAATAGAAATTATAAATAAAACTAAAATATAGTTCTTTGAAAAGACCAATAATTGATAGCTAATCTGGTTAAAAAGAAGAGAACAGAAAACAAAATCAATAAAATAACAAATGAACAAGATGAAATCACAACAAAACCTGAAGAAAAAAAGGATAATCAGAACATATTATACATAGTTACGTTCTAACAAAACTAAAAATACTTCAAAAGAAATAGAGGAGTATCTTTAAAAATATAAAATACCCATACTATTAGAAGACTGGTAAGAAATATTAAATAATTCAATCTCAAAAAAGGAAAAAGACCTAGCTATTAAAAAAAATCTCCTGGTCCTGCTGCATTCCCCTAAGAATTCTAGCAATTTTTTAAAGAATAGTTAGTATTCATACTTCAAAAGTTATTCTCAAAAACAGCAAAAGAAAGAACTGTACCAGGATCTTTTTATGACATAAATTTGTCCTAATACTTAAACCAGGGACAGATAAAACATAGAAATAAAATTATCATTCAATATTATTAATGAACATTGACTCAGACATTTTAAACAGAATACCATCCAACAGCCTATAGCAACTTATCCAAGAGGACACTGATTATGATCATGTGGGATTTATATCAGGGATGCAAAGATGGTTCAACATTAGGAAAACAATCAATATAACTAAAAATCAAGACATCCAAAACACCATGAACATCTCAATAGATGTAGTTGCCTTTGACAAAGTACACTACTCTTTTCTGCTAAAAGTCCTACAATGTATAGGCATAGAGGGACTTTTAAAAAATTATACACACATATACACATACATATGTAGCTGTATAGATATAAAGAGATATAAATTGTTTATCTGAAATTAAAGCAAGCATCCTATGCAACGGGAATACACTAGAATCTTTCCCAATATAACTATAGGAGTAAAACAAGGATCCCCATCCTCCCCACTATTATTTGATAGGGCTTCCAACATCAATAAGGTAAGGAAAAAACTAAAGGAATAAAGATATATGAGAAAAAAATAAAATTATCTATGTTAGCTGATGATATGATGGTTTTTTAGAAAATTCTAATAATTCTGTAGGAACAAAGGGAGAAAAGCACTTCCAGACCTCAAATTATGTTAAGAAGCATCAGTAGTCAAAATTCTCTGGCACTGGTTAAAAAATAGAGAAACATCAATGGAACAGTCTTGACAGGAGAGAAGCAGAAATAATAGATCTCGATAACACAGTGTTTGGTAAAATGTAAAACATAAACAATCAACCAGGAAAAAACTAATTTCATAAAAACTTCTGGGAAAACTAGAAAACAGTCTTGCAGAAATTAGGCTTAGACCAATACTTTACCCCATATTCCACAGAATTTAGAATGCAAATAGATACACAACCTTAATATTAAAGATCACACTATAAAAAAGTTAGAAGGGAAATTGATCATAAATCTCTCACAGCTAGAGGTAGATGTATTCTTAACCAAATAAGAGAAAGAGGCAATTACAAAAGATAAAACAGATAACTTTGATTACTTAAAACTAAAAGCTTCTGACAGATAAAATTAACGCACCATGCATAAGAAAGGAAACAGTCAAATGCGGGGAAAAATCTTTATATCAAATTCCTCTGATAAAGGTTTCATATCCAAGAAATATAAACAATAAATAAATGTACATATATGCAGGGGCAGCTAGGTGGTGCAGTGAATAGAGCATCAGCCCTGGAGTCAAAAGGACCTGAGTTCAAATCTGACCTCAGACACCTGACACACTAGCCGTGTGACCTTGGGCCATGTCACTTAACCCCAATTACCCTGTCTTCCCCCCTCCAAAAAAGCAAAAATAAATGTACACATGTGCATATATATAAATATATATATGTGTATGTATATATATATTATATATGTAAATACATAAAGCTAATATCCTTTCCCCAATAGATAAATGGTCAAAGTGTAAGATCACATAGTTCTCAAAAGAAATGCAAAAAATTCACAGTCAGATGAAATCCAAATCACTCTAAATCATTAACAAAACAATTTAAAACAAAAACACCTGAAATTTCACCTCACACCCTGAAAATTGGCAAAAATCACAAAATATGATAATAGTCAATATTGGAGATGTTGTCAAATGACAGGCATGCTACTACATTGTTGGTGGAGCTGTGAAAGAGTAGAACCATTTTGGAAAGCAATTTGGAATTTTGAAAATAAAGTGACAAAAATGTTCATACCCTTTGAACCAGAGATTCCGCCACCGATCTCATACATCAAGGAAAACATCTGTAAGAAAAAAAAAACCCTATATACACTAAAATATTTATACAGCAGCACATTTTGTGATAGCTAAAAATTAGAAACACAGTAGATGTCCATCAATTGGGCATTTGGCAACTGCCAACAAATTATGGCAAGTGAATGGAATGGAATGAATGTACTGTGCAGTACAAAATTATGTGATGAATACAGAAGCATGGAAAGATCTATATGAACTGATGCAGCATAAAGTAGAGTCAAGACAAATGATATACGTTGGAAATAGAACACTGTACATGGAAAGAACTTTATAACAAAAAATCAAAAGAAAATCTAACAAAATTAATGAAGATCAAATAGGACTCAATTAAAGAGGTATGAGAGGATATCCCCTTTGTGACTGAAAGGTCCACAAGTGTTATACACTGCACACATTTTTCTGGACTTTTAAAATGTTTAATCAGTTTTACTGATTTTTTTTCCTTCATTTAAAAACACTTTTTTAAATGGGGTGGCTCTCAGGTAGGAATAGGGGGAGGTATACGTAGGATAATTATGATGATGTAAGACATAGAAGATATCAATAAAAATTTATTTTAAAAAAGGGAAAAAATTATTAGCTGCACTGCTTATGACAGAGCAAGGTAGAAGGAGGAAAAAGAGAAGGGGTAGAGTAATGAAGTAGCTTTACTCCTTACCAAGATTAACCTCTACTTGTTCAAGTGATTTCATTCTATCCCATCTCCTCCAAAGAGATTACCCCTTCTGTCATTCCCACTCTTTCACTTATTTTCAATCTATTTACTAGCTCATTCTTTACTTCCTACAAACATGTCCACACCTCCCTTATCCTCAAAAAATCTTCACTTGACCCTTCTATCCCTGCTATCATCCTGTATCTCTTCTGCCTCTTAACACTAAATTCCCTGAAAAAGTTATCTCCAATAGGTGCCTCCACTTTATCTTCTTAACCCTTTAACCACACTTCTTAACCCTTTAAAATAAAACCTCCTACATTATCATTCTACCTAAACCACTCTCCAAAGTTACTAATGATCTCTTAGTTGACACATTCAATAGCTCTTTTTCTATCCTCATTCTCCTTGACTTCTGCAGTCTTTGATATTTTGTTGGTTATTCTCTCCTTGATGTTCTCTTTTCTCCAGATTTTCAGGATACTATTATCTCCTGGTTTTCATCCTACCTATCTGACCACTCCTTCTCTGTCTGCTTTGCTGGATCTTCTTCCAGATTATGCCCTCTAATGGTAAACACCTCTCAGGATTCTGTCTTGGGCTCTCTTCTCTTCTCCCTCTAAACTACTACTTCACTTAGTGATCTCATCAGTTCCCATGGATTTAATTACTATCTCTATACTGATGCCTCTCAAATCTACCTATCCTGCTCCAGACTCTCTGCTGACCTCCAATTCCCCATCTCCAAATACCTTTTAGACATCTCCAACTGGTAACTAGTAGATACCTTAAAGTCAATATGTCCAAAACTGAACTCATTATCTTTGCTCGTAAAACTCCCCACACATACACCCTCACCATTAACTGTAAGAGAGCAGTTATCATCTTCCCAGTCCCTCAGACACACAACCTAGGAGCCATGCTTGATTCCTCATTCTCTCTCACCACCACCACCACCACCCCTGCTCCTCCACCCCTCCTCTCCAAGCTGTTGCCAATGCCTATAGATTTCACCTTTGCAACATCTCTCCAAAACCACTCCAGAGCAGGCCTCATAACCTCTATTGCAATATTAATTATTGTTGTAATAACCTCCTTGTGAGTCTGGCTGCCTCAAGTCTCTCCCATTCTAATTCATTCCCTCATCCCTCACTACAACGATTTTTCTAAAATGTAGGTTCAACCACATGACTCCCCTAATGCAATAATCTCCTATGGCTCCCTAATTCCTCCAAGATCAAATATAAAATGCCCTGGTTGGCATTCAATGCCCTTTATAAACTAGCTTCCCTCTCCCCAACTTTTCAGTCTTCTTACACCTTAGTCCCCAACACATACTCTTCAATCCAAATTCCCTTCTGTATCTGGATGTTCCACAAACAACAGACTTCATCTTGCAGCTCCAGGCATTTTTTCTGGCTGTACCTCCAGTTTAGAATGCTCCCCATCCTCCCCTCTGCCTACTCACCTATCTGACTTCCATTAGGTCCCAACTAAAATCCTTTCTTTTACTGAAAAATCTTCCCCAACCCCTCTTAATTCTAGTGCCTTCCCTGTATTATTTCCTATTTATTCTATGAATAGCTGTAATGCCAAGCAAAGATAACTTCCAAGGTTGTTGGATAACCAGCATAGCAAACCCCATTTATTCAGTGACAGATTAAGGAAAACATTCACAGAGCAGAGAAAATCAAAATACAGTGTTAACTCATTCCAGCACACCAGCTTATTTTCAAATAACTGAAATCCCCTGCTTGTATTATACCATGCCTCTCTTTGCCAATTTCAAAGCTGTTTCCTAATTCATCTATTTCATGAATTTTTCTCTTTTTGTACAAGTGATCTATACTCTAATGACAATTACTCTTGTTTTTGTATTCACTGGTATTAACCCAAAGGCTCTCCATCATGCTTCTACTTTCCGGTTCCTGAGGGTGAGATGGTGATTTCCAATTGACTCCAGGTTCCTAATCCCTATATATGGAGCACCACATACTCTGAGGTAGCTGAAGGGAAAATGAGGCTTTCACTCTAAGAGAAGCTGCTTAATTTTCTTTTCCTTTTTCTTTATTGCCTTTGGAAGGTGGTTTTGAAGACCAAGATTGTCCCTTGTTAAGTGCCAAATAAGTAAAACCTCTTCTAAATGGAATAAAATGTTGTTTGGTGAAGTTATATAATTGTATTTGGGCAATTATGTTTTCTGCATATATGTTTGGAACCTCATAAGACTGATGCCACATGAACTTGTTCTGTCAATCTTTAGACCAAGGAATTGGAGAAACCATTCAAAAATAATATTTAAGCCTCTTTGTTTAAGATTGGGTATATAGACATAAATTCAAAATGTACTCCAGCTAATTTGCTGAGGACTATAAATTTTAAAGAGGGGTGACAGGGGCAGTTAGGTGGCAAAGTGAGTAAGAGCACCAGCCCTGGAATCAGGAGGACCTGAGTTCAAATCTGACCTCAGATACTTAACACAAAACTAGCCATATGACCTCGGGCAAGTCACTTAACTCCAACTGCCCTACCTTCCCTCCTCCAAAAAGAAAAAAAAGAGGGGTGAAAGCTGAGAAAATAAAGTACATAGATTTGACAATGAATATTCAGACTCTGAAATATAACACTAATATTCCCTGTCCAGTCTGTCTAAGAGATCATGTGGAAACTTAAGGAGAACCAGATTTTAGCCATGATGACTCATGATGAAAAGGGGGAGCTACATTATATAAATGTGTGTATGTGTGTGTACATACACACAAAACCTTTTACCTATCCTCTTCCTTTTGAAAAAGGTATATATTTCTAAAGCCATATTACAGTTCTTCCTTCTTTTGACCAGTTCAGATGAGTGAAGTTCATGCATTAGCCACTCCCCTCCACTTCCTCCTCTCTGTGTGTATAGAAGTCTATTTGTATACCCCAAATAAATGAGATAATTTTCCCTAATTGTTCCATCCCCTCTCCCAAGTATTCCTTTTCCTCTTCTCTTTCCTTTCTTTTCTTAAGATCATCAAGGTACAATACAACCACTCCTAGGCCTTGTCTAATTGGACTCCTCCTATGGATCCTGATGATGATAGCATGCAGATGAAAAAAAGTATCATATATTTTATTATAAGTAGTTTATCTTTGTTTAGTATATTGACATCACTCATACTTAATGTTTCACATTTCTCTTCGGTTCTCTATTTGGACTTCAAAGTTTTTACACATCTGTAGTCTTTTCATTAGAAATGCCTGGAAAGGCGCAGTGATAGAGCACCAGCCCTGGCATCAGAAGGACCTGAGTTCAAATTCGGCCTCAGACACTTAACACTTACTAGTCATGTGACCTTAGGCAAGTCACTTAACCCCAATTTCCCTGTCTTCTCCCCTCCAAAAAGCAAAAAAAAAAAAAGCTTGGAAATCCTGTATTTCATTTTCGCCCCATACCATCATACTCGGTTTTGTTAGGCAAGTTATTAGCTGTAAGCCAATATCCTTTGCCTTCTGAAATACTGTAATTCAAGTTCTCTACTCCTTTATAGTGGCGGCTGCTAATCCCATTGCAGCTAAATCAAGCTGTGGCTCCTTTGTACTTGAATTCTTTCTTTCTGACTGCTTGCATTATTTTTTTTTCTCTGACCCCAAAGCTCTAGATTTTGGTTATCATGTTCCTGGGAGTTTTCATTTTGGAGTTATTGTTGTTGTTTTTTTAGATGATACTCAATACATTCTTTCTATTTGTTCTTTGCCCTCTAATTCTAAGAGATCTGGGGAATCTTCTGGGAATTCAAAGATAAAAAAGGCAGTCCCTGCCCGTGAGGAACTTACATTCTAAGCTTATCTACAAATGTAAACATAATACAAAATAAGGAGGAATAGAGGTAATGGAAAGATTCAAAGATAACTCTCTTTTAGGAGGGAGAGAAAGAACACCCTCATTTGAAAGGATTAGGAGTGTCTCTGGTTTCGAGATCTCTAAGGTCTCTCTCCAGTTTCCTTACTTCTGAAGAATCTTCACAGAGGGTGCAGAGAGAGTGTACCCCACTCAGGAAGAAATATAGAAACAAGAATGGTGTTTTCTCCAACATTTAATTTGAAAGACACCTCCCCCAAGATAGACAGAATTTAAATTATATCCATCAAGACCATCACAGACTACCCAATAATTCCAAGAAGCAATTGTTATCATAGGATAGATTTGAACGCACAATCATTTTGACTGAAAAACTGTAATGCAAATGCCATAAATATGGTATTATATCATCCACTATTCACTTAACAAAACAACTTGGGGAAAAGAATCGTTTTTGTTATTAATCTAAACCATTATGTGAAAGAAGTAATAGGTACAGTAGAATAAGCTTTGAACTTTGGAGTCAGAGGGCGTAGGGTCAAATCCCACTTCTGATGATCACTATCTGTGTGACTTTTGTCAGGTCACTTAACTTTTCTAGAGCTCAGTTTCCACCTTTTTAAAATTGGGGTGGTGGTGAACTAGATGGTCTCTAAGATCTCTTCCCACACTATTTTACATTTCCATGTCTTGGGCTGAGGCACAGCTGATATAGTGTTGAACTTGGTAGTCAGGAATACCTGAGTTTAAGTCCTACCAGACATTTACCAGCTGCGTGACCCTGGGCAAATCATTCAACTTCTCAGTGTCAATTTTTTCATCTGTAAAATAAGGATAGATACTGCTCATGGATAATAAACTGGGTCCAGGACTGATTAGTAGAGGAGTAGCCATGCATTTGGGAAATTTCACAGTGCTTTTAACAATCCCACGCTTTCCCCTAGAACAAAGGCATATCTTTTTAACATCAATATTGTTCTAATGTTGCTATATGATGAAAAGTAATAGACCAAAGCAACTGAAAGATTAAAGTCGAAAGATCATCCAAAGAGTAGTGGTAAAGCTAAAGATAGAAGGGATAAAGCTGTAGTCCTTGTGCAAAGATATAATCATAGAGACATAACTAAAAAAAGAAGCTGGGTTGGTCATATAGCAAAATTCAGGGTTGACTGAAAGAGAGCCTGAATAATCCATACATATCTATATAATGTTAAAAGAAATGGAAAAAGGTCCCCAGGATAGTAGGTAGAACCTCAATGAAGGATTTACGGGATGATATGCGTTGAAGTCCCACAAGATGAGAAGATGTGGATGGCTCATAATCTTTACCATGAAGAAAATGCCCACACTGATGAAATATCTATAAAATTCAAATTATATGTTCATTGTATTAAAACTTCCTATATTTAATGGCACTGCCTTAAAGCAATTATATCTAGGCTATAAGACATAAGCATAAAATATTTTGAACTGTGTTTAAATAATCAAGTAAATTAAAGTTCACACCAATTCTGTTCTGTAATTCTTGTACATTTAGATTTAAGCCAAAAATTTTATGTTTATTGCATAAGAGCAATGTCAGCACACAAGTAATATAAAAGCAGGAAATGTGTTCCTTGTACAGTTGATTAAATATATCAAGCAACGTTTTACACAAACCTTCCATTTGGAACTGTAAATAATTATATCAGTTCTCATTCTAGAGAACCTGAACTTGAAACATAAACAAAAACAGGTCAGGTGGAAAACACAGATCTCAGACTACAGACACTGTTGTGAAAAAGAAGGAGTAAAAGATGGGGAGCCAAAGGTTTTTGGTCTGAATTCCAACTATTTGTTTACCCATGTGATTTTCAAGTCCTCAACTTTCTCACCTACAAAATGAGGAGAGTGGGCTAGTCCCTTCCACTTCCAACCTTATAACCCTAAGTGAATACTTATCTTAAGAAGACAAAAGGTCTATATCCTCTATGGATGAAGGAATGAATATGCTGAAATGGTGGGGAAAAAAAAGTTATTCTGACAGGAGCATAAGGGACACATAGGTGTCCTAGGTTCAATGTGATCTTGGGCAAATCATTTACCCTTACTGTGCCTCAGTTTCCCAGTTTGCAATAGGAAGTTGGACTCATGCACCCTAAGGTCCCTCTCAACTCTACAGCCATGATCTTATGACTAACTTCAGGGAAATAGTTCTGGGACCAGATAGAATGTGTTTTGCTATAGCTATTAAAAATTGGGGTAATAAGAGCATTATTATCAAGGATAACAGGTGATTGTATGTGGAAAGTTGTCTATTTAAAAGTTAAATGTGATATCAAGATCCCTATGTAATCTGGGTCTCAATTTATATCAATGTAGTCATGTAGATAATAAAATGAGTTACCATCTGATACCTAGCTGACTTGTCTGTTTTCAAGTCACTAGTGGAGGAGAGTAAAGAAGGGAAGTGAGCAGGGCAAAAGAGAAATTTAAGCTAGTGGCCATGGGAACTCAGAAGTACACAAAAGTTTAACTGTCTGAAAGTGCGAGCAAAATTACTGCAAGGGCACTGATGAATCCAGAAAACTCTCTTCTACTAAGTAAAGAGTAATGGCATACAGAATATTAAGCTAGAAACATCAAGGTAGGGTAAGTTAAAAAAAGTATTCACCTGCCTGTTTTCAAGATAGATAGGCTGTAGACAAACCAACACTATTTAAGAGAACTTCATTTTTCTTAAGCATGCTCAAAGAAGCTGAGATAGTAATTCTATTTACATTTCAAAGTATTTGAGTACCTTCCTTAACCTAATTCTAGCCTGGTATAAAGTTAAATTGGTTTTTTTTATGCTAGTGTAACAATATGAACAAAATGTTTATATACTTTTGGAATTTTAACTATTTGTACATTTTAATTATGTTAATGTATCCTGAGGCTTTGTAGCAAAGAGAGCATTTGAAAGCATTCTAATAAAAAAATCTATTAATACCACATTGAATACGTCTTATCATACCATCCCAGTGGGTGACATACACATTCTAAGTAAAAACTGGCCAGCCACAGAGTAACAAATCAACAACTAATCAGCATAGCAGATGAAAAAGTTAATGATTGGGGGAGGGGGGAAAGTCCAAGGGGAAAGTAGAAGTCACCTACTCCAATCCCCTCATTTTGTACTTCCCCAAAACTGAAAAGTAACCAGCCCAAAGGCACACAGGCTGTAAATTGGCTGTCAGGATTTTAATCCAGGTCCACTGACTCCAAATCTAGCACTGAATCAATCAACGAGGATGTTATTAAGCATCTACTAAGTGTCAGGCACTGTAGTGAGCTACGAGGATTTTTTTTTTTTAGGATAAAAAAAGAAAAGAAATGTGATCTAGAGAAATAATATGTACATACCCAGGGTGTCCCCAAAGTCTTAGTACATTTTAAGCTAGTAAACTAGTAAGCTTAAATCAAGGTAGTAAGCTGAAAATGCACTAAGACTTTTGAGATACCCTGGATAAATAAATACAAAAAATAGTGTATCAAAGTAACTGGGAGACTGGTGCCATGTAGGAGATGGAACTCAACAGAAGGGAGTGCATTCCAAGGGGATGGGGGAGGGCAGCAGGGCAACTTGGACTTCTAGTGATGCCTGTGGACCCCTTCTATGTTTTTTTTAATAGGCATACTCTGCTTCCTTACTCATCCCCACCTCCCCACCTAGCTTCCTTCAAGTCTCAGTTAAAACCCCATTTTCTATAAGAAATATTTCCTGATCCTCCTTAATGCTAATGCTTTCCTCTATCTCCAATTTACCCTGTTTGTATATGTATGTATGTGTGTATGTTAATATGTATGTACATGTGTATGTTACAGTGTGTGTGTAAATGTAATGTTGTCTCCCCCATCAGACTGAGCTCTTGAAGAGCAGAGACTGTCTTTTGCCTTTCTTTGTATCCTAAGAGCTTAGGGCAGTGCCTGGCACATAGCAGATGTTAATAAACGCTTATTGACTAACATGAAATTACAAAGGAAATAAATTATACAGAGATAGTTACCAATATATAATACCTATATTACGGATACATAAGTAGGTAGATAGTATAAGTCCACCTAGGAGTCTAGCATACACATATACATATATTCTTTAGATTATAAGAGCCTTCATTAGGTTGTAAGCTCTCTGAAGGTAAGAACTGTCTTTGTTTTTACAGTGTATTTGTGTTTTTATACCCAGTATTTAGCACAGCTCCTGGCACATAGTGGAGGCTTAATGTTTATTAACTATTATTGATTATTTACTGATATATACACATACACACATATATATGGGGTCTATATTCTTTTTGGTTTTTTTGCTTTTTGGAAGGGGGAGGGCAAGGCAATTGGGGTAAGTGACTTGCCCAAGGTCACATGGCTAGTATGTATTAAGTGTCTGAGGCCACATTTGAACTCAGGGCCTCCTGATTCAAGGGTCGCTGCCCTACTCACTGCGCCACCTAGCCGCCCCCATGGACTTTTATATATGTATTTAAATATATGCAAATAATCAAATATGTATATAGACAAATATTTTAAAGTATACACATAAAGTTCACATATAAAATAAATATAAGTATTTAGTTAAAAGTGTGTATTGTACATACGCATGTGTACATATATACACATATGTATGTATTTGAAAGTTCACAAACCCCAGACTAAAAACTCGTGGACTAGAAACCACCAAGAAAGTCAAGCCGCGCAGCTCAGAGGTATCAGCACAGCTCAGACCTCGGTAGCGCCCCCTACATGCAGTAAGCGGTATTGTCCGCAGGGAAGCGCCCCGCGCTCTGCCCACCCATTTCGCCAACCTGGGTCCTACTTCGTGGGCATGGATGTAAAGCGAGGCACACTTTCAAGAATTTGAGATGGAGGAAGCGGATCTTAAGCAATCGCAACCCGGCTCCACAACACCTTCTTCCCTCCTAAATAAAGTGCAGAGGGATGCGAAGCAGCGTAGGTAAAGAGAAGTTGGGCTGGGAAAGGGAAGAGAGGGCCTCCCCAGGAGCAAGAGGGCAGGGAGAGGGGAAGGAAGGCGTCTCTCTGCTCGCGCGCAGCTACACGCCGGAGGGAGGGGGGAACCCCAGCGAGGGGCAGCACCAGCGGGCGGGCGGTCGGCGCGGGCAGGGAGCTCCGCCCTGGCCCCGCCCCCGCCTCGCGGAAGGAGGGGCCCCGGGGGCTGAAACTGGAGGAGGGAGAAGTAAATAAAGGACGGTACCGGGCTGGGGAGTTCCGGAGAGTGGCTCGGCTCCCTCTCCGTGGAGCTTCGCCGGCGACGCAGCCCGCCCTAGCGGTGTGGGGAGGAGCCGGCTCCTAAGGAGTGAAGGGTGGAGTGGGGCAAAGGGTGACCAAGCCCCGAGACTTGAGGGTGACGGCAGCTACGGAGGGGCCGGAGGAAGAGTGGCTCCAAACCTGAAAGATGCCGAGGCCACGAGCTCAGCCCCAGCGCGAAGAAGCCTGCGGGGGAGGGGGAAGAGGAAAGTATGGGGGCGGGGCGGCGGGAGAGCGCGCGCGCACACAGGGCACTCGCGGGACGAGGGAGGAGAGGAGCCTAGGGATTTGGGGAGAAGAGCGCGCACCCGCCTACTGAGGTGCCCAGGAGGAGGGGCAGGCGTGGCGTGACGTAGTGCGTCGCCTTCTCTTTCCTCAGGGCAAGTGACCGAAGGGAGGCGGGATTAGTGGGGGGGGCGGGAAGTGGCTGTCACGTGCTTTATTCGCTAGCGTTTGTTGGCTTTACCCTTGCTGGGGCTATTGTCCCAGTAAACCCTTGGCCCATGAACTTGACTCGAAAAAAAATACGTCTTTATTTCAATAAAACTAGTTTTTCATGTAGTCCTGTATATTTTATGCCTTTGAAACATTTACTTAGAAGACGCCCGATTGTTTACTAGTCAGTAAACATTAAGTATCCACTCTGTGTGTGGATACTGTGATAATCCCTTGGGGGTGCAAAGAAAACCGAAAGTCAGTCCCTACTTATTGAATAACCCACAATCTATCAAAAGAGATAACATTCGAACAACACTGTACAAACAAGATACATACTTGGTAACGGCCTTCATCACACTGCCAAAGGGATCCATTATGAAAAAAAAAGTTTGAGTTCTTGCAGTATACTGTTACATTACTGAGGTTGCACCATGTGTGAAACCAAACTGCTCAATTTGACTCGCCCTTAAAGTATTGTCATCCCCACCAACTTCTTTACAAGAATTGTGAATGTTTCTGACCCAAAGGTAACTCACTTACCTTAGAGTCAACAGAATCCAGACTATAGTCTTCCGACCTCTCCAAAGGAAAGTACATTGCAACAAGTTGGCAAATTGACTAGCCACTAATTAAAATCACTGAAACTTCATTAGGCTTTTTCCTGAAGGTACTTTTGGGTCTGAAACCAGTGACTTTTTGTATAGTTACTGTGTAAATTAAAAGTACATCTAATTGTCATCCTTTCCTTAGCTTCTGTCATATTTTTCTATCCACAAAATCTGGAGGGGGGGGAGAGAGAGAGAGACAGAGAGAAACTTTTAAAGTTAGTATTGATCTAGAAATCTGCATACTCCTGACTCTCCAGAATTTCTCAACCAGGCATACTGTAGAAACCTCTTCACTTTGGAAATCCTCTCTACTTCTAGATTTCTCACTTTGGAAGCATCTTCTGCCCAACCTAGCTAACTGTCCAACCTCTAGGCAATCCATCTAAATTTCCTAGATGATCATTCCCTCATGTAAAATGCTGTGGCAGTCCTAGGTCCTTTGTTTAATAAAGACCTGACCATAAGCAGTATGGTATTACAGTTCCTCTCCCACATACTTTTCAGTAGCTTTCTTCCCTCTGGGTAGCCCTACTAACCCCCAAACAACACAATGCCCTAGGCCCCCAACTCTTGATAACCTCCTTTCCTACTAGAATTTCTTTCATCAGAAGTCAGTTTTTTAATACTAATAAAAATTCCTTTTGTCTTATCCTTACAACAGTCCTGGGAAGAAGGCAAGGCAACTATAATCTGTTGCTAAGTCCTGTCATTTTCACCTTCCTAACACTTCTATATTTCCCCTTCACTCTTCTGACACTGACACCAGCCATCTCAGCATAGGCCCTCATCACTTCCTTCCTGGACTATTGCAATAACCTGCTGCTTGGTCTCCCCTCAAGTCCTCCAACTCCATCCTTTGATCAGTTGTCAAATTAATATTCCTAAAGTATAGATCTGTACATGTAAACCCCCTATTCAATCACTTCCAGGATCAATTATAAAATCTTGTGTTTATTGTTCAGGGCCCTTCCTAACCTGGTCCCCTCCTACCTTTCCAGTTTTCTTCTCTTTATTCTCTCCCATATGCTTACTGCTTGATCCAATGACAAATCAACACTCGTTTATTAGTTATTATGTGCCAGGGATTGTGTTGAACACTGGGAATACAAATATAAGCAGAAAGAAAGACAGTCCTTCAAGGGGGCTTGAGGGCAGAAAGCTGCCCACAAGGAGCTAACATTCTAATGAGGAAGATAAAAGGAATCTGAAGAGGGGAGAGGAAGAAAAGGTAGTAGAAAAAGTCAGTAATGAGGAGAATGGCCTATAATGGAATGAAGACATGCTTGGCCTCAGTCTTCTCCTTAAAATCCAGGTTCTAGAAAGAACCAGCCATTCAAAAGAGGAGAGCAGAAGATGCTTCCAATATGAGAAATCTAGAAGTAGAGAGGATTGCCAGAGGAAAGAGGTTTCTGTGGTATGCATGGTAGAGAAATTTTGGAGAGTCAGGAGTATGGCATAGCCTTAGTCCCACAAAATTCAAGTTCAGTTACATTCCTTATCAGGGTTTTGCTGCTTGACTGGCTGAAACAAGAGACCTAGATTCCTAAATTCTGAGATCCTCATGGCTCTCAGATTGATCATTGGCCTCCTTGTCTTTGTTTTTTTAATTATATTTTTGAGTTTCTTCTTTTTTTGTAAATTTTTTGTTTATTTTAAACTTTAATACAAAATGAGAAAAGAAAAAAAATTGCCATGTACTCAGCAGAACATAAGAGATGATTCAGTAGAGAACAATACATTTCCATTTCAAAGAAACCTATGTAATAAATACTACACATTGTTTTCAAAAATGCCCAGTTTTTCTTTACTTCCTTGTAGGCCCTACAATGTAGGGCTTTTTTTTTCATTGTTCTTTGCTGTGCACTTTTTACTTTATTTTCCCCTCCCCCTCCCATGCTAAAGAAGGCTACAACTATATAGCTATATCTTTAAACATATACTCACACACACACACACACACACACACACACACACACACATATATATATATATATAAGATCATACTGTGCTTATTTCCACTTGTCTATTTCTCTGAAAGTGCATAGCCTCTTCCTTCATAAATCTAAGTTTTTCTATGCTTTTCTAAATCCACCAGCTCATCATTTCCTACACCATACCAATATTCCAACCCAATCTCATCCTATCTGAGAGATTGACTATGAAAGGTGGGGGGTTTTTTTCTGCTATTTTCTGCATTCCTTCTTTTCTTGGCTACATAGATTGTATTTATGCAAGAAAATGTTTGTTTTAAATAATCAACATTATCCATTTTTCACTTCAACAATGCTTTCCCCTTATAATATAGTTTAAGGTCTGATACTGCTGAATCTATTTCCTTTACATCATTTTCCCCTAGTTTCTTTGAAGTTCTTGACCTTTTGTTTTTCAAAAAAATTTCATTATTATTTTTTCTAACTCAGATAATTTTTTAGTAATTTAACTGAAATGATATGGAATAAATAGTTTATTTAGTTTAACAGGGAGCACCCTAGCATACCCGGGATGGCTGCTAACACAGGTTCTTTTAAATAGATATACATATATATGTATGTAAGTATGTATATCTGTTTTTGTGTGTGTTTATATAATTCACTTAGTTCAGGGGGAAAAATCAACACCCTGAACTTCAGAAAATACAAACAGAAATCTCAAGCGGACAAAAAATACAGAGAAAATAACAGTTCAACAGACCAACAGCTATCTGATCATTACATACATAGTTACAAGAGAGAAAAGCACCAATATCTTGGTTTTCAAAGTCAAGAGGTTCAAGGGCTACCCAGAGTATCATCCGGCCAAATCACACAACTCCTTCCCATAAGTGAGCCCCAAAGCAAAACCTCACCTCAAGGTATTTTAATTCCATGCACGTGAAGCTTTCCAAAAGAATGCTACTGTGAACAGCTCTTAAGGTTCTGATTACACAGTATAGTGAGCATTCTGTTCCATAACAAATCAAAGCAAAACATTCACAGCATTCACAATATTACAACTTATCACAGAAAATCACAATATAATATTCATAACAGCTTTTCATTAAAATGGCCATATAGTTTTCACCAAAGTGGTCACAATATTTAAAACAAAGAACAATCATCTGGTATCCATAAGGAGATTTGCCTCCTTACTCAGTCATTCAGTCATCTCAGAGTATAATAGTTAGTCTTCCACTCATGGGGCAACTGAGTTAACTCAACCAGGACTTATTCAGCAATCAGTTACTAAGATCACCAAATACAATCATTAGAAAATACACAAACCCTCCATCCCAGGTCATTAGTAAACCATGTCATCATCGCAGCATTCAATACTCAAGGAGAGGTCATTTCTTCATCTTGACCCAAGGCAAGTTCTCAGCAATCTCTGTTCCTGAAGAAACAAAGCTTAACAAAGCCACAATATTAATTGCCAGTGTCCTCATCAATTCACTCTCTGCCTGCAGAACAATCTCAGTACCCCTGAAAACATCAGCAAGACCCTTTTCCAGAATTTCTATAAGTGTACAACAAGAAAATCCTTCTTCAGGGCTTCTGAGCCAACAGTAAGCTTCTAAGACCTCTGCAACAATAGCACTGTCCTTCACCAGCAGATGAGTCTGGCAAAACAACATCAAAACAGACAGGCAGAATGCAGGCAACACAGCCATGCTTCCTCAGTCCTCTGGCAGTTCAGCTGGCCCCAGGACCCAGAAGAAATCTCAGATGGCTTCTGGAATCAAAATCACTCCTCCCAGGTTTTCAAAATCAAAATTGCTTTCTATGGCCTATGGGGGCTTTCCTCTTCAGCCTTCCCAACAGCAGCAATTTCAGCCTTCCAGATGTTGCTGAGAGAAACTCTCTCTCTCCCCAGCAGGACAGATTCTGCCACCAGGTTCTTGTCAGAAGAAATTCTGACACTGCTTCTATGGAGCTTTTCTTATATACATGAAGGATTAGCTTCCTGTTTCAGCCAACCCCTTCCTGTTATGTCAGTAACAGGAGACAAGAGTTCATACCTTCTGTTTCCCAAACAGTGGCTTGATCAGTTACTAACTGCTAAGTACCTACTACCTTTGCTTAACTTGAAACAAGTTGCTAAGTACCTGCTTACTTGGCAATACAAAACTGGGGTAATTACCATTACAAGTATATAATACCCTTCTTCAGCATAAGAGGACATCACAACCTTCATGACCCACTGCCTAATTACAAAGTAACGAAAGGTGTGGGCCTTCCTGAAAAACAAGCCTCCCCCAGTCAAGCCCCTCATCTTGTGTTGCACTTGAGGCCCATTAAGAGACATGAAAGATCTTCAAATTCACTAAGCCTATTAAGGAGCAGGGAAGATCTTCAAATTCCCTTACCATGAAGTTGGGCAAAATTATAATTTTTAAAATTATACTGACTTTACGTAGCCAT
>CM053593.1:260818204-260856910 GCA_028646575.1 Pseudocheirus occidentalis
TGTCTGAGGCCACATTTGAACTCACGTCCTCCTGACTCCAGGGTCAGTGCTCTATTCACTGTGCCACCTAGCTGCCCCATTATTAATATTTTCTAATAGGTTCCAGAGTGTATGCATTAAGCAGATACCTATTTTCTCTTTACTGAGTAACTAAGAGCAATATTAAAAAAAATTCCTAATGGCATAGATTATAACTTATCTTCTACACTGAAAAAAGCAGGCTGAGTGATTAAATCAGTGTTAACAGTGGATCTAAATAATTTAAGCCCTTTATTCCCTTCTCCTCAAATTAGTTTGTCCTTATTGGCAGGCTTGGGAGCTTAAATTTTCTAGATTGATTTTTTAATTTTTTATTTTTAAATCTAAAGATAAATTGTCTATTTTTGCATTCATTTAAAAATCTATCCCTCTCATATCCCCCACTGAATAATAAGCAATAAACAAAATCCTCAGCATAAGCATGCATAGCTCAATAAAATAAATGACTACATTGGACATGTCCCAAAATCTTAAGTTTCTCTCTGAATTTTAAGTTTATCACCTATGAAAGAGATGATTGGTGTACTTCACCTACAATTTTTTGGACTAGCGGTTTATCATTTCATTAGTCAGAGTTCTAAAGTCTTTAAAAGTTGTTTTATTTGATAATGTTCTTATTGTATAAATTGTTTTCTTAGTTCTCACTTCATTCTACATCCATTCTTAGAGGTCTCCCCTATTTCCTTCTAGACTTTCCATTTCATAATTTGTCAAAATAATATTCTGTTTTACATTTATATGCCATAATTTGTCTAGCCATTCCTGGATACCCCCTTAATTTCCAATTTGGGACATATTTTTGTATATGCTATAAATATTTTTGTATATGCATTTTCCCTCTGTTCTTTTTTGGTGTATAGGTATAGTAGTGATATCATTGTGTCAAAGGATAACATAATTTTAGTGACTGTCTGGTTATAGTTCCATATTGTTTTCCAGCATAACGAGAAAAATTGGTAGCCCTGTTAATAGCCTACACTACTAACTACTAACTAGTTAATAGTTACTAACCACTAGTAGTACTAACTACACTACTAACACTAGTAGTGTGACTGTTTTCCCACAGTTCCTCAAACATTTGTCATTTTCATCTTTGTCACCTTTGCCAGCCTGATGGGTTTAAGGTGGACTTAGATGGTTTCTTTAATTTATATTGCTCTGTTAGTGGTTATTAGTGATTGATTATTAGTGATTGAGAATATTTTTTCATATCTATTGGCAATTCTGGGTTTCTTTCTTTAAAAACTACCTGTTCGTATCATATGTTCATTTATCTGTTTGAGAATAGCTCTTAGTTTTATAAATTTGAATCAGTTCCTATTTTTGAGAAGGGATTGATTTCTCTCTTTCCTTTGATTTTTCTGAGATTGTCATCATATATAATGTTTCTTATCCTGTGTTAACTCCATATCTTTTTATTTAAATTGTTACTTATTCTGTTCTTATGATTTCGGCTATCTATGTAGATATGTTTAAGTGCATTAGAACAATTTCCCAAGAAGCTTTTTCCTGAGGAGAAATTAATTTTTCGTTGTTGGTGTTTTTTTTTAATTTCCCTATAGTTTTAAGATTGGGTTGCAAGGTAGGTGGGAAGAGAGTTTAGAAAAGGGGAATGAACTTCAAACAGCACAAGTCAGGAAGTGAAATGGATATAGCTGTGCAACCTTCCCTTATGGTAATCTTCACATGTAATTCATGGATATGATGGCAGGAAAGAAATGAGCCATATGTAGACAAACCAGGCTTCAAAGTAGACTGGACAGTTACAGTCAGGGGTTCAAAGTAGACAGATCAATTATAGTCAACCTATTGGGGAGAACTTCATTAGTTTTTTAGCATCATTTTATTTCCACTAACCAAACCCCATCTCCATCCCAAAGGAACCTTGAAATACACCTTTGTAAAACATATAGAGTCTGAGAGCTGACCTCACCTTGTCTCCAGGCCTCCACTTTATATCCTGACTCCCAGCTCCAAACCGTGCTGCTGTGCTTATAATCCTCCATCCCCACCCTCTTCCAGGTGTCCTTTATGTTTTGTCTTCCCCATTATAGTGTAAGCTCCTTGAAGATAGGGACTATCTTGCTCACTAAGCACAGTACCTAAAATTTTGAACGTCAGAGGAGCTAATCCAACCTGCATTAGTAGAAGTGTTCTACCAGGAGCTGCCAACACCAATGAAGCCACAGGCAAACATTTTTTTAAATCTACTCTAGTGTCTCACTGTTGTATAGAGATGACCCTGCATTCTTGAAAATTATGCCAGTAGAACTCAAGTAGATCCTACCAAGATGTTGTAGTAATTATATATATATGAAGTTTAAGAACCAGCCTGGCTAAGTTTGTCAAGGCCCATCACCTGATTTACTTCAGGGTGATGAAATTTTCAACCACAATGACATTTCAAACCACCAATCCTTTAAGTATTAAAATAAGAAGAGAGATTTTGGAGCAGGAAAAGCATTAGAATTGGTCAAGACTTTGGTTCAAATCCAGGCTTTGCTACTTTTCTTGGAAGGATGAAAACAAGCATGTATCTAGCACCTACCTACTCAGGGCCAGACGCTGTGCTAAGCACTTTACAAAAATCTCAGTTGGTCCTCACAACAACCCTGGGAGGTAGGTGTTATTATTATCTACATTTGAGGACAATGTGGGAATCAGAGGTTAAGTGACTTGCCTAGGGACATAGCTAGGATGTGTCTGAGACTAGATTTGAACTCAGGTCTTCCTGACTCCAGGCCTGGCACTTTATCTATTGTATCACTTGAGCTGAAGTCACTTCACTAAAGCAGAACTTCTTAAACTGTGAGTCACAGCCCCATATGGGATTCCCCCCCAAATTTGGCTACAGTAAAAGGACTCTGAATGTGAAAAGACAAGAATGAATTCAAAATCAAACTCATAATGAATCCAAGATGTTTCTGTCAGGCCTTGTCCACATTGCATCACACAACTTCACTGCAGCCTTGTTTCTGAACACAAAACGTGCACACTTTGCACAGTGTGTGCCGTCACACCACATCACACAGTGCCAATGAATGCTGCCAAACATTTGAAAAGGGGTCATAAATGGAAAAAGCTTAAGAAGGGGTTGGACCACCAGATGATCCCCAACATTCCTTCTAGCTTCAGAACTTATAAACTTCTGCTAACAATTTGTGTCAATGTTTGCTATGAACAGTTTTCTTAGGTCTGGATGGTCTGTTTCAAGGTCAGCTTAAATCCCAAAGCCTTCCTGACTGCCTTAGCCTATCCCCGCCTTTTCTCTATTTGTGATTGCCTATAGTGCTGCCTATTTCACTCAATCATATACTTGCCTTAAAGCAGTTGGAAATTGTTTCATTATATGTAAGAAACATAGCAGTATGACATAACGGACAGATAGCTGACTTTTAAGTCAAGAAAATTGAAATTCAGTTTCTGCTTCTGACATAAAGTTGCTGTATGACCATAGACAAATCACTTAACCTCTCATTTGGGCAAGTCACATTTAGTCAAATTTCTGAAACTGTGAGTTGCTGAAGGTTTCCTTATCTAGGAGCATCCTATATCAATGAAATCACAGGTTCCATCCCCATCCCTATGTTTTCACATATGTATATATACAAATGTATGACCTATCTACCAAGTATTGAATTAATCATTTTTCTTATTGTTGGTGCAGGTCAAAGTAGTTCCAGAAAGTAATTTTTATTACTTTCTTAAAATTCATAAGCTTGCAGGGAGGGGAGAGGGGGTCTTTTCTTGAAAAAAGCAAGCACAATGTCACAGTGTTATTTTGTTTTGTTTTGTTTTTTACTGGTAGTAATGGGAATTCAAGTCTACTTACACAGAGCTTGGAGTGCTCCCTACAAATTGTGTTTTGATGTATAACCTCTATTCTAATTTTTTCCCTTGTGCTTATTTTAAACTCTAGATATTTTTATGAATATAAGCAGACAGATTCTTACAGGGAGAAGGACTGACAAATACCATTTTCAGAGAAAACATTAAAAATCCTTTAGGCCATTTCACTTGCAGAATCTTGTTTCTGAAAGATGAAGACTTAACATGAACGGGGTACTGATGTTACAAAGCACTATGTGGCAGATGAAGAAGACCTTGTTAAGCATTTGTGTTGACACTGTAGAGAGTTTTAAAATTCCCTTGAAATGTGGGGGTTGGGATGGAAATCTATATAGCATTTTTGTTTTACTGAAAAGACTGGGACAGAATAGAAACCTATGAAGTTGCAGTACAAGGGACACATTCCCATAAACCTTAGAATACTTATTATAAATGACCCGGCTTGATAACTAAATGAACAGTACAGATAGCAATGTTATAAGAACTTTCTAGCTACAATTCTGGTACAATGCCAACAACTCAGGAGCTAGACTATGGATTAACCTTCAAAATGTCAGATTTCTAAATGTAAGTGTGCCATGACTGTATCTGCTATTCAGATGCTGCTTGTCTCTGCTTTCAGCCACTGAAAACACAGGAGAGTGCCATCTGAATGTTGGCACAAGGAAGACATTCAATTTGTAATTCACAGCAACAGCTCTAAACCGAGACAGCTACAAAGTAAATCTGAACAAGGGCTTACTGTGACTTTGCGACCTAAGACTTAATGTTCTCATGCCATTAGTCAGCTTCAGCACTGCATCAAACTTGTGATATTGACTAACTACCAGTAATTGCTGATTTATGGCAAAGTTTTCCCATTCTTGTTTACCTCATGCCTCTAATATACCTTCATCTTCTTCTGGAAACATGTTGAATCAGTCATTTCACGTTCTCAATGAGTTTGGCTGTTTACAAATCTATATAGAGGGCATCTGGTTCTTCTACTGGATGCCTGCGGGTTGACCTTGTAATATTTTACTCATGGCTTGAAGCATCTATTTTTAAATGCAGCAAGATTTTAACTATTAAGTAGTTCAAGAACCACATTTATAAGTGCACAGGAGAGGGCAAGAAAGGGAGAAGAATATTTTATAAATAAAATTTATTATCCTCTTGCTTTCGATTCACATTACAGCTTTCTAAAGCCATTTCATTTAACTACTAACACTACAAACCTGTTATGGTTAAGTGGCAATTTATAAGCCATTTGTGCCCTTCAAAGCAGTCTTATGTCAATCTGTAGGCCCTTTTTAGAAGCTAGAGAAGCCAGTGAAGTATAACAATAGAGAGTCCTGGCTCTGGAATAACTAGGTTCAAATCTCACCTCTGACATTTATTAGGTATATAATTAAGAACAAGTTAGCTAAACGCTATTGGTCTTAGCTTCTTCGTCTCTAAAATTAGGTTAATGATACCTATAGTACCTGCATCATAGGGTTGTTATAACCAAAAATGAAATAATGCACATAAAGAACTTTGGAAAATTTAGTTTTTATTAGGACTGAAAACTACTGTCTAGGTACTTATCACCATCGTATTCCATTCTTCTCTCTCAACTTTTTGCTACATAAAGAACTACTGGGGAAGCATTGGGAGCTGTCACAAAAGTCTGGCATGCTGAAAAAATTTGGAAGTACCAAAATGTGGAAATACAGTTGTGCAACACACTCCTGGTAGCTTACAAGCTATTTTCTGTGTGACTTTGGTTTGACTATTTAGCTCTCAGGCTCTTAGTTTTCTTCTATGTAAAATGGAGGAAACGGCTCAATTCTCTACCTAACATGAAATATTTGGATGATTAATCAGAAGAGATATGCAAAAGTACTTGGAGCTTCTCACAGGAAAAGCTCTATAAAAACACAAGATATTATTAAGATACTGATATTTTCAGGCTAAGTTAAGTATGATTGAATTTTGCACCATTAAATGTGCATGTTCAGTGATTTTGTTATTGGTGGGCTGATTCTTGGTATGTTAATGAAGACCTATGTATAGTTTTCTTGATTAACTCATGGCTCAGGACTTGTTACTTCAAGCACCAAACACGATTTAGCTTTTTGAGGTGTTGCATCCAATATATCAATTATTCATCTTAGGAATTAATGTACAATTAGCATGGATCTCTGTTCATATGGAAATAGATGGTTATGTTAATTAGGGTGCAGAAGCTGGAAAAAGCCTTGCATAATAAAAGGATTGATATTAATATCTTTGAATGGAAGATGTATATCATGTTATTATGAAAGAAATAATTCATTCATATATACCTTTTATTTCCAGAGATTCTTTTATTTAATACAACTCTTTTCTCCATTAGAAGTAGCTTAACATGCCAACAAAGATTTTGCCATAGAAAATCTGACATATTTGATATCTAGTTCACTAGCTTCTCATACTTTCTATCAGGTAAAAGTATAATTCATCACTTGCCTTGACTGAATAGTGAGTTCACCTTAAAGTCAGAGACAGTCAGGAATATTTATCTCCTGCTATTTTTATTCACTTCTGTGTATATCATGCTACAACATTCTCTTTCCTTAAATCTGGAGATAGAAAAGCTATTTTGAAAAGAGGTCTTCTTTTTAGTTTCCTCTTAAGATATACAATATTATTTTAAATGTTTAGTCTTGTAGCCTCAATGTCAAGCACTATTCTCATCTCTTTTTAAAAAATAAATTTTATTGATTTTCATTTTTTACATCAACAAAATTTCTCCCTGAATAGTCCCCTCCCTTCCCCCTGACCAGAGCCATTTCATATGACAAATAATATTATTGAAGAAAAAGAATACAAAAATCAGCAAGGAAAACCCCTTTAAAATATATGTAATTTCCTTTAACCTGCCTCTATAAAAGATATATCATATCTTTTTTCTGAAGCAACGAGTGTTCTTTAATATTTTGCACCATTCTCTTTTGATTGTTCTGTGGTTGTTCTTTCCATATTCATTGTTATAGTTATTGGGTATATTGTTTTCTTGGCTTTGCTTACTTCACCCTGAATTAGATTGTATAAACTTTACATGCTTTCCTGAATTCATCATATTCATTTATTACAGCACAGCAATATTCGTAACATTCATGGAACTCATGTTGTTGAGGAATTTTCTTATCAATGGGCATCTACTTTGTTCCCAATTTTTTGCAATTACAAAAAGTGCTGCTATAAAATGTTTTGTTATATGTGGGACTTTGCAGTGAATAGAGCACTGGCCCTGGAGTCAGAAGGACCTGAGTTCAAATGCAGCCTCAGACACTTAACACTTACTAGCTGTGTGACCTTGGGCAAGTCACTTAATCCCAACTGCCCTGTCTTCCCCCCTCCAAAAGAAGCAAAAGAAAGAAAAAAAGAAAGAAAGAAAGAAAGAAAGAAAGAAAAAAGAAAGAAAGAAAAAGAAAGAAAGGAAGAAAGAAAGGAAGGAAGAGAAAGAAAGAAAGAAAAAGAAAGAAAAAAAGAAAGAAAAAGAAAGAAAGAATTGGACAAAAAATTAGGGATAATGGCTAGCAGAGAGCTACCAACAACAGTTCTTCTTGAGGTTGGGTACTAGTAAAAAAAATTATCCTAAAGTAGGTTTTTAGACAAGGCATTAGTGTAATAATAGTTCTTACTCACATTTATATAGAACTTTATGGTTTGAAGGGTAGAATCAACATGGTAGACTAGCAAGAAGTACAGCCTTGCTCTATACCAAGACTCCTCTAAACAAATCTATAAAACACAACTGACCAACTACTAATTCTGAAATCCAAGAAAACAATCCCAGTGTATCATAAAAGATAGAGAAGTCTTCAGACACTAAGGATGAGGTCTAACCAGGAACAGCTGTGTAAAGCACTCCAGCAAATGAAGAGGTTCTGCACAAGGGCAGGAAGATGATCCAAATATAGCGTAGAGGGGCCCACAGTTGTGTGAGGGCGAAAACATAGGGTGTCGATCTGTAGCTCTGTTGCTCGCTGCCTAGTTCTGGGTCAGAGATCCAGGGATGACTGAGGAAGGACTTGTACTTAAGGATCACATTCCAAGTTGAAGAGTGGCCATTGGCCAAAAGCTGAATACTGGACAAGCAACATGTTCAGAAGCAAGCAACAGATATGTGGATTTGACCTCAGGAGCAGATCAGGGCCCCAGTTCCATGTTCCAGCCCAGCCTGAAGTATTCAGTAGAACAACCAGGTAAGAATCTCAGACCAAGGAGAAATCTGTAGTTCTGTAGCCTGTAGAATTTTCCAACTAGTTTATATTATCTATATACAGAAGCAATCTACTAGAATTTCAACTAGGGGCGAGTGAAAAAGTGTGTTTGTCAAACCCAAAGTCACATCAGCAACTTAAATAGATTAGACTAGGAGGGCAGTAATCAGACTTTTCCCTGGAGCTGACCATTTGGGGAACATTTAAAACTGGTAGGTCTGTGACTTGTTCCTGAGATTTAGGGAAACCATGGCACTCATTTGACCAAGAAAGCATCAGTAGGAACCTAGAGGACACAAGATAAAGCCAGACATTTTCTTCCAAAAGCGTACAAAGTCTTGCCTTAACATAAATCTGAAGCCAGGAAGTAGACTGGAATAATGAGTGAACAAAAATCAAACCATAAAAATCTACTATGCTGGCAGGTATGTCCAAGACTTAAACCTAGAAAAACAGAATGACTCTAAAACATCCATAAGCAAAGCCTCAATGAAAAATACAACAAGACACAAGACACAAGTTAAACTAGAATTCCTGATGAGGTGAATCAAGAAGTTTGGGTTTTTTTTTTGGTTTTTTTAAGAGTTTAAAATGTTTTTGTAAATTAAATAAGAATGCTAGAGGAAAAATTGGAAAAATAAGAGATATGAGAGAAAGAGTTGGAAATAGAATTAGCAACTTGGTACAAGAGGTACAAAACCTTGATTAAGCAACAAACCCCATAAATATCTGAACAGGTCAAA
This sequence comes from Pseudocheirus occidentalis, assembly GCA_028646575.1. NCBI lineage: Eukaryota > Metazoa > Chordata > Mammalia > Diprotodontia > Pseudocheiridae > Pseudocheirus > Pseudocheirus occidentalis. The sequence goes on from CM053593.1 coordinate 260,827,068, forward strand.
TAATATCTAATGACCCCATGTGATTACAAAAAAATTTAAGTAAATTCAAAATCTAGAAAAATAAGAAGAAAATGTAAAATATCTCATAGTAAAAGCAATTGACCTAGAAAACAGATCAAAGAGAGATAATTTGAGAATCAGTGATCTTACTGAAAGTCATCACACATGCACAAACACACAAACACACACACAGACCCACATATATATATGTATATATGTGGGTCTGTGTGTGTACATGTATATCAAGAAATCATGAAAGAGAACTGTCCAGATCTTTTAGAACCAGAAGGCAAGTAGAAATAGAAAGAATCTCCTAAAAGAAACCTCAAAATGAAAATTCTCAGGAACATTATAACCAAAATCTAGTGCATTCTGCGTGCAGCCAGAAAGAATTCAAGTACTAAGGAGCCACAGTTAGGATCACACATGATTTTACATTACTACAAAGGAGCAGCAAACTTGGAATATGGTATACCATAAGGTAACTCATATGGGATCACAATCAAGAATAAGTTTCCCAGAAAACATGAATATAATACTGGAGAGTAAAAAAAAAATTAAGCCTTTAATGAAATAGAATACTTCTAAGCATTCCTGATGATAAAACCAGATCTACATAGAAACTTTGAAGTACAAATACAAAAGTTAAAAGAAAGATAAAAAAAATAAACTTGAATGAATAGTCACAAGGAATAAATAAGAATAAGCTGCTTACATTCTAATATGGAGGGATGAAAAGTGTCCCCTTAGAAATCTATCATCATCAGGTGTCACAAAGGGAATCTAAATAGACAGAAGGCCTAAGAGTAGTTCTGGTATATCTTGAGGATATTGAAAGAAGAATGGGGGAGAGAGGAAGAGGAAATGCACAGTAGTAGGGAGGGGGAGAGAGAGAGAGAGAGAGAGAGAGAGAGAGAGAGAGAGAGAGAGAGAGAGAGAAGAAGAAGAAGAGGAGGAGGAGGAGGAGGAAGAAGAAGAAGAAGAAGAAGAAGAAGAAGAAGAAGAAGAAGAAGAAGAAGTCTATGCAAAGCAGAAGGAAGGGTTGAGGAGTGAGAAATGAGTGACACTTGAACCTCACTCTCATCTGACTTGGTTAAAGGAAACAATATATACACACACTCATACACATATATCTATACAGAAATGCATTTCATTCAACAGGGAAATGGAGGCAGAAGGGAAAGGAGAGAGGGGGGAATAAAAGGGAGGGCACAAACAGGGAGGGCTTAGTCCTAAGCAAAACAAATTCCAAGGATGTATAAAAATATTTATAGTGGCTCATTTTGTGGTGTCAAAGAATTAGAAACTGAGAGGGTACCTATCAATTGGGGAATTGCTGAACAATTAATGAAATATAAATGTGATGAATACTCTTGTGCTATAAGAAGTGATGGGGGAGGGAAAGACAAGGGGGTAGTTTTATGAAAGAAGAAAAGGGCAGAGGTATCTGAAGAGACAGATATGGCTGCATACAGAACTATTTGACAAGCTTAGATTTTAAAAGGATGTATTAAAAGATAGGGTATGTTATTGAGGATGCATGTAAACTAGTGGCACAGTATTGTTAGCTGCTGATTTGCATTGACTGAAAGAGTAGACTAGCAATTCTCTAGCTCCTCAATATTGTTAGAGAAGATCTCAGGAAGAGTTCTGAGATAAAAATCTCAAGTCTGGACCAAAAATAAAGTTCAAAGTCTCTTTTTGGTCTTTGATGCCCTCTACAATCTGGTACCTGTCAATCTTTCCAGTTATGTGTCATATTTCTTTCCTCCTTACTTAATGCTTCAGCAACCTGAACTACTCTGTGTCCTTACTTGCCCTTTACCCAATACATACTATGATTCCAAGCCTCTGTCTTTGCTCAAATGTTCCCCTGGAATTCACTGTGTCTCTGATTGCTAAGTTAGGCTGCATGCTACAGGAGAAAGAAGCATGAACTTTGGAGGCAATCTGGGTTCATATCTTCTCTTTGATGCTTACTATCTCCAGGACCTTGGTTAAATCACAATCACCATGGACATCTCCTTCCCTATAAAAATGAGGGGAGTGAACTACATGATCTCTTAGGTCCTTTTTAACTCCAGAGCTATACATCCTTTCCATGTTTTAAAAATCAAGTCAAACACTACCTTCTTGAAACTTTCTCTAATCTGCCATTTTAAAGGAGCCCCTTACTTTAAAATGAATGAACCATTTAGTTTTATATCTCTCTAATACACCAAGCATAAAGTATTGTACATCATAAATCTTCATCTTAGTGTCTTCCCCTCTACAGCATTGTAAGCAGCATAAGGGGCACATAGTCTTATCTAAACTTTGTACCCGCCCAGCCCCTGATACAATCCAATATCCATGACAGTCATTTAATAAATATTTTTTGTTTATTGATTAAATAAATGAGTTATATCGAAGGGTATCGAAAGAGTTAGCTGTTTTAACCACTGAACCTCTGTCAGTGATTTTTGAGGAATTGTGAGAAAAAGGAGCAGAGCACCTGGACTGGAGTTTATCTGTTCTGGGAAGGGTAAGGCCACTGTTGTTGGATGGTGGATGGGGTAGGCTGGGGGTGGGGAACCTGCACCCTCGAGGACACATGTGGCTGTCTAGGTCCTCAAGTGCAGCCCTTTGACTGAATCCAAACTTCACAGAAAAAAAATTCCCTTAATAAAAGGATTTGTTCTGTAAAAGTTGGACTCAGTCAAAAGACTACACTTGAGGACCTAAAGGGTCACAGGTGGCCTCAAGGCCACAGGTTCCCCACCCCTGGGGTAGATCATTATAAATTCTAATCATGGTCTTCTGAGAGAAATTAAGGAGTAAAAGAGGATCAATACAAAAGTGCTCAGGAAGAGACAAAGTTAAAGGTGTTCAACAGTTTCTATTCACTATCTTTTGTTAAGAAATCAGTCTCTAAAACATGGGAAGGGTGCCACCTGTGAGAAGTTTTGATAAAGGAGCAGAATAGGTCTATTCACTAATTAGTCAAACGTGGATTCAAAGAGGGAAATTCAACAAGGTAGGGATGGGTTTCAGGGGAGCTTTTAAAAAGCTGAGACTTTTTGCTCAGGATTTCATATGAACTGTCTATTAAGTCTGTTCAGCCTCCACAGTTCACTAATGAGTGTGAGCAGATGCTGAAAGACATAAACCAAAGTTCTCCTAATTTTAAAAAGAAGAAGGTACATACTTTAAACTTTAGGCTTGTCAGGTTTAATGCTGATTTACTTTAATTGCTTTAATTAACTTGATTTTGACTCCTAGTAAAACTCTAGATAAAATTATTAAAGAGATGGATTGTGAGCACTAAGAAAATGAAGAGGTGATCAAAATGAACCAGAATGGGTTCACTAAGAAAAAAATCATGCCATTCTAACCACATTTACTTTGACAGCAGTACCAAACTCCTTTATCAGGGGAATACCTTAGAGCAGGGGTTTTTAACCTAGGGACCATGAATCATATATATATACAGGTATATATGTGTGTATGCATATACATGTATATATATGTTTATGTATGTGTATGTGCACATATATTTCAACATCATTAGTTCCCATTATAATCCTACATATTTTATTTTATGCATTTAAAACATTATTCTAAGAAGGGATCCGCAGACTTCACCAGACCACCAAAGGGGTTCATGACCCAAAAAAAGGTGAAGACTCCCTGCCTTAGAGACAGTATTGGATTTTAGCTACCATTTGACAAGGTATCTCACATGTTCCACAAGTTCATTTCAATAAATATTTATTATGTGCCTACCTACCAAATACAAGTCACTCACCAAAAATGAAATTATCCCTTCCCTCAAGGAACTTATATTCCATTATAATGTGTCTTTGTAATCACAATGAAGAATCCACAATTATATTGAAATATAATAGAACTAAGCCGTTCAAAAGTGCCCAATTGATTGAGTAGGCCCAAATAATGTTGTTTAATGGAGAATACATTCCTGGGGAATGCAAGAAGGATTCCTGAGCAATTTTGTTCAACATTTTTAGCAATCATTTGGAAAAAAGCATAAATGGCATACTTATAAAATTTACGTATGATAGGAATCTAGGAGTATTAGTAATATATTTGATGAAAGAACTGGCATCCAAAAAGATTTCTAAAGAGAGGAAATGGTGCATTTAAGAGAATATATTGAAATCTAATGACTAAATATGAAGTCCCAAACCTGGTTTTACAAATTCAACTGCAGAAACACAGGATGGGGAGAAAGTATCTAGAAAGTGGTTCATGGGAAGAAGAAAAGCCCTAAAGTTCTTATTGGACTACAAACCCAATATGAGATAAATTTATAAAAGCTAAATGTATTTAAGGCTGTACTATTAGTATTACAGTGTTCAGAGTGAGGTGATATTCCCCCTGTATTCTATCTTGGTCTAACTACATCTAGAGTCCTGTGACAAGCTCTATTTTGAGAGATAATTGACAAGTTAGAGTACATCCAGAAAAGGCTATCCATGATGGTGAAAGAACTATGGAACATTCCATATGAGGATTAGCTGAGGAATCTGGGAATGCTAGTCTTGGAGAAGAGAAAAAATGTGGGAGTAGGGGAGGTACATGATGGTTTTATTCAAATATTTGAAAAGTTAAGAGAAGTCAAACATGTTCATCACAAATCTTTAGAGGGCAGTAGGAGGAGCAATAGATAAAAGTTTCAAAAAGGTACATTTCAATTGAACATATACTTCCTGAGGACACTGGAGGTCATCTAGAACTGTGGTGTCAAACTCAGAAAGAGGAGCCATTAAGCTGTATATAATGATTGCTGAAGTCCAAACATTTACTTAGAAAACAAAATTTTAACATCATTTGTGTTCTATTGTTATTTTTATTTATTCTGTTAAATATTTCTCAATTACACTTTAATCTGGTTCAGGCACACTGGGATAGCTGAACTCTAATATATTAGACACTGTGTAGCCACTGATTAGGGATACTGTCGTCAAGATTCATGCTTTGGATAAAGGACTAAACTAGGTCACTGTTATGGGAATCTGAAGATCTTCCCTGCCCCTAGGCCCTTTGATAGGCTTAAGTGGCTCTGAGAACCTTCCCTGATTTGAAAGTATACTCTGCCCCCTGATAGACTGAATGTGGTCACATGGAACCTGTGGAAGGAGGTTTGTTTTTCAGGAATGCCCAGGCCTTATTACTGGGAAGCCATTGAGCCCCCTGGCTTTGAAAACGCAGATGTTGGTGCTTCCTTTTCTGGTAACTAACTAGGTATGGATGTAATGGTTAGACAGCTAGAAGCCCATCTGCTGATCTGTTTGTCTGCTCATAACTTCTGTTTGTATTCTCTGAAGTTCAGGGTGCTGACTTTTCCCCCTGAACTAAGTAAATGATATATGTTTTATTAAAAAGAAATAACCCATTTTGAGTTGCTTTCCTTTAGAAAAGAAGATCTAAGACCCTGTGCTAGCAGCCATCCTGGGTATGCTAGTGTGCTTCCTGATACAGTGACTTCTGTAGTTTTATCTAACTTAGCAAATCTTCTTTTGACTTTTACTGTTCATATGACACCAGAAACAGATGCTTACACCTAAAATTACTGAAGAGAGAGACATCTTTTGTCCTTTCTTCAATAGGGAAAATGAGACCCATACCTACTGGGAGTTTCTCACTGCCTCTTTGGTGTTCATTTCTTGAAGGGTTTTCTTCTGTAAGTTTTGTACAGTCCCAGCTATGATCCATAGGTTTGTAGAAAACCAGACTGATTACATTATAATGATTCCATTTAATGCTGAGGCTAAATATAAACATTATAATATACAAATAAAAATTTAAATACAGACAGAACAGAGCTCTGAGACAGAAAAGATGAGACCTTGAAAGTTAGACCTTGAAATTATACAAACCTGTTTGGCAAAACAAAATACTACCTGGCCCCCCCTTCCCCAACAAAATTCTTCCTAGATTACATGCCTAATTCATTTTTTTAAGTCACAGTATAGACCTGGCCATGAACTAGTACCTAATATAGTCCAGATGTTTTACTTAAATGACACAGAATTTTGGAAAACAAAAAAGGAAAAGAAATAACCAACCAGCTGAACCAAAGGTGGATAATAAAGACAAGGCTTTATCCATTAAATATGGATACATTAATGCCATATTCTAAAGAATAAAACTGAAATGGTTAAATGTTTTTTAAAAAGACATACTTATGTTATTAGTATCAAGAACCTATGATTTTATTGGAGTGGGAACTCCCTTCCCCAACAGATGGCAACCAGTCTATAATTTGTGGTCTTAAAGAGCTCTCTGAGGCTCAGAGGAGCTAAATGGCTTGCCATGGTCAAGTCACCTTAACAAATATTTATTAAGCATTTACTATGTGCCTGCATTCTGATAATCACTAAGGATAAAAAAGAAAGGTAAAAACAGTCTTTGTGCCTGTAAAGTTAATGAAATAGGAAGATTTTCCCAGCCCATTAATAGGCATAACACCTGAAGCCTGTGATCACATGGAGCTCAGGGAGAGGAACTTGCCCAAGGAAAGAGTGGAGAGAGAAGTTGCTTGAGTGGGCGGAAGGAGGAATCTTGCCTAGGGGAACTTGTTTGTGGGGAAGCCTAACAGAAAGAAGGTTTAAGATAGGAGAGATCCCTGAATTAGTGCTAAGTAACCTGTTAAATATTACCTCCTGGTATTATAACAACATCCCAAATAAATATTTTGGTTTTGCCTTTGAGGAAGAGAGTTTAATATATTTTGTAAATTTACCCTGGAAATTCATACACATATTCATAGAGGCTGCTATGGGTATCACATTAGCATTACTGTGCCCAAAAGGCTTACATTCTAATGGAAGAGAGATCATATAAGCAACTCTCAACAAACAAAATATATGCAGGATAAAGAGGAAGGTGATTTAAGAGAGAGACTTTAGCTGAGATTTGCAGAAAGCCAAGGAATACAGGTGGCAAGAGACAAGGAAGGTGAGTATTTCAGTGATGGAGGACAACCAGTGAAAAAGGTACTGAGTTGGGAGATGGAGTGTCTTGTGCAAGGAATAAAAAAGAGGCCAGTGTCACTGGATTCTAGAGTCCTCAAAGAGAAAGTAAAAGAAGGATGGAAAGATAGGAAGGAGCCAGGTTATGAAAGGTTTTAAAAGCCAAAGAGGGGAATTAGTATTTAATACTTGAAGTAATAGAGAGTCACTAGAGCAGTGGTCCTCAACCTTGCTGATGCTGCAACCCTTTAATACAGTTCCTTGTGTTGTGGTGACCTCCAAGCATAAAATTATTTTCATTGCTACTTCATAACTGTAATTTTGCTACTGTTATGAATCATAAATATCTGATATGCAGGATGTATTTTCAATGTTACAAACTGAACATAACCCACACATTGAGAACTGCTGTTCTAGAGTTTATTGATTAATAAGGATGACACAGTAGCCGTAAGAGGTAAGATTTGAACCTAGGTCTTCCTGACACCAAGTCTAATATTCTATCCAGTTTGTTATACTATTATTGTAATACTAAACCCTTATGTCAACACTGTCATAAAAATTGTACTATTCAATAACATTTCTATCAATGATGAGGTTACTTCCAAGGTATGACAAGTGAACTTTGGTGTAAGAAATTTTATTAGGTGAGATGTAACTAATAGAAGAGGAATAACAACAATACTGTCCAGGACATTACAAAAGGATGATGTTTGTATATGAAAACATCACTAAATACTAAGAAAATGTCAAATGTGCTGGAAACCAAATAAATATCTAAGAATCTTGGAGTAGAGGAAGCAACTAAAGTTATGAAGCCACATAAGTTTACAGAGACATAGAAAGCAAAGAAAGAATAATAGGATCATAGATTAAGAATTAGAAAAGACCTCAGAAGTAACCTAATCCAAATCCTTCAGTTTATAGATGAGAGAACTGAGGCCAAGACAGTTGAAGTTGTTCTTCTTGAGGAAATTGATGATACTCAAAAAAAGTTCAAGAGGCAAGATATTTTCCTGTGTTTATTATGGCACCTGGGAGAGTGGGGTGGGCAGCTCAGGGAAGGTTGGGAAGAGGGTAAGGAGCAGAAGAGAGAAAATAAAGACTGAAGACCAAGTTTGAACTTTTTTTAGTTCAATGACTCTCTAGTTTTGCCTGTGATCAGTCCTATTGCTAACTATGCACATTCAAATAAAAGCCATGTAAGAAAGTATTTCTGTTTTGTGTGGCTTTGAGCATATAGAAATTAGTAGTAAATTCTCATACTGTAAAAGATCTAAACAAGAACTTAAGAGGGCCAACTATTTAGGCTAATTCAATCAAACATTTATTAGACACCCAGGTACAATTTTAAGTAGGCAGCTAAGTGGCACAAGTGGATAGAGTACAGACCCTGGAGTCAGGAAGACCAGAATTCAAATACAGCCTCATATACTTCTAGCTTTGTGACTCTGGGCAAACCACTTAACCCTGTTTGCCTCAGTTCTCTCATCTGTAAAATGTGCTGAAGAAGGAAATAGCAAACCATTACAGTGTCTCTGCCAAGAAAACCCTAAATGTGGTCATGAAGAGGAGGACATGACTTGAACAACAAAATAACAATGCAATTTGAGGACTGAGATTACAAAGACCTAGTGAAACAGTTCTTCTCCTCGAGGACCTTATATTCTAAAGATAGAGACAACTTGGACATATGTAAACACACACATACATACACATATCTATATCATGTCTATATGTATGTATCTGTGTATATATGTGTGTGTGTATTGTGTAAGTATATTCATAATATTGACAAAATCAATACAAGATAGTTTTGAGAGGGAAAGGCCTAATTAGAGGAATTAAGGAAGATGACACATAGTAGGAATGTGGCATTTGAGCAGAATCATGAAGGAAACCAGAGATTCTGAGAGACATAAGTGAAGATTAAGTACATTTCAAGTCTGGGAAGTAGCAAGTGCAAAGACACAGACAAAGGAGGTGGGATGTCTAAATGAAGATATAAAAGCAATGGTGAATGCAGCCAGCTAGATCCCCAGGGGAAACTGGAGGAACAAACTAATGGTGGATTTCTTAGGAGACTTGGAAGGGAATATTTTTCAAGAAGTGGAATTTCATATAGTGATAGGCCATAAATGGAGGCCTCTGAGCTATGAGTCCAGAGCAGAGAGCCCTTGGGCTGTCAAGTGTCAGAGGTTTATACCTGAAGCCGTTAGGCTTTTTATATTAGACACTGGAATAGGGAAAGACAAGTTTCATCAGGTAGAGAAGAGTTCCAGATGAAACTTCACACAGACAGCAAGTAAATAGCAGCACAAAGCATTCAGAGCCTACTTTCTGCAGTTTGGCAAGAAAATTATTTTTGAGTCATGTGTTCTCCACCAATATTGCTTCACTTGATTTATGAATTGCTTTTTTTTGTTTTGTCCTTAACATGGCTCACATCATTTATAAAGGAGCTCTATTCCTAGAGGATGTGTTAACTGAGGCATCAGTCTCTGGTGATATCATTACTAATAAGTACAAAATCTAAGTCAGTAACTGTTTTTTTTTTTTTAATTTCCACCTTAGTCACGTTATGAAAGCAGAATCAGAACAAAAGGGAAAAACTACAAGAAAAAAAACAAATAGAGCTACAAAATGAAAAACAACAAAAGAGAAAATAGTATGCTTCAATCTGCATTCAGATGCCACAGTTCTTTCTATGGATGTGGATAGCAGTTTCCATCATAAGTCTTTTGGATTTGTCTTAGATTATTGCATTGTTCAGAAGAGCTAAGTCTAACAAAGTCAGTCATCACATAATGTTGCTGTTACTGTGTACCGTGTTCTCCTGGTTCTGCTCACTTCACTCAGCATCAGTTAATAATGTAAGACTTTCCAGGTTTTTCTGAAGTCCACCTACTTACCATTTCTTATGGAACAATAGTATTCTATTACATTCATATACCACAACTTGTTCAGTTATTCCCCAATTGATGGGTATCCCCTCAATTGCCAATTCTTTGCCACCACAGACAGCTGCTATAAATATATTTATATGTGTGAGTCCTTTTTAATGATCTCTTTGGGACACAGACCTAGTATTGCTAGATCAAAGGGTATATGCTCTTTGGGCATAGTTCCAAATTGTTCTCCAGAATGGTTGGATTAGTTTACAACTTCACCAATAATACATTAGTGTTTCAATTTTTCCACATCTCCAACATTTATCATTTTCTTGTTTTATCATGTTAACCAATCTGATAGGTATGATGTGGTACCTCATTCAGACTTGTTTTAATTTGTATTTCTCTAATCAATAGTATTTGGAGCATTTTTTTATATGACTATGGACAGTTTTAATTTCTTCCTCTGAAAACTGCCTTGCTCTATTCCTTGTTTTCCTAATTTGCTTTTAGTTTCACCCTTTATGTTTAAATCAAATATTCGTTTTGATCTTACCTTGGTATAGGGTGTAAGATGTTGGTCTGTGCATAGTTTTTGCCATACTATTTTTCATATTTCCCAGCAGTTTTTGTCAAATAGTGAGTTCTTATTCCAGAAGTTTGAGTGAGATAGTAATTGTTGAAAGAAATTCCTGCTTCAAAGGATTATGGCATTAAAGCAAGAGGGACCTTTGAGGACCTCTCCTTTTACAGATGATGAAACTAAGGTCCAAAGAAGTTAAATGACTCACCCAAGATCACACAATTAGTCAGTAAACGGTAGAGCCAGAATTCAAACTCAGATCCCATATCTCCCAGTTTAACACTTTTTTATTAATTTATTTATTTTTAGTTTTCAACATTTACTTCCACAAGATTTTGAGTTACAGATTTCCTCCCCATTTCTTCCCTCTCCCACCCCAAGATGGCACACATTTTGATTACCCTTTCCCCCAATCTGCCCTCCCTTCTATCACACCCTCTCCTTCTCTTATCCCCTTTCCTTCTGTTTTCCTGTAAGATAAGATAGATGTCTATACTTCATTGCCTGTATATCTGATTTCCCAGTTGCAGATAAAATGAATTTTTAGCATTCATTTTAAAAACTTTGAGTTCCACATTCTCTCTTTTCCTTCCTCCCTACCCACCTTCATTGAGAAGGCAATTCAGTATAGGATATATATGTGTAGTTATGCAAAACACTTCCATAGCAATCATGTTGTGGGGAGACTAGGTGGTGCAGTGAATAGAGCACTAGCCCTGGAGTCAGGAAGATCTGAGTTTAAATCTGATCTCAGACACTTAACACTTACTAGCCCTGTGACCTTGGGCAAATCAGTTAACCCCAATTGCCCTGCCTTCCTTCCTCCAAAAAAGCAAAAAAAAAAAAACAACCAATAATGTTTTGAAAGACTATATTTTCCTCCATCCTATCCTACCACCCATTTATTCTGTTCTCTTCTTTGATGCTGTTCCTCCTTAAAAGTGTTTGTTTCTGACTATCCCCTCCTCCCTTTTGCCCTCCTTTCCATCATCCTCTCCTCTCTTATCCCCTTTCCCTTTACTTTCCTGTAGGGTGATATAGATTTTCATACCCAATTGAGTGTGTATGTTATTCCCTCCTTACACCAAATTCAATGAGAGTAAGGTTCACTCATTCCCTCTCACCTCCCCCCTCCCTTCCCTCCCATTGTAAAAGCTTTTTCTTGCCTCTTTTATGTGAGATAAAGATCTAAGTACCTTATGATTTGTCTTTCCTGTTTACCTTCTCATGCTTCTCTTGAATCTTTGTATTTGAAAATCAAATTTTCTATTCAGCTCTGGTCTTTGTATCAAGAATGCTTGAAAGTCTTCTATTTCATTTAGTGCCCATTTTTTCCTGGAAGTATTATACTCAGTTTCTCTGGGTAAATGATTCTTGGTCTTAATCCTAGCTCCTTTGACCTTCAGAATATCATATTCCAAGTCCTCCAATACTTTAATATAGAAGCTGCTAAATCTTATATTATCCTGATTCTGTTTCCACAATACTTAAATTGTTTTCTTTGGCTGCTTGCAATATTTTCTCTTTGACCTGGGAACTCTGGAATTTGTCTACAATGTTCCTAGGACTTTTCCTTTTGGATTCTCTTTGAGGAGGTTATAGGTGGATTCTTTCAGTTTCTATTTTACCCTCTGGTTCTAGAATACCACAGCAGTTTTCTTTGATAATTTTTTGAAAGATGGTGTCCTGCTGGTGCTTATCTGAGCTTAAGGGAACATCATTTCTGTAATTTAGTCGCAGTAATGTTCATCAGGAGGGAGAGTGCAAAGGATTATTGTTATGACAACCTCAGGGTGCAGCTTGCTCGCTGGGCCTTAGCTCTGGAAAACAGGGTATATCCTAATAGTATCTTGATAGAACTGAATGGTATAAGATACATAAGCAAGAATAAGCATGAAGTTTTGGGGTGAGTGGGAAGGATGAAGCTAGATCCTGGCTAGATCATAACATTTATATCAGGAAATAGTAAGAGATAAGAACAGACATGACATTTGGTGCAAGATAGTCAGAGACTTTGTAAAGATTGAACTTTTCCCTGTAGTCAATGGAAATATTTTAAAAGATTTTGAGCAGAATGATGATGTGATGAATGTGATGTTTTAGGAAGATGATTTGGGAAATGATGCTCAGCAAGGATTGGAAGGAGAGAAAAGAGGCAGGTTAACCTGTACTAGAATGTTAATAGTAGGAAAGAATAGACAAATAGAAAAGATATTTCAGAGGAAGAATCAATGGGACTTGGTGATGTAAACTAGTCCAGAAAGATACCTACATGACACCTTTTAACTTCTGATTAAAACCATCATTTGCAAGGTCATGGGATGAGAGTAGTGTAAAGGAAAATATATTGTCTGGGAATCAGGACACCTGGATTTTAATTCTAGCCTGATAACTAACTAGTTGTGTAACCTTGGGGAAGTCACCTAGTCTCTCTAGGGCTCTTTAATAATTTGCAAATTAAACAGCTGGACTAGGTAACCTTTAAGGGCCCCTTTACACCTTAAAATTCTATGAAGTAGCATTTCCCATTTCAATAAGCTATTACAATTTGAGGTCTACTTGAGTTTTATTCTGGATAAAGTATACCTGGTTTCTTTTCCCACACAGCTCCAGGTTCTCACATACATCTAGGATTAGGATTTCAGTGTCGTTTTCCTCAATGGAATCTGAAATGTTGTGTGGACCACAGCTGACTAACAAATTAGTATTTTTCCCAATGAGATTTAAGTGCATAGAGAAAGAGTGACTATGGCTCTTTGATGGTATATTAGCTATATAGGCTGTTGTAACTAATTTGTATATTGATTTTAAAGCTTCAGTTTTAACTTCTGTTCAAAAAGTTTGTATTCTTGCCCAGGTTTAAATATTTGAAAACATCTCAAAACTTTTGTTGGAACGTCAAATTTAAGCCACTAATCTTTTTGGCCCTTAAAGATATATGAAAGCATGAAGAGTTCTTTAAACTAACATCAAAATATCAAAACTAACATTATTGAGTTAAGTTTTTGTCTATGCTCTGACAAATATCAGTTTGAAATAGTCAATTCACCATCTTCCTTTCTCTGTTCTGTCTTTATTATCAATGATAGGCAAGAGACTGGAATAATGAAGTTTCTAAGACAGACTATGCTTCAGGAATGTTTGCTTATTTTCAGAATGATCAGGATCTTAGGCACAAAAGCTAAAACATTGTTAATCATAACACTGACTACTATAGCATTTACTTCATTTGTAAATCTCAGCTTTAGTTCCTTCTTAATCAAGAAAACTAAGAAGATAATTTTACTTATTCTGCTTTTAGTATGAGATGGAAATTTCCTGTCATAAGGATATTTATGTGCACATAACCCACATCATGGAACCCCCCAAAAAGCTAGTTCAGGTTCAAGGTGCTCTGATTTTTACCCACTCAAAGTTGGAATTTATGAGCCTCCAGCAATATCTTTATTTTTTTCTGGACAGGGAAAAAGTATAGGATTTGGTCAAAGCAAAGATATTTAGTGAAATAGTATAGTAAAAAAAAAAAGCAGCAATAAAATATTCTACCTAGGGTATATACACTGTCCCACAAATATACATCAATGGGAAGATTGAACAATTAAACATGCCTGAAGACTATGCACAGGGATATGATTAGATCTTGGAATTGTGTTTGGTCATTGTGTTGATCAGAGTTACTATATCTTTCAAAGCTGATTACCTTTACAATATTGCTGTTACTATATAAATTGTTCTCCTGGTTCTGCTCACTTTTCTCTGCATCAGTTCATATAAGTTTCACTAGGTTTTTCTATAACCATCAATGGGCTTTTCTCTCAACAAACCACTGAGTGATATCTGGTTTAAGGTCTTTTGATTTTCTAAATAATAAGATTGATTTCAATCTTATATGCAAATGAGAAGGGGTCAAGAAATTAAAGGAAAGAAAAAAGCTCTGGTGGAGTTAAGTAGAGGCATTGCCTTCCACCTTTATTCTTTGTTAAAAAATACCTACCTTTACTATGTCTATGTGGCCAACAACAAGCCTCCCAAACTTTAAGCAACTCTACCTAAGTAACATTTTGATACGCTGAATGATCTGTAATTTCATCAGATTAGATATTCCATTTGATCCAGATAAAAACCCCTCCTAATCAGATTACTTTTGGTTTTTTATAGCCAAAAAAATTTCTTCAGCTAATGGCAAGGAAACATATATAGTGCCTAGTATGTGCCAAGTAATGTGCTAAGAGTTTTAAAAATAGTATTTCATTTGATCATCACAACTCCGGGAGGCAGGTGTTATGATCCCCATTTTACAGTTGAGGAATCTGAGGCAGTCAGTGGTTAAAGGACTTGCCCAGGGCCATACAGCTACTGAGTGTCTGAAGGTAGATTTGAATTCGGGTCCTCCTGATTCAAGGTCAGTATTCTATCCACTGTGCCACCTAACTGCCTCTAAAGAGAAGACCTTCCTAGAGAACTAGTTCTCAGATGACAATATAACCAACACTCCAAGACATTATCAAAGTCTTTCTAATTTAGTAGGAACTGTCAGAGCTGATCCTTTACAAACCAAGATCCAGGTTTACCCATTATGAGGCATTAAAGATGGACAAGGCCCATAAGAGCTATTTTTAAATGCTTGTTGATTATTTCAAATTCTTCTATAATCATATGCTTACCCGTATTGTCCTCTGATTGTTTCATGGTATATTTGCCTTGCCTACCCAACTAGTTTGCAAGCTCCTTGAGGATGGGAACCAGGTCTTACATCTCGTTATTCTCTATATTACCTGTGTCATGGCAAGCACATATCAAGTACTCAAAAATAGTCGTTGATGGATACTTCATACCTACATGCAGAGCTCTCACCGTTGCCATTATTT
The DNA here is from genome assembly GCA_028646575.1 of Pseudocheirus occidentalis. Classification (NCBI taxonomy): domain Eukaryota; kingdom Metazoa; phylum Chordata; class Mammalia; order Diprotodontia; family Pseudocheiridae; genus Pseudocheirus; species Pseudocheirus occidentalis. The sequence goes on from CM053593.1 coordinate 260,842,384, forward strand.
TCATAACAGCCTCTGCATTCTACATTCTCACAGCCTTAAAAAGGATCATGAGCCTAGTATTTTGTGGCAAGGCATCAGAGATATAGCTATATTTCTATCATGCTCTCCTATGTCTCCTATGTCTCCTATGTCTTTAGAAGAGATTTACATGGATGATTAGTGTCTGTGACATTTGGATTCAACTAAAGGGCTGCACTTGAGGACCCAGAAGGCTGCACGTGGCCTTATGGCTGCAGGTTCTCCACCCTGGTCTAAACTCTCACAGGTAAATGGCATAGCTGTATTTGAACACTAATCCTTTGATTCCAAACCAGTACTTTTTCCACTATCTTGTACTACCAAGATATCCTACTTATAAAAGAACATCTATTTTTTCCTTTAAAAGGACCAAATTTGACTGAACCTGTTTAATTTAAACTTTTTTTAAAAATTGGAATATTACTATATTCCCTAGTATAGCCCAAATGAGATTAAAATGTAATTGGGGAAAATTGACAAAATAAAATAAAGCAGAGATAATAAGTTATTTTCTAAGTCATTATGCAGGCACGGGAATCTTTATGTATGGTTTAGCGGCCCCTTTTAATATTTGAGTTAGATGTCATTGGTATAGTGGGTAGAGAGTCAAGAATGAGGAAGACTGAGGTTCAAATTCAAGTCCTGGTCCTGACACATAAGTGTGATCCAGGGAAAGCCCAGTGCCCGAGACAGCTCCCTAAAACTGTGTTGCAAGGCAATAGTCCATCTTTCTGCATTTGTAGAAGTTTTCTCATTGAGCACTCCTATACCCATGAAAGCTCAGATCCAAAATACCCAAAGTCAGGTACAAAATAGGTGAAGTTCATAGGATCATCATAGTTAGATAGCTGGAAGCACCATAAGGATCATCTAGTTGGACCCCTCTTTCCATTTTACAGATGAAGAAACTGAGGCCTAGAGACCCTTTACCCCCAAAACAAGACTTAAAAGAATTTTCAAGGATGGTAAGTAGCAAAAAAATTTGAACTTAAGCCATGACCCCAAAGCCAGTGTTTTTTCAATAATAGCACTCTAGTGTGTCCATCTATGTTTATTAGGTATATTTTAACATGTTAACTCAATGACCTAAAAGAAAAATAAGGATAGCTCGCCAATACTGCTTGCTACCAGCATACCTTCTCTCTCATGTCTTTCAACAAGGTAACATGCATCTGTCTTTGATTACTCAGACCTTTTCCTAAGACTTTCTGAAAGCTACTAGATTTTTGAAATTAGCAGCTTGATGGAGAAAAAGAGAAGAGAAAATGGTGACTCTCAAGAACTAAGCAGAGGCAACAGATTAAATTGTAGGCCTGAGGAATAGAGAGAGGAATCCCGTTGCCAAAACATGTTCATAAAAGCTCATAAAGTCGATGGCCCTGTGTCGTGTACAACAAATCATGCCCCTGGTTTATAAATCCAAATTCTGTTATTTCCTGTCTGTGTGGCACAAGGCACATTTGTAAATAAACGTCTGAATTGAAACTATGAAAAGTTTAGCTCTAAGGGAAAAAACGAAGAAAAAGTTTTGAACACAAGGAGACAAGAGGTTATAAGGGAACTGTGAGCTTCTCTGGGAATGTTACAACCCCAAGCATCAAGTGCCACTATAGTGACATTTAAACACAGTTACATCAGACAATTCAGGTTTTGCTGTAACATATGCTGTATAAATCCTTTAATGTTTTGCTTATCTTGCACTAGGCAGCAGAAAAAATACTTAGTAAGTGCAAGTAGGTCAACATCCATTTAATTTGCATTATCAGTTCAGAAGAACATTTTACAGTATATGTGTTATGATAAAACATTGTGTCATTTCTGTCACCCAATGCAGAGTATTTTTAGGTCTTTGCACATTGTATGCAGAGGTATCTGGTATTACCTTTAATGTAATTTGCCATCTGTGTTCTAGTTTCCTAGCTCTTGAAGACAAGAGCTAGTGACCATGGCCAATCTTTAAAGGGTTAAGTTTTTTGCTAACAAATATGGACTATTTGATATGAAAACCATCATTGTTTGATATGTCAAATAAAACATTTGTCAATCACCAGGCTTTAAGCACTGGGCTAGGTGACATTTACTCTTTTATAAACCAACCAAGTCCCTGGTGGCATGCCTTTTTTCTTCTCATTTAAATAGTGGTAGGAGAACAAATCACACTTCAGGGCAAGTTGATAACTGCCAGTCACGATTCCTGCCTTGTTTACTATAATGAGGAGGGTAATAAATGCATCTGACCATTTCAGCTGGCATTTGCATAGATGAATGATTTGTCCAGTCAGTTGCTCTCCAGTGATTTGGGCCTTTTTGTCAGCACAAAGAGCATTCAGTCTCTCTGGAATTTCCAGCCGCCAAGCTCTCATTAGCAAACATCCTTTACCATGAATGATTCAAATAATTACCACTGAAATAATAAACTGTTTCACAAAAACATTTTATTTGATGGCTCCAAACATCAACTTTTCTGAATTGTTGACATTCAAATCAGCCGGAGCTCTTCATTGTGAAGAAACAATGGTGCTCTTGTAAAAGAGTGGGCATTGTTTTACCTCCAGAAGACCTTTAAACTTGGCCAGCTCGCAAATGTGTCCCTCAAACAGCCAGCCAACATTCTGGGTAATCAGAGGGCAGATACCAGATGGAAGTCTCTACAACTTTATGGATTCAAATGCCAAGAAATATTCTTTAAACTTACTTCTGATGTTTACGAGAAAGGAAAACATCGAACTCTAGATAAATTAGCAACCATAACTTTGTCTCTGTTTGCACCTACAGGAGCAGCATAATCTTAAATGTCTTTGCTTCTACTGAGCTATTCAGATGTGAGTTCCCTCCTGTAATGGCATTCTATGCGTATAATTAAGTGTTATTTGATATAGTTTTGGAGTTCAAACAAATGAGCAAGCAACAATTATATCTTATTATGAGCTTCTCTAGTGCATAGCCATAGGGTGGTTGTCAGTGAATTACCAAATTCATAGCACCAGGCAGGCAGCAGTTCCTGTTGTCAACTTTTTTTCACCCCCTGTGCCATGCATAATTTAGAGAGTTTTATTAATTTTGAACTAGTTTAATGTATGCACATGTTCTAGAGATTTAGGTGGATGGTAGGGCTAAGTTTACCTTTCATAGCGCTATTGTTTATGCATGTATATGTATGAAAAAAATTCCCTCAAATTTCTAAAGCTAGGGTTTCATTTGAATAGATTAAATTGCACCTTACACTTCCTTCCTTACCTAGAAAGAAAAGTTCAGGAAGGGAAAGAGAGAAATATATATTGGCACTTTGCAAATTTCTTCATTATCTTGCTTTCACTTTCAAATTTAGCAGTGTTGTGTATGGCAAGAATGGAAAACTGTCAAAAATATTGAAATGCCTTGATGTTCACACAAGATCTCGGCATGGTAACAGGAGCAAAGTGGTTATTGACAAATACACTTTAAAAAATGCTAAATTTGCTGATTTTCTCAAAGGGATCAATAACAGTGTAGGGGGTATTAAAGGAATTGCATTAGAACTTATAACCAGGCTGGCATAAAAATGCAAGCACACACAAATTACTCCCCAAGACTTTACTGGTGTGAGTAGACTCTTAAAAACATACCTAGCCTCAGATTTTTTTAATTCCACCTCATAAAGGTGGATGCAAATATGAAACCTAGCTTTTCTTGTTTGCTTCTTGTGCCCAATATCTAAAGCTTCCCCACTGCTATTAACTAAGAGTATTCAACTACCTCAATCCCAAATGATGTTTTCTTCCCCTCCCCTCCTCATCCAGCCTGCAATAGTTTGTAATCATGGTCAAGACCGCATAGTCCATTTTTCACTTTGTTCCTTGGCTTGTCAAACCAAAGGTCAGGAGAAGATGAAGAAACCCTAAAATAGCCTCGGATTGGCAGCTTTTTTTTCAACTTTTCTAAGTGAATTTGGTGCTTATGAAAGTGAAGGAATAAAGAACTGGCTATAGCCATAAATCATGCAGGCAAGATCTTTCCAAGTTTTCCATGGGCTCACTATCTTGTGCCCAGAGGCCTAAAAAAGAATAGCAAGGACTCCCACCATTAATAGTTGCCATCCTTCCAGATCTTTTTTCTGAGGGCATAGAAGGACAGATTTCTGACACTGGCTCATCATTTATGATTTGATGTGTTGACAAAAAGGGAGCATTGACTTAACTCCTTTGCCATGACCCCTTACAGATATGGCAAAATTTACTATGGAGACCGTATGTGCAGCACCCTTGATCAAGACTCATCTTTCTCATTCTTAACATCCACATGCTGACTATATGAATAAGTCCCTTTGTATTCATAAATACTGAAGCTGGCAGATATTACTTTCTGTCAACAGGATTGATGATTGAGGCCTTTTTAGCAATGATGTAACGAGTTACATGGACAAGAGCATGCACATCCTACTATAAGATCTAGTGAGGTAGCCAAAAGGCAGATTGTCTAATGACATGCAAATAGGGTAACTCTCTGCCATGATGGCTTCATTTAAAGGTAGCTCCTTGTTGAAGTGAGTGTTCCAGATGGCTACTACCTCAGCTGTTCTGTGCTGACCACTTAATGAAATCTCAAAATTATATGGTAGCCATTGGTACACTTAATTGGTTTTCAGTCATGAATCTTTTTTTTTAACCATTATCACCCATTTCAACTGGGAGGTAATATGGCATAGTAGATAGTTGCTTATTTGTACTGCTAGAGGTACACTGGATTCACTGAGAGTTACTTACACAAGGGGTATCAAACTCAAATAGGGTCACTAAATCATACAAAAGGATTCCTGTAGGCCACAAACTTTTTAAAAACAACTTACTAACATTATCCATGTTCTGCCCACCAGTGGTATGAAACTTCTTACTGACATCATTGAAATAATATTTCCAGACTTCATCTTCCTCTTGCTCCTCCTCCTCATCATTATTATCACCATCACCATCATTATCTTCATTATCATAACCATCATAATCATTATCATTGTAATAATAGTAACATTTGTAGGCACATCATGGCTCAATGCAAGGAGCAATGAATTTGGAGTTAGAAGTCCTGGGTACATATTTTTTCTTCTAGCACTTACACTCTTTAGGTCTTCGATTCCTCCTTGCAAAATAAAAGGGTTAGAAAAGATGACTTCTTTCTACTTCTAAAGCATTACCTTTAAATCTATGATCTTATGATCCTAGGTAATGCTAATATAATAGAGGTCTTGTGAGTTTCAAATGAGATGATGTATATAAAGTACTTTGTGGACTTTGAAGTGCTAAATCAATTTTAGTTATTATTATTATTGAACTCAAAGGACAGAATGTTCTTTTCAGATCCCTAGATCTACTGGAAGAAAAAAGAGAAATCATTTTAACTTCTACTAAAGTCAATCCTATAAAAATCTTCCATAGTTATTCCCAAATATGCACAGTTTTGACTGTTCCTGACAGCTTAGCAAATCTAGGTGACTTAATTATAGAGCTCCAGAAAATTTCTCTTTGGAAAGATTTATAATCAGAGGATCTAAGTTTGGATCCAAGTTCTGCTTTTTAGTGTCTATGTAACCTTGGGCAGGTTACTCAACCACAACCAAGGGGTTGGAATTAAAGACTTCTATGCTCTCTTCCAATTTGGAATCTTATTCTTCCATCATAAGACAGAGATAGTACTCTGAGATTATCCCTCCAGTAACTATTACCAACCCACTAGGTTCTAACAAAACTGTCCTTAAAGCTCTCCTGAATGACCATATGATGTGTATTTTTCATCCTGACAAAGGCAGGATTTGAATACAAGCGGTTTAAATGCAAGAATGGCCTCAGATTCTTGGCCTGGCTTTGAAATGCCATGGTAAATATGGGAATACCACTCTTCCATTAATGTAATGTTTTTCTTTTATTGTAAATAATAATCAACATAACAGGAGAAACCATTTCCTATGTAGAAAAAGATACTTCTTTCGGTATGTAAAATAACTCAGTCCTTCTCCTCTCCCGGCCACAATACACTCACTAAGCTTTAATCATCACACAAACTTTATTTATGCAAGGAAATAGCATGTTATTCATGCAGCTCATTTTATTCACTATTGTCTTCTGATTTTTTTCACACTACTTAATTTAGCGCATCAAGGTGAAGAGATTAGTTATTTTCACCTTGACATAGCTATGGTCCATTTGGGGAAAAATGTATATGAATTTCCTTAAGGAGGTTTCCTCCATTATATTAGGATATTTTCTGAATCACTCACCATTGGCTTGTGTAATTGGTACAGCATGTAAAACTGTAAGATGAAAATAAGCCAGGTCAATGAAGACCCCAGAGAAAATGCCATCTCTAAGGACCAACCACTGTACCTTGATAAGGAGTTGCTTTAGATCAACATCTTCTGTTACTCTTCATGACAACAAGAAAAGCCCAATTAACACCCTGGTACATAAAAAGATGCAACTTTTTATTTAGCCAAGGTTTTACTGCTAAAAAACCTTGCCAGATTTAAAATTCTAAAGGCAACAGCTTTTTGTAAATGTGTTTTCCTTGCAGTTATACTATCTGTAGTGAAATCAGTACATTAAAAATAGAGTTGTAAACTACCCCCAAACTGCCTTATTTGAAAGTATGTTTTTAAAAGGAAAAAAAACACAAATATTTAATGAACATTCTTGTCATTCTATCAGAACGGTATGGGGATGACTGCCCATTTGTAACAATCATGTCTCAGAATCTGAAATCAATTTCTTGTTTGAGACAGTGGTGAGAGCTCTGTCATTTCATAGACTATAAATGAATCAATCACCTGGTCCAGTACCACCCAACCAGTATAATATTCTCAATTTTCAGAGGGGGACTTCTTGAATGGATTTGAGGACAAATATTCAGCACCATCTGGTCAGGGAAAATGAGTACCAGGGACACTTCTTCAAACCCAGGAATGAACTTTGCATGGCATTCCAGTTGTAATACTGCACCTTTATTTTGGGATGTGAACAGGTTAACTTTTGCACTTCTGAATTGGATGAGTTTTCAAGACCTTTTTAGAAAAAAAATTCACCTAAACCTGGCATCTCCCCTTACACAAAACACCTTTAAGTGATTTTCCTTTTTATAGGTATTTTAACAGAGAGAGTCTCCATGTGGCTCAGCATTGTGGTTTCTACAAAGACAATTTTTGGAAAGTTAGTATCAGCATGGTAGAATCATGGTAGAGACTGTTAGAACTGAAAAGACCACCTAGTCTAATACCTTCATTTTATAGGTAAGAAAACTGAGATTCAGATGGAGTTAGGGCTAGAACTCAGGACTCTTGAACTTTTCTCAATATAGTGTGGATTTAGTGGAAAGAGAACAAGAAGGAGAGTCTAGAAACATGTCCCTATATTCTAAGAAATTAAGTGACCTTGGATATGCCACATACTCTCTAAAGTCTTCATTACCTTACCAATCAAGGGTTGATCCACACACTTGTAGCAAGGTACATGATTCTCAGCAAGAGGGGCAAGGCACATGTCCGACTCCTTGTAAAGGGCCTTTTTTTTAATAGCAAAAATCCGGATTAAAGATTCAATTGATCAGACACTTTCTTTAATCACCACCCTCTATATAAACACATCAAATGAGGTCCCAAAATATGCACAATATTCCACAATTGCCCAAATATACAAATAATGGAGAGAGATACACTTATTTCATTTCTTCTCTGGGGCCAAAGATGGACAATATAATCACACAGGATTCAGCGTCTTTTTTGTCATTGTTCCTTATATTTACATTGTCATAGGCACTGTGAATATTGCTTCTACTTAATCCAGGTACCTGATGCTATATCAGCTCATATAAGGCTTCTAATATTTTTCTGAATTACTTCATATTCATCATATTCATCAAAAGTATAAGAATATACCTTTTGCAATAATTCAAGTGCTACAATTAGTGTAACTATTCCCCAAATAAATGGGCCTCTACTCTGTTTCTAATTAATTTTTATTGTAAAAATTTTGCTATGGATATTTTGGAGTATATACAATCTTCCTATCTCATTTTAATCCTTTCAGTACGTATGTACAGAAACAGATTCTTTGGGTCAAAGGGTAGGAACATTTGATGTCCTCTGCTTCCTACATCAGAAGTCCCCTGTAGTAGTGTATCCTCTGATTTTCCTGAATGTGTGTATTGATGCCTTAAGATGGAAGCATTTGAGGACAGCTAACCTTATGAGCCTTATTTACTTGAACTACTAATAGATCCCTATGAAAATTCAATAAGCTTCTTTTCTCCCTACACATATTTCACCTAATGTTGTGTCTAAATGAAATCTTTCATAGTGGGAATTCCTGGACTAGTGATGCAGCTTTCTTATCGTGGAAGACCATTCTTTTGCTCAGGTTCCTTCTTTTGAACCTCCATTTTAGAAAAGATCCTACTTCTAACTCTCCAATTTCTTTTTCTCTTCTCCCCAAGGAGGTGCCTTCTCTTCCCCCATCCTTTTCAGCTGTCTATTGTATCTTGTCTTCCTGCCTTTCCCCACTAAAATGTGAGCTCATAGGGGTAAGGATTATCTTTTTGCTTGTTTGTTTGTTTGTATTCTTATCACTTAGCATAGTGTCTAACACATATTAAGAACTTTTAAAATGCTTATTGATTGACTGACTGACAGCCAAGCACTTAATGTATCCCATAACTCAGGGACATATATCCTTGAAGGAGAAGTTCCACCCTGACAATGTAACCCAGTCTTATTTTTTAATTCTTGAGCTGCCTCTTCTTATGTATTTAAGCTTTCTTTTCATAATCTCTGGTACAAAATTTTTCTCTTTTGAACTTTCTTAGCATTTTTACCTTGGGTATTTTTCATATTCTAATTTGAACTGATAGTTATTTTTCTACATGTTTCATCTTCTCTACTACTTTTTGAGTTTCTTGAGACTAGAGACTATCTTATTTATCTTTGTCTATCCCTCAGCACCTTGAATAGTGAGTTGTATACTATATATACTCAATACATATTAGTTAAATAAATGTTTAGTGAATGATTGGGTATATTAATCTTTGATCTGAACTCCCAGTTCATTGCCAAATGAAGGCCTGAATTGACTTGATTTTTTTGCTATTGTTGTTGTTTCAAATGATCGTCTCATCAATTGCCAGAGGCACAAACTTAGAAAAAGATTCATGAGAAGCTGGATAGTTGTGCCTAAATTACCCATATGGGAATAATAAATTAAAAAAATACTTTTAGGAATCCTTAAAATAGGGACTAAAAAAATGGAGCAACTATCAAGGTTTTTATGGCAAATGACATAGTTTAATGAAAGTCTCTCTGAGCTGAGTGGACTTCATTTGTTTTCCTTCTCAACCATCTAAGGCTTTAATTGTATACTTTTACCTTGTAGAAAAGATAGATCAAGGTTATTTAGTAGCTGGCTTTGTAGGAGACCTACAAATTAAGGAAATCACATGGCATCTGATTATACTCTGGGCAACTTTTATCTGATATCCCTACTCTCCTTGCCCCTTTTCATCCCTCCCTCTCAATTTTGGCCTGTTATTAAATTCTCTGTCATGAAATATTTGATCCCTCCTTCCCCAAAGTCTCTTAAGAGACCTGTATCCTGGAAAGTGTTCATTGATTAAAGGTTCAAAGAGCTACTCTTCTGACTAACTCAATGACTAAATCCCTTGGTACTGCTTAGATTTAGGAAGTGAGAAAATAAGGGAAAAGGAAATTCTGGGAAAGAACTGCTACAAGTCAGGTTAAGAGGGAATGACATGAAAACTTCTCCTTTTGTTCTTTTGTTTAAACAGAAATAGCCAGCCGAATACTGGAAGAGCTTAGCCATAACAAATTCATTGCTCATTTCTTCTCCTGCTCCCTCTTTTCTCTGACTGAGTCTAACCTTGATCTATTCTCCATCTCTTTCCACTCCCAATGACAACATCCATTTTTATGAAGGTATGTTTTTTAGTTGCTATTTGTGAACAGGACATTCTCAATAGGTCAGAGCCATTTTGAGAGTTAGAAGAGTTAAAAGAAGTTTTCTTCAAAAAGAGCTGTACAAAAGGATATTACTCCTACGTGTACTAGGCTTTCAAATGCCTCACATATTTTCATGAATGAAAGCCCTTTTGGTTATTTTTTTATTATTGGAAAAATTCTTTTATGAAAAATTCAAACCAACAAAGAAAGTACAGATTGCAGTTCTAACATTTTTCAAAAGAGTTGACCAAACATGAGTTCTAAATTGACGTATTATAGTGCACAATAAATAAGGTTTCAAAGACAGGCTAATACTGCAAAGCTTTTTGAAACAGATCGCTCCTTTATTTATCTATCCTTGTCAGAGTTCAATGGATCATCAGATGACATGGAAATTGAAGTCCTTGTCTACAATAGTAACAATGCTATTGAAGGCTGTGAAGCAGGATTTGGCTCTCTGTCCTATGGAACAGTCCAGGGGAGAACTGCCCCTATTGCAAGTGCCTGAGTGTGAGAGTTCTCATACTGATGTCTGTGTATAAGGCCTGTGACTTTGTTGTGAAGTGTCTATTTCTACTGAATAAACAGAGATCCATTAGAAGTGACCTAATGGGTTTAGTCCCAGGGTGTGATGGCTTAATGGCAAATCCAAAGTGTCCAGGACCAAGAGGCAGAAGACAGTTAGAAAAAGAGAAAAAGGTTTTTAATTTAGTAGAAGCTAGGGGCCAGAAGAAATTCATTTAGCAGGGGGCCAAGGGAATCTAGTTCAGTTTGGACTATTGCTTCAATGGAAGCATTGCTAATAAAGGAGGACTGGCCTCTGAGAACTTAAAGAAGTACCTTGGACCAGAGACATCCTGGACTCAATGAGTAAGTATTAAATACCTACTATGTGCTAAACACCAATGATACAAAGGCAAAAATGAAAACGGTTCCTACCCTCAAGAAGATAAAATTCTGGTGGGCAATATGATTATGTGTATGTTTATATGCACGTATACATATATATATTATGGAGATTATAGAAATACACATAAGAGAAAGAAGTCAGAATAGCAGAGTAGCAGGAAGTCAGCTCAGCTCTTCCTCACAACTCCTTCACAAAGATTTAAAAATATACCAAACCAAATCCTGACTGGGAAATCCAAGATAAAGTCACAGTGGGTCACTTTTTTCTAGCACATGTCAGCATAGAGAGACAAGAGAAATCTGTGGACATTGGGGACAGGGTTTAGCTGAGAACAGCAATGCAGAGCATTCCAGTGCTAAGATTAGAAGAGGACTAACACTGAGTCAGAGGAATAAGAGGTCCCAAATCTAACACAAATGGAGGGGCCTAAAGTTGTGCAGGTGGCAAGGACAGGAGCCAACTGGAAATTCTGCTGCTTACAGTTCTGGGTCATAAATCCATGGTTGACTGGAAGTTGTCTGGGCTTAGGGGTGGCATTCCTGGGTGAGTAGAGCAAAAAAAAAATGAAAAAATACATCAAACCATTGAAGAAATAATTAGAAACAATTATCAGTTTGGCACAAGAGGTACAAAACCTTTTGTGGGCTCTAGGGACACAGAGCAAAAACAAATTGCACCAAACCTGGAGAACTGTGCTGAGCACACTCTTTCTCACCACCCTCTTCTTCACAAAGAGGATTTAAGGAAAAGTGTGAGCATAGGATGGAGGAGACAATTATTTATCATAGCCATGAATGTGAATGGGATGAACTCACTTATAAAATGGAAGCAGATGACAGAATATATTAAAAATCAGAATTCAAAAATCCATTGTTTATTAGAGATATGCCTAAAACATAAAAATTCATACAGTGTTATAATAGGGGATTGAGCAAAATCTATTTTGCTTTCCTTAAAGTAAAGACTTAAGAACTCTAAATAACCCAATGGCCAAACACAGTTCCAGAGGTAGAGTGATCAGTCATGCTCACTATCTCCTGATAGAGAGGTGTCGATACATATCATTTTGTAAGTGGAAAGTATGAGAGTTTGTTTTGCTTGACTATGCATACATGTTAAAAGAGTTTTCTTTTTTACCAATGGGAGAATAAGTATAAAGAAGAGGATATCAGGGCAGTTAGGTGGCACAGTGAATAGAGCACTGGCCCTGGAGTCAGGAGGACCTGAGTTCAAATCCGACCTCAGGTGCTTGACACATTTATTAACTGTGTGACTGTGGGCAAGTCACTTAACCCCAATTGCATTGCCTCCCCCCATCAAAAAAAAGAAGAGAATATCAAAGCTTTTTAATGTACAAAAAGTAGTCAAATTAGAGTTATATTTTTAAAAGAAGTTTATTATAAAATAAATTTAAGTTAATTTTCAGGGTACGGACATCTAGGATGATCAGGAAAGGTCTTGTGTAGAAGATGGCCTTTGGCCTAATATCTGAAGAAAACCAGCAACTCTAAGATTTAGAAGTGATATAGGAAGTGTTTTCTAGGTATGGGAAGGGAGTTTTGCAAAGGTGAAAGAAAACAGAAGTTATTAATAACAGAATTTAGATTAACGTAATTCAGTAAAATATCTCCCTAGGTGGTTAAAACTAGACTCCTCTCTGTTACTGTAATTGTCTCCAAGATCTAGTTTTTACCCTCATTTGTCTTCTTACCTGGATAGTAGCATTTGTTTCCCTGAAAAAGACTATTCAGAAATCCTGCCCATTGATAGCTTGCTCTGAGAGAGATACAGGTGATGCTGAAGAGTCCTATCATTCTGAGTCCAATAGTCATTTGAAACTCAGCTGGTGATGATAAAGGCAAAGAACCTGACATGGCATCGCAGGACCATCATTCTGTAGTTGCATTTCAGAAACAAGAGCTTGATTTAAGGTATTAGTCATTCCCCTGTTAGGGGGAATGGTTTAATTAACATCTCAGTTTATGTCACTGTCAGTCAGTTACAACTGATAAGTGGTCCCTTAAATAAATGTGAAAAAAATCCGTCAAAACTTATGTGATCTCAAAAACAAGATTTCATATCCTCTGTTACACAGTGCAAATCTGTCAGTGAAAAAGCAAAATCTTCAATTTGTTTTCATCTACAGAAAATTCAGAACAATAACTGATATTTCTATAGAATTTAATGGTTCATAAAGCATTTCCTTCATAAAACCTTAAGATCAATCAATCCATTGACAATAATTTGTTAACCAATTGCTTTTCCCCAGCACTTTGATATATATACATGCACACATATATACTAATATGTAGATATTTGTCCATATATGTACATATGTATATATACATATATATGAATATCATTATCTCTGTAGATCTCAGAGGCAATTTGACATGCTTATGATCACACATCAAGTAAGCACTGTAGCCAGCAATCAAACCCAGAGGTCTTGGCCACAGAACTAGGACTCTTTCCATACTGCCTCCAACTTTAACTGATTTATTTGACTAAATGGACTGGTGGTTTTGGCATTGTGTGGACCCAGCTATAATAGAAGATTTCCTCTTCCCAGTTATTCAGTTCACATCTCAATGATGTACTTTGTGGAATATTAATATTTATGGAGCTTGAGCAAAATGCAGAAATCAATAGTTGGACAATATTCCAGGGAAGATTTGCCAGAATGAATGAGTCTTAAGGAGAAAGCTAAAGGAAAATTGTGAGGTTACTTGCCAGATATTTAAGCTAAGGTTATTCAAGGCAAATGGAGTGGAACATTAGTGGTCAAAGGAAAGAAAGATAAAGATGGCAAAAAGCAGGTATATTTGTCCAGAACCTAGGGAACTAATAAGGGAGAACACGAGTTCAGGAAAGAAGCCCATAAATATAATTAAGGACATAAGGACAATCAAAGATTTGTAGAATCTGAAAATGAGAGTGAGACTTTAGACTTGTTTTGAAAAGCAGTTTCTAAGAGGTTAGAGACTCTGTGGGAATGTTTTCAATAAGAAGGCATCTTAGCCATATGATAACTGAGTTCACAAGGTACAATAACAAAGAGAAAGGAAAGAAAAGATTGTTAAAATTCCAAAAAGAAATGCTAGCCTTTGAATGGTAGGCATAACAAGAAATTTCAGTGGTTTCTAGGTGAAGAAACTGGTAGAATTTGGAGAAATATGTAAGTTAAAGAAGTTAGATATGACTCCAACAATGTGCTTGTGAGAAAGAATAAAATAAATAATGCTCATGATGGGAGAAAAAAGTAAAGAGAAAGGGGAACAGGAAAATGGGTGAACTGAGAATGTCTTGTTTGGACAATGTTGAATTTCAGCAAGGAATCTAGTCAGAGGTACTTGAGAAATAAATAAAAATATACATGACAGGAAAAAATTGATTTTAATATTGCTAAATTTTATAATGAAGACTAAAATATTGGTATGGATAGTAATGGGAGCTCTCCACAGGTAACAAACAGCTTGGGATTATACCCACTATGACCCAGGGAGAAGTCTAGCTGACCAGATCCTTTCTTGGCCTGGGAGAACCCATTTCTTCCCTCTATGAGAGAAAGACAAGAAAGGTTGATTAGTAAACTTGGGTGTCAGTATTCAGCTAACTGTTATGCAAAA
>CM053593.1:260857410-260911738 GCA_028646575.1 Pseudocheirus occidentalis
GTTCTCGGTGCGAGCTGCCTCTCCCGTCCTGCTCCTCAGCCTTGGCAGATGTGGGGGTGCTGGAGGCTGTAGAACCTCTGCAGGCTGGCTGCGGGGCTCGGCTCGGCTCCTTCCCACCGTCCCAGGCCTGGCCGCGGTTTCGGCTTCCGGCTGTTCCAGCCTCCGCTCCGGCGGCCACGCTGAGCCCCTGCTGCGGAGCTGCCTTCAGCGAGAGCTGTGTTCTCTGGATTTGTGTGAGTCTGAGAGTCCTAGACTTTCCTAGACTTTGTCTGGGCTCGTATTTTCTGGGTGTTTAGGGTGGCGGTGTGGGAGCTGCGGGACCTTGCTGCTTCTACGCCGCCATCTTGGCTCCGCCCCCGACAATAATTTTTTTAAGTTTATGGATCCCAGGCAAAGAATCCCCACATTAGAATAAAATACCAACTTCTCTGGAATTTAAAATCTTTCAAAATCTATCTCTGGTCAGTCTTCTCCAAGCCTATTTCCTGTAACTTCTCATGCTCTTTGTATATATGATGTTATATATCTCACCTCCATTTTTTGCACAAGCTGTTTCTGACACCTGGAGTGCTGTTCATCTTTAATTTCAGCTCTTAAGACTGACCCTTCAATGTCATTACAATTGCCACTTCCTACATAAGGCCTTTTCTAATTAATTCTAATTAATTTTTAATTCTAATTTAAATTCTAATTAATTTTTAGTGTAGACTTATAGTCCCCAAATTATTTTGTATTTACTTTATATCTATAAAAATTTGTATTTCCCCCAAGAGAACATAAGCTCCTTGTGGGCAGGGGTTGTTTAATTTTTGTGCTTTTGTGAACTTAGTAGACACTTAACAAATGTGTGTTTCAGCAGGCATACCTCTATTCTGGACCAGACTCTCTCAATCATACAAAGGTTTACAGTATAGGCATGGTAAGATAATATAGAAGAAAAATGTCTAGGGATACCTATCTGATGTTAAGATTACTTTAGTTCAATAAAAAAGGAATTTCTAATATCCTATAATAGTGACCAACAGGTTATTTTATGTATTTAGATCTCTATTTCATAAATAACATCCTAGAGCAGTGGTTCTCAATCTTCCTAATGCCATGACCCTTTTAATACAGTTCCTCATGTTGTGGTGACACCCAGCCATAAAATTATTTTCGTTGCTACTTCATAACTGTAATTTTGCTACTGTTATGAATCATAATGTAAATATCGGATGTCCAGAATGTATTTTCATTGTTGCAAATTGAACATAACCCACAGGTTGAGAACCACTGTCCTAGAGCATCATGCACATTGTATGCCAGAGTATTCCTTATCCATTCTCTGTATTATAATGTTTATCTTTACATGTATTCCCTTTCTTCTAATGAATTTATTCATTAATTCATTCATTACAGAAACATTTATTAAGTGCCAGTTGTTATTTTAGGCACTCTGGATATGAAGACAAAAATGAAACAATCCCCGACCTTAAGAAACTTACATTCTGGAGTGGATAGGGAACAGTAGGTACATGAAGAAGTAAATACACAACATATGCAGAATAATTTCTAGGTGAAGGTCATTAGTACCTGAAGAGAATCAGGATGGACTTCCTACATAAATTTGAATTTTACATGAACTTTGAAGGAAGCCAGGGATTTCATAAGATGAAAGTAAGGAGTGAAAGCACTACAGGCATGGGTAGGAGAAGCCTGTGGTCTATATAAAGGCACAAATGTGGAAGATGAAATGTTTTGAAGAGATAATAAAAAATAGGCCAGTTTGGTTGGAATATGCCAATGCAGAGGAGAGTAGTGAACAATGAGATTAGAAAGACAGATTGTGAAGGGTTATAAAAGTTAAAAGGAGTTTATATTTTATACTAGAAGCAAGAATTTGCTTGAATTCTTGCACTGAATTCTTGAGCAGATATGACATGTTCATACCTAAGCTATAAGTACACTAGTTGGGCAGCTAAATGCAGGTTAAACTCAACAGTGGAAGGCCTGGAGACAGGGATACCAATTAGCATACTCCTAAAATAATTCAGTTAAGAGGTCAGGATGGCCTGAGCTAGGGCCAGTCTGAGAAAAGAGAGAGATGCCTGTCTCCCCTTCTCTCATTGCTTCTTATTTCTTACTTCTTTACTTTTCTGTGTGTTTTAAATGCTGCTCCCTCCAACCTGAGCAAGTTTTCATCAGAAGCACTGTCCAAAACTTTTACCTTCTCTTTCTAATACCCTTAGGTGATCCACAGATTTCAGTTTGATGAAAGGGCAGGGGGTGAAAAGCATTAATTTCTATGAATCTGATTATTGTGTATAAAAATCCTCTACTAGATGAAGAAGTATGAATCAGGCTGTTGCCAATACACACACATATTCACACATACACACACGCGTGCACGCACACACACACACACACACACTTTTCTTTTTAAAGAGGTTAGGGGAGGCATTTTGGTAAAAGAGAGCTAGATTCAGAATCAAAGGTTATGTTTTTTTCAGTTGTTTCTAAATCATTTGATCCCATTTGGGGTTTTATTGGCCAAGATGTTGGAGCCTTTTGCCACTTACTTCCCCAGCTCATTTTACAAATAAGGAACCAAGGCAAACAAGGTGAAGCAACTTGCCCAGGATCACACTGTTAGGCAGTGTCTGAGGTCATATTTGAACCCAGATCCTCCAGATTTTTCTATCCATTGTGCCACCTTGCTGCCCCAGAGTCACAGGACCTGAGTTCAAATCATGATTCTTCTAATTACCTTGGGTAAGTCACTTTGAGCACCACTTTTCTCATCTATAAAATGAAGAAATTAGTTTAAATGGCTTCTAAGGTCCCTTTTGATCTAAATTTATCATTTTTTGTTTTGACATTGCCTTATTTTTGTCATCCTTTGTAAGAAAGAAAAAAAATGGCGCATTAAAATATTGCATGATCCTAGGCAAGTCACTTGATCCTTGTTTGCCCCACAGTTCCCTCATCTGTAAAATGGAGATAACAATAGCACCTACCTCCCAGAATGGTGCAGCTAGGTGGCGAAGTGGATAGAGGTCTGGGTCTGGAGGCAGGAAGACTCCTCTTGCTGAGTTCAAATCTTGCTTTAGACACTTACTAGCTATGCAGTCCTGAGCAAGTCACTTAACCCTGTTTGTCTCAGTTTCCCTCATCTGTAAAATTAACTGGAAAAGGAAATGGACAAAAGGCTCCAAAAAGCATCATTGCCAAGAAAACCCCAAATGGGGTCACAAAGAGATGGACGTGATTAAAAATTGACTGAATAGCAACAACCTCCCAGGATTGTTGTGAAGACCAAATGAGATATTATACTTTGCAACCCTTAAAGCACTATATAAATGGTAGCTGTTATTGTTATCGTCATACAGTGTATAATCTATTTTGTTTCTAGCTCTTTGCTAACACCAGAAGTACATCTATGAATATTTTGTCATATGTCTTTGCATCTTTCTGTCTCTGACATTCTTAGAGTTAATGCTCAGCAATGGGATCTCTGGTTCAAAGGGAATGGACATTTAAGCCACTTTGGGGACATAAAAATTGCTTTCCAGAATGACTGGACCAATTCATAGCTCTACCAGTAAAGTATTTGTATAACTGACTTTTCACAGTTCTACGCTGATTATTCCCAATGTTTGTCATTTTTTTATTAGTTTGCTAAATGTGAGTTAAAATTTTAAAGCTATTATAATTTATATTTCTCTTATTAGTTATTTGAAGTACTATTTCATATGGTTATTAATAGTTTGCAAGTTTTCATTTGAGAATGTTTTTTCATATCCTTTATTCATTTATTTGTTGGGAAATGGCTCTGGTTTTTATTTATTTGTGTTGACTATATATCTTAGTTATCAGACGCTTATTAGAAATATTTAAGGTAAATATTTTCTCATTTAATAGCCTTGCTTTTAATACTGGCTGCATTGATTTTGCTCATGGAAAATTTTTTTTCCAAATTTATGTAATCAAAATAATCTATTTTATCTTATATGGTTTCATATGTAGCATTCATTTCTTAAAGAACTGTCCCTCTAGCTTTGGAAGGTACATGGCTTCATTCTCTTCTAATTATTACAGTGTAACTTATAATATTCAGGCAGTAACAAACATCAATTTTTTTATTTTAAAATTTTAATTAAAAAAACTTTTTAAGATTGAGCCTCTCAGTCTAACAGGCTGAAAAGTTAATCAGTCAGTCAGCATTTATTAAGCACCTACTATGTGTCAGGCATTGTACTAAGCTCTGGAGATATAAAGAAAGAAAAAAACCTCAATCCTTGCCCTCAATAAGCTTGCCATCTGATAGGGAGATAACATGCAAACAACTATATACAAACATATATGGATGTGAATGTGTATGTATATATATATATATAAACATATAGAAAGATACATACATACACATATACACACACATTTATAAATTTTATACATACAAAAACCAACTATATTTATATATATGTATACACATATACATATACTTATATGTTATACATGTATAAAATACATGCATTTATCATATACATGTGATAAATTGAGGGTCATCTCAGAAGAAAGGTGCTAAGATTAAGGAGTACTGGCCAAGGATTTTTGTAGAAAGTGAGAAGTAGCTAAAGCTTGAATGAAACCAGGGAAGTGAGACAGTAAAGAGGAGGAAAATCATGCCTAGTATGGGGGACAGCCTGTGAAAATATCCAAAGCTGGAAGCTGGAGTGTCATATGCAAGGCCTGTGTCACTGGATCAGAGGGTACATAGAAGGGGGTAGGGTATAAGGAGATGGCAAAGGTAGGAATGGACCAGGTCCTGACAGGCTTTGAAAACTAAAGAGCATTTTGTATTTGATGCTGGAGACAAAAGGGAGTCACTGGAGTTTATTGAATAGGAGGTCAATATGGTCTGACCTGCATTTTAGGAAGATCAATTTGACAGCTGAGTGGAAGACGGATTGGAGTGGGGAGAGAATTGACACAGGGAGCCCAAGCAGTAGGCCATTGTAATACTCCAGACATAAGGTGATGAGGTTCTGTACCAGGAAGCTGGCAGTGTCAGAGAGGAGAAGGAAGTGCATAATAAAATTATTAAGAAGGTAGAAATGACAAAACTTGACCACTTATTGATATGGAGCTTGAGAGACAATGGACAGTCAAGAATGTCATCTAGGTTGTGAGTCTGGTTAATGAGGAGGAGGAGGATGATACCTTTGACAGGTATAGGGGAATGAGAAAACTGGTGGAGAACAGATAATGAATTCAATTTTGTATATATTGAGTGCAGGGGTATTCATGACCCAATCTCAATACACTTTAGCCCAGAAACTTTGACTTGTTTCATTTCTGACCTGGGCAGTTTGACCCCTTCCCTTAGCAATCTGTTTTCTCCCTTCTCCCATAATCTCACACTTTCTACCCCTTCTCCAAGGTTCCCAGCATACTGATGCTAGACTTAGTCTGGATATCTCATAGGCTTAGCCCTACTGATGCTTAAAACTAAATAGCTCAAGAGACTCAACAATGTCAGTCTCACCCATATCTGGGATTATAGGCATGTGCTACTACACTCTGCTACACAGCTGTTTAATGGAAAGGTTTTCACAAAGTATTATGAAGGTGAAAATGTTGGGATCTTTTTCTCACTCACTTTTACATAAGAATTTGTTCCTTGCTTCAGTATATTTGTTGTCACGTCAATGGGGTCTAACTTGGGCCAAGTGGTTATTCAGATTGACATCTATATCAATGGAAGAATTGTATTCAGGAAAAGCAATTTCTCCATTTCTAATTGCTTGCCTTTGCATCTCTTTAGTTAGAGGCCTAGAAGGATACTGTTTAAAGAATTCATTGAAGATGTAGTCATTAGAGAATTGTAATTTCAATTCATTCAATTAATAGACTTCTTTTAAACTAGGAACTATAATTCTTGATCTCCCCAGTCTGAAATCCTATCTTGAAAGCCCATAGGTAAGTTTCATATTGGTCTCATAATTCCCAGACCACATAACCGTATTGTTGTTAGACTCCTGTTAAAAAAAAAAAGGTAGTTCCTTCTTATCATTTTATTCTTTATTTAATTTGTTCTGTCTAAAAGTCCATGGGGGAGGGGAGAGGTGAACTTACATAGCATTTGGAGGTATGCAATCTAAATTAATTCATCTAGAACTAAATTGGAACTAAACAACCACCCTTTTTTTTTTTTCAAAAAAATGAGGAAATAGTTCCAGGAAGATTGTGACTTATCTGAAGTTGCTCAAGTAGTAAGTGACAGAGTCAGGATTTTAAAGCAGATATTCTGATTCCTGAGTCAATGTTTTACCATACCATACCAAGACAGGACCAGGAAAGGCCCAGACAGCTTTGGGAGAAGTGGTGGGGAGTATGAGGAGGGTTCTATGTTGAGATCAGTAGAGATTATACATGGTGTGTGAATTCACACAGGTTAGTACCAGGCAGGAGAGAGGATTTGTCTATGATAGCCTGAGCTAAGAAGAATGAAAAGTAAGTGGTAGATTGTAGTTTAAGACCACACTGACAGATACAGAGCCCATTCAGGACCAAAGGCAAAAAGGTACATCAGTACACTGTGGAACCACAGTCAGAAACAAGAAGTCAGTGGGACCTGAGGGATCAGGAAGAAATAGCACTTCAAGACAAAAAGAGGATCAGTAAACCTGAGAAATGATCAAGTCAAAAGAAGTTCCTGAGCATAACCAAAGCAGTCTCACCATTTTCCACTCTCAGTGAGATGGGCCTATTAGGATCTAGTCCCATGCCTCTTAATTTTTTTCCCTTCCTGTCTAAACTTCCTTATATTAAAAAAATTTTTTTTCTGGTACAGTAGATAGTCAACTTCAGATCTAGGAAGTATCACTTTTAGAAGGAATGAACAAATAAAGTATTAAGTTTCTACCATGTCACACATACCATATTAAGCAAAGGCAGAAATTCTCAAGGGGCATGCTGGTATTCAATGAAAGAATCCCGATGGGGGCGGCTAGGTGGCACAGTAAATAAAGTACCTCTCCTGGAGTCAGGACGACCTGAGTTCAAATCAGGGCTCAGGCACTTAACAGTTACTAGATGTGTGACCTTGGGAGAGTCAGTTAACCCCAATTGCCCTGACCTCCTCCCTCCCAAAAGCAAAAGAGAAAGAGAGAGAGAAAGAAAGAAAGAAACAAAGAAAGAAAATTGTGATTGATTGGTCTGGTGGGCCAATAGACTCTAGGCAGGGATGGAGAAGTGATAGGACTATAGGTAGTGGTCCTCAAGGATCTGGGTGATGGAGCAAGAATTGTCATGCTAGGGAAACTTGCAAGAAACTGAGAGAGGACAAGAACTGCAGGACTGGTGTATTGAAGGACCACAGAGGGAAGGGTACTACCCAGATATAAACCAACTTCCTAAACATATTTTTCTAACTTTTGAGGCAATACAAGAGTTGTCAGCACAATCTAATTTTTGGAGCCTTAGGGACAAGCTCCAATTATCTTACTATACTTCTATCTCTGATCAGAAGTACTAAATACATTCTATTTCACTTGAGTACTCACCAGTAGCCTTTTCTGAATGGTTTCCTTCCTTTATTTTATATTCTATGAGTAAGGATAGTGATGCTTATCTATTTTTAAATATGTTTATGTTATTTGTAAACACTGCGTAAATTATAATCAAAACATTCAACTTCAGCTTTATGATCATTTTGTGTTTTTCAGAGTGGTTACTTAAATGTCTATCAAGTACTTTGGATAAGAAAATTTGTCTTTATTTCAAAGTGTTCCAAGAAGCAAAAAAAAAAGTTAAGCATGGGAAATTTAATAACAAAAGACATGATTTTGAGTCTCAACTTTGTTACTTTTTTGCTGGTGTGCTCTTGGGCAAGCTACTTAATGTCTCGAAGTCTTAGTTTCTTCATCTATAAAATGACCATAGTAATACCTGTGTTACCTACTTCGTAGGAACAATTTTGAGGGAAAGGCTTTGGAAACATCGAAGAATCATATTAGACTAAGTTATTACTATGCAATAAAGGCACTAAATAAATGGAAAATAATTTTTCTAGAATTATTTGCTATTTGACATTGCTCTGTATTTGCTTCTGGAATGTTTGTCTTTTCTCAACACCTCTATTAGCCATAAAGGTAGGGGTTGATTTTTATATTTACATTTATTTTGCACATAGTAGGTGTTTTATACATATATATTATATTTGTTTAATTTAATTGAATGTGCCTTTCTATTGCCCTTTGGAAGATACTCAAGTTCAGATTTTTGAGGATAATGGAAAGCATAAAGTTATCAACATGTTTTATTTCATTTCTAGATAGTGCTTCCTTTGAAATCAAGGACTTTAGAGTTGTTACATAAATATAAAATGAAAAAACATTTATTGATGGCACCTTTCCTTATATTACTGCTTCTGTGAAGTACTCTATGAGAAAGAATGACACAGTGAAAACAATTATAAAGAATATTTTGTAGGTGATGGAACTAAAATAGAGAGAGATTAAGTAACTCTCTAAAAGTTGTAAAAAAAAAAAACCCAGCTTCCTGCACAAATCTAGTTTCAAGTAGAGAAAAATAATTTGAATAATGATTGAGTAAGAACCACAGTCTAAGACCTGGACCAGCACAAATAATAATAATTCATTAAAAGAGAAATAAGGCAGTCAGGATTTTGATATAGCTGCTCAATGGAAAGGGCAGAATGATGATGATGATGATGATGATGATGATGATGAAATTAGTAATGACTACTAACATTTACATAGTAATTATTGTGTTCCAGGTAGGTATCTCTAAGCTTTTTTAAAAAATCACTTTCCAACTCTAAGGACTTTTAGAAATTTTACAATCTCTCTTTCCTGAAATGTTTTGATTTACATATGAATTATATTACTATTAAAGAAAAACCTTAGTGTAAAGAAAGGTATCACATTCTGAGGTGGATATTCTCAGTTTCATTGGAGGACCTATCCCCTTCCCCATTTATTATTATTAGCCCCTTTGAAGGTGAAAGGAAAGTTGGGTAATGGATCCTAGAATCCACTACTTAATGTAAATGCCCTGAAATTTTTATTCATCTCTTCTACATGCTGGAAGTAGGAAAAAGCATATTCTGCAAATCAAGTCGGTTGAAATTCCAGTGCAAAATGTGGACTTGACTGACTGCAAGGGGAGCTGTCAGCTTGTACAGGCTTCACTGTCAAAGGGCCGTGTCATCTGTCAGTGTCTGTTCCAGCTCACTGTTCCACATAGAGGGAATGCACTGTTGCCTCCCAATTGATAACACGCTGCCAGAAGCATGTTACTTTCTCATCCGTCTTCTTGTAGCTGTCAAAAATGGAATCCATTAATTAGTTTGTTCTTGCGAATTTTAGTTGTTCTGAAGACATGTAAATTTCAAAGTAAGACAAATAAAAAAAATTCCAGCCCAAATCATGATGCCAATAAAGGCAAAAATTGAGAAGTGGTGGTTATTACTGTCAGTGGCATAAGCTGGCTAGCTGGGTTCTGCCTTAAGTGGATGTAATGATGTGGCTAGTTTTGCCTTAATGAGTTTCCCAAGGCAGCAGAGGAAACAGGAGAAATGAAAAGAGAAAGGAGAAAGGGAGGAGAGAACTACTGTGTCCCCCCCCTCCCCTGAAACCTCTACACTAACTAGTCAGGTCAACTTGATATAAGTTATGGAGTTGGCTTGTAGTTGCTGCTGCTGTTGTGATTATTCTCTTAGTGTTTTATTCCCCTCTAGTGGATTTCTCAAAGTTTGATTGGGTTTTATTTTCCTTATTTGGAGTTCCACAAAAGGGAAGTTGGTTTGGTGAGCCATGCACAATTCTAAAAACTCCATCTACTTTTGACAGGATGGTCTCAAGTGTAATTTGCCTCTGCCTTCCAATATGCAGTTTGTCTGGGAACTGAAGAATTATTCTAGGCGGAACTAGGAGGAAAGACATACATTGTGTGAGGTATGTGTATCTGATGTTGCCTCTTTGCAAAAGAGTCTATGTTTCAACTTAACCTGATTTGTTTTGTTTCTTTTTACTTTGCACCTTTTCAAAGTTAATAATAGGGAATTGTGTTAACGCTAAATTATTTTATTCCCACACACTGAACAGTTGAACAAAACTAATGATGCAAGAGTCTCGGTTTCCACAAGCACCAGGTTTACATGTACAAACTATCTGAAAGTTCTATGTCAAAAACATGAGATTAGAATTAAAGGGGGAATGTGTTTATTGTGAATTTTCCAGAATTCCTTTGAACTAAAATGCATGCATAACAAGGAAGACTCTTTTTGTGTGATATTTCTTGGTCTTCATTTCCCAGCTAGAAGCTCAAATGGAATTGAGAAAGTTGAAATGAAGACTTTTTAAAATATCCATTAAATAAGGGCTAGATAGTGCTTACACAAGTCATCTAATAAAATTGTATTTATTATCTATATGAAGGCCAAATGAGAAAACACAGAAAGTGCTCTTCAGATGGTAGAGCAGTACATGTGAACTGCTGTTGCCACAACCTTTGGTTAAATCCTTTTCAAGTTTAGCCTTCTAAGGAACTCCACCATCCAAGGCTCAGCCATGTCAGACACTATGGAGAAAGATCACCTGATTGGTCTCAGCATAAGCTCCACTGACAACTTCTTCAGATTCATTCTACCATTGTCAACACAGAACCTATGTTATAACCAAATAATTTGTTTTTTCATTCTTATTTCCATAAAAGAGAATGATATAGAAACTGACTAAAAAAAATTCTCAGCTAAAGAGACTGAAAGATGTTAAAGAATAGCATGAGATATTTTCAGTCCAAAAATGGAAAAGTATTGTGTTTCTTGATATATATGATTGACCAAAAGGCTACCCTCACTACAAATTGAAGAGGAGATTCAGTAATTCAGCCCCTTTTGATCACTACAGATCACTTACTTCAGTTTTAGTACTCAATGAATCTGTGATTTCATCATCAACGTAGATATTTCCTTCATTGGTGTAGACGATTGCCCATCCACAACTTTTCATTGCATATGACCTTTGGCTATATCCTGGGGCTCTACCCAACACACTGAGTGCTATTTTCTGTATCTCCTGACACTGCAACAATATCAGTGGAACACATGAGTTGTCTATTAGTCTTTGTACACACATAAACACATACACAAAATGATTGGCCCATCTTCTTTTCTGGTCATATATATTTCATATAACATACTTTATACCGATTATTCTGTATATTTCTTCAATGCTGATATTTTGTAGATATAATCTAAATGATTCAAGTGCGTTCGTGTGTGTGTGTGTGTGTGTGCATGTAAAACCATGACATCCATTTTTGCTGTCTTCATAGTTAAAATGATAAGATAACTATGTGCAACCTATGGCTTAGCACCACAAGCTATGGGCTTGCATGAACCAGGTACAATCACAATCCAGGTATAATTCCCCCAAATAATATCTCTTTAGCTAATCTTTCCTCACCCAGAATTTTCTTTGGGATATTTCTGAATGTTCTTTGAATGAAGCTCACATCTAGGTTTTCACAGATGTAGGTTAAAGTGCACCCGACTCCTATATAAGTATTCAAGATAATGTATGTCAGGAATAGGATAGCCTTGATTTCACTCCATAAAAAAATGCAGAAAACACATCAAGAACTCAAAGTAACTTGTAAACATTGATATAAATCTTTTTTCTTTCCATTGAGTCCCATCTTTCCTTTAGGATCCTGTATAGTCCCCTAGGATTAATAGCTCCCCAATCCCACTGTGGTTAGAATTCTCCTTGGAAGAGAAATCAACTTAGAGTTGGTAGATACCCCCACTCTTGACATTCCAGCAAATTGTTCTATAACCCTAGGAATCCATGCCTACCTGACAGTACTTCCCTAAAAGTTTGGGCTCTTCTTACTCCCAGAAGAAAAAAAAATTGGAGCTGTTAGAGAAATAAATTTCTTCCCATAAAATGCATACCTTCCAAAAAACTGAAAACAGTGGTAAAAGTCAAAATCCATGTATTTTGGTCCTCTGTGTTAGAGACCAAAGACCTGAGAACCTTGGGTTCTTGGTGGGCACTAATACTTTAGCACAGTCTTCCAGGGATCACCTTCCAACCCACCTCCAATATCAACTCCAGGAATGGCAGCCTTTCATTCCTAAAGATAGCTTCAGTCCAAACAGTTAGATGTAGTGATATTTCCTGGACCATGAAATCCTGGATTCTGAGTGACCAGGGCATGTATTATTTATTTGTACATGTTTTAAGCCACATGGTCCTATGAGAGGGTAACCACACGGCAAAATAATGGATATTCTTGAACCCCAACCATCTAGAGAAAGAATAGGTAATTCTGAGATATATTTCTTGGAGAAAAGATGAACCTGGGGTCCAGCATTCAGGAAAATAAGAGTCATGTAGAATATGAATGTCAGAATTGTCTTTCCAAGAATCCCATTTGTGCATTCTGAAAACAATTCTTCTAGAGCAACAGTTCTCAACCTGTGGGTTATGTTCAAGTTAAATACATCCTGCATATCAGATATTTACATTACAATTCATAACAGTAGCAAAATTACAGTTATGAAGTAGCAATGAAAATAATTTTATGGTTGGGGGTCACCACAACATGAGGAACTGTATTAAAGGGTTACAGCATTAGGAAGATTGAGAACCACTGTTCTAGAGGGAGAAGGAGGAAATGTTGGATGATTATCAGTTTCTTAGGAAAAGAGAAATGGGTACGTGAATCATAATATGTAAGAGTATCAAGGGAATGATCCATAACTGTTCATCAATTGCTCATATCAGTCTTACAGAAACACAGGTATATTCTCTTTGTGCTGTCCAACTTGATAACAGCTCAATCACTTCTGGGTTAATTAGCCAGACTCAGGGCTTAGGGGGTTTCCTAGACATGATTTCCATGTGTCTCCACATCTAGAGACATAGCCCTTCATTCTGGAGTAGTGTCCTCAAAAAGATTCTAAAGAGATCATTTTCATTGATCATTTCTTCAGGTAGGGTGCTCAATCTATGCCATGCTATGGTGTCCTTACAAGAAACCTAGAATGGAATTGGGCATCTTCTGATTTTCTCAAAATCAGTAACCATTTTTGTATCTTCCATATTGCCTCAATCAAAATATTTCTGTTAAGTAGTTGTTGCTTAAAACACACTATGCTTATTTATAAGCTGACAGATTAATTCTCTTACTTCCATTGGATAGTAAAAATAAAAATAATATGTCAGTAAGTTAGTCTGTATAGCTCAAAACAAAGGCCATATTTTACACACAAAGAGACTGATCAGGAGAGTTAACTCATCAACTAGATGAGCCTATATGGAGCCTCTGTTTGGGACTTTGCATGTTCCTAAGAGGGTATGAATTCTTATTGGCATTTGATTCATACCTTGTTGAACAAGAATGATTGAATCTCAGTGACTGGGGGTGAAATTAATGGCCCATACTATTGTGAACAAAAGTCACCACTTTGTATTGTGTCTACAAAAGGACATGACAGAATCAGCCATTTTCTTCCTCTTCCAAGAGGGATTTTGAGAGTTGAACTCAGGACAGAGACCAAAGACCTGAGAACCTTGGGTTCTTGGTGGGCACTAATACTCCATAACTGTTCATCACTGGCTGAATTCTAATACTGGAAAACTTCTAGGAATATCTATAAATTGATCAATAAACATGCACTTGTTAAGCATGTACTATGTAATGGGCGCTGTGCTTGATACTGTTTATACAAATATAATACATAAAATAATAACTTCTTATAATACTAAGTAGTATCATTGGAGGACTATACACATTATAGTCAGCCTTGGAAACTTTCCCTAAACAATAAGTCTCCAGATAAGATCATTGTGAACTGAATTTAGCAACATGACAGGATCCTGTAATTTACCCAACATGTATGTAGTTTGCATGATGCCATGTTTAACTTTAAGTAGCAGATTATACCACTATCTATTATTATACTACTATCTATTCCCTTTGAGGGAAGGATAAGTCAAAAGAAGGGAAAGAGGAAAGATCATAAATATCAGGGTCATGACCTTTTGAGAAAAAAATTTTCTTGATTGTCTGGAGAAGGGAGAGAGAAAGTGATTCATGAGGCTATAAATCTTTTTTGGGGGGGGAGCTATCCTTGGTGCCCGTTGGTATAGCTACCAAAGGAGAGCAAATACAGGAGTATAAGTCCTGCCCTTTAAAGGCCTAGTCTCAGGAACCACAGTGAATCAAGCAAATCAACTTATTCACTGGCTCCTGTTTTCACTAGAGAGTTATGGTTTCCATCATCAAGAATTCAGATTTATGTAGCTGGAAATCTTTTTAAGAATATACCATTAGGTATTGACCATATGCTTTAAAAAATAATAAGGGAAATACCTTGAAATCATTTGGTCATTTTATTTAATACACACATATAAGTACATATATGTGTATATGTACTTATATGTGTGTGTATATATACATATATATGTACCATTAACTACAAACAATTTACTGAATCTATTGTAAATGATTTTGCACAATCTATAAACCTAATTTTCATCTGCACATCCAACATCTGAAAATCGTTTGCCTCTTCTAATTGAATGCTTTTCTCTTTAAAGCCAGCTCCTTGTGACCTTTAAATTCAGTTAGAAAAGTTAATCCTTTGGTTAATCTGGACCAATTGGTTTCTGTTACACAATTCAGTGACAAACCATTATTTCTAGCCTAGCTTTTAATTGGTTGGAATGTTCTTGCCAGGGAGATCCAGTAGCTGTCAAATTTGCCTGCTAGCCAGTGCATGCTTCCTGGACAGATTCCAAATCATTAAAGCAACATCTCCTGTTCAAGCTGGGGATGTTTATCATGAACCCAAATCCTGATGTCCTGTCCTGCTCTTATTTAATTAAGGCCTAAGGAATGTTAGAGGGAGCCTGGCTACAGATCATGGACAACTAGATTTCTGAAAAAGAAAAAAATATATATTCAGTCTTCTATGTTCCATGCTATTTTTTAATCATTAGGTGAAATTGCCAAACAAATCACAACTTATTAGTGATGCTAAAAATGTTTCTCTTAGATATTTTATTTTTCCCCTGGATTTGAATTTCACCAACTCATAGAGTCTAAGAGCCCCAAAGCCCCAATTATACCATCAAGTTACAGTAACAGTGTATTAAGTCAAACTCAGAGAAAACTCATTGCAATTATTTGACTTCTATACTGGAAGATTTTATGTTTTCTTCAAAATTGTTGTGCTAGCATCTCAGAAGCCATAACCAATCACAGATGATAATTTCAATCATTCCTCATTTAAATAATTACACCATATCCAAAATGATCATCTACATATTTGTCAAAATAGTTGCATTATAGGGGTATAACCTGGGGCACAGGTTTACCTATGAGAATATTAGAAACCAATTTCCTACAGGTTTTTCCCCCATATTTCATTCCAGCTCAGCTTTTCTCATTTGGTTCCTTGATCTCTTCCCTGTCCTGTCCCAGATTGAGAGGATATGGGGGTAGAAGAGGTTGCTGTTGGAATATCAATGCTAGAATGTGATGACTTTTTGTTGTTGTCAGTTGCAACCCAAATCCCACATAGCCCAAAGCTTCCCCCCCAAAAAAGATGATATCATCAAATCACAGAATCTTAGATTTGGAAGAAGATGCAGAAGTCTTCTAGTTCAACTTGGACCTGAACAAGAAATTTCTTTGACATCCCTAATAATTGGTCAAGGCAATGCTTGACACTGTATAGGAGTCCATGACCTCCCATAGTAATCTTTTCCTGAATAGTTCTAATTGTTAAAAGGGTCTTTTTTCCTTTCATTGAGCCTAAAGTTCCCTGCAACTTCCACCCACTGCTTCTAGATATACCCTATGGGGAGAAGCATAGTCTTTTTCATTACAATTCTTCAAATATTTGAAGACAGCTCTCATGTTCTCAGTAAGTCTTCTCTTGTTCTTGCAAAATATCCCTAAACATCCTAAAGTCTTATCCAGGCAACATGTTGGTTACCTTCCTTTGGTCAAGCTCCAGCTAGTCAATTTTCAAGAACTCAACTATTAAAATCGATCTGTGATTGAATTAATTTAGGAATTCCTGTCAGTGGTACAGCTCTCAACCCATCCATGCTTTCTTGTCTTGTGATACCTTTATTCACCCCTTCCCATAAGTTCACCATATAGTGTTAACTTAATGTATTGAAGGCCTTCCTCACATATTTTGAGCACTCTGTCTACTTCTGATCTCTCATCATCACTCCATGACTTAGCCCATCCTCTATTCCTATCACATATTTCCTTGATGATATATTTAATAATACTATTTTAATCCTGTTCTTTGAAGTTCCTCAGTCCTGTTGCAACCTAATCCCACCTAATATATGCTTTAACATTGCTACTTGCTTTTTAATTCTTTGGAGAGTATTGTATTTGTGTCTTGATGCCAAATAAAAGTACCAATAGAATGTTAGCTTGTCAACATCCTCCCTAAAATGTGGGACCCAGAACTGAACACAATACTCCAGATGTAATATGACTAGGGCAGAGTATAGTAGAAAAATAAAATCTGTCATGCTGGGATGTTATGCTTTTGTTTGTCCTGTTTTTGATCTCCTTATCTTTCTTGGCCACTGTATTGCTTTTGATTCTTATTTATCTTGCAGTACAAAATCCCAAGATCTTTTTCACAAGCAATGTTGTCCAGCCACCCTTTCCATATTATGTACTTTCACCATGTTTTAACTCCAAATTAAGGCATTATATTTATCACTATAAAAATTTACCCAATTATGTTTGTCTTCTCACTGTAATATGCTAAGAATTTTTGAATTAATGAGCATTCACTAAGTACTTACTGTATGTCAAGCATTAAAAGTGCTAGCAATACAAATGTAAAAGTGCCCTAAAGAAGTTCATATTCTAATTGGAGACCCAATACACGTAGGAGAATGCTGGCCATGGAGGGATATTTTCCTAGAAAAGGTAAAAGTTAAAGAGTTGGTTAGTGAAGCCATAGGGGAATATTTCTACTCACTCTTACAAAGAGCAATGGGAGCATTGATTTGATTATGTCTCCAGAACTGAAGGTGGGTTATGTATGTTTTGGCATGATGACTGGTTAGTGAAATGGACTGTGTCTATAATTAAAACTAAATATAGTGGGGGACTCAGGCAACCACTAATCAGTACAGTGACAATTCAGAACAGGAATTTCATGGATGAAAGGGTTAAATCCTCCAAGGCAAGGATTCTAGTTTTGGTAATACAGTGCAGTGATACAAGATGAAAATTTGACAAACATGATAACCATGAGTTCATACACATCACTGATTTTAAAAATATTGAATGGGTCAGGACCAAGGAGAGATACCAGGGCATTTCTCTACCTCTTCCTCCAAAGAGGGTTCCCTCCAAATTGCCCTTGATTTATTAATATACTCTTTTGGTCCAATTATTCAAACAGTTCCCAGACACACACACACACACCCAACTGCCAACAACAATATCACAAGTATGTCAAATTATTTGCTGAAATCTAAGTGAAAATATTTAAGAAGTACTTCTTCATTCATTAGCCATTTCCCTATAAAATTTCAAGTCATGGATTCTTACCTAACCTTTTTCTCAAATCTTTCATAGGATTATGGGATCCTAGTTAAAGAGCTGAATGAATCAACAGAAACCATTATAGTCTGACACCCTCATTTGAAATCTCTCCCCAAATCTAGAATATGTGTTAGATAAATTTCCTATATTTTTTTTGGTGACAGATTAAAAAATGTAGTGATCACTTCCCCTAAAGCAGTGGCTCTCAACCTTCCTAATGCTGTGACCCTTTAATACAGTTCCTCATGTTGTGGTGACCCCCAACCGTAAAATTATTTTTGTTGCTACTTCATAACTGTAATTTTGCTAGTTATGAATTGTAATATAAATATCTGATATGCAGGATGTATCTAAATTGAACATAACCCACAGGTTGAGAACTACTGCCCTGAAGGTTCCTGTTATTTGTCCCTCAGCAATCAGATATTCTTTGTTGGAGAATCAAGTCTAGAATAACAGTTCCCTTTGTTGCTTTCTCCACCTTTTGAAAAATGAGATTATCATTAAGGAAAGTAAAATATTTATCAGCTGCTCTGCTTTTGGCATAGAGAGACCTCCAGCTTATGTCTGAATCATAGAAGTCCCATCACTACTAAGTCATGGCTCTGTCAGTTTACGTACAAACCTTTTTCTGCTTCCTTTTTTGATCCATGTGATCCGTACTGGTATATCCTTGTGAAAAATATTGTTTCTTTCTCCATTTACACTTAACCAAAACTCCCCCACCAAGTTTTCACCCTAGTAATCCCTGAATTTCCTTACAAACTTATCTTCTTAACATACAATACTACTTTGCAACTCCTTTTGAATTAGGCAATCATTTTGAATTGGGCAGACAATCCCAGTCATATATCAATCGGGAGCCCTGGGACCCAAAGTCTTAGTGATAACTATGAAGTTCAATTTATCTCATTACAATAGAATTTCTAACTTGCCTTATGTACTACTCATGCATTTTACATTTGTGGCATTATTATCTGAAGCCAAGGGTTTTATTGCTGTGTTTTATCTGCTTGGTTACTATCTCCCATGAATGTATGGTTCTCTCTACTAATATTCTTTTCCCACATTGCACCCACCATTATGTGTGATACCTGGCTTGGTAGAAATGTATTGGCACTTTTCTCCTTTCCCCTCTATTTTCAGTATAAATCCTTCTTGATCAAATTCGTAAGACTCTGTCTGGGCAAATATATATATATTTACCAGCCTTCTTAAGATATATTACATTTTTGCCCAAGAACCTATCATTTTTATATATTTACTTGCTATCCAGAAATCTCAAACCAATTCTCAAATACTATCTTCTTAAACACTTACCATACTTATGTATGTCAGAGGTTGGTTTGGGGGGGGGCGTGTTTTTCTTTGAATTACTCCTTTCATTTTTTTTCAAGAAATTCTTCATTATTCCCAATTATTTGAATATATAAGAAATATTCTTCCAAACTTTTCACCTTCTCCTCTACTAGGAATAACTATTATTTTTCATATCAACCATTTGTTACTCAGAGAAGCACAACATTTTCTCACAGCAACATTGTTAGGAAGTTATTTCAAAAATTGCTATTCCAATGTTTTTAGACAAGAGACAGGTTCAAAAAGGTTAAGTGAGTTATGTAGGACCACATAACTAGTAAGCATCAGGGGCCAAATGCAGACTTCAACCACTTGAACTCACTTTTGGTGCTCCACTATAAAATGTTGCCTTTCTCAAAACTGTAGTACATCCCATAGTTACCTCGGCACCTCCCAAAACACAAGAAAGCAGCCAACAAGTCAAGAAGCATTTGTTGTGTCTGGTATGTGCCGGGCATTTTGTTAATTGCTGGGTATACAAAGAAAAGAAAAAGACAGTTCCTACTTTCAAGGAGCTCCTAGTCTAATGAGGGAGACAAAATGTAAACAAGTATGTACAAACAAGTTATATGCAGGATAAATAGAAGATAATGCACAGAGGGAAGGCACTAGCACTCCCAGAGACCAGGCAAGGCTTCTTACAGAAAGTGGTTCTTTAGTTGAGACTTGAAGGAAACCAGGGAAATTAGGAGGCAAGGATGAGAATGGAGAGAGTTCCAGGCACAAGGAACAAATGAAAATGCCTGGAGTCAGAACACAGAGTCGGCTCAAAGCTGTTCTTGTCTCTGGTGGTCATTTCATGTTATATTCAGTTAACAATCAAATAATAGTCAATAAATATTTATTAAGCACCTACTATGTACCAGATACTGGATTAAGTGCTGTGGATAATGTAGTGTCGACACAATATTCACAGCACCGATGGCCACTGTAAATATGCCAGCATAGGGCTCAATTGCAACATGTAACAGACTCTCCATATAGAAGACAGAAGCAAAACATTTATTCAGATCCCAGAAAACGGAATCCCCAAAACCATAAGCCAATTCCATCATAGTAGCAGAGAAGTTAATAAGCCATAACAGCACAGAGAGCCATAGCATTCTTTAACTTTCCCACAAACCAACGTTTACTAACAAGCCTAAATGTTTTCCTGGGATACATCCTCTTTCTCCCACCATCTAACTGTTCTGACTTTCAGATTCTTGTGGGCTCTGCTCCACCGTTCAGCAAACTCCTCCTACCACAGGCTTCATGTGATTATATTCAGTCTATTAGGGGGGCAGTGTATATCTTCAAAGCATGGAAGGCCTTCAAATTCCCTTTGGCTTTTTAAGGGGCAGAGAACATTTTCAAATTACCATTATCATTACAGATACAAATAAAAAAAGGAGAGACAGTTCATGTCCTCAAGGAGATTACAATATAATGGGGGAAGACAACACAAAAATAAAAACTGAAAAGTAGAGAGGGCAGGTACCAAGCATGGGGGTGTGGTGGAGAAATCAATTCCAAAATTAGTACGACCATGAGATATTTGCCCTATCCTCCCCCCCTTAAATGGAGCATGAAGAGTTGATGAGTTCACCTTCCAGTCAGAGGGGTAGAGGGTACTGATGAGGTATCAGTACTGAGGCAGATTGGATCTTGCAAGATGAAATTTCCCAGTGATGACCTTACTAGGGGCATGGTAGAGAAGTCACAGAAGTCCAAAATAAATTTAGTTAGATGGGAAATATGCATGTATTCTTCCCTACTAGCCACTATGCCCGAATATAATACCATCTTCACCCTTATTACCCTAGATTTTGGGCCTTCTGGCTTGTAATGATAGCTAACTTGGGTAATTCTACCATAAAATAAGTTGTTTCTAACCATGAACTATAAACTTTGTTGTTGTTGTTTGGCCTTCATTTTTTTAAAGAGAACCAGTGATATCACAGGTGATGACTTGTGAGTAAATTGGATTTAAGTGAGGCAGAGCTACACAAAATCATCAGCCTCACTCTCTTCCAGAATCATTGAAGTCCAATGGCAAGAAAAAAGGCAGCTAGCAATAGCCTGGGATGCAGTAGACAGACTTGGCTTATTTGATGTCTGACCAAACTTTAAGTACTCCATAGTGACTGCCTTAGCTGCCTTAAGAGCCACTGGAACAAATTGTTCTCATCTGCCCATTCCACTGGGGAAGTGTTCACGTACCTGGGGTAGACATCCCTCTAACTCACCAACGTGTTTGAGGCCTGTTAGTTACCCTCATCTTGGCTTTACCCAGTCTGCTGAAACGGCTTACCAGAATGTGGTCACTGTACATGCTACAATTTCTTGGTGCCACAGGTGAGAGATGGATACCAAAAGTGGGGTAATCAAGGAGGGCTAGAACCTCGGGTGTGAAGGCTTGCCAAGGCTTTTTAGGACTAGGACAATAGACTAACTTTAAGTATAATCCCCTCGATTTTTTCTCACTTTCTCACAGATTTTTTTTCAGGCACTACTAGTGCTTTTTAGATAGTATTTAAAGCATCAATGGACTTAGGGGTAACCTAGAGAGAGTAGTGGATCTGAAGTCGGAGGAGGTAGGCCAGATTCTAGCTCTCTACCATTTACTGACCGTATGACCTTAGACAAGTGACTTAATCTCTCTGATTCCCAGTTTCCTTTTTTATACAATAAGATTGTTGGACCAAATGACCTTAAATTTCCCTGTAACTAGAAATTTAGTATAATATTCCTTGATGGACAAGTTTACATAGTTCTGAAGTAAAAAAGAAAAAAACAACTTCCGGCATGCTTTCAAATAAAAGGAATAACTAGAAAATACCAGCAATTTTTATTTACAGAAATTTAATACAAAATGTGATATTCCCCCTCTCTTTTGCATAAGAATATAGTCTCTCTTCTCTTTATATAAATACTCCAGTGTCCCCAAAGTCCTATCTTCCAACAAAGGAGATGGGAAAAGTTGCAACTACAGACTTAACAGGTATGATAATTCCCCAAAGTCTCCTTCATCATCAAAGTATTGATACACTCAAAACTAAAATATTTATTTCAAAGTACTGTAGAGATATATTCACCAAACAATTTAATTCCTGGTGATGTATATTAGGAGAAATAAATTAACCTTCCATGATGATAGCCAAGTTAAAAAGACAATTCATGAAAATATGTTTAATCACAGAATCACAGAATTCATCTGGTACAATCTAACCCTCTTACTTTACAGGTAAGAAAACAGATTCAGAGAGGTTTCATCACTTGCCCAAGCTCACGCAAGGTAGTAAGTGACACAGCTGATTTTTTCCACTGGGCTTGGAATTAAGAAGACTTGAGTTCAAATTCTGCCTCAGATACCTACTAGCTGTATGACCCTGAGAAAGTCATCATCTCAGTAAAACTGGGATGATAATAGCACCTATCTCCCAGAATCATTGTCAGGATCAAATGAGATAATTATAAAGCACTTGGCACAGTGCCTGGCATTTAATAGGTGCTTAAGCAATGCTTGTCTCCTTCCTTTCTCTCTTGTTCTCTCCTTCCCTTCCTTTCCTTCCTTCCCCTCTCCTTTCCTTTCTTCCTTCCTTTTTTTTCCTTCCTTCTTCCCTTCTTCTTGCCTTCCTATGATTCCAAGTTTGGTGCTACTTCTGAACCATATCTGGGTGGAAAATTCAGTGACTTTTTTTGTCACTTCTATATTATTAGTTTCATGATTGGGATGAAGATGTAGTAGTGAAAAAAGAAATGAGGGAAAATATGCTAAGTAATAAATCATCATGATATACACATGGAAATAGAAAACACACAAGGAAATATGTACTTAAGGCTTTCCAGTTCTTGTTTTCTCTTAGACCAGGGCATCAGTTGATTAGTTTCTAATGCTATAACCATGTATAGCTCTAAAACCATACTCACTGAAATTTTCTATTCAAATGATGAGTCAGAAGCTATCCATAGTCACGTGATTTATTGAGGTCTAGATGTATTAGTTGCTCTGATCATTTTATCTTTTAGAAATTCAGTAGAGGACTTACCAATGAAGGTGTAGTCTTGAGAGCATGCTCAGGTGACTCCACATGGATGTTAGACACACTTTCTTCTGAAAATTCATAATGATGTTGAATGGAAGAACCCCATTCTTTACTTCAGAGGAGCACAAACCATTTTCTAGAGATTTCTTGTTTACTTACAGTGTGGTGAAGAAAAAGCCTTTTGATTGGCTGTGGAGCTGGAAATGGGAGTGAATATAAAAAGCATTAGTTGGCCAAAGCAATCTCCCTCAAATATGGTTAACACAGAATTATCGACTCAGAGATCTCGCAATCAGGAGTCACATGGCCCTCCATGGACATAGCACACATATACAGGCTGTCCCTTAGGGGACCATCAAACCTGCCTAAGGAAGGGATGAAACTACATTCTTCCTTTGAATTGAAATTTTTGCAGTTTTCTGCAAAAAAAAAAAACCCCAACAAAACCCAGCTAGTAAAGGCTTGAAACCTGTAACTACATAACACAAAAACAAATGTCAGAACTTTAAAAACAAGAAGTATAATTTTTATGGGATCTCAGGAACCAAATTATAGTAGCATTTAAAACAGACAATAATTGTGTATAACAATACATACCATAGACATGCCATTAAACAAAGAATCACTGAACAGAATACTTCAGTGATGATATGTCTAAGTCACATTCAGGACACAGTACGTGCACAGATTAAGAGCATATGCATATTCATACTACAGTGGAATATCATAAACAAAAAAGCAAAGAATACCTAACAAAGGAAAGTTAACTGGCTTTAATAATGCCATTAATAACGCTATGTTTAAAAGTACAGTATAACTATAATCATTAACATATATGAAAATAATGAACGAAACATCTAGGACATTATTATAGCATGAACATAATGTATGACATAATTGGATGAACATATTAGCAAAATAATAAATAGGAACATTCAAATATGCAGTGATTAGCACATATAGCAATAAAAATGCACTTCATGAGTGATCTATGGCATTGTTTTCTAAATACATTTTTAACTCTTCAAGTTCACCTGATACCTTATAAGTTTATCTACTGACCAGTCTGATGAGTCCACTTCTCTTGTCATTGATTTATTTTTCTATTCATAAACCTGAGGTAAAAAATTGGTTTGGGCTAACTATCAGAATCATTATAAAATTGTCTATAAGGAGGGGCGGCTAGGTGGCACAGCGAATAGAGCAACAGCCCAGAAGTCAGGAGGACCTGAATTCAAACTCAACCTCAGACATTTAACACTTACTAGTCATGTGACCTTGGGCAAGTCACTTAACCCCAATTGCCCTGCCATCCCCCCTTTTAAAAAAACGCAAAAAAATTTTGTCTACAAGGAGAAGCTGGTTATCAGTATATTTTTGCTCTCTAGGTTGTATCTGTACCCCAGGAATCTCTAGACTAGTCATTCTAGTAAAGATAGGAGTTGTTTCTCAGTTCATTCCTCCTGTCCTATAATAATATGCATAATGTCCTTCACTGGAGATATCTCTTTCTTTGCCCATATCAGAGCTAGACAGTTTTTGTAGAGATGGTGGACAGTCCATTTTGCTCACCATTAGACAAGGTGAGGGTCCATTATCTCTCTCCACCTGCTTTTTGAGAAATCATCTAACTAACTCTTCTACAGGAATTTGATGTTTGTGATGAATAATCTTGATATGGCACCTTCCATTCTTTTGGGCTCTTGGAAATTAGTAAATTTTTTAGACTTTCAATTCTTTTTCTTGGTTTAGCTGTCCACTGGACAGCTAATTTGTTAATCCCTTGAATGTTAAAGTGTCTCAACAGTTCTCTCTGTCTCCTTGTTGAATGTCTGGACAGTGTATTTTAGCATCATATCAGCTTCTTTTCTGTCACAGATATTCTAAACTATTGCTATGTTATAGATACCTAATAGGCTCCTTTATCTTCTCTCTTGACTAAGATATGTACTGAGTTGCATTATACCTCCTTCAACTGAGGTTTTGAACCAAAAGTCAACAGTAGATCTGATTCTCTTCCAAACATGAACAAGTATGGGATAAAGCCTATAGCATCATTACTGGTAGAATTAGACAGATGCACAAGAAATGATACGTGTTGACTGCATTTAGCTTTTTTTTCTGATCTTAGAGTTCTCAACATGTTCAACAGTGTATGGTTGAAACATTCTAACTGTGAGTCCCTTTGTGGTTAGTAAGGAGTAATTCTAGACTTTTTGTTACCTGAAAAAGTCATTTTTTTTAATAGTTTGCTTTCAAGGTCACTATCAGTGTGAGTGGATGCTAGCAGAAAATCCATACAATGAAAAATACTTTTCCCGCAACAGTTTGGTGACAGTAGATGCTCTCTGGTTTATAATTGGGTATGTTTATATATAGCTGGTAAAATAGTCACCACTAAGATATGGCTTACTTTTTACTTGCTCCTTCCAGAAAGTCAACAGGCATATTCAAAAGACTTGCTGGTACTTATAGTCACCAAATATTCAGCATAAGTTAGTTATATTCTTTCTTTGTGCATATCTAGCACAAGTTTTAATATTCATGGTTCTATATGCTGCTATGTTAACTGGTAAAAATCTATTCCTTACTAGCTTGAGGACCTTTTCTTAACCCATATGTTCAAAGTGTTCATGTAAAGCATTCATAGATACTGGATATGTTTAGGGTGGTATCAGCTATTAACTGTTTCTGTACATAGGATCAGTAACAGACTGAAACAGTGCTCTAATACATGGTCCTGATTTATGTCATTGTTTAAAAAAATGCCTTTTTCTGACTAAATATAAGTTCTTTAGGTCACTTCTTTCCTTTTTGGTTTGCACCATCTTTTTTTTAGTTTTTCATTAGCTACCTGTTCTCATTGCCAGTCATCTGCAAATAACTGGGGCAAGGAAAATCGGTTCAATGAAGCAAGGTTTACATATGCATTTGGCATTCTGTTTAGTGGAAAACCCTAGCTCTCTTCTGTACTTCCACTTGTTGTAGGCCAAATCCTCAGGTATCACAGATAATCCTCACACCTTCTTATGTTATTACTGTAGCTCCAGTGTCACATGACATTCTGGATGAGGCACCTGCCTCTGAGGTTTTCTCAAGGCCTGCAGTGTATGCTGAGATAATAATTGGCCAGTGCTACTGTCCATCTCTAGCAAGTAGCATCCAACTTGGCACTGATCAAAATATGTAAATGGATTGTCGTTAGTCCATACTTGGAGTTTTGCTCCATACACATAATAGTTCAACTTTTCGGTGTTAGCTCACTTTGAAGCCAAGAACTCAAGCTTATGAACAGGGTAATGAGTCTCACTCTTGGTCAAACCTCTGCTGGTAAATGTAATTGGCCTCTTGTGACCATCAATCTCTTGGCATAGAATAGGTCCCAAACCTTGAGCGGGCATCTGTGAGGAGAATAAAAGATTGGCTTGAGTCCACATAAACCAACACTAGTGCCATGATTAAATCCTCATCTGTAAATCTGTCTCCAAAAGGCTTTACAGGTTTTAAGTTCTTTTCTTGCCTGTTTAACCAGGCATTAGTTTGACCCAAATTTGCAATTATAAAATTCTATGAGAAGCAGTATGACATAGTTTGATAGAAATCTTGCCTAGGAGCCAGGAATATTTGGGTCTAAGGCTTACCTCTGATACATACTGGCTTTGTGACCCTGGGCAAGTCACGTAATCTCAGTGCTTTACACAACCCTCCGACTCTAACTTGTAGAGAAAGTGTTGTCCAGCTAGGAAGAGTTTGTAGGTACAGAATTTCCTAATGGCAGTGAAATCACAAGTTCATTCTCTATCTCTAAGATTCTATAATGTAGAACAGGAGATCTTTGGAAGCTTCCCATTACAAGGGCCCTCCTACCAATTACTGTTCAAGGTCATGAAATTTTCTGGGGGAGGAAATCTATAAAACCTCCATCTTACACATGCTAATTAAAATCCTTTGCTTATTTATTCCATAAACTTTTGCCTATCTGGTTCTCTC
Source organism: Pseudocheirus occidentalis (assembly GCA_028646575.1). Lineage (NCBI taxonomy): Eukaryota > Metazoa > Chordata > Mammalia > Diprotodontia > Pseudocheiridae > Pseudocheirus > Pseudocheirus occidentalis. The sequence continues at coordinate 260,884,398 of CM053593.1, forward strand.
ACTATGCTATAATTATTAAATCTCCAGCTCTTAGGACCTTTATCCTATACATTCAGAGCTATTGCCTAACTCTTACATCTCCAGGCTTCCTTATCTGTATTTTACCACTTCACTAAGATGGCTCCAGAGGAGAAAGTGAGGTTGGTGACTTTGTATAGCCCTCCCTCACTTAAATCCAATTCACTTATAAGTCATGGCATCACTTTCCCAATGTCACAGTCCTCTTCAAGAATGAAGAGCAAATAACAAAAACAATCTCTGTCCCTTATCCCTGTCCAGCTCAGCTGTCACTCTCCAATCCCCATCATTCTCTGCTATCCTCTTCTCCTGCGCATTCTAAAACACCTAGAAGTGAACAAATCCCCCTTTATCCTCAACATTTTTTATCCCCCACCCTACCCCCCAATAAGAAAGACAGAAAGAATCTACATATTTCTTCAACATCTGTTTCTTCTGCCCAACTTTGCCACTAACAGACAATTTCTCCTCCTTTCACATTCAAGTGAACTAGTACCCTGTTCAGATCCTTGTCACAGTCACCTTGAAACTTTCAGGGCATTTTCCCAACATTGTCATTGCCTTCAGGACCCCAAAGTCTGATATCCCCCCTCTTTGATTACATCCTATCCTGTTATCTCTGCCTGCCCTTCACAATACTTCCTGAACCTCTTCTTAATCCTCACCTTGCCTTTCAGTCCTTCAATCTCTCCCTGCTCTTCTAGTCAATCCATTACCCTTATTTCCACTTCATTTCCTTCCTTTCTCAGTCTTGACCTTATAGTGAGATATTTCAACAATGAACTCTTCTCTCCCCTCAAATTCCTTGCCTCCTTATCTTTATACGTACCTGCCTTGCTAATCCTCAAGTTTATTTGCCTCTTTCTCTGATCATTTCTGGAATGCACAAGCCCTGAAAGAGAAAGTGAAAAGCTGTGCTAATTGGATCAAATCTATATTTTTGCTCTGTAACTGCATTTGAACCCCCTCTGACCCACAGTAATCCTTTTATTCATCTATAACTGTTTATCACACCTCCTACAGCCTCTTTTCCAATCCTCCCTTTCTATTCTCTAGCCAAGGGGTGGGGAACCTGCAGCCTCAAAGGCCACATGTGGCCTTCTGAGTCCTAGGGTAGGGCATTTTGATTGAGTCCAAGTTTGTTCTGTGAAGTTTGGATTCAGTCAAAGGGCTGTACCTGAAAATATTGAGATGATCCTTCCAGAAGGAAGCACAAGACAAAACAGAAGACACTGTTATAGACCAATAAGTACTGGGGGCATAATTAATAAAAAGAAAGATAGTCCTTGCCCTCAAGGAGCTTATAATCAAATGGGTGAAGAAAGTACACAAAAGGAGACAAGAAAAGGGGGAAGATCAGGAGGGACCCAGTTGGTATAGAGACAGTGAGCATGTTTTTTACCTTTTATCAACAAGCTTACTACCTGCTCTAAATCTTCAAAGATTCACTATTGCACATAGGCTAGAATATAAACTCTGTAGCCCATCACTTAAGGCTCTTCAAAGTAAGGTTTCTTCTTACTAGTGTAGGTTTAGACTATTTCCCCTCACACACTCCAGTTCAAACCAGGATACTTAGCTGTTCTTAATCTTGTCTTGCATTTTCTCACTTCCATATACACATATAGACCATTTCCAGCTGTGAAGCACTCCTTCTCCATGTCAGACTGATAAAAAAAATCCTTCTCTTTCTTCAAAGCATAGATCTTCTGCTTGAATTCTAAGATTTAATAATGTTTTTTCCTGGATTCTCCTTTGCCCTATCATATCCTACCTTGCATATTACTTATCTGTGCATGAATTTTTATCACTTTTATTAGACTACATTTCTTAAACACAAGAGCTGTGTCATATTTTATCTTTGCATTCCCACAGCCTAGCACAATGCCTTGCATGTAGCAGGGACTTCAACAAGTTTATTAAATAAAATTGAACTAATTGTGTAAGAAGTTATGATTAGGTCAGAATAATTATTGTAATCCATTCTATTGATTGCCATGTACATAAAAATCTAGCTTTGTTTTCTCTCTTGCACTAGATTTGGAATCCAAAATCCAATATTGACACTTTTAGTTACTAGCTATGTGACTTTGGATAAGTCATTTAATATTTAAAGGCATCAGTTTTTCTCAACCATAAAATGAAGTAATTATACTAGATGATCTAGAAGGTCTCTTCTATTTCTAGTTTATGTGATGATTTTTTTTCTCCTAGAGTACAAGATGAAAGGGTGGAGACTTTATCAATAGTTACCACGATCTTATAATGATGTAGGTACTGTGCCCCTTACCTAGAATATACTTTCTCCTCATCTTCACCTTTCAGGTTTCTTATCTTCATTCAAAATTTATCACAAATACCAGCTCCTCTGTTGAACCTTGAACCTTCCCTAATCTTCCTAGCTAATAGGATTCTTTCTCTCTTGAAATATTTCCAAAATGCTTTGCAGTTTCTCTGCACTTTGCCTCTATCACTGCCTTCCTCTGTAAATAATGGTGGGGTCCCAATAAAACACGGAAGACCCATTAAGAAACTACTCCTAAGGAAACTGACTAATAATGCAAGTCCACACTTTTCTGAAGTGCATAAGCTTAGAGAGTTGCCTAGTGCATTGAGTGGTTCAGTGACAATACAGCCAGTATGTATCACAGGGTAGACTTCAGCCCAGGTCTTCCTGAACCTGACACCAGCTCTCTAGCCACTAAATCATGCTGTTTCTCTACTTTTTTTTCTCAGATTTGTTTACATTTTATTCAACTACTTCTTTTGAAACTGAATTGCTTTGGAAATCTGGAACAGAAAAGATGAATCTGCAGTAACTGGCACAGTACCCTGAACATAGGAGATACTTAATAAATGTCTTTTTAATTGATCAGTTACATTTACGAGAGAATGATATATAAAGTAGCACACAGGTAAAGGAAGAGCTGATTTCTGATCAGTTTATTTGAAACTGATAATGAAAAGAAGACTTGCAATCTGGTTGGTAATGATGCAGAACTTTAAGGAGTTCTTTTCACTTGGAAAACATTCACTTCTTATTCAATTGTGGATAGAAAATCACCTGGAAAATAAGAAATGAATAGTTCAATCTCACTTTGAAAGTCATCTCCAGTTTAGTTGCTTCAAATGAAAATGAGGCAAGTGAATAGAAAAAAAGGAACAGATTAAAGAAATGAAAATATTTCTTGTTGGTAGATAGACAAAACATGCTAAAAACAGATTAAAATGGGAGGAATTTGGAGACCTCTGGGGATTAAAAGATCTATACACATGGCATCATATGTATGATAGGCAATAACTGTGTTACTTTTCTATAATTTTTTACATTTTGCTCAGTTACTTCTTGGAAATCTGGGGCAGAAAAGATAGATCTTTATTAACTATTTTCCTAGAAAGGAAGTATTTCAGAGCATGACATATAAGCCTGTTGAAATCAATTAGGTGCCAAGAGAGCCATAAAGTGGCCTAAGGCTGCCTTCTATTGTAAAGCTTCCCAGGAAATTGGAACAAAGAGAAGATGCTGATTTCTCACACTATGGAGAGGAAACATCCTTTTAATTGGGATCAGATTATTTTTTTCACCTCTTGGTTTTCAAAGATTGACCAGAACAATATATACCTCAAGCAAAGTTAAAACTAATCAATGGAAGTGGAGATTACAGCAGATACAATTCTCTGGTTCTACAGATATCATGGTTCAGTGGGGCTTGCACAGGATTGATGGCAGCAGTGCTGAATTCTGTAACTAACTACTTTTCTACCTTTGAAGAGTCATTCAACTTCTTGTGCTTCAGTTTCTTGTTCTTTCTTTCTTTATTTATTTATTTTTAGTTCTCAACAATCATTTCCACAAGATTTTGAGTTACAATTTTTTTCCTCTCTCTTTCTTTCTTTCTTTTTCTTTCTTTCTTTCTTTTTGCTTTTTGGTGGGGGGAGGGCAGAGCAATTGAGATTAAGTAATTTGCCCAAGGTCACATGGCTAATCTGAGGTTGGATTTTAACTCAGGAACTACTGACTTCAGGGCCAGTGCTCTATTCACTGCATCCCCTAGCCACCCCCAGATTCTTGGTTTTTAGGAACATGGGAAATATACATACAATATAAAAGGCTTTTTTATATGCAAATATCAAAATTTCATAGTTCCAATCTATCTGAAATATATACTTGTATGTGTGTATATATATGTATATATGAGTATATATATGTGTATGTATGTATATATGTATGTATACACACACACACACACACACACGAGAGGCAGTGTGGCATAGTGATGGGAAAAGTGGCTTGAGATCCAGGAAGATTTGGATTTAGTTCCACTTCTGACATACACTGGCTGTGAAAACCTAGGCAATTCACATAACTTCTCAGTATTCTTGGCAGCAGCGTAAGTTACAGCGAAAGGGTCAACATGCATCAATATAGGAGTTTCCTCCTCCAGAATTCCCACATATCAATGAGATTAGAGGCCCAGTCCTACACAATCTGCATATGTGCATGCACCCATAAATATGGGAATACAGGTGTGTATGTATTACATACATACATGCATTTTATATACACAATAATAACATCTTAACTCTAAATCTAGAAGGGATCTGAGAGGTCATTTAGTCCAATCCCCTTCTTTTACAGATGAAGAAATTGGGATCCAGATGATCTGTCCAAGGATACACAGATAGTGAGTGGCAGATCCAGGCTTTGAATTCAGGTCCTCTTAGTCTAAGTTACAAAATTTTTTTAAAAAAAAGGATTATCAGCCTATAGTCTCAAAAAAAGGATATAGATACTCTCTATTTGTTGATTCTTTTTTCCTTTCAAGGAGAAATTGGCCCGGGAAGTTAACAATTAAATATAATGACTTACAAATATGAGATGGTGGAAAGATGGCTAGAAAGTAGTTCATGTGAAAGAGATATTGGTGTTTTTGTATACTACAAGTTCAGTGGAAGTCAACAGTGTGATGTGGCAGCCAAGAAACTGAATGTGATCTTGGGCTATATTAATAGAAATGTGGTATCTGAAGTAAACAAAGTGATAACCCTGCTGAATTCTTCCCTGGTCAGGTCACAAGGTATAGGGATTGGCTTTCAGCTCTACAGTTTGGGACACTGAAGACTGAAGCTGGACCAGAGCAAAGCAACCAGGATGATGAAGAGACTAAAGTGGCCCAGAGGAGGAGAAATTGAAGAAAGTAGGGAAGTTTATCAAAAAGGAGAGGAGAATTCATGTCCAATATTTGAAGAATTTGACAAAAGAAAAAAAGATGAGAACCTTTTCAGCCTTGTCCCAAAAGACAGATCTAGTTCCAATGATTTGAAGCTACAAGGAAGTATATTATATTGAGAATATTATGCTCAATAAAGTGAAAAATTTTCCTTAGAGTTATTCAAAAATTAAATGGGAGGCCTCAGAGAGTCCAGGCATTAAAACGAGAGATAGATGTAACTGTCAAGTTAGAGAGAAAGACCAACCCCTACCTAAATGTTAGGCATTTTCATAACTGAGAATTCAGTGATAGGGATTAAAGTCATAACAATCTAAAACAAAATTCCTAAAGCCAGGGAAGAGGGAATCATGTGGACCTTAGGGGCCATTATATATCTCCCTATGCTTAAAATGAGCTAATTATTGTAACAAAGCATTACCTTTATATTATATCTTCCTGTTTTTGATTTTTAAAGCACCATCCATGAACTTTTCAGTTCTTTAGGAATTTTCTCTTCTGAAATAATTTAAAAATTAATCCTTTACTATCTTTAAAAATGCATTTCTTCCAGTACAGTTTTTTTTTCTATGTACAATCATTGTCTCCGGATCCCCTTTATTAGGTAACATTGTAACTTCATTGCCTATTGTATAAGGTGCTGAGATGGTAGTGCCCTAGTATGGTGGTTCAACAGTAGCATGAGAACAGCCTGCTTATAGAAACACTGACTGATCAGTTCATGTCGCTTGGTGGTTTTTCCAGTTTCATCTCCAAATGCTCTCACTGTAATCTGTCATAGCTAGCTCTTGTCCAGTTTCTCTGGAGGCCTGTTTTTATCAATAGTTTTCACTGATTTGTGCGGTTATATTCTCCTTGATGTTCCATCTTACCACCATCATAATATTTTGCAAATGTGCTCGTTTTCTAAACTTGTTTACTGTCTGTGGAGGCCATGTTATTCCACTTCATAAAGATATCAACTTTCTGAGGGCTAAAGTGACTTCCAGGCTTCTTCATTGTGGTTACAGTTTCTGTTGGTTGAAGCTCTTTAAGAAAGAGTACTATTCAAGAGTAATGTGATTCTTAGTACTTTCTTCTTCCTTCATATATAATACCATATCAGGTCCTTACCATTTTTTTTTAAATCTTCCTCTCTTCTCTCCTATTGCTCTTCATTATACTCTATGACTACTCATAGCTTCCTGACTCCAAGTCCAGCACTTTATTCACTATGCCTCCTAGCTAATCTTCCTGTTTCTTCAAGTTACTTGTTGGGTATGCAATAAATAACAGAATCTAGACTTTAAGCAGTGGATGTTTGCATAATCCAATTATGCCTGTACTTTAATGTGATCAGTTTTTAGTTCAATTTAACTCTCTTTAAGGATAGTCAACTATCCAAGAGAATGTAACCTCCTTGAGGGCAGGAATTTTTTGTTTCTTTTTTTGCAGCAGGGTATGTGTGTTGGAGGTGGGGGAGGACAAATATTTGTATTTTCAGAATCTAGTCCTATACATGGAACTTAACCTTTGCTGAAGTCAAACTATCTCAGAATTTCAGAACTAGAAAAGATTTGAATCACTGTTTAGCTGAACTACCCTATTTACACATAAAGAAACTGAATCCAGCAAAGGTAAAGGGAACTACCTGCCCAATGTTACATAGTGTCATAGCTAGAACTAGAATCCAAGTCACTTGATACTCATTTCAGTAGGCTTTCCATGATACCACACTAAATCTTAGAAGTCATTTATTAATTCACTTTGAAGCTTCCGTCAGACAAAAGAATGTAGCTGTCAAGATAATGGGTTAATGTTGAGTCCCCTCATCCCCACCTAACCTTCAGCACTTCCTACTCTTGTGTTTGATATTATTGTTGAATGATTAGGAAGGGAATTATGGCAAAGAGCATTTCTGCTAAGTCGGCTTTATTTTGGAGATTATAGTCTATAAGAGCCTTGACCATTTGGAGAAAGTGTCTTTGTCTAATATCTTAATTTCATAATTTTATTGGGTACCAGCAGAGCATTAGGTGATATCTAAAATATGAAATTAGTTATGCTTCCTACCCAGGGAAGAGTCATAGGGTTTCACCTAAAGTTGGAAGGCTTCTCTCACTTCTGCTCATTCAGAATTAGAGTCAAATCATATTTTCTCAATCCCCATTATTGGCATCTCTGGGTCAGCGGCTCGATAAGCTAGGACAATTCTGTGAGTTCTGTATTCCCTAGGGTGCTGTTTGCACTTTTTCAGGTTCAGAGACTGGGCATCTGGCAGCTCCCTTGGGGAATACACCGTTATAATGCACTCATCTTTCAGCCCCACGGGTATTTTTTTTCTAACAGAGTGGCAAGTACTTTCCTCTTTCTTTAAAATATCCAAGTTTGCTGCATGTCTGTGTCATTGTTTTTCCCACATAAATATTGGGCTACTTATTTTTTCCATTTTATATTGCATCTGTCTTCTGTGAAGGGCCAACAGCTTTAGTCAGTTATGCTACACCAGCATAAGGATTGAATCTGTGATTTTATTTATTTAGCGAACTATCAGTGTGCAACACCCTTTACCAACACAGGTTAGCACCTTCTTGACAACTTTTAATCTTAGAGAGTTGCTCAGAGCACTGAGAGTATAAGTAGTTTGCCCAAGGTCAGAAGCTAATATGTGTCAGAAGCAGGATCTGAAGTCAGTCTTCCTGCCTTCCTGGTTCTGAGACCAATATATCCACTATGCTATGCTAAGCTGTCTCCCATTATGGTCTAGCTATATCTAAATAACATGCAGAAACTTCTATAAAATATCCACAAGTTTTTCAAATTTCCATTTAATAGTGATTGAACATCAATAATGTGTGAACTGTGATGTTTAGTATGAATTACTGAATTCAGAAGATTCCTGCTGCCTAAAAACTTTTCCAGCCTTCCTTAATCTGATTTAATGGCTTCCCTCCTGGATTAACCTCTGGCATCTTTGAGGTCTATCATTTTTTCTTTTGAATAGTTCTAATTATTAGGAAAATTTTCCTTATATTGAGTAAAAATATGCTTCCCTGTAACTTCCACTCATTGGAACTTGTTCTGACTTTTGGGACAAGGCTGAAAAGATCTTCATCTTTCTTTTGTCAAACTCTTCAAATATTGGATATGAATCATCCCCTCCTTTTCTGACAAACATCTCCACTTTCTTCAGCTTCTCCTCTGGGGGTACTTTAGAGTCTCTTCATCATCCTGGTTGCTTTGCTCTGATCAAGCTTCAGTTTTGAGTGTCCCAAACTGTAGTGCTGAGAGCCAATCCCAATAACTTACTTGTGACCTGACTAGGGAAGGGTTCAGTAGGTTTATTACTTTGTTTACTTCAGACATTACACTTCTATTAATACAGCCCAAGATCACATTCAATTTTTTGGCTGTCATATCACACTGCTGACTCATGCTGAGCTTATATTATACAAATACACCAATATCTCTTTCACATGAGCTACTTTCTACTCCCAGCCATCACCAGAAAAGAGAAAGATTGATTTGGTTGATTAATACCTTTTTATGGAAATTCAGTTGCATCCTAGCACACAGTCAAAATGATCCTGTTCACCAACCTGCAAGCAATAGGAGCCAGTTACAGATTTCTTGTACATGCTCTAAAGTAGAGAGCCAGGGCCCTGAATTCTACATCAAAAACTTCCAGAATCACGCTCACCAAACATCCATGTGGTTGATTGCATCAGGGAGAATATTTTACTCATATTGTTGGGAAGTGGACCCTCTTTGGAGACCTATCTCCATCATTCCTCATTACATTTATAACAATAACAGTAAAAAGAAGTCAGGTTCCAATAATATGTTAAAAATCTATGAGATCTTTCTTAATCTCTAGTAATCATAAACAAACTGCTAGGTAGGTCCAGATACGTTATTTTACTTGACCAGGGTGGGAAGTCTAGGCCAGAGGTGTCAAACTCACTTCCTATAAAATTATGAAGTAAAAAAGAACAAGATTAAAATATAATTGGGATATGTTTCACAAAATCAATAAAAATACAATGCAACACAGATAGTGTTAATTTGTTGCTGAGTCTAACCATTTCTATTTGGATTCGACCTCATTGGTTTAGACCACTATCTGATCTCTTCATGCCAATAGTTTAGTGGAGCAAACTATAGTTTGTTTGTTCATTTGTTTTAGTGGAAATATTTGCTAATAGGGAAAAGAATTGCATCCCAATTCCTGAGGGAGGTGAATGAAATAAACTGAAGTAATAAAAAGCATTTCTTAAGCACTTTCTGTATTTGTTAAGTGTTAAGTGCTGAGAACAAATACAAAACAATGACAGTGTCTGCCCTCAAGGAACTTGGACTGCTGGAGGAAAAAGACAAGGCACATAACAGAGTAATGGTAAGGAAAGTATGTCTAAGATTAATAAATCAAAGGGATGATGAGGAGGACAATAAGGGAGTTGATTGACAAACCCTTTCCAGAATGTTTGGTAATAGTAATTTGGAAACTTGGTGGGTGGCAAAGAGATGGCCTAGGACAACAGTCACATGGGATATGGAGTATGGTGGGGTGTGCAGCTGGTTAGATATAATTTGCTATGTGTTTGCATTGGTTGAGTCATCAGTGAGGATAGTACAAGACCAGGGCAACAATTCTAAAACTGAGTAGATTAAGTCATACAGGATTTGTTCTCAAAAAGGCCAGTGGTCCAGAGTACACAACCCTAAGTCCGGGCCCTCATCCCTTCATGCCTGGACTGTTGAAATAGCCTTCTAGCTTGTCTTCTGCCTTAACACACTTCCCACTCCAATCTATCTTTCACTCAGCTGGAAAACTGATCTTCCTAAGTTCAAGTCTGATCATGTAATATATACCTCCTATTCAACTAGTGGCTCTCTTCCACCTCCAGAGTCAGATATAAAATCCTCAGTTTGGCATTCAGGACTCTTCAAAACTTGCCTTTTTCCTGCCTTTCCAGCTGCCCTATACTTTACTCCCTATAACGTATTCTTGTATACAGTGACAGTGGCTTCCTTGTTGTTTCTTGCACAAGACACAGCATCTCCCCCCTTCTATCATTTTCACTGGTTATCCTGGATGCCCAAAACTCTCTCCTTCCTCATCTCCACATTGTAGCTTTCCCAGATTCCTTCAAGCCTCAGCTAAAATCTCATCTTTTGTAAGAAGCCTTTCCCAATCCCCTTTAAAGTTAGTGTTTTTGCTCTGCAGATAATCTCCAATGTATCTGTTTGCATGTTATTCTCCCCCCTCATTAGACCATGAATTCCTTGAGAGCAGAGCCTGGTCTTATTTTGTTTGTTTGTTTGTTTTCTTTCTTAGTATTCCCAAGGCTTAGCATTGTGTAGTCATTTAATACGTGTTTACTGACTGACTGGTTGACCTAAAGGATAGATAGTATTTTTATGTTATGCTCACAACAGCTCCTGTTTCTTTGCCCCAATGTCATCCTTAATGGATTCCCACTCCCCTACTTCCTGCTTTTTCAGAATCTCTCTGGAAGAAAGAATGGGAAAATATTGTGGGGGGGTTTAATTTCTATTCTTAAAATCAGTCATTATCTAGGTCCATTATGATTGCCTTCCAAATGGTTTCATTTAGCCATGGCAGAAGCCATCAAAAATAATGAAAGGTGAGAAAATTTTCTTCTCAAATATCAGGAACCAAATATGCCACTACTGGATAGAAAAGAAAAAAAGAAGTAGTTTCATTGGAGCCTCATCTAGTTTACTGACTTCTAGACTTCTTTATCTTTTCAACTGATTCATAAAAGATATGTCTTCCATTGGCACATGCACAGGTATCTTGTGTGCTGTATAGAAAACTATTTTCTTTTGAAAAGTTTTTTTTTCCCATTTCAATGGGTTCTTTTCCTCCTGAGTAACATAGTTTTATTATGAATATGTTATACCATAAAAAAAATCTTTCCATTTCCAAGGCACTATATTTTCCCTGACATCATTTTCTATCTCCCACCTACCCACAGTCCCCCTCCTTCTGCCCCTTTCATACAACACACAAGGAAAACCTGTTTGTAGGTAGTCATAAAGGACTAGGTCATGGAAAGCCTGGGCAGGAGCTATGAGCATCTCTGTTCCCTAAAGGGAAAGATATGAATCCCAAATCTCTAATAGCATTTGGAGTCCCAAACTTTCAAAAATGCTAGATCAGCATATTACCTCTGACTATAAACTGTGTTCCCTTTTGTGGCTAAGCATAAAATAAATTTTAAAAATTCCATTGTGATAGAATTAGGATATAGAGCCCAAGGGTATTATAAGGATGATCTCTCAAGGTTGCTGTAGAAATTCTCACATCAGAGCCATGGTCTTTAGGATTCTGGTTAAGACTCTGGGGTCCAAAATGCCTGATTTTGCCTTTTGAGAGAAAACAACAGGGAGTCATAAGTGAGAAATGTCTGTTCCCTTGGACAGGACAACTTTGCAGAAGAAGATAGCGTTTGGAGCATATACAAATCCTACAGAGCTATAGCAAAAGAAAGAATGACCACTGGCATATTAGAGAATTAGGTGGCATCTGTAAGACCCAGAATATCCCACATTATCTTAAAATTCTGGCAAGCAGGGCTCCCTGGTCTGGCAGTGATTTTGGACACATTCCCATGAGAGTCATAGTTATATTTCCCAGATGTCATCATTGATTCTGCATCTTAAGTTACTAGTTTCCCTTACTTGTCATTAAAATGAAAGTTTTTTGTCACATTGGGAGGAGAAAAAGAGGGGATCTTAGAAGTCATCTAACTGAATTCTTTTATGTTACAGATAAGGAAACTGAAAGGACATGTGACTTGTGCAAGATCATATAGTCAATTGCAAAACCAGGGTCCTAATCCAAAGCATTTAACTACAAAGCCAGTGACAGCCTAGCAGAACCAAAACACAGAATTACTTCCTCTACCTTCCTAGGAGGGCCAGGCCTGAATGATGACAAGTTTGGAGGGGAAAATCAGGTCTATTTAAACTAGAACTTTGTATCTATTAGAAGAAAATCACGGAGCAGAACTGTAGACATGGAAGGGGCCTTGGAGATTTAGTCCAACCCCTCTCATATTTAATTGAATAACCATAAAGAAGCTATAATTTCTTTTAATTCTCTTCTAATGATTTTATCATTTTTCAACAGTGTAAAGGGAAGACGGGATTTTGTTTTCAGTTAGATTAATTTCCACCCAAGAAAGAGATACAGCATCTATAGGAACATTAAAATGTATGCTAACACAGGTCAGTTCTGAGATACATGTGAATATAGCATACCTATGGATTGGCAAAAAGCAGAGGGTAAATAGTCCAAAACAGCAATTAATCCAGATTGAATTACATTTGGGTTTGAAATATAGTCATGAATATGCATATCTAGCATCTGGAGAATGTACAACATTTTAAATAAATTAGTAAAATCATAAGATCATGGATTAAGAGTTGGAAAGGACTTTTGAAGTCATCTAGTTTAACCTGCTCATTTTATAGTTTATATTATATATGAAATGTATTATATATTTTTATTATGTACATAAAACATATCATATATGTTTTATAGTTTTATAGAGGAAATTGGGGCCTAGTGAGGTTAAATAACTTGCCTAAGGTTGCACAGGTAGTAGGTAGCAGAACTGGAATTTTAACCCACGTCCTCTGACCCCAAACCCAGCTCTTATTCAATGGTGTCTCTCAAATCACATTATGAACAGCCAATTCAAGAAGAATTGTTATTTTCACTTCTTGCTAGCTCCTCTCCAGAGCACTATAGCATCGTCTATGGCCCTGAACAATTTAAAAGGAAGGCAATCATTTGGTGGCTAGAAGAAGCAGCACAAGGACACTCTCAAGGTCTTTCTGAAGAACTCTGGAACTGATTGTGTGACATGGGAGACACTGGCACAGGACTGCACAGCGTGGCATGCCTGCATCAAAGAAGGCACTGTGCTCTATGAACAAAGCAGAATTGAAGTAGATTAAAAGAAGAGAGAGATGGGCAGATTGAGAGAATCCACCCCAAATGTTCGCATTTCGTGCTTGACCTGGGGTAGAGCATTCCGAGCTCATATTGGTGTGATCAGCCACAGTCAGAAACATTGTAACTTGACTCTAACATAGGGATTTTATTTTTGTCTTCTTCAAGAACAAAGGACAATAATCAGCCAACCAATGAACAGTTGATTTACCACTCCCTGGGACAGTCTTAAAATGATGGAAGTTGAACTAGATAATCTCTAAGGCCTGAAGAGACTCATATTGTGTTTTTGAAGGAGTGGGAGTGGGAATGACAGGAAGTACAAATGCTATTTGCACAGAAGCTGGATATTGTCCTCTTATTCAAAACAGCTTTTGGAGCATGACCTGATTTCAGGTGTTACTTCAACAGATGCCCAATTTCATCAGGCCGTAATCTCTACTCCACCGCTCATGTTCTTTTTACTATCAGGTTCAAGTTTGGACTATAAAATCTAATTCCAAAGGCTGATTGCAATCAGCCCTAATCATCCTGATCTTCACCTCCTGGTTAGACAGAAATATCAGCCAATCAATCAATCAATCAATCAATCAATTAGTCTATTATTGAGCATCTATCATATACTAGTACTGTGATGGGCACTACTGAAATACAAGAGAAGAAAAAGACACTATCTTTGGCCACAAATTACTTACAGACTTCTTGGACTGGCATACCTTACTTAGCACATGACTAATTTCAGACTGTATAATTGAACAATAAAGGTATTAAAAGAAATTCACAGAAAGGTATTTTTTTAAATTATAATTTACCTACTTCTTTTTTTAGCATTTGAATTATTTGTATTTTGAACTTAAAAAGAACCAAATAAAATGGGTTTTTCCATGTATTTAATAGAACAGAAAAAGAGGATTCTACATGAAACTATGTATCTCCATTATTAAAAGTTTGCTTTTGTTTTTAATTATATGAAAATTTCAGTCTGTAGCTTTTGAAGTTTCCTTGTCTGTTCTGTCTGGTATTGCTTCTACTCTTTCTGTTTAGAGAAATGCTTTAATGATTCTCCTTTCTTTTCTTTAAACTTCTTTGCTTTGCTTTTGGGGTTTTTTTTTTGACAGGGGGAAGGCAAGGCAATTGGGGTTAAGTCACTTGCCTAAGGTCACACAGTTATTAAGTGTATCAAATGTCTGAGGCTGGATTTGAACTCAAGTCCTTCTGACTCCAGGACTCATGCTCTATTCACTGCACCACCTAGCTGCCTCCTCTTTGCTTTTCTTTTGCCACCTTATCCCCCTCCTTCTTGCCCTCCCATCTACCTCCAATGGAAAAGAAAAAAACAAAAGAAAATCCAAGCCATTATAGGAAATTTGAGAGAGAAAAAAAGAAATGTCAAGCAAAACAAATTCCCATATCTGTCTAAAGATATGTATCTTGTTTTGCATATTGATTTCATCACCTTTCTATCTTGAGCTGAATAGGTATTTTATCTTCAGTTGTTTGGAATCATGGTTAGTCATGGCATTGATCAGAATTCTTAAGGTTTTACAAGTTATTTATTATATAGATAATGTTATGCATACATTGTTGGGGCAAGCTAGGCAGCACAGTGGATAGACTACTGGACCTGCAATCAGGAAGACTTATCTTCCTGAGTTTAAATCTGACTTCAGACACTTGATAGCTATGTGACCCTGGCCAAGTCACTTAACCTTGTATGCCTCAGTTTCCTCATCTGCAAAATGAGCTGGAGAAGGAAACAGCAAATCACTTCAGTAACTTTGCCAAGAAAACCCCAAATCGGGTCATGAAGAGTTAGATATGAATGAAAAGTCTAAACAATATTATATATTGTATATTAGTATACAAATACAATCATATATACCTAAACACTTTTTTCTTCTTTCCTTGATCTCTTTCGACCGTTAAGTGTAAGAATGATACTGCTGGGCCAAACTGGTTTACACAGTTAATGGCTTTTTGGATATAGTTCCAAATTGCTTTCCAGAAGGACTGGACTAATTTACCATTTCACCAAAAGGTACTGTTATTTAGTCATTTCAGTCATGTCCAATCATGTGACCCCAATGGGACTTCTATTGGTTAAAAAAAAAATACTGAAATGGTTAACCATTTTCTACTTTAGTTCATTTTACAAATGAGAAAACTGAGGTGTGTGATGTTAAGTGACCTGTCTGGGGAATGTGGGGTGAGGAGTAGTCACACAACTATTAAGTGTCTGAAGCTGGATTTGAACTCAAGTCTGACTCTGGACCCAGTGTTCTATCCACTGTGCCACTTTGCTGCCTCAATATTATATTAGTGAGTGAGCCTGGTTTCTTACAATACCTTTACAATTGTAACTTTTCTTTTTTGTCATCCCTGACAACTTAATGGATATAAATGGGTAGCTCAGAATTATTTTAATTTACATTTCTCTAATTATTGGTGATTTGGAGCATTTTTTCATATGCTTGCTGCTGTCTTGGATTTCTTCCTTTGAAATCTGTTCATGTCCTTTGGCCATTCATCTATTAGCAAATGGCTCTTGTTTTCATAAATTTGAATCATTTCCTTTTATATCTTGCAAATGAGATCTTTACTAGAGAAATATGATGTAACAGCTATTTCCTTTCTAATTTTGTTTAGGTTATACAAAACCTTTTAAAATTCTATACATCAAAATTGTCCGTTTTCTCTGTTATGATCTTCTCTGTCCTTTGTATAGTCATGAACCATAATTGTGAAAGGTAATTTGCTTCCTTTTTGCCTATATTCATTCCCTCATTTTTTTTCTGACCCCATTGCTATACCTAGCATTTCTACAATGTTAGAATATCTCTGTACTTATGAAAGCACCAAATTATAGAGTTTGATTTGTAAATGCATTCAGTGGGAGATATCTTTGTTGATTCTATGAGGAATAAGACTCTCCCTTAATTAGATGATCCAAGATATATTCTCTGTGTATTTTCTCTTTGAGCAATGAAAAATTTATCTTCTTTTTCAAGAATTACATATGTACCTACTTTTTTAGAGTTAACACAGAAGTTATTAGAAAAGCCTGTTTAAAAAAAAACACCTAAAACAGTACATATTCAAAGAGCTAAATAAAAAGGCATTAGGACATCTGGATTTGATTTTAGCTTCTTCTGTGTAACACCAGGCAGATTGCTTAAACACCTTGGGACTTGATTTCTTAATTTTTCCTATAAACAAAGACATCTAATCTCCTTTGGAAAGATGTTGTACAACTTTAACAAATTAATTCTGTAAGATTCTTAGCTAAGAGATTGCATGCAATTTCTTTAGCCCAAAGTATTGAAGGGTACTATTCTTTCCACCCTACAGGAATAATTAGTTCTTCAACAGAGTCAACAACCACCTAACTATCTAACATCTAAGTAATCAGTCATATACACCCTACTGGAACTACAGTCTTTCTTCTTTTCCAAGTTCATAATCCCAAATTTGAAAGCTCTCTACTCACTGACTCACTTGAACTACATAGAGTACTTTCCCAAAGTAACAGATGGATTTTGATCTTCCCCCCCCAAAAAAAAACCTATTAAAATGAGTCCTCAAAATCCTACCCTCAAACATTCTTCTATCTCCATCAGACCTATGCCAAGTGCTCCCAACTCTAATCCATGTTTACATAAGTAATACTCTCTGCCTCTCCCCTCCCCATCTTCATAGAATCATAGTCATGGCAGATGAGAAAACTATATAGGAGTAAAAATCACCAGTGGTTATGCCTCCTAAGTCATAATAGGCTTCCCAGATGCAGTTTTTGGTTTTGGTTTTTGGATGAAAGTTGGCAGGTTTGAAAAAAGTACCTACATAAGGATGGGACAATCAAGAAATCAATAAAGATATTTTTCAAGTCCCTACTATACACAAATTATTGTGTTAGGGTATAGACAGGAAGAACCATATGATGAGTTCTCTGTTCTATTTACAGTGATTCATGGAATACAAACATCATATGCCTGTACTTCTCTACTAGGAACAAGAATAAGACCATCCTGTATCTTTTCATTCTCCCCTATTTGGACCCTCCTTTCTATTTAGAGAAACTTTATTATTTCAGCCTACAGTACTTCCTAGGAAAAGTACTACAGAATCTTAGTATTATAGAATTTATGTAATGAGGGACTGAGCAATAAGGACCTGATATACTCTGTCTATTGTCAGCCTATGTGGAGACATGATGAAAGGGCCATTTCCCATCCAATTTCATGTTAAAAAGTATATCTAGTTCTGGTCCCCCTGACTACCACTACCGTTAGTCAGTGTACTAAGTTTATATATAGCCAGTATAAAGGGAGCAATAGCAGGAAATAAGACTGCAAAAGAGAATCTGAAAGTCGCATACTAACAATTCCAAAGATCAAAGTAGCATAATTTACAAACTACATCATATATTAATCAAAACTCACATCCTGGTAATATGTGCTGAATATAGAAAACCATCTAGGTGCTGCTGTCAGGATTCTGGTTCTATGAAATATAAATCCTAGACAAATTCTAGACCACCACAGTTCCAGAACAGCAGAACATTAAAAAAGTGCTGATAACTTTGTGATGCAGTAGATACATTAATTTTGAAGTTTTACTCATCATTTTGAGAAGATTTGGATATGTTAGTGAACTAATCCAAAAGTAATAGATAGAATTTCATCTTTTTCCCCCAAAAAAAAACTATTAAAAGGAGTCCTCAAAATCCTACCCCCAAACACTCTTCTATCTCCATCAGACCCATGCTGCCAAGTGCTCCCAACTCTAATCCATGGTTACATGAGTAATATTCTCTGCCTCTTCCCTCCCCATCTTCTTTTTTTTCTTTATTTTTTTTTCTGGAGGGAGGAGGGCAAGGCAATTGAGGTTAAGTGACTTGTCCAAGGTCACACAGCTACTAAGTGTTAAGTGTCTGAGGCTGGATTTGAACTCAGATCCTCCCAACTCTGGGGCTGGTGCGCTATTCACTGCACCACCTATCTTTCCCCCTCCCCATATTCTTCCCCATGCTACTCGTCTCCTTCTACCACCTCATCTCCTGTCTTCACACTATCTGCCTGTGTATACTCTCCCCACTTTTTGCCTTTTATCTCTGTATTTTCTGTGATTTTTTTCTCTCATGTCTTTTGTGGTTATTAAAGTGTGATTGCCGCTCTGTTTCCCACTACCAATCATGATTTTTCCCAATGAGTACTCAAAGAACTCTGCATAATTGCCCCAATTTCATAATTTTATAAATTATCAATTTATCTCTCACTATTTTCTACTAGTTCACTGCATAGTGATTGAAAAGCCTTTTATTTGACTGTTGAGCCAAATATGAATATGCAGATAAAGAATCATGTGGACAAAATCACCTCTTTTTTTTTTTTCAAGACAACTTTCATGTGAGGAGGAAGAAATACTGTGTGTCTGGAAGAGGAGGAGTAAAGAGAAAGACAATAGGGAAGAGACTTAGCAATTATGCCAGCATTCTATAACTGATTCTTTGTCTTTCCACCTGGCTTCCATAGGGCCTTGAACACATAAATGCTGTTTCTCCTGTCTCTGTTGAGTTTATTCCTTCCTGACCTTAGATAAATGAGTATCAGAGATGAAATGAACCAGGTCATGACTGTAAGCTTTGAAAGGCTGGAAGGTCCATTAGAAGTCCAACAACTTGAGATAATAATAAAATCTGCTAATAACCACAGCAATCAAGTCTGGTGAGGAGCCAGTCCTAGAGTTCAGTTACTGTTCCTACTTTGCCTCCTTTTCCTATTCATGTTGCCAGTAAATCATTTGTGTTTTTAGCTCTGTGGAACTGCTTCCAGAAGGGAAAGCTCTGTCCAAAATCACTGGGGTTTTCACAGCTGCCAGAGCTAGTAGGGGGCTGTTGCCACCCCCACCAGCTTTGGCTCACTGAAAACGCACCCCAGGATCACCACCCAAGACCATGATCCGGATCTAGGCCACTCAATGCAAGAGGACCTAGCCTCTGAACAATCCCTTGGCCCCCTGCAGTCTACAGTCTGGGAGCTCTGAAGCAACTGGGTGGAGGCACCTGCCACTTGCAGCCGTTTCTGTTGCTTCCTTGCTCTGGGGGCAGGTCGGCCAGACCACTTTTTTCCCCCCAAATTTAGCTGAATTTCACTGACCTTTCACTTAGTCCTTATTTCTTCTGGCTTGATAAATCTAGAAACTGTCACAGCTGCCTCTGATCCACTCTCCTGAAGACTCCAGCTGTGGCTCCTCCTGACCACCCTGGGGCCAGGCTATGGTTTCAGGCTGGGCTGGTTTCGGCTCCTAGCCTCCTGCAATGAGCCCCACCTGCCAAGCTGCCTTCCCAAGAGGTGTGTTTTCTGTATTTTTATGAGTTTTGGAGCCCTAAAATTTGTTTAGAGTCATATTTTATGGGTATTTGAGGTGGCTATGTGGGAGCTGCAAAATCTTGCTGCTTCTATGCTGCCATCTTGGCTCCGCCCTTGTGTCGAGGAGCCAGTACTAAGGAGCTACCTATTTCACCCCAGCAGCGAATGGATCTGATACCTGAGACACTATGTCTAAAAGTGAGATAACTTATCCATCAGCTATGCCATATCCACAAGTGAACTTGGTGGGCACTCCATAAAGGGAGAAAATTACTCCCCAAATCAGGAAGTACCCTTCTCCTTGGCTACAAGTGGGTAGAAGTGGTTGGGAAATTTTCGGTAGCAATTCAGCAATTAGTACTGTGCTGGGAACATAGTAAACGCTTAGTAACTACTTGTTTACTGATGGAGTTTAAATCCCTTCTCCTCAAGACTAAGAGGGTATGTAAAGGGGAGCATTTAAAAGATTTTTGTTCTTCTGTCCTTACTGTATTATCTCAGTAAATATCCATTTGCAAAAGCAAATGATGGTAATTGAGTAATTGATATCAAAGAGATGGTAACTAGTTAAGTGATATTGGGAGGATCACACCAATACACATTGGGACTCATGACTAATAGTACTAAAATTCCATGTGCCCCCAAACTATTTATTACCCACCCCCCTTAATCCTGAGGGAAAAAGTAACCAGTCAAGCTCTAGGGGACTCGACTTACTAAACTAAGTGTGGTCATTCATAAAGTAATATTTACTAAATACTATGTGCCAGGCACTGTGCTAGATGCTGAGCACTGTGCCAAGCACTGGCGGCTGAGTAAGCCCAGAATCTATATTCCACTTTAATATTATAGAATCTTAATATCCATAAATTTTTAGAGAGGAGAGAGACATTCTCCAAAGACCTACGAGCACTTAAATCAGACCAGTCACATTTCTTAGAATATTCTTTCTTCTCCAAGTTTCTCCCAATGCTGCCCTCCTCACCCCAAATAACCTCAAAGTCTGGCATGGTGACATATCTGTAATCCCTGCCACTGGGGAAAACTGAGGCTAGTAGATTCTTTAAGTTCAATAGTTCTGAATTTGGTACAAATACAGTAAGCCTCTAGTGAGGAGGGCCACCAGGATGCCTAAGGAGGAGAAGGCAAATGGATCAAATTACAGCTTGAATTAGTGTTGAGACTGTGTGTAGCCACCACACTTCCAACCCTTGAAAGATGTGGAGACCCAGTCTCAAAAAAAAAAAATACGAAATAAAACTCTTGTGCTCTGAGTGTGACAAAAGAGAAAGAAGCCATTTGAAGCCTTGTCTGTATAGTTGGACTAATGGAACCTCCCTCACTTCCTTCTCTTCACCCTTTCATCTCTCTCACCCTCACTGCAGAAATGTAAAGTTTCCCCTCAAATGTTTATGCATACACAGTAGAGTAAGAGAGACTCAGATTCTTTAAATAATTCTCTGACCATATTTGTGAATTATTCTAGAATGTAGTCCCCTCACATTGTGAAGCAGTAGTTCCGAAGGACACACCACAGGTGTGCTTGACAAGATGCTAACAGGATCAATACTTCAAGATGCAAATGCAATCACTAGATTATGTTCACCTCTGAATACAAAAGCTTGATTGCATGAAGGTGCTACTCTTATTAGTAAACAAGAAAATGTTGAGAGCCCTGCTGTTCCTATACAGTTCTATCATTACTGATTTATAGCACAAAAATAAGATCTAAACACTTCAAGAGTTCAATTTCATTTGGAATTCCATTCTTTAAAAATGAGTGTCGCAACACTACATATCAGGGACATTAAGAAGGCCTTGTAAAAGGCATAATTAAGTGTAGCATTGTATCATACTTTTCCTCTATGGCAGAGCTAAGCACATAGTAAACTATCATCAAATGACATCAAATAGCCGGCAACTATATTTCTAGTAAAAATCCTATCCCTCCAATGTATGGAGCCCAACAAAAAAAAAATTCGTAATTATTGTTCTATCATGTTAGTGATGTACTTTAGAATCAAGTCCCCTCAATTACAAGGTATTTCTTCTGAAGGATATGATGTTTTTTTAAAAATATGCCAATAGTATAGATACTTGAAAATGCAAAATTAAGAGTTATATTAAGGTCATTCATTCAGCAAGTATTAGTCCCATAATACATGCACAGCACTGTGCTAGGCACCAAATGGAATATAAAAGGAATGATTAAATGTGGTCCCTACTCCCAAGGAAATGCTGAGTGTGTATTATTTTCCTTAACAGAATAATTTTTCTTGGTCCTTTTTATCCTCCCCACTTCAAGTTCATTTCTGTGTCATAGTGGTGTCCTATGAATATGCCATTCCACAAGTTTGCTGCATTCCTGGCCATCTTGATTTAATGGCCCTGATAAAAGAAAAGATTAAATATATTCTGTTTGGATAATGGATGTGATCATGGGTTTTCAAATATTACATGATTTTGAAAAAAAAAGTTTAGTTCATATATACCAAATCATAAAAAGTGGGTGAGATAGGGATGATTTTCCCCAAACAAAATGAGGGTATTGTTGCACCCCCAAAATCTGGGGCTCTGAAGATGCCTGAAAATCCTAGATATTAAATCTCTTCTTGTTATTGAAGTCAAAGATATATGCCCCCATCTTTGAAGACAATGATGGGTAGATGCCAATGTGTAATATTCTGAGCTAATGATTACAAATCTCTCTTCACCAATGGAAAATGGAATTTATATCAAAGATACTAGTTCACAAGTTGAATATCGTCAACAGTCAACCAGCAGGACAGGGACTGTACCTCAGATTTCATTAGTATTGGGATTTCTTGGAGTAGAAGCTCCCTCTACTGATGGAGACTGGCACCTTCCCCATAACGTTCTCTTAGAGAGTTATGTAGAGCACTTAGAGGTTAATAGACTTTTCTCAGAGTATAATAGTAATGGGAACAGTGTATGTCAGAGACAGGGATTAAATCTAGGTTTTCATTCTAAGACCAGATTTCTACCCACCATACCATAATACTGCTCATTTAAAAGGAGAAAGAAATCAATGTTTCTTTGTGGATCTAGATTTGTCTGGGGGGGGCAATTTTGAAATTTCAAAAATTTTTTATTGGCCTATAACTTTCTCTCAAGAACATATGTGTGTTGATATTATTAATAAGCCCCTGACAAACTGACTTCACCTCTGATATTTTTGAGAAGTCATTATCTCATCTTCCAACTCTTTTTTTTGGTGTATCTTATTTCTATGAATCATATTTTCCTTATACATATGATGTTCCTCTGTAAGTCAATCAGTCAGTCAATAGATATTTTTACTCACTATGTGCCAAACACTTTGCTAAATACTGGGAATAGCAGAAATGGAGAAATAATCCTTGCCTTCAAGAAGCTGACTCTGGAAGAACAGTCAAGGTTTGTCTTTCCATTCTCTGGCTGCTCAGAAAAACCTCAAATGATTAGGAATGAATTCCAAATGATAACTTGTCTTTTACCTCCCAGAATTACAACTGAATTATCTGATTTACAGACATGGATGTATTTTTTAAAACTAACTAGAAACAAAACAATTGAATTATTGCTAACTTTTAAATTTTTTATTTATCTTTTGTTTTTAACTTTTCTTCTCAAATATGTTCTTTCTCCTCCCATCCTCTGTGAGTCATTCCTTGCAACAAAGGATGTTTAAAACATTAAAAAGGGGAGGGAGGAGAATTTGAACGTAACAACCACATCAAGGAAGTTTTATTTGTGCTGTTTCATACCCATAGTCCTCCATTTGTTCAAATAAAGGAGAGAAGTGGATTTTCTCATCTTTTTCTTGAGGGACAAACTCAGTATTCAGTGCTCAACATTGTTTTTATTATTGTCTTTGTTCTTTCCTTATGCTGTTGTAGTCATTGTGTATAATGCTTTCCTGCTTCGGTATCCTTCACTTTGCACCAGTTTATACAAGTCTTCTTGTCTTTGGCACTGTCAAATCTTTCATCATATTCCCAAAAGATTCCCACCCCCAAGATTCCTTTTAAAATATAGCAATATGATTTAGACATAAAAGTTGAAACCATAATAAAAGTAGTAGAGCAAGGAATCATTTGCTTGTCAGATCTATGGAAAAGAGAAGAATTTATGATAAAACAAGAGAGAGAACATTATCCAATACAAAATGGATAATTTTGATTACATTACATTAAAAAGGGCTTGCACAGACAAAGCCAATGCAATCAAGATTAGAGGGAAAGCAAAAAGCTGGAAAACACTTTTTACAGCCAGTGTCTCTGATAAAAGCCTCATTCCTCAAATATACAGAGAAGTGAGCCAAATCTAGAAGAATATAATTCATTTCCCAATTGATAAATGGTCAAAGAATATGATCAGGCAGTTTTTAGAGGAAGAAATTAAGGTTATCTGCTTTCAGGTGGAAAAATGCTCCAAATCACAATTGATTAGAGAAATGCAAATCAAAACAACTCTGAGGTACCACTTCATACCTATCAGATTGGCTAACATGACAAACCAGGAAAATGATAAATATTGGAGAAGATGTGGGAAAATTGGAGCACTGATGCATTGTTGGTAGAGTTGTGAACTGATCCAACTATTCTGGAGAACAATTTGGAATTATCCCCAAAGGGCTATAAAACTGTGCATACATTTTGATCCAGCAATATCCCTACTAATTCTGTATCCCAAAGAGATCATTTAAAAAGGGAAAAGGAGCCACATGTACAAAAATATTTATAGCAGTTCTGTTTCTGATAACGAAAAAAAATTGAAAGTTGAGGGATGCCCATCAATTGGGAAATGGCTGAACAAGTTGTGGTATATGAATGTAATAGAATACTATTACTCCATAAGAAATGGTGAGCAGATGGACTCCAGAAAAACTTGGAAAGACTTGCATGAACTGATGCTGAGTAAAGTGAGCAGAACCAGGAAAACACTATACATAGTAATAGTTACATTGTGTGATAACCAACTTTTTAAAACTTAGCTCTTCTGAGCAATGCAATAATCTAAGTCAATTCCCAAAGACTCATGATGGAAAATGCTATCTCCATCCCAAGAAAGAACTATGGAGTCTGAATGTAGATCCAGGCATACTATTTTCTCTTTTCTGTTATTGTTGTTTGTTGCTTTTTTACTTGTGATTTTTGTCCTCATTCTTCTTTCACAACATGACTAATGCAAAAAAATGTTTAATATGATCATACATGTATAGCCTATATCAGATCATGCCATCTTGGAGAGGGGAAGTGGGGGGTGGGGAATTTAGAACTCAAAATCTTATAAAATATAATTTTGAAAACTAAAAATAAATAAATTATTTTTTTTAAAAAGACTTCACCAGAAAAAATAATATCATGATGAGCACATGGTATTTTCAAAGCTATACACCCTAGTAGACCATGCCAGGTATTAGTTTTTATAGGTCACTGATATTCATCTCCTTTTTACTGGTTCTACAAATATCAGGGTCCAAGCAGATATCCTACAACTTGGACTTGGAGGTATTTGGAAGGATTTTCCTAAAACCAACTATAATCAGGTAGCATGGAAATCAATTGCAGATTGGTCAGCCAGAAAGACTGCTTTGAAAACTTTTGTATATTAAGGACTTTATAATGTAGAGGCAAACCACCTATTGACTGTTTCTGTGTTACTTCTAATCTGTGGCAGTATTCATTCTACTCTGACCCAGTGGGAAATTACTATCAACTTGAATCTAAATCAGTTAAAACTATAGAAATAACCACATGGTGTTATACCTTGCTTGTCAGTAGCCACTGCAAAAGGCCCCTTCATAGCCTGAATGCACCAGTAGTTCTGCCATTAGTAATTCACAGCAAGGTGGTCTGAATAAGTCAACTTGTGAAAGAAACATGGTGTTAATTGACTGTGTATAGACTGCATCTCTGTAAATGTCTCTAATAAGCCATCTCCTTGTTTCTAAGGAAACTCCATCCCCTTCAAATAGAAAAGGTGCAACATTACAGGACAATTGATATTCAAGTACAGCTGCATTCTTGCTCTCTGGCAATCAATAATGTATCCCACATCTTAGTATTTAAAGTTGGCTTCTAATCACAGCCAAAGTAAAGATTTGGTTGACCCCAAATATTAACCATATGGTTTTGCATTATGTGAACTATGGTACTGTTATCTATAATAATTGTTTCTTATCATCTGCTTCATTGAAGGGACAGGTTTGGAGGTTTCCTTTTACAGGATGCAGTGGGATATTACTAATTCAGTCAAATAAAAGAATACTTATAAGAATTGATTTCCCCCTTGTGAAACTTGACCCCCCACACACACATACACACAGACATACATGCTGCATTTAGTTGCTAACATGACACTGGAACAACCAATATGCAGTTTAAAAGGGACCAGCTGGAGTTTAGGAAGACTTCGTAAAGGATTACTCATTCCAATTATACACACGCACACATGTATGTATGTACATGTATGTGTGTATATATATGCATATATGTATGACATACACAGATGATGGATAGATAAAAGATTCAAATATGGAATCCCTAGTCAAGGGATCTCAGGTTTGGGGGGGAAGGTATTAGATCTGGAATTTCATTGAAATAGATGGTTTCTGATGGGCAAACATCCTTATCTAATGAAGATAAGAATCTGCTTTGTAAAGGAATGCCTGGGGCACTGCAAAGTTAAATGATCTGCCCAGTGTCATATAGCCATGTGTGTGTCAGAATCAGAACTTGAATCTAGGTCTTCATGGTGCTCAAACCACTACATAACATTACCTCTTCTCAGAGCTATTGCCTGGCATTTTTTAGGATTTGTGTAAGATGCTGTGGTAGAAAGAATTGCTACCCAAGTTTTTCTCCATGTGGGCAGGAAAGTTTTTTTCCTTAAAAGGTAATGAAACCATCCTGGAAACCTAATCAGCTTGGGAAAATTAAGGCTTGGACCAATGATGTTACTTCCTGGTCATTTAAGACCCAAAAGATTTACATTTTCCCTGATGCTTGAAAGACAGACAACTATAGGTAACTTAGAGGCAGGGGAGATTGTCCTTGAGGTATATCCTTGTTGACTATCCTTCCCCTCCTGTGGCTAAGTAAATCTCCTTTTATTAAGTGTTTGATGAACTATGAGTGGCTCATTTCATTTCAATCTAAACTGCCACAGAACCAACCTTGTCATCTCTGACCTGCAATAGATAGTAAGATGCTGGAGTGCCAACGCAACATTTACAGTGATCACAATAAAGACCATGACCATAAATATTCCCTCATAGTACTTGATAATATAACAAACTCTCCATATAGAGGACAGAAGCAAAGTATTTATTTAGACGCCAGAAAACCAAGTAAGCCGATTCCATCATAGTAGCAAAGAAGTTAACAAACCATAACAACACAGAGAAGCCACAGCATACTTTAGCCTTCCCACAAACCTATATTAGATCAATATTTACTCATGAGCCTATATGATTCCTTGCTGTAATAGTAATCAATTTATTAGCTATTTGGGGCTAAGTAGATCAGATACTCAGGGCTAAGTAGATCAGATACTTTGGGCTAAGTAGCACCCAGTAACTTAGGGTTAAGTATAGAACTCTGTCCATTGGTTAAAAGATGTGAATTCCCCTGTTGACTTGGAAGAAGGCTATTGGCTGAGACACACCCCTGTTGACTTGGGAGAAGGCCAGTGCTGTATATAAGGCAGAATTTTAGCTAGACAAGGGAGATTTTTGGATTTGGCTCCTCAGTG